>LR738715.1:822917890-823068459 GCA_902687465.1 Secale cereale
GTCCGGTTTGCCCACGTCCCCATGATTGGCTATGTTACGATTTTTTGGGTTCCCTGAACAGTCGATACGCTCACGTTCAATGATGGCCCGGCCCCTGGGGACAGTCCGGTTTGCCCACGTCCCCATGATTGGCTATGTTACGATTATCGGCCCCTTGAACAGTTGATACGCTCACGTTCAATGATTGGCTAGGCCCCTTGGGACAGTCCGGTTTGCCCACGTCCCAATGATGGCTATGATTATAGTTTTATCGGCCCCTTGAACAGTTGATACGCTCACGTTCAATGATTGGCTAGGCTCCTTGGGACAGTCGGTTTGCCCACGTCCCATTGATTGGCCGAACTTTGTTTTGAGCCTGGCAGCTCTTTGAAAAAGCCTCGACTACATGGTTTGATTTACAAGAATTGTGTGTTGATTGATGTTTTTTGTGTTCCATAAACCTTTTTAACCGAGTGGAACAGCTCCAGAAGTTGACCTCCTATTTATAATGTTATCAGTCTGGGTCAGGAACACCAGCGAGAATCAAACCGGCGTTCATCATAACCCGGATTGACTTCATGATGAACCGACAGGTCGGCGGTACACGATCAGGTACAAGTTACAATTTCTGAACCAAGATGAGAAAGATTTATCAACAAGATGAACCGAAGAGTTTTAAGGGTTTATTAGAAGTGATGAAGACTGATTAAGGTGATTTTAACATCCTGACCGGTTTAAGGTATTTTGGCTACATACAATTCAGGTCTCACAGTTATTTTTTAAAGATATGCTTATTAGATGTATCAAGAGAACAAGTTAATTCGTCCAGTGGTAAGCCACTAGGACATGTTTTTTGATATTTTTTATGAACAGAGCAAGGCATCCGCATCAATCAAACAAATCAGCAAACGAATATTTCATAAAGACCAAATGTCGGATCACGGCGCTTTAAGTTTTCAGCTAAACCTATTACAAGGCATAAAAGCCAAATAGTTGGAAGCATTGTTTACGGAATAACAATCATGATTACAACAGTAGCATTCAAGATTGTGCTTCTCCTTGCCGGGATGATTGGCCACCGTCTTGTTCCGGAACATCTTCCTCCTCGTGAAGCGGCGGGAAATCTGGTGCACGCCAATCAATCTTGGCCAAGGCACGGAAATACACTTCATCGTTGATCAGCTCAGCAGGATCAATATCAGGAGCAAAGGTGTGAGGACGAACCGGCGGAGTTAAGTTTACAATATCGTAAACCGGTCGATCCACCCGCTCGTTCTGCAGGTTATATGCTGGATGGTATCGAGACAAGTCAGATTCCACCGCAATCTTGCTAGCGAGGGGACGCATTTCCTTTGTCAGAGCATACAGATCCTTTTCATCAAACGTTGAACCGTCCTCCTTGGTATCAGGAAATCCGGTTAACACTTCTGCCGGATCAATATCCGGGACCCAAGCTTTAGCCCTCGTAAGGGCCAGAAGAGCACCTCCTCGAGCAGCCGATTTCTTCACCTCTTCAAGACGAGTTGGCAGAATGGACAAACTGTTCAAAGTATCCTTGATGGTTGAAGGAGACGGTTTACCAAAGGAAGTAGCACTGATAATCCTTTGTGCTCCAGAGTATAATTGTTCAACCAAGGTATAACAGGCCTTCAGCTTCTTCCGTACATCATCCCCAAGATGGGAGACACGGCGTCCTACATACAACAAATGAAAGTTAAACCGGCGTAGGTCACAGGTTGCAAAGATAAAAGACAGGAGTTCAGGTCATGCTTACCAAAGATAGCAGAAGTCATCAAGTCAAGTTGGCGCTTTAACCCGGTCAATTCTTCGGTAACCGGGTTAAGTGCTCCTTCGGCATCCTGAACACGTTTCTCCAGATCTTTTTTCTGGACTTCAAACGTCGTCCGCTCCTCTTCAAAGAACCTCTTCAAGTCTTCAGCAGTCTTTAAACTCACTTGGAGTTCCTTTTTAACCTTTGAAGCGGCTGACTCAGTCTCTATAAGCCGGCTTCGAAGTTCACTGATTTCCAAAGCATTCCGGTTCAGCTCAGCCTGTAGACAAAAAGTTTAAAAGTAAGGTTAGAAATTACAAGTCTCAAGCACACAACCAAGTTGTCTACTTGACACTTGGGGGCTAATGGCAGTTGAAGTAATACAGCAAAGACAATTTGAAAATGCAAGTCTCAAGCACACAACCAAGTTGTATACTTGACACTTGGGGGCTAATGGCAGTTGAAGCAATGCATCAGAGACAATTTTGAAATTACAAGTATCAACTACATAACCAAGTTATCTACTTGATACTTGGGGGCTAATGTATGGATCAGCAGTTCAAAACTACAAAGTTCCGGATTACCTTCAATAAAGCAGATAAACCGGAACTTGGGGGCTGTTATAAGATAAAGGTGCGTCGAAAAAGGCAAAGTCGGAAGAGGAAAACTTACTTCATATTTTTCTCTCATCAGGTTTACTAGGCTGGCTTCATAATCCCGGCTGCTGTGGAGCCGGTTCAAATATCCGGAATAGATATCTTGAGCACTCATACTTGAAAGACTGGATATATCAGTACTCCACTTCCCCTTTTCCTGAGTCATCTTTTCCGCTTTAGCTGTATGTTTTGCTAAAACGGTGGGTTCGGCTGGCGCAACATAAGCAGTGCCAGTAACCACGACATCAGGGGAAGTGGGTGCATTGGGAGGAGTAACTTCAACTTGAGCCGGATCAGGAGACGCTGGGTTAACTTGAGGAGAATTAACCCGGGCCGGACTTGGTGGGTCTTGGACATCTTCAGCGGCAGGAGTTTCAAGAACGGGTTCGTCAACCGGAGCGGCAGGAGTACCTTCAGGAGGAACGGCGGTAGACGGATCAATCACCGGTTCATCAGCAGAAGGGTCAGCAACAGGCTTTTTCGCCTTGGCTCTTTTGCTAGGTTTCGGTTTGCTGGAAAAACAAGCAAAATAAGTTAGCATTATAAAGGAAGAGGGTGTCATAAACCGGAAATGGTGAAGAGAATTACCCCGGGACGGTTTTCAAAGGAGGAAGCTGTGTAGCGGTCGATTCGCCGGAAGAGGATAGTGGAGTTTCCTGATAGTCAGGATCAGACGGTTTAAGTGGTTTTCGGATAAGACCGGCCTTGGGATGAAGAAGGGTCGGAGAGAGTATCACCTCAGCGCGGCGCTTTCGAACCGGAGTTAATGAGATTCCAGAGGATTCCACTGCCAAGCCACTATGGCGAGTGGTCCGGCGCAAAGCTTCGTGCTGTTGCTTCTTCAAAGTAAAATTAGGATCCAACTTAGCATAAGGATGAGAAAATTGATATTTTCTAACAGTCCGACGGCTCTTTTGAGGAGGAGGTTCTGAATCAGAAGAAATAAGGGTTACCTCAATCTCAGCCGGGTTATCACCTTCAAGTGGATCCTGTGAAAGGGTATCATTAGATATGTTAACAAGTACATAAAAGCAAAACGTAAACCGGAGCAAGGCATACCTCGGAGTCCGGATCATCATCCTCAGAAGGAGAACCGGCATCAACGGCTGCTTTCCTTTTCTTGTTTGCAGGGGTTTTCCGGCGAGCTTGCTTTACAGGTTTTTCCTGAGGTTTTCTCCTCCAGAAGGGGTCATCAGCCTAAATGAAAAAAGCAAAGGCAAGTAAAAGACGGTTCAAAGAGGACGGTTTATAAAGTACAAGTTAAAGACAAACTCACTTCAGGCAGCTTATTCTTCTTGAAGTATGGGGCCAAGCCAACTTTAGAGCAATCTGTTAAAGCAGGATTGACAATCTTCTTGGCTGACTCAATTACTTCCGATTCAGAAAGCTTCTCCTTAGAAAACCTCTGAGGATCATCTGATTTACCGGAGTAATTACACATCAACTCAGGGCGCCGGCTTAAGGGAAGGATGCTCCAAGATAGCCAGCAGCGAAGGAAATCAGTACCAATCAGGCCATTGGCCATGAAAGCTCTCAGCTTGGAGAGCTGTGGTGAAAACTGGATCCGTTCAGCAGCACTTAACCGTTGTGGCAAGGGGTGATTTGCCGGGATACGAGTTTCACGATAACCCGGCAAAGGATTTTCACCTTCAGGAGATGTGTCTATACAATAAAACCAGGACTTGTTCCAGTCCTTAGGGTGAGTGTGTAAAGAGGCGTGAGGAAAAACTGCATCCCTCCTTTTCTGAATGCTAATCCCACCAAGCTCCTGGTGAGGCCCGCTGGTGAATTCAGTGCGCCGGTTTGCATGGAAGAAATCCCGGAATAAATACTGAAGGCTCTTCTTGCAGATATACTTCAGAAAATACTTGGAAATCGCAAATGTTGGAAACAGAGTTTGGTCCGATGTCCTGTGGGTGCAGCTGGAAGGTAGCAAGAACATCCCGGAAAAATCTTGAACCGGGGGGAGAGAAGCCTCTGGAAATATGGTCCAGAAATACGATGACTTCTCCGGATCTAGGAGTAGGAGGGCACTCGTTACCCGGAGCACGCCATTTTAGCTCGGCCCGAGGCCCTAAGGTGCCGATGCTCGACAATTTGACTAAGTCTTCCTCAGTCACGACAGAACGGACCCAATCGCACGAAACGTACTGCTTAGCCATTTGAACAAAGTGCTGAAGAAGAAAAAGTACATAACCGGATTATGAACATACAAATGATCCGGGACCTATCCATATTGTACAATGGGTGAAACGGAGAACTAGCTGGCAAGGTTAAACCGGCAATCATAAAACAAGTTATATCATTTCCGGTTTAAAATGGCAGTTGAAGAGTAATAGTTTAAGTCATTGCATCAGTCTATATCATTTCCGGTTTATGGCACGACAATTTAAACCGGAACATATTTAGTGAATCTACCGAGGAGAAAAACAGGTTTCTAAACAATTGCTAAAGGAGAAAGATCTGAGTACGCTGAGGAAAAGAAAATAATCTACAGCGGAGTAATAGTTGCTAAGGGGGAAAGCTACGCAGACTTCATACCAAAGGGACAGATTTACATATCAGACAAGTGCAATAAAGATTCGACGCATCTACAGCGGAGTAAAAATGGAAGAAGATCGATAAATAAGACTATTACGAGTCACAGGTCCAAAGAACGAACAATACAAAGCTTGCTGAGAGCTCTAATGGCGGAAGGATAAATCTACAGCGTTATGACGGTAAGATCTAATCTAACACTAAGCGGAAGATCTACTGTCTAGGGCATAAAGATCACAAGACTCTTATGAGAAACATATCTACAAAGAGACGAAGCTTCATTGGAAGCCCTAAATGGCGGAAGAACACAGGTAAAGCAATGGCGGACGCAGATCTACAGCGAGAAGGGTAAATGTACCAGAGACAGCGAGAATCGGCGGCGGAGAGAATCTGGTCAAGACTCAGGTTGATGCAGCGGCCGGTCGAGGACTGGAGATCCGGCGGTCGTCGGCGGCGGTTTTGAGCTCGAGCAGCAATGGAGGAGGAAGACGCAGGAAGAGGATGAAGGGAGAAGAAAATAATGAACGGAGCGGGGCAGTATTTATAGCCAGAGGTTAGGTCTGAAACGACAGGAGCGAGAATCGAGGAGACAGAAATCGGATAAAGATCCCGTGATGCCTCGATCTTTGGGATAACCCTTAAAATACGCTACAGTACAGCTCACAGCGTTAAATGTGGAGATGATGTCATTGTCAGACTTTAATGATTTCAGAGGATGACGTCAGAGCCGGTTTACAATAAGATGAAGACAGAACAGACGACGGAGATTGATATGAACAAGTTCAAATCATTCTGGGGCCTAATGTCAGGGATATGGTTAGTAGGTATAAACCGGGTATTGTAAACCGGCTTAGTTATATTGAACTTGGTTTATTATTTTAGAGATTACGGCCCATGAGATTTCAGGGCCCAGGTATAGAGATACGGTTTGTAAACCGCCAAGAGATGTAACTTGAGAGATAAGAAAGAAAGGGGCAGAGACCGAGGCGGACACGATTATGAGCCGGCCTCGGGACTCTGTAAACCGGACCAGGCGTCACCTCTATATAAAGGGACGACCCGGTACCGGTTCAAAGACAAGCAACAATCAATCCGTCGAGACGCAGGCAAAGCAGATTCGCTCCCTGTAAACCGACGCCCAAGCAATACCAAACCAACTAGACGTAGGCTTTTACCTTCTCGAAGGGGCCGAACTAGTATAAATCCTTTGTGTCCCTTTGTGTGCCATGAATCCTTTCAAGCTAACCCGTGCGATGGTTCCATCATCAAGTCCGCTAAACCGGACATCTGCCGTGTTAATTCCACGACAAAACCTGTTATGCCATATGAGTCCACTATACCTTCCTATACATGGTATTTACCTGCCATTCCTAACGAAGACTTTCATGTAACATCTCGAAATTAATCAAAAGCATTTCTCTTTTTGTGCCTATGTTTTAGCTCATGAGGAAGTAGTAGTTAATTCATAATCTTTTTTAAGTTGGACAAGTTTCACCCCTGGATTGCATGCATAATGTGCAAACCCCTAATATGAAAAGGAACTGGCATTGAGTGCGCCCGGCTCGAAAAGATAATATAACAAACAAACCCTCCTTCACGCTTTGTTCATGAGAAATCAGAAAACTTTGGCAGTGATAAACAAAGGAGATTAAGAGGATGTGATCGTCCTCATGTGGGAGCCGTTCCTCGAGACTTGTCTAGCTTCAAAGGTGATTGAGTTATCTGCTAGCATTCGTTGACGAAATATGCACCTCTCAAAAACATATTTACTTCTGTTATTAAAACCAAGAGCTCTGGTACATGTTTAGTTTTTGTTTCCGATCACGGGTTTTCAACTTTGCCAATAAAAGCCACGGTTCGAGAGTCTCATCTTCTTTCTTCAAAGCACTGACTAGGAGAGCATAATTGTCATTCTGAGTGTAATGTGCATTGTCCCAAAGTATTACATTGTCTTCTGCATACTTGTGATATGATTTATTCTGAAATTCTTAGCTCTAGTCTCCTTTAAAACTCTGGAGGAGTCTCTTCATTTATGTTTTGCTTCACTCATGGAGGCTAGCGAGATACCACCTTAATATGCTCAAGCTATGTGCAATGTGATCTTGTCTTGATTTTCAGTAATATATTATTTACTCTTAATTATTTGTGACTGGTCACTTGAAAGAAGGATTGCTATTTGCATTGTTCTCATAAGTATTGTTTTAATACTTGCTGAACTCTTTTCGTAGTACATGCTTATATACATCTAATGAAGCAAAAGAGTTTGTCAAAGTTTTCTTTGTCGCGTCCAGTTCGTTGAACTGAATTGCTTGAGGACAAGCAATATGCTAAGCTTGGGGGAGTTGATACGTCTCAAACGTATGTACTTTTCCAAACACTTTTGATATTGTTTTGACCTCATTCTTGCATGATTTGGACTAAACTAACCCGGACTGACGCTGTTTTCAGCAGAGCTGCCTGTATGGTTTATTTGTGTGCAGGAAAACGGATTTTTAAGCATCTCAGAAAAATCCACGAAAAATCAGAGAAAATCCACGCACCCGAAGGAACCAAATACCAGAAGTGGGGCCAGAGGGGGGCCAGGGGGTGCCCAGGCGCCCAGTGGGCGCCCCCCCCCCCCCTGGGCCGCGCCGGGGGGGCGCCTGGGTGGGGCCCACACCCCCTGTTGCCTTACTTTAGCCCATATTTTTTCTCCCGACGAAAAAATCCCAGATCGGAAGTTCTTTCGCTGTTTTTCGTCGCGGAGCCGCCGTCACCCTCTGTTCTTCTTCGGGAGGGCTGATCTGGAGGCTGATTTGGCCTCCAGAGAGGGGAGATCGTCGCCATCGTCATCATCATCACCACTCCATCATCCCTCCATGACTTCCCCCTTCATGTGTGAGTAATTCCCTTGCTGTAGGTGAAGGGGATGGTAGGGATTGGATGAGTTAGATCATGTAATAGTTCGTCAGATTGTTGGGGGCATGTTGCCTATCATCTAGTATGGTGTTTATCATCTTTGCTACAACTTGTTATTCTTAATGCTTGACACTTAGGGCCCGAGTGCCATGATTTCAGATCTGAACCATATGTGTTTGCATGAATATATTTGTGTTCTTGATCCTATCTATGAGTTGTATGCACCTGTTACGGTTCGGAACCGGTGATCCCAAAAGTGATAGCTTGGGACACCAAATGGGATGGTCCGTAGTTTGAGTATTACATGTATCCATTGAGTTCATTGCTTTGTTCCGGTGCTCTTTGACAGGAGCACCTTAATATCCATTAGTTCCTTTTGGCCCCGTTCGTAGCGGGATGGTAGGACAAAAGATGTTGTGCAAGTTCTTATTGCAAGCACGTACAACTACCTACGGGATACATGCCTAATGTTTGATATTTGCCTAGATGACCATTACTTTTCCGTGTGTCGTGCCCCAAGTTAGAATCTACCTCATCCATGCAACGCCCAACCATCCATCTCCCTAGCCTGCAGTACTTTAAACCTTGCTTGTCACTAGTTGCTACTTTTGCCATTTACTACTGCTATTTACTTTTACTGTTTACTTTTACTATTACTATCATCACTATGATATCACTGTTACCACTTATCTTTTGTTGCAAATTAGTATATTTCAGGTGCGGTTGAACTGACAACTCAACTGTTAAAGCTTATAAATACTCTTTGGCTCCCCGTGTGTCGAATCAATAAATTGGGTTATTCTTACCCGCGAAGACTATCTCGATCCCTTACGGTTGAGGGTTATCACACCCCTCCAGGTCATTATTCAAATCCTTTGGATAACATTGCTGCTGCTGCTGCACGTTTAGCCGCTTTACCCATGGAGGAGACGTCCCCGGTGGCATTGGAGGCACGCAGGGTCAAGGAGCTGCTTAATACGGCGTTAATACAGCAGCAAGCATACTCTCATAGCAGGGAAAGGCTACATTCAACACCACGTCCCAGCCGGAGTTACACTCGGCATTGGGAGGAGCCGGAAGTGTCTAGCAGTGAGCGCAGGCGACATCGGCGCAGACAGGATAATCCGGCGGGTGCGGATGCTCAAGCTCAAGAGGCAAACCGGGTTAGGTCAGGAGCTCGGGAGGAGGTTCGTCAAACGATGCCGGTTCACACAGCCACAGCAGAAACAGGAGTTACGACGAGTTCTTTTGGGGTGCAATGTCTTATCCCCGCTTTACGGAGTGTCAAGCTGCCTGAGGATTTTAAAGGGCCCCGCAAGGTACCTAATTACACAGCGGATTTGGCTCTAGAAGCTTGGATTGAAAGTTATGAGATGGCCATGGAGATGCTGGACGTGGATGAATCGGCTTGTGCAAAGTACTTTACTATGATGCTTGAGGATACAGCCCGGACCTGGCTGAAGGGTTTACCCCCGAATTCCATCGGATCATGGGGGGAACTATGCAGCCAGTTTATCAAAAATTTCAAGGATACATGCAAGCAGCCGATGTCAGTGGTGGATCTAGCAGCTTGTGTGCAAGGAGAGCAGGAGTCTACAGGTGCTTGGGTACGGAGAGTAGCGGAGATTTTGCACTCTTCGAATGGTATCAGTCCTAGTACGGCGATAGTGACTTTGGAAAACAATTGCCGGTTTGAATCTTTAAAGTTAAAGCTAGGACGTCTTAAAAGGGATTGCAATGATATGGGAACTCTCATGAGTGCTTTGGTAAAGTATGGGGTCTCTGATAATACCAAGTATCCAGAAGCTGAAGGAGACAAGGCAGGGAAGGTTAACAAACCTGGTAAACCGACGCAAGTTAACCCGGCTACTGCAAGTTTCTTGGGCAAGCGAAAGGCAGAAGGTGGCTCTGATTTCGTAGCCAACACCCAAGTTCAAGGGGGTTTTCAGCGTAGTATGGGCAACCCACCTCCACAAACCGACGGAGGGGATGTTAGTTGGGACCAAGAGTTAGATCAGCCTTGTCCGAAGCATGGCTCGAAACAACGACCGGCGAAACACACTATAAGAGAGTGCAGGCCCTTTATGGAAGCAATGATGGGCCGCTTTAAACCTAATGACAGGCCTCCAAATGGCGGTTCAGGACCAGGGTTTTATGGTCCGGGTTATCAGGGGAACAGCTCCGGATCAGGATATAGAGGCAACAACAATGGTTATCAAAACCGGGGCGGTAATCAAAATGGTCAAGGAAGTTATAACAACCAGGGCAATCAGCCACGTAATCAAGGTGGTTACAATAACCAAGGCAGTCAACAGCAGGGCCAAGGTAACTACAATAATCAAGGTAATCAGCAGCGTCAGCAACAGAAACCACAGTCCGGGTATCAGATAATCCGAAGGAGTTGAGTAGTGGGCAATACCATGTATTCACCACAAGTCTGTGTAAACGAGATCAGAAGGTTTTGAAGCGGGCAGTTAACGCGGTTGAACCGGCAACACCGCAATTTCTGCGCTGGTCAGAGCAGCCCATTGTATGGAGTAGGGAAGACCACCCAATGCGGGTGGATGATCCGGGCCACTTGGCCTTGGTGGTGGCACCCCAGGTGGGAGGTTATAAATTCACTAAAGTTCTCATTGACGGTGGTAGCAGCATCAACATCTTGTACTATGAGACTTTCCGTCGTATGGGCCTGACGGATAAGAAGTTAAGGCAATCAAACACGGTATTCCACGGGGTTGTTCCAGGTAAGTCGGCTTATCTAGTTGGAAAGATTGACTTGGAAGTTACCTTTGGAGATGAGCATGATTCCAGGTCAGAGATGATAACTTTCGAAGTTGTCAAGATCCGGAGCCCCTATCACGCTTTATTCGGGAGAACGGTTTATGCCAAGTTTATGGCTAGACCATGTTATGTTTATCTGCAACTCAAAATGCCGGGTCACAAGGGCATGATTACGGTTCATGGAAGTCGCAAGATAGCAGTGGAGTGTGAAGAGGGAGATGCAGCGTACGCGGAGGCAGTATGTGCCACAGAGGAGTTGAAGTTTTATAAAGATAATGTTGATCCGGCAGATATGACTCCGCTGAAAAAGCCGACTACAGAGCATGATCTGGCGTTGAAGTTTAAATCAGCGGAGGAGACCAAGCCCGTTGATTTTGTGCTAGGTGATTCGTCCAAGCAGTTCACTATCAGCGCTAACCTTGATCCCAAATAGGAAAGCGCGCTCATCGAGTTCATCCGTGAGAACCGGGATATCTTTGCATGGAAACCTTCTGACATGCCAGGTATACCGAGGGAACTCGCTGAGCACAGCCTTAACATTGATCCGAAATATAAACCGGTTAAACAATATTTGCGCCGCTTCAACGAAGAGATGCGCAAGGCTACAGGAGAAGAAGTGGCCAGGCTTTTGGCCGCAGGATTCATAGTGGAAGTCTTTCATCCGGAGTGGTTGGCTAATCTGGTGCTGGTGTTAAAGAAGAATGGGAAATGGAGAATGTGTGTGGACTACACATACCTCAATAAAGCTTGCCCAACTGATCCTTTTGCTCTCCCCCGCATTGATTAGATTATCGATGCCACAGCGGGATGTGAGCGGCTAAGCTTTTTGGATGCATATTCAGGATATCACCAGATCAAGATGGCAGTTAAAGACCAAGAGAAGACAGCTTTCATAACCCCTTTTGGTGCTTTTTGCTATGTGTCTATGCCTTTTGGGCTTAAGAGTGCTCAAGCAACTTATCAGCGTTGCGTTAAGAATTGTCTTAAAGGGCAGATAGGGAGGAATGTTCATGCTTACGTGGATGACATTGTGGTTAAATCAAGGAAAGAAGAGACAATGATAAAGGATCTTAAAGAAACTTTTGACAATCTTCGAGCTTATAAGATGATGCTTAATCCGGAGAAGTGTGCTTTTGTTGTTCCGGCAGGTAAATTACTGGGATTCTTGATCTCAAACAGAGGAATAGAAGCTAATCCGGAGAAGATCAAGGCCATCACATCTTTGACCAAGCCGGTTTGCATCAACGATGTTCAGCGTATCGCTGGCCGGATCACAGCATTAAGCCGGTTCATCAGCCGTTAGGGAGAGAAGGTGATCCCGCTTTATCAGATGCTGAGGAAAACAGACCGGTTTATATGGAGTGATGAGGCGAACGCGGCGTTTGAGGATCTGAAGCGGCAACTGGCAAAGCCGCCGGTCCTGGCTGCCCCTGTTGATAAGGAGCCGTTACTGTTATACGTCGCTGCCAATGCACGGGCAGTCAGGGAAGGAATACCCGGTTCAGCGCCCGGTTTATGACGTGAGTGAAGTACTCATTGAATCCAAGCAGAGGTACCCTCATTGGCAGAAGTTGGTGTATGGTGTGTTCATGGCAAAACCGGAAGCTGAAGCACTACTTCCAAGGTCATCCAATAACTGTGGTTAGTTCAGCACCGTTAGGGGACATAATCCAGAACAGAGAAGCTACAGGTAGAGTAGCGAAGTGGGCCATTGAGCTCAGCCCACATGAGTTGAAGTATGTACCACGCACCGCTATAAAATCTCAGGCATTGGTGGATTTCATCAATGATTGGACAGAGTTGCAGACCCCTGAGGAGAAGCCGGATCTTACGTACTGGACGATTCACTTTGACGGTTCAAGACAGTTGGAAGGCTCGGGGGCTGGAGTTGTCTTAACTTCCCCCCGAGGTGATAAATTTTGTTACGTCCTCCGCCTATTGTTTCCTTGTACTAACAATGCAGCGGAATATGAAGCATTACTTCATGGCTTGCGGATGGCAAGGGAGATGAACTTGAGCCGGGTTAAGTGTTTTGGCGATTCAGATCTGGTGGCACAGCAAGTTTCAGGCAAGTGGGATTCAAGTGATCCCCTCATGTCAGCTTATAGACGAGAAGTTGAAGCAGTTGCAGGATATTTCAAAGGATATCAGGTGGATCATATAGACCGGCGACGGAACGAAGCAGCTGATGCTTTAAGCCGGCTGGGCTCCCAACGTAAACTGGTGCCACCAAATACTTTTTTGCATGAGTTGCACAGTCCTTCGGTTCAAGTATCATCGGAGGAAGAACTAGCTGTTCCTGATCCGGAGGCACAGTTAGTTGCAGCGCTTCATGTTATTCCAGATTGGACGCTGCCTTATTTGGCATATCTGAGCCGAGGAGAGCTACCGGACGATGAAGAAGAAGCACGGCAGATAATCCGGCGTTCTAAGTCCATGACAGTTGCAAACGGAGAACTTCATCATCGCAGTACTTCTGGAGTATTTCAGCGGTGTGTATCAGCTGAGGAAGGTTGTGAGATTCTTCGCGAGATCCATGAAGGGGATTGTGGTCATCATGCCGGTTCAAAATCATTGGTGGCTAAAGCGTTTCGGCATGGTTTCTATTGGTTAACCGCTCATGCTGATGCGGCAGATCTGGTCCGGAAGTGTGATGCTTGTCAGAAATTCTCGAGACGTGCTCTGGTTCCGGCACAGGAGCTCCGGATGATACCAATAACTTGGTCGTTCGCGACTTGGGGGCTTGATATGGTTGGACCTTTTAAGCGATCCCAAGATCAGAAAACTCATCTACTAGTAGCAGTGGATAAGTTTACAAAGTGGATTGAGGCAGAGCCTATAAGCAAGTGTGATGCGGCAACGGCAGTCAAATTCATCAAAAAGGTAATTTTCCGGTTTGGCTTTCCACACAGCATCATCACAGACAATGGCACCAATTTATCTGAGGGTGAGATGGAAGAATTCTGTCAGCGAGAACATATTCGCCTGGATGTATCTTCTGTGGCCCATCCCCAATCCAATGGTCAGGCTGAAAGGGCAAATCAGGAGATTTTGCGAGGTATCAAGCCCCGGCTTATGACTCCTTTACAGAGAACCCCAGGATGTTGGGTTGAGGAGTTACCATTTGTTCTTTGGAGTATCAACACTACACCAAACCGGTTACACACCTTTCTTCATGGTATATGGTGCTGAAGCGGTCCTTCCAAGTGATATCCGTCATGATTCACCAAGGGTAACGGCTTATGTTGAAGCGGCCAATGAGAGAGCAAGGCAAGACAGTTTGGACCGGCTGGATGAAGAGCGTGATATAGCTGCGGCACGGTCTGCAATTTATCAACAAGACTTGCGCAGATATCACAGCCGCCGGATCAAGACAAGGACGTTCCAGGAGGGTGACTTGGTACTCCGGCTCATCCAAGATCAAACAGATATGCACAAATTATCCCCACCTTGGGAAGGGCCCTTTGTGGTCAGCAAGAATCTGCACAACGGTTCATATTACCTGCTGGACGTTCGAGAACACAAGGACTCACGGACATCAGAGGAGGAGACGAAGAGGCCATGGAACATCGCCCATTTACATCCATACTATACTTGAGCTATGAGCTCCACTGTATCCTATGTATATATTATGATCAATGAATAAACCGGCACCCTCGGTAAACCGGGGCTCAGCCTTTTTTCCAATACAAATATCTTGTGAAAACAACCAGGTATATCATATGTTATATTTCAACATATTGGCCGGTTTAAAACTGATTTTTTGCAGAATATACACAGAAGCAATAAAACTCTCTAAAGAGCATGAGGTCACATCCGGTTCAAGAGAGGACGCTTCAAGATCTACCCATGATTCCATGGAGCCAGGGAAAACTATATGTACAGTCGGGTTTACCCGCATTCAGTGATTGGCTAAAATTCTTATGGACAGTCGGGTTTACCCGCATCCATCGACCGGCCCTTTGGACAGTCGGGTTTACCCGCATTCAGTGATTGGCTAGGCCCTCTGGACAGTCGGGTTTACCCGCATTCAGTGATTGGCTAAAATTCTTATGGACAGACGGGTTTACCGACATCCATCGGCCCTCTGGACAGTCGGGTTTACCCGCATTCAGTGATTGGGTAGGCCCTCTGGAAAGATGGATAATCCACATCCAGTGATTGGCTAAAAAAAATTCTGGTTCATATGGAAAGATGGATAATCCACATCCACCGGCCCTCTGGAAAGATGGATAGTCCACATCCAGTGATTGGCTGAACCTTGCTTTGAGCCTGGCAGCTCTTAAAAAGCCTCGACTACATGGTTTTATTTGTAAATTCGCATCTTTGGTGTTTATGTTTTATGACTCTTTAAACCGGAGTGGAACAGCTACAGAAGTTGGCCGCATATGTATAAAGTGAAAAGTCTGGGTCATGGATACCAGCATGAATAAACCGGTGTTCATTATAACCCGGATCATCCATCAGGCAACAAGCTACAAATTTCTGAACAAAGTTTCAGAACGAGATAAACCGGTGTCTGTCATCAAAACCCGGGTTTGTTATTGGATCCATGAAGATCTTCATCAAGAGACTTTAAGTTCTACCGGATTAAGAGTATTGAGCATACTTGATCTCAGGTATAACATTATTTCTGGTATAGGTATATACTTGTTTGATATCTTGAGAGAACAATTTAATCTGTCCAGTGGTAAACCGCTAGGACATGTTTTCAGTATTACTTCTGCAGGAACAGATGATACGCAAGATAAGTGACATCAGACAAAATTTAAATTGGCAAACGTCAAACACAAGAAGTCAGAATATCCGAATCAAAGCGGATAAAGTTTCAGCTATCCTATTACAAGGCATAGCAAGCCTGATGGTTTAAAAGATTGTTTGATAAAGTGGGGCCACAACTACAACAATAAATTATGAGCTATGCTTCCTCCCGCTGCGACGGCTGGGCATCGACTTGATCCGGAGTTCTTTCTTCTTCTTGAAGCGGTTGGAAGTCCGGAACACACCAGTCAATCTTCGTCAAGGCCCGGAAGTACATCTCTTCACTGATAAGTTCAGAAGGTTCGATATCTGGAGCGAAGGTATGAGGGTGAACTGGTGGGATTAAATTGACGGTGTCATAAACCGGCCGCTCCACTCGCTCGTTTTGCAAGTCGTACCCTGGATGATACCTGGATAAATCGGATTCAGCTGCAAGCTTGCTGGCGAGGGGACGCATCTCCTTCGTCAAGGCATGGAGATCCTTTGCGGTAAAAGCGGATCCATCTTCTTTAGTGTCAGGAAATCCAGTCAAAGCTTCTTCCGGATCAAGATCCGGGACCCAGGCTTTAGCCCTGGTAAGTACCATGAGGGCACCGGCTCGAGCAGCAGATTTCTTAACTTCTTCTAGACGCACTGGCAGAACAGACAACTTCTCCAACGTGCCTTGGATGGTTGTAGGGGCCGGTTTACCGAAAGATGTTGCACTGATGATCCTCTGAGCGCCGGAATACAGCTGCTCGACCAAAGTGTAACATGCCTTAAGTTTCTTCTGTAAGTCATCCTCAAGATGGGTGACATGGCGCCCTGCATATGAATATAACAATTAAACTGGCACAGATAGAATATTACAAGGATAAAACAGGAGTTCGGATCATACTTACCGAAGATTGCAGAAGTGATTAACTCAATTTGCCGCTTTAAAGAAGTTAATTCTTCAGTAGCCGGATTAAGCGCCCCCTCAGCATCCTGAACCCTTTTCTCCAGCTCGTTCTTCTGAACCTCAAAAGTGGCCCGCTCTTCTTCAAAGAATTTTTTCAGATCTTCAGCAGTCTTTAAACTCACCTGAAGATCTTTCTTGGCTTTCGAAGCAGCAGACTCTGTCTCAGCAACACGGCTCCAAAGCTCATTGATCTCATCAGCATTCCGGTTTAAGTCAGCCTGCAAGTAAAATCAAGTGATAAGAAGCAAAAATCAGACAAGTCTCAAGCACACAAACAAGTTGTCTACTTGACACTTGGGGGCTAATGGCAGTTGAAGCAATAAACAGCAGCAATTCAAAGTCAAAAGTCTCAAGCACACAAACAAGTTGTCTACTTGGCACTTGGGGGCTAATGGATAATTGAGGTATCAGAAGAAATTCTTACAAGTATCAAATACATAACCAAGTTATCTACTTGATACTTGGGGGCTAATGTAAAGATCAATTGTTCAAGCTAAAAGTTCCGGTTCACCTTCAACACGCAGCTAAACCGGAACTTGGGGGCTACTATGAGGTAGAGGCATATCAAAAGCACAAAGTCAGAAGGAAAAGGATTACCTCATATTTCTCCTTCATCAAATTAACCAAGCCCGCTTCGTAATCTCGGCTGCTGTGGAGCCGGTTTAAGTATCCGGAATAGATTTCTTGGGCACTCATATCGGCAAGATTAGATAACTCAGTACTCCATTTACCCTTCTCCTTATATAGTTTCTCCGTTTTAGCCGTATGCTTGGCTAAAACGGTGGGCTCAGCCGGAGCAACAAAAGCAGTCCCAGTCACTACAACTTCTGGAGAAACAGGTGCAGTAGGTGGAGTTGCAATATGAACCGGATTGGGAGAGGCCGGATTGGCCTGAGAACAATTGGCTCGGGCAGGACTTGGCGCATTATGAACATCATCAGCAGTAGGGTTCTCGGGCATTGACATATAATCCGTAGGCGCAGGATCCTCAAGAGGAATGGTGGGCTCGCTTTCTGGAGGGACAATTGAATCCGGATTAGCTGTCGGGTCATCAGCAACAATCTCAGCAGTTAAGGGGTTGGCCTTTGGTTTTTTACTAGGCTTTGGCTTGCTGAAGGAAGTGAAAAAAAACAAGTTAGAACTATAAAGACAAATGTAATCATAAACTGGATAAGTTAAAAGGACTTGCCCTGGGACGGTTTTCAGTGGGGGAAGTTGCGTGGCAGTCGATTCACCAGAAGAGGATAGTGGAGTTTCCTGATAATCAGGGTCAGACGGTTTAAGAGGTTTACGGATAAGCCCGGCCTTGGGATGAAGGAGGGTCGGAGAAAGTATCACCTCAGTACGGCGCTTCCGAGCCGGAGTTAGAGAAATCCCGGATGATTCCACTGCCAGGCCGCTATGGCGAGTGGTCCGGCGAAGAGCTTCATGTTGTTGTTTCTTCAAAAGAATATTAGGATCCAATTGAGCATAAGGGTGAGAAAATTGGTATTTCCGGACGGTCCGACGACTTTTTTGTGGAAGAGGTTCTGAATCGGAAGAAAGGATAGTTACCTCAACTTCGGCCGGTTTATCACCTTCAGCCAACTCCTGTGGAAAGTTATCATTAGATGCAGATATGAGTACAAACAAGCAAATTAAAGCCGGATTAGTTCATACCTCAGAGTCCGGATCGTCCTCCTCAGCATGAGAACTAGAGCCTCCGGCGCTTTTCTATTCTTATTAGCAAGGGTTTTTCGGCGTGTCTGCTTGCCGGTTTTCTCCTGAGGTTTTCTTTTCCAGAAAGGATCATCGGCCTGCTCAGATAGAGAGACAGTTAGAAGACGGTTTATATAAACGGATTAAAATATATATACAAGAAGGCAAGGCTTACTGCAGGCAGTCTGTTCTTCTTATAATACGGAGCCAACCCGACTTTACTGCAATCTTCTAAGGTGACGTTGAGCATCTTCTTAGCCGATTCAATAACCTCTGATTCAGAAAGTTTATCCTTGGTGAATCGTTGAGGGTCGTCCGGTTTACCAGAATACTGGCACATCAAATGTGATCGCTGACTCAAGGGAAGAATACTCCAAGAGAGCCAACAGCGCATAAGATCAGATCCAATTAGACCATTGGCCATAAAGGCTTTCAGTCTGGAAAGCATGGACGCAAACCGGGTCCGTTCGACGGAGCTGAGTCGTTGTGGCAGAGGATGATTCTCCGGAAGACGGTGCTCGCGATAACCCGGCAGTGGGTTCTCCCCTTCAGGAGAAGTGTCAACACAGTAAAACCATGATTTGTTCCACTCCTTTGGGTGCGTGTGGAGAGCGGCGTGGGGAAAGACAGCGTCTCTCCTTTTCTGGATACTAACACCGCCGAGTTCCTGATGTGGTCCGCTGGTGAATTCCGTACGCCGGTTCAGGTGAAAGAAATCCCGGAACAGATCAACAGACGGTTCTTCTTGCAGATACACCTCTGAAAACACTTGGAAGTCACAAATATTGGAGATAGAGTTTGGACCTATGTCCTGAGGATGGAGTTGAAAGGCGGCGAGTACATCCCGGAAAACCGGGGTGTGTGAAGCCTCGAGTTATGTGATCAAAGAAAACAATAATCTCCCCTTGCCTGGGAGTAGGAGGGCATTCGTTTCCTGGAGCCCGCCACTTCAAAATGGATTGATGGCCTAAAGTACCAATTTCAGCAATTTTGACCAAGTCTTCTTCCGTGATGATGGAAGGAACCCAGTCACAAGACACAAATTGTTTGGCCATAATGGCAGAAGAACGAGTGCTGAAAAGATAAAGTGCAAAAAAACGGATTACGCGGGTACAGCAGTATAAACCGGAAGATATCTACGAAGATTACGCAACGGTTTAGATAGGGGACTAATGATATGGTTAAACCGGCAATAACAGGGAGCTATGTCACTGTCGGTTCATGACAGCAAAAGAGGAACTGCTAAACCGTCACGTTCAACTTCAAAAAAATTACAGGAACAGGGCATGACAGTATAAACCGGGGTATACTTAATAGATCTACAAAGGAGAAGAAACAGGTCTTTACAGACAACAAAGGAAGAACAGATCTGAACATGCAAGAAAAAGGAAAATAAATACAAGGACGAATGGGAAGAACTACAAGGATCTTATGCGGAGCCGATTAATTTACAGGATAAGTGTAGGTGACGAGATCTAAAGCATATACTAGCAGAACAAAGATAAAGATCTAAGAGCTAGATATAAAGGTCAAAAACTTCTGTGGAACGGGCGTTCAAGATGAACAAGGCGAAGCTTTCGTTAAAGCTCTAATGGTGGAGGCACAAGGAAGAACCCTAGAGGATGCGGATCTACAATGAGGAGGAAAGACATACCTGGAACAGCGGAGATAGGCGGCGGAGTTCTCTGGTCAAAATCAGGGCGATGCAGCGGCCCGCGCGGATTTGTTTTCGGCGGTCGACGGCGGCGGTTCGAAGCTCGGGCAACAATGGTGTCTTGAAGCTCGGGCGACAGACGAGGAAGAAGATGCGAGAAGAGGATAATGAATGAGGATGGCGGTATTTATAAGGGAAGGTCAGATATGAAGCGACAGGTGCGGGATTCGAGGGAGCAAAGATCGGATAAAGATCCCTTGATGCCTCGATTTTCAGGATAACCATTAAAACAAAGTCACAGTACAGCTCGCAGCGTTAAATTCGGAGATGATGTCACGGTCAGATTCAATGATTCTCGAGAATGACGTCAGAGCCGGTTTACAAAAATGAGAAGGCACAAAGGAGAATTATACAAGACAAGGGAGATTGATATGAACAAGTTCAAATCATTTTGGGGCCTAATGTCAGGAATATGACTAGCAGGTATGAACCGGCTAGTGTAAACCGGATTAATTATAATGTGTTTGGTTGTAATATTTAGTAAAGGCTACGGCCCATGAGATCTTAAGACCCATGTATAGAATTATGGTTTGTAAACCGCCAAGCGATGTAACTTGAGAGATAAGGAAGAAAGGACAGAGACCGAGGCGGACACAAATATGAGCCGGCCTCGGGACTCTGTAAACCGGACCAGGCGTCACCTCTATATAAAGGGACGACCCGGCGACGGTTCAAGGACAAGCAAGAATCAACCCGTCGAGACTACAGGCAAGCGATCCGCTCCCTGTAAACCGACGCCCAAGCAATACCAAACCAACTAGACGTAGGCTTTTACCTTCATCGAAGGGGCCGAACTAGTATAAACTCTCTGTGTCCTTTGTGTGCTATGAACCCCTTCAATCTAACCCGTGCGATGGTTCCATCATCAAGTCCGTTAAACCGGACATCTGCCGTGCTAATTCCACGACAAGACCCATGTCAGCAGGGCGAACTTCTTGCCTCTGAACACACTCCGTAGTAAGTATTTCTTACCCATTTTCAGTTTGCCTGACTTGGTGGAGCTCTTACCGGACACCTCACACTTCGGTCCTCGCCTCGTGGAGGTCCTTCTCCGCCTTTGACACCTTGGAGGATCGCTCCCCCTGCTCCTTCTCAAGGGCCTGAAGCTTCTTAATGGCACCCTTGAGCTCCACTTGCACCTCGGCTACTCGAGCCTCGTACTACTCACCAGTGAACTTGGCCTTATCAAGCTAGGCCACTGCGTTGTCAGCGGTTGTTTTCTTTACAGCCGCCTCTACCTCGGCTCTCTTTGTGGCCTCTTTCAAGCCCTCGACCTCGGCAGCGGCAGCTATAGAATCATCACATTAAAGATCAGCATATAGTCTGGATCGTCAATACCCGGTGCCAAGCAATTACGCATCTTATTGATACGTCCAAAACGTATCTATAATTTCTGCTTGCTCCATGCCTCTTTTGTGTGATATTGCTATGATATTTATGCACTTCCATACACTTTTGATCATATTTGAACTAACCTATTAACTCAGTGCACCCCAGTGCCAGTTTCTGTTTTCTGCTGTTTTTGTATTTCAGGTTTTCCCATTACTTAAATTAACAGAAAAATTCCGAGAAAAATATATAAAAAATCAGCGCTCCGGAAGCTTCCATGCGCCAGAAGTGGGGCCAGAGGGGAGCCAGGGGCAGCCCAGGCGGCCCCCCTCCTGGCCATGCCGGGGGGCGACTGGGCCCCCCTTACCTCCTCTGATGACCCCCTTTGGCATATATTTACACCGCATCCCGAAACCCTCGAGGACGGAACCCTTTTTCGCGATCTCATCTCTGTTCCGCCGCCGCTGCGCTTCCAAGATCGGGAGCACCAGGAGAACTCTTCCCGGCACCCTGCCGGAGGGGAGAACCACCACCGGGAGCTTCTCCACCACCATGGACGCTTCCCGGATGAGTTGTGAGTAGTATCCCTTGGACCATGGGTCCATGACCAGTAGCTATGTGATGTTCTCCTCCCCTCTTTGTTCTTCACCGATTAGACCTCGTGAGCTGCCCTACATGATCGAGGCACATATGTAATCCTTATGCTGTTGCTATGATGAGTTTGCCGGGATCCGATGGATTATGAGATTATGTTCAGATTGTGTGTGAGTAATATATTTGATTCACCTCTTTTATATTTATGTTCTTGAGTAATTCTTGCATGTTCTCCGTTGCTGTTTATTGCTTTGGCCAAGTAGTAGGTAGTAACTCCAAGAGGGAACGTTATGCTTGATTGTGGGTTCATGCCCCTCGATGACTAGCTTGAGTGACAGAAACATGAGTCTAGGGGATGTGTTGTTGCCACAAGGGGGAAAACAACGGTGCTTGTAGTTGCGGGTGCAAGGATTGTTTACTTTACGCAAAGTTCTTTTAATGCAGTTGTCTGTTGCTTTGAGTTTACACTATGGGTGGGACTCGCAACTTAATACCAGCGAGATGTTCTGGATAGATATCTCAAGGTGGATGATTAGTAGTAGATGCAGATGGATTTCGGTCTACTTGCCTTGGCGTACCGCCCATGCTTTTGAGCCTCTACCTTTCTTTGCAGCATAGTTAGCATTGGTTTGCGCAGATAATCATGTCAATTGCCCAGCTGTAATTCGTTTACCTCGCTTAGCTGTTTTATCGTCTTTTGGGAGAGAGACATCACTAGTGAACATCATGGGACCCCGGTCCATATTACCATCACTGATCACACCCGCTATTTACTTTCTGTTCTTATTTACTAGTTGCAGTCATACCTATCACTATTATCTCTTGCGTTTGATCCTTTGTAAACGACAAGGCTGGAGGGATTGACAACCTCTCTGTACTCGTTGGGAGCATAGTTATTTGTATCTGTGTGCAAGTCCTGTCAAGCAAAAGTCTCTGGCGCTATTGACACCTTCTTGTTGACCCTCGGAGTCTCACGGGATTCGATCCTTGGTATCTTTGCCAAGGGAAAACTACCGCTACGCTACATCTCAAACCTTCCACTTGGGGTAACCAACGAGGGGTGAGAAGCCATCAAGCAAAGTTTTCTCGCGCCGTTGCCGGGGAACTCCACTCTTCAAGATAGGGAGTTGCACGCTATCTTTTACCTTTGCTTTTTAGTCTTGTTAGTTTACCTTTCAGTTTTTGCTTTAGTGTCCTTTATCAAAAATCACAAAAACAGTTATCTTGCTTATTGCTGCTATGGGTTCCACCGAGAACACTAAGTTGTGTGACTTCACTAGTCATAACAACGATGACTTTATTTGCATGCCTATTACTACACCTGCCACTTCAGCACCTTCTTATGAAATTAAACCTGCTTTACTGAACCTAGTTATGAAAGATCAATTCTCCGGTGCTGGAGATGATGCTGCTTTGCACTTAAATAATTTTGTTGAACTCTGTGATATGCAAAAGTACCAAGAAATAGATAGTGATATTGTTAAGCTTAAGCTTTTTCCTTTCTCCTTGAGAGGAGGAGCTAAAATTTGGTTTCAATCCTTGCCTAGGAATAGCATAGATTCTTGGGACAAGTGCAAGGATGCCTTTATTGGGAAGTACTATCCACCTGCTAAAATTATCCAACTAAGGAGTAACATAATGAATTTTAAACAATTGGATAATGAATACGTTGCCCAAGCTTGGGAACGCATGAAATCTCTTGTCAAGAACTGCCCTACTCATGGTTTGACTACTTGGATGGTTATCCAAACTTTTTATGCAGGCTTGAACTTTACCTCGCGGAACTTGTTAGATTCGGCCGCGGGAGGAACCTTTATGTCAACTACACATGGTGCTGCCACCAAGCTTCTCGATGAGATGATGACCAATTATTCCCAATGGCACACCGAACGCGCTCCAACAGGTAGGAAGGTAAACTCTGTCGAGGAGATTTCCTCCCTAAATGAAAAAGTTGACTTGATCATGTCTCTACTTTCCAAGCAATGTTTTATTGATCCTCGTGATCTTCCTTTAAATTCTTTGATTGCTCAAGATCAAGTAGATGTGAACTTTATATCTAGAAACAATTTCAATAACAATGCTTATAGGAGTAATTTTGGTAGCAACCCTAGACCGTTCCCCTCTAATTCCTATGGGAACAACAATGCTTATCCTAACACCAAGAACTCCACCTCTGAACTAGAGATTATGCTTAAAGACTTCATCACTACCCAAAAAGCCTTCAATAAGAATGTAGAAGAAAAACTAGCCAAACTAGATAATCTCTCTTCGAAGGTTGAGAATTTAGCCCATGAGGTAGAGTTGCTTAAAATTAGAACTTCTCCTCTTGAGGAGAGGAAGACCACTCCTATGAATGCTATTCAAGTGCAAATTAATGAAAACATTAGGATGTTGGCTAAACTTAAAGAGAGATGGGCTAGAGAAAAGGAGGAAGAAGATAGAATTAAGAGCCTTCCTACCCACCATACTGTTGCTACTATCCAAGTTGTTGAGGATATCCAAACTCTTAGCACCCAATGCACTCCTGGTCCCATTGGACCTATTAATGGTGATGCTATGACCTCAACCGTAGAAACTCCTATGACCATAGATGCTACCAAACAAGTGAGCCTAAAACACACCACTACCACTTTACTTGATAGTAGTGACCTTGATTTTGATAATTGCACCCTTTCTGAAGTTATTGATTTTCTTCACAAGATGTCTAGGGATCCCCACACTAGCACACTCAACCTTGCCTTCATGGAGCATATCACTAATGCTCTCATCAAAGCTAGGGAGGAGAAACTTAGGGTAGAAGCCTCCATACCTAGAAAGCTAGAAGATGGTTGGGATCCTATGATTAAAATTAAGTTGAATAACTTCTCTTGCTATGCTTTATGTGATGTTGGAGCTAGTACCTCTGTTATGCCCAAAAGAATATATGATATGCTTAAATTGAAACCTTTTGATTCTTGTTCTTTTGGTGTTCGTCTTGTTGATTCTTCCATAAAGAAACCTTTGGGGAGGATCGACGATGTTCTTATCATTGTCAATGACAATTATTTTCCCGTTGATTTTACTATTATGGATATTGAATGTGAACCTTCTTGTCCAATTATTTTGGGACGTCCTTTTCTTCGCACCGTTGGTGCTATCATTGACATGAAAGAGGGGAATATAAAATTCCAATTTCCTCTCAAGAAAGGGATGGAACACTTCCCTAGAAAGAAGATTAAGTTACCTTTTGAGTCCGTTATACGGGCTAGCTATTCTTTTACTCTTGATAAAACTTGATCTCTTTGCATTATGCCTAGCTTAAAGGCATAAAAGAAAGCGCTTTTGGGAGGCAGCCCACAATGAATAAAGTTTTATTTTGCTTTTGTTGTGTCTTGATGTTTGTTACTATAGTAGCATCATCATTGTATCTTTACTTTTCAGCTTTGTGCCAAGTGTAGCCTCTGATTGCAAGAAAGTTCAAAAGTTGTGATGTGCTGTCCAGGAAACAGATTCTGTGCTTGGACAGACAAATTCGTATAAAATCACCAGATCATCTTTTTGGTCTGAATTTTTTCGACAGCGTGCTCTATATAATTGGCTTTCGGGCGTCTGTTCTGAGTTTTTTGATTTGAGTTGCAGAAGTGTCCCGAAAAAATTATTTACTACCTGCTGGTCTGTTTTTTACAGATTCTGTCCTGTTTTGCCTTTTCCTCGTTTTGCAAACCTTGAGCTTGCTTTTTCTTTGCAAAAACCTTTTGGCAATCTTGAGAAACAGTAGATCTTCAAGATTATCTTTATTTCCAGCAAGGAAAAATTATTTTATTATGGGTACTAACCTCGCTAATCAGATTATGATGAGTTATGTATGAAGGGAGTTTTCAAGTGTGCGAGGGAAGATGATAAAAAAGATTCAGGAGGGTCAAACGCTCAAGCTTGGGGATGCCCCCGTGTACCCCCAAGAAATATTCAAGAAGACTCAAGCGTCTAAGCTTGGGGATGCCCCCGTGCCTCCCCTTCTCCATCAACAATTATCAGTTCGTCTTTCGTTCCACTATATTTTAATCACTTCATGCGTTATGTGATATGCTTGGAGCGTCTTGCTTTTAGTTTCCTTTTTAGTTTTTCCTTAGCTTTGCTTGCTGTTCATAACGAGTTAGAACCCAGCTTTCTTTGTGTGGGAGAGAAACACGCTCCACTTCAACCTAGAACACAACATAGGATTTTTCATGTTTATCTTTGCTGTGTATGTTCTTTGTCTTTCAATAGCTACTGTCATGTTTAGCTCTTAGTTTTCATGCTTTTCTTTTTAAAAGAGCTTTTGTTTAGTTGGTTGCTTCTGGAACTCTCTTGAGTTATCATGCTTATCTTGTTAAGAGAGTTGGCTTCTGTTGCACTGGTTGATATGTCTATGATAAAAATGCTATGTGCATAATGGTGCTTAGTAGTTCATGTTTTCTTATGGTTAGTCTCAAATAGCTGGGGGTTCTTAATGTGTTATTGAAGTACCAGCATGATTTGTTTGCCTATGATGTGGTATGGTTTAGTGATATCTTCATCCAAGAATTTATTTTGATTGACTTGGCATATGCTCACGCATATTTAAGACTGTAAAGAAAATCTATCAAGCCTCGATGATCTTTAATTTCTGAGTAGCGATATAACTTCCATGGCCGATTCAATGTTGCTTTGTCGCTCTGCATGATTATGGCCGTCATTGCTCTCTTAGTTGGTCGCTCCCAGTCTTTTGCTAGCCTTCACCTGTACTAAGCGGACTGACTGCTTGTGCATCCAAAATCCTTTAAACCAGTTATGCCATATGAGTCCACCATACATTCCTATATATGGTATTTACTTGCCATTCTTAACGAAGACTTTCTTGTACCATCTCGAAATTAATCAAAAGCATTTCTCTTTTGTGCCTCTGTCTTAGCTCATGAGGAAGTAGTAGTTAATTCATGATCTTTTTAAGTTGGACAAGTTTCACCCCGGGATTGCATGTCTAATCTGCAAACCCCTAATACGAGAAGGAACTGGCATGAGTGCGCCCGGCTAATAAAAAAATACAACAAACAAACCCTCCTTCACGCTTTGTTCATGAGAAATCAGAAAACTTTTGGCAGTGATAAACAAAGGAGATTAAGGGGATGTGATTGTCCCCGTGCGGGAGCCGTTCCTCGAAACTTGTCCAGCTCGAGAAGTAATTAAGTTATCTACTAGCATTCGTTGACGAAATACGCATCTCCCAAAAAAATCATTTTTACCTCTATTTTTAAAAAACCAAGAGCTCTGGTACATGTTTAGTCTTTGTTTCCAACCACGGGTTTTCAACCTTGCCATCAAAAGCCACGGTTTGAGACTCTCCACCTTCTTTCTTCAAAGCACCAACTATTCAGAGCATGATTGTCATTCTGAGTGTAATGTGCATTGTCCCAAAGTACCATTGTCTTCTGCATGATTATGATATCGCTTATTCTGAAATCATTGTATCTAGTCGTCACTTAAACTTCGGAGGTGCTCCTGCATTTATGTTTTGCTTCACTAAAGGGGGCAAGCGAGGTATCACTTTGTCATGTTTTCACACCATGCTCACTACAAATCTATTGGGAGTTTTCAGTATCATATTGTAAAACTTTCAGTTCTTTGTGATATTCTCATGAGGCAACGTAATTACTAAAGATTCGTTATCTCAGTAAGCATTTGTCATGTGACTGTGAAAAGTTCTTATATGGTTGATAGCATGTCACAACAGAAATTATGCTTGTTATCATTTACCTACTCGAGGACGAGCAGGAATTAAGCTTGGGGATGTTGATACGTCCAAAACGTATCTATAATTTCTGCTTGCTCCATGCCTCTTTTGTGTGATATTGCTATGATATTTATGCACTTCCATACACTTTTGATCATATTTGGACTAACCTATTAACTCAGTGCACCCCAGTGCCAGTTTCTGTTTTCTGCTGTTTTTCTATTTCAGGTTTTCCCATTACTTAAATTGCCAGAACAATTCCGGGAAAAATATATAAAAAATCAGCGTTCCGGAAGCTTCCACGCGCCAGAAGTGGGGCCAGAGGGGAGCCGGGGGCAGCCCAGGCGGCCTGCCCACGTGGCTCCCCTCCTGGTCGCGCCGGGGGGGGGCCTGGGCCCCCCTTACCTCCTCTGGTGACCCCCTTTGGCATATATTTACACCGCGTCCCGAAACCCTCGAGGACGGAACCCTTTTTCGCGATCTCATCTCTGTTTTGCCGCCGCCGCGCTTCCAAGATCGGGAGCACCAGGAGAACTCTTCCCGGCACCCTGCCGGAGGGGAGAACCACCACCATGGACGCCTCCCGGATGAGTTGTGAGTAGTCCCCCTTGGACCATGGGTCCATGACCAGTACCTACGTGATGTTCTCCTCCCCTCTTTGTTCTTCATCAATTAGACCTCGTGAGCTGCCCTACATGATCGAGGCACATATGTAATCCTTATGCTGTTGCTATGATGAGTTTACTGGGATCCGATGGATTATGAGATTATGTTCAGATTGTGTGTGAGTAATATATTTGATTCACCTCTTTTATATTTATGTTCTTGAGTAATTCTTGCATGCTCTCCGTTGCTGTTTATTGCTTTGGCCAAGTAGTAGGTAGTAACTCCAAGAGAGAACGTTATGCTTGATTGTGGGTTCATGCCCCTCGATGACTAGCTTGAGTGACAGAAACATGAGTCTAGGGGATGTGTTGTTGCCACAAGGGGGAAAACAACGGTGCTTGTACTTGCGGGTGCAAGGATTGTTTACTTTACGCAAAGTTCTTTTAATGCAGTTGTCTGTTGCTTTGAGTTTACACTATGGGTGGGACTCGCAACTTAATACCAGCGAGATGTTCTAGATAGATATCTCAAGGTGGATGATTAGTAGTAGATGCAGATGGATTTCGGTCTACTTGCCTTGGCGTACCGCCCATGCTTTTGAGCCTCTACCTTTCTTTGCAGCATAGTTAGCATTGGTTTGCGCACATAATCCTATCAATTGCCCAGCTGTAATTCGTTTACCTCGCTTAGTTGTTTTATCGTCTTTTGGGAGAGAGACATCACTAGTGAACATCATGGGACCCCGGTCCATATTACCATCACTGATCACACCCGCTATTTACTTTCTGTTCTTATTTACTAGTTGCAGTCATACCTATCACTATTATCTCTTGCGTTTGATCCTTTGTAAACGACAAGGCCGGAGGCATTGACAACCTCTCTATACTCGTTGGGAGCAAAGTTATTTGTATATGTGTGCAGGTCCTGTCAAGCAAAAGTCTCTGGCACTATTGACACCTTCTTGTTGACCCTCGGAGTCTCACGGGATTCGATCCTTGGTATCTTTGCCAAGGGAAAACTACCGCTACGCTACATCTCAAACCTTCCACTTGGGGTAACCAACGAGGGGCGAGAAGCCATCACTTATCAAAGGACTTACCTTGCGCCTCATCAAGCCGCTTGTTGACAAGATCAAGCTCTTCATCGGAACGCTTGAGCTTCCGATCCATCTCCTCCAGTGCCGCAGCATTAGAAGCCGCAGCCAGAGAAGATGCATGTGACATTAAAAAATTCTCACCACTTCAAATAATGGTCTGTAGAAAGGGATCCTCCGCAGGTTTCCTTTAAAAATCGTGTAGAGTCTTGGAGGCTACTAAGGATATGGCATACTTAAACTAAGGACTAGATCCAATTTATGAGAAAAGAGTATTACTTGACTTACCACAAAGCCTATCAAAAGGCCTTGAACAACGTTGTTTAGTCTAGATTGGACGAACCGGCCGCCTTGCATGACCGCATTCATGAGAGTGCGGTGCCCATCAACGCTGATGGAGTTGTGCACCAACTCCTCCGACACGTCCGACCAGCTAACTGCCACCCGTTTGGAGGTGTTCAGCGCTGGCATTGGTTTCCCGACCCCTTCCTCACTGGAACGAGAAGCCTATGCCATCGAGGGCCCTAGAGCTTGGGAGTAGATGGCTAATGGGGTCCATATGGTCTAGACTCCTGTCGGGGGAAACTGTCCGCCACGAACACCTATGGGACCGGAGCCCCTTGTCTGTGCGGTACGAGGGCGGAGGGAGCACGAAGAGCAGATCGAGGCAGACGCGCGGGCGGTTTTACCCAGGTTCGGGCCGCACGGATGCGTAAAACCCTACTCCTGCTTGGTCGTGTATTGAGTTGAGCGCTCGGGAGCTTGAAGAAGCAGCTACACCGTGCGTGAGAGTAATCTAGGTTTCGAACCCCCTCCACGTTGTGCATGGGCCTCCTTTTATAGTGCAAGGGGTCACCGACAGGTGTCAACGTAGGAGAAAGGGGTAAAAATGTAAAAGGGGTGGTAGTTGTAACAGTGCGGGAATAGTGGAGCTACAGTACAGAACAGTGGTCTATACCTACTTTAACAGTGGGGGACAAGGGCATTTAATGCCCGTCGCCGTCGACCCCAAAAGCTCCCGCCGTTGCGTCTCCGTCTGCCACGGCGATGGATCCACTGCCGTGGAGTGCCACCGTGTCCCCCAGGCTGCACAGCCATCCGCCACGCGTCCCTGGAGTGGCCCCAGGGCGACGCGTGGGCCGATGAGCTGGAGCGCGGGCACACAGCGCACCTCCCCCGGCAAGCACCTTGCCGGGGATCTCGACCTTGCCGGGCCCGGAAGCTTGCCGCTCCCCGAGCCCTTGCCGGGTCTTCTAAGATAAAATCTTCTATTCGTCCTGACAAGCTCCTCTTGCCAGGGCCTCGTGCTAGTTAAGCAATCTCGAGCCTGGGACGGCCTTCCCGGCAAGCTCCTCTTGCCGGGGTCTTGGTCTTCTGTCTTATATACTTTGTTTTTGAATGGCTAGATAAGGGGCAGGAAGGTCTCCGGCAAGCGCGTGGTGAACCCTGCCGCGGGGAGCTGCCGCTGCCCGTGCACAAGTTGGGGTACTAGGGTACCCCTACCTTAGTACACCGACAGGAGCCCCCGGGCCTGGGCCACACACGGTGCCGAGCGCTGTTGGGCCAGGCCCAAAACAGTGCACGGGCACCCGCGGCCCGCGGCGCGCCGAATCCACTTCCATATCCGCCGCACCCCACGGCAACGGCACGCGTCGATTGCGGCGCCGTGGGATGGGACGTGCCCACGATTTCTTTAATGGGAAGGGCGAAACGCCCCCCACTCTCCCATAAAAGCAGAGAGAGCGGCGCGGTTCCCCTCCCTGCGCACTCATTGCCATCGTCTTCTTCCTTAGATTCCTCTGCGCTTTGCCTCTACTCCTCCGCCACCACCAAGCTCTTCGTCCCCTTCCTTTCGCCGCGTCCGCCATGGCCCCAAAGACCGACAAGGCGAAGTCGGAGAAGTCCAAGCGGGAGAAGTCAGATCAGGCGGCGAAGCTCGCCGCGTACCGGAAGGAGCACATTGTCTTCGCGCCGAAGCTCGGCGTGCGGGAGCTTTGGAACAAATATTATTTGTTCTGGGCCAAGGAGACCCCAGCGCACCCCCGCACGCGCGTCTACCCGGCCGTCGCCAAGGACCACTACCCCGGCGGGTATTACTTTTTCGCAGCCTTCTTCCACTGCGGTCTGTGCCCTCCATTCTCAAACTTTTTCTGCGATATCATGAATACTTATGGCCTCCACCTCCTCGACTTCACTCCCAACGCCATCCTCACCATGTCTGTTTTCGCACACATGTGCGAAAACTTCGTAGGAATCCAGCCCAACGTAGCTCTCTTTAGGCACTTTTTCATCCCCAGAGTAGAGGCCGACGCCCCCCTCTCCGGAGGAATCTCTTGGGTGTTTAGGCTGAATAAGAAATCAGCCTACTTGCCGGGGGAGCTCCGCGGCAAGTGGGAAGAGTGGCGTGCGGAGTGGTGCTGGGTCGTCGAGGAGCGGCCGCAACACTTCACCGCGCCGCGCACATCGCCCATCGTGCGCGGCAGGGATTGGAGTAATTTCGATTCCGACGATTCCAAGCTAGATATCGCTCTCGTCAGAATCCTTCGTCTTCGGATGGCGCCGCTGTCTGTCGCTGAAGTGGGCGCGGACTTTCTTCGTCGCCGGATCGCCCCCCTCCAAGACCGGAAAAGGCCGGCGTGGCAATACGGCGGCCCGGCAGACATCATGAGGCTGCGCCCCGGCCTCAATTTTAACTTCACAACACTCGAGCTGCGGGGTATGGTCAGGGAACTTTTCAAGTTCGACCCGGCACACCCCGAGTACTTCCGCGCTCCCCGGGGAGTGGTGCCGCTCTGCGCCAGCAGCGCCCGGGATCGCCTTGTCGCTATGATGCCCGCGTGCGACTCTCATGGATTGGAGCGCACGTGGATTGCGCCCAAGCCTATCGACGTCCTCGAGTTCTACGACAACCTTGCGGAGGTGTTGGAGAAGACGGACGATCTCAAGCTGCACACGCGGGCCACCACCGACCAAGAGATTGCTTACATGGCCTCTCGCGCTGAAGAAGTCGCCGCAGCCGCGGCGGCGGGAAACTTTGGATACACACCCGCGGAGGCGGAAGCCGCGGATGCCTCCAGCCAGGCGGATAAGGAGGAGATTCGCAGGCTGCTAGAGCTCCCTCCCGACGCGCTCGCCGGGGTCCCCTCGCTGAGGCACTCCGGGATCAATGGGATCGCGACGGAGGCCGCGGCAATGGAGGGCACAGCCGGAGGAAGCAGGGGTGCCGCGAGGAGCGAAGGCGCCGGACGAAGCGGGGCCACCAAGGGGAAGGGGCCCGCAGTGCAAGGCGCTGGGGCCAGTGAACTGGCCGAGGGAGAGGAGGGGGAGGAGGAAGACACCGGCGGATCCACCGAGCTCTACGCCGACGACCTCTCCTCGTCGGAGAGCTCCCCGCCCCCGGCGAGCCCGAAGCAGTCCCCATTGAAGCGTCTCCGCAAGGCGGCGACGGGGGAGCAGGCGCGAGCGCCCCGGCAACAGCCAGCTCGCCGGGCAGCTCCCCGGCCGAGCCAAGCCGTGCCAAAGGCGACCGGCGTGCCGGCCACGGCAGAGGCCCCGCGCGCGCGGACCACGACGGAGGCGTCCCGCAGGCCGGCACCGAGCCGGCAAGGATCTTCTCGGAGCGGAGCAGCCGCTCCGCCCACTTCTCAGGCGCCGGCCACCACAGGGGCTGGGCCTACGCAGCCCCCAGCCCCGGTGGCTCCGAAACGCGCGAGGGAATCTTCATCCTCCGCTCCTCGCGCCAACGCGCCCACCGTGGAGTTTGACTTCTCCGCGCTGAGCGAGGACGACGAGGAGGACCAAGAGTAAGGACCCAAGACCTTACTCCTTCTTGATTTTTATATCTCGATTGTTGCTGACGCTTGACTTTGCTTGTTGCTTGTGATTGCAGGACCTTGGAGCAGCGCGCGAAGAGGGTCAGGGTGCCCACAGTTGAGGTCGTAGAAGACCCATCCGTCGCGGAAGCAGGGATCGCGCCGGAACCGAGCTTGCCGGACCCGAGTGCCGCTCCGGGGAGCAGCCCCCAGCGCAGCCCCCAGCGTAAGTTAGAGGTTTACTGTTTTTGCTCGTCGGGGCGCGCTTAGGGCTTTGATCTCTCTTTTTTTTTAATGTCTTGGTTCTTCTATCTTCTCTTGTGCAGAGGTGGAGCCGCAGCGGGAAGAGCGCCCGGAGACCGTCACCGAGGAGCCGCAGGCCCCGCCGTCCCCGGCAAGGCAAAACTCTCCGGCAAGGGAGAGCGCTCCGCCAAGGGCGGGTACTCCGCCAAAGCAGAGTACCCCGCCAAGGGCGAGCAGCCCGGCGAGGACGGCCACTCCGCCAAGGCCGAGCTCCCCGGCAAGGGAGCCCGCCGCAGAGGACGTCCGCCAAGGTACGTTCTGTACTTGGTTTTCTTGACTTCGCTTCTTTTTGGATCTTTGCTTGATTTTGAACTTCTTTTTCTTCTTCTCCTAGATCTTCCTCCTCCTCCTCCCGCGCCGATGGAGACCGAGGTCATCAATATCGAGGATGAGGAGGGCGCGCAGGGCGGCGGCGATGACGTTCCCGTCGTCGTGGAGATGGCCGAGGCCACCGAGGAGGCGACCGAGGCCACCGAGCCGGCCGCGCAGGAGGCCACTCCGGCCGCTGACGCCGCGACCGGGGAGGGGGACGGCGACCGCACCGCCGACCCGGAGGTGGCGGGAGCACCGGATGCTACACCGGCCGCCGGCCCCTCCATCGGCGAGAAGCAGGCGTACTATCTTCGTGCCCCCAATGGCGTCTTTATCCAAGTGCCTTGGGGGTCTTCATCAAGAGCTCCCGCGGAGGGCGAGGCGTTTGACGGAGAAGTCCTCGCCTCCGCGGGTCTGACAGTCGTCGAGGCGCCCGGCGAAGGAGATGGGCCCGAGGAGGAGAAGCTTCTCCACCAACTCCTGGCCCTTTACCGGGCCAGGCAGGCGAAGCTTGCCTCCCGGGAAGCCCTTGCTGCCCAGGCCGCCGCCGAAATGGAGAAACGTGCGGCGGAGCTCAGCGCTGCCCACAAGGCGGGCCTCCGCGAGGTGGCGGAGGAGCGCGAGCGTCTCGCCGGTGAATATCAAGAGTGGCTTTTGGAGAAAGCCGAGGCTGAAGAACAGCAACGGCTCGCCGGGGTGGAGATGTCCCGGCGAGAAGGAGAGCTCGCGCAGCGGAAGGTGGATCTCGACTCCCATGAGGAGGACCTTGCCGCTCGTGAGGCTGCCCTTGGCGGGGAGCTGAAGGAGGCGAAAGCCGCTGCTGCTGCCGCGGAAGACGCCAAGAAGGAGCTTGCCGCCAAGGTTGAACAACTAGAGAAGGCGGTGAAGGTGAGCGCTGAGAAGGTTGCCGCGCTCATCCTGGAGCGCGAGAAGGATGCTCACACCAACTCAGAGCTCCAGGTGAGTTTGTCCCAGAGGGGTGACGAGCTGAAGGCCGCCAAGGATTCCATTGAAGACTTGGAGCTGAAGGTCACCACCCTGAAGGAATCGCTTGATGCTGCCCGGGCCCAGGAGGCAAAGCTGAAGGATGAGCTCCGCAAGGAGCGAACCTTGATGGAGAGCGTTAACAAGGCCTCCGAGCTCTTCCGGCAGACTATCGAGGTGTGGACCGAAGAGCTGGTTTCTTCTGCATCCAACATTGACCAGGAGTTGCTTGCTTTGAAGGTCGAACATCTTATCTACTCGCCGGATCCAGACCTCCCGCACAGCGCCAAGCTCAGCCTCTTCTTCAGAGGCGTCGCTCCGGCCCTTGCAGGTCTCCGGAACCGCATCCCCGCGCAGCTGGCCGAGGAGTCGCGCCGTCTCTGCGCAGGAACTCTGGAGCGGGTCTTGACGAAGATCGTGTTCCGCAACCCGGGGATCAACCTCACGAACGTTCTTCGCAGCTTGCCGGCGGATGCAAACACGGAGGCCCTAAAGGAGCAGGTCGGCCATATCATCGCCAAGGTGGCAAAGCTTGGCAGGAAGGAGGGCGACCGCGTAGACTAGGGCCCCATTTATCTTTATCTTTTTGTTGCTGCACGTTATGTTATGAACTCATTAGTTCATTGCGACAAGTTATCCTTGTAAGATATTTGCTTTACTTCAATCAATCAGTGCAATGTTATCTTCCTTGTTCCAATCTTTGACTTTGTATGTTTTTCACCCTACGCTCCCGGGGAGCTTGCCGGAAAGGGGCCCTTGCCGCGAGCGCTGAGTGCTGGACTCTGAGCGGCCTGCTGGCCAAGGTCCTCGCCGGCAAGCAACCTTGCCGCAGCAGGTCGCAACGCGCTTAGCTTGCTGAGTGTACTCGGAAACGAGGCAAGGGCGCGACACTTGTCGCAGCTCACTTAAATCGTTGAGTGGACTCGAAAACAAGATAAGGGTGCGGCAAGCTACGGGTAGGTTCCTCCGCGCACAGGTTTTCCATACAAAGTGTGATCGCTCAAGGAAGACAACCAGAATTTAAAAGTTGAACTGGTCAAATTCTAACAACTTATCTTTCATATGCTGCTTGCTCATGTTGTTTGCTTTCCGGTAAGGCTCTTCTTTCTTGAACGGCACTTAGTTCCTCCTCCATCTCCTTCCCCCCCGGCAAACTTGTGCGCGAGGAACGTCCCTTCTGCTTAAGAGAAAAAGGAAAAGGAGAGGGAAACAAGCATATTGCCTTTCGGCGTAATAGCGCTTACCGAATGTCTAAGTGTTGCATCGAATGCCAAATAAAACATGCAAATAGCAAAGAGAAGCATGCGAAAGGCAATCGATGCGAAAACACGAAATCTTTACTGATGCACGGGGTCTGCGCCCGGCTTTGTACAAAGGGTTACATGCAACAGCGGCAAGGCTTGTACAAAAGGTGGTTGCCGGAGCGGATCACGGCAACCGCGCCTTAGGGGTGAAACTTGCGAAGATGCTCTATGTTCCAGGAGTTGCTCACCGGTAAGCCTTCTTCGGTCTCGAGGCGGACAGCGCCGGGCCTCGTAACTTGTCTCACCCGATAAGGGCCTTCCCACTTCGGCGTCAACTTGTTGGAATTCTTGGCGGACTGAACACGCCGAAGAACAAGGTCGCCTTCCTCGAGACTCCTGGCCTTGACTTTGCGGCTATGGTAGCGGCGCAAAGCTTGCTGGTATCGAGCAGCTCGTACAGCAGCCTGGAGACGTCCCTCCTCAAGGAGCAATGCGTCATCTTGTCGCAGTTGCTCTTGCTCGAGCTCATCATAAGCGAGCACTCGAGGAGATCCGTATACGAGTTCCGTGGGGAGAACTGCTTCTGCTCCATAGACTAGAGCAAAAGGTGTCTGCCCGGTGGCTCGACTTGGTGTCGTTCTGATTGACCAAAGAGCCGCCGGGAGCTCCTCTATCCAATTCCTTCCGCACTTGCGCAGCCTGTCAAAGGTCCTTGTCTTGAGTCCGCGCAGCACTTCAGCATTTGCCCTCTCCGCTTGGCCGTTGCTCCTCGGGTGAGCAACAGAAGCGAAACAGACCTTGGCGCCAAGGTCTTGGACGTACTGCATGAAGGTGCGACTAGTGAATTGCGTACCGTTGTCGGTGATGATCCTGTTAGGGATCCCGAAACGGCAAACAATCGACCTGAAGAACCTGACCGCTGACTGTGCTGTCACCTTTCTCACTGGCTCCACTTCTGGCCACTTTGTGAACTTGTCGATTGCGACGTACAAGTACTCAAAGCCCCCGACAGCGCGAGGGAAAGGGCCGAGGATATCGAGCCCCCAGACCGAGAAGGGCCATGACAAAGGGATTGTTTGGAGAGCTTGAGCTGGCTGATGTATTTGCTTTGCATGAAACTGGCACGCTTCACACTTGGTTACTAGTGCAGTTGCATCTTGGAGGGCTTCTTGCCAAAAGAACCCTTGCCGGAAAGCTTTCCCGGCAAGCGCCCTTGCGCCAATGTGGTGGCCGCATATGCCTCCGTGTATTTCTGCCAACAGCTTCTGTCCATCTTCCCTGGAGATGCATTTCAACCTGACACCATTGAGTCTTCTTCTGTACAGCTCGTTATCCACAAACTGATACATACTTGACTGCCTGGTTATCTTCTCTATCTCTTGAGGGTCGTCGGGAAGTTCTCCAGTTTGCAGAAAACGGACGATCTGCTGTGCCCATGCCGGAGCCCGGGGCTCGACGGCAAGGACTAAAGGCTCGAGGGCCGCTGCGGGAACCCCAGCTTCTACGGCAAAGACCTCTGGTCCTGTCGGAGCTGACGGTCCCCCGGCAAGCTCGCCGGGGCGAGGCTTGTCGGGAACACTTGCTTCAACTGTACAAGCCCGAGGGCTCGCAGGAGCAAACTGTTCCTCAGCGTTGTCGTTGATCCTGGGAACCTTGGCGGCGGGTTCAGGAAGATCCGCCGGCAAGTAGTCGCCGGAGACCAACTTTCTCTTCTTGGACTGCCCAATTGATGGTGTAACTGATGGTTGAGTCAGCTTGAGCAAAAAGGTCCCTGGTTCCACGGGTAACTTCATTGCGGCGCACTTTGAAAGGCCATCTGCAATCTCATTTTGAGCTCTCGGGATGTGCTCCATCTGCAAACCTTCAAAGTGCTCTTCAAGCTTTCTCACTTCATCGACATAAGCTTCCATCAAAGGGCTCTGATAGCTCTTGTTAACTTGTCGGACCACCAACTGAGAATCGCCCCGCACAATCAGCTTCCTGATCCCAAGTTCGGCCGCAACCCTGAGGCCGGCAAGCAAGCCTTCATATTCTGCGGTGTTGTTTGTCGCCTGCTCCCTGGGAAAGTGCATCTGGATAACATATTTGAGGTGTTCTCCGGTGGGCGCGATGAGTACCACGCCAGCACCGGCGCCTTGCAATGAGAAGGCACCATCAAAATACATTACCCATTCACTTGTAGCTTCTTGTACGGGTACACTTGTTTCTTGAACTTCATCTTCTGGCGTTGGGGTCCACTCAGCGATGAATTCTGCCAAAGCCCGGCTCTGTATGGTTGAAGTACTTTCAAACTTGAGTCCGAAGCTTGACAGTTCCAGTGCCCACTCGACGATCCTGCCTGTTGCCTCTGGATTGTGCAATATCCTCTTCAACGGAAAGCGAGTGACCACCGTTATCTCATGGGCTTGGAAGTAGTGGCGCAGCTTCCTCGAGGCCATGAGGAGGCCGAAAAGCAATTTTTGCACACCAGAGTACCTTGATCTAGCTCCCTGGAGAAGGGAACTTACAAAATACACTGGGCGCTGCACCATCTTCTTCCGCACTTCTCCTTGTTCCTGCGCAGAGTCTTCCTTGTCGGGGCCAGAGCTTGTCGGGACAGCCCCCTGCTTGTCGCTAGATTCGCTTGCCGGTGATGCCGTCTCCTCGTCGGACTCCCTCTCCGCTACTAACGCAGCACTAACCACCTGGTTGGTTGCCGCTAAGTATAGCAACAACTTTTCCTGTGGTTTAGGTGCGACAAGTATAGGAGTGGAGGACAGGTACCGTTTCAAATCCTGCAACGCCGCCTCCGCTTCCGGAGTCCACTTCATGGGACCTGCCTTCTTCAAGATTTTGAAGAAAGGTAGGGCGCGTTCTGCGGATTTTGAAATGAACCTACTGAGGGCAGCAACGCAACCTGCAAGCCTTCTGACATCCTTGACGCGCTTTGGAGCTTCTATCTGCTCGATGGCTTTGATCTTGTCGGGGTTGGCTTCAATCCCCCTCTGTGATACAAAGAACCCGAGAAGCTTGCCGGAGGGAACTCCAAAGACGCACTTCTCGGGGTTCAGCTTGAGTTGTATCCTGCGCAGGTTCTGAAACGTTTCTTCTAAGTCTTGAATCAGTGTTTCTTTGCTCTTGCTCTTCACCACGATGTCATCCATGTAGGCTTCTACATTCCTGTGGATCTGTGGCTCAAAAGCAGTGTACACTACCCTTGCAAAAGTTGAGCCTGCATTTTTCAGTCCAAATGGCATGCGGATAAAGCAATAGGTGCCACATGGAGTGATAAATGCAGTCTTCTCTTCATCTTCCTTAGCCATAAAAATCTGGTGATAGCCTGAGTATGCATCAAGAAAACAGAGTAGCTCACATCCGGCAGTGGAGTCAACGATCTGGTCAATGCGCGGCAAAGGGAAGGGATCCTTGGGACATGCTTTATTGACATCAGTGAAGTCTATACACAGTCTCCACTTCCCGTTGGCTTTGCGCACGACAACTGGGTTTGCCAACCACGTCGGATGGATCACACCTCTAACTAGGCCTGCTGCCTCTAGTTTCTTGATCTCCTCGTTGATGAACTCTTGGCGCTCCACGGCTTGCTTCCTCACTTTTTGCTTGATGGGCCGCGCATGAGGACAGACAGCAAGCTTGTGCTCAATCACCTTCCTGGGAACACCGGGGATGTCAGACGGTTGCCAAGCAAACACATCGACATTCGCCCGCAAGAAGGCGACGAGCGCGCTTTCCTATTTGCTGTCAAGGGTGGCACTGATGGTGAAGGTACCACCAGTGCCATCCTCCTTTGCGGACACTTTCTTGGTTGCCGGAGGAGCAGCCATTCCTTTCTTGCTCTTGCCGGTGGAGCTCGATGGAACGTCCTCGACGGCGGCGCAGCACTCCGAAGAGGTGCGGTTGCCGGAGTGGGTCCCAGAGCACTTGCCGGACTTGGTCTTCGTCTTCTTCCCCCCGGGAGCTTCAGCGGTAAGAGTATCCTTCTCGGCCGCAGCTGCCGCATCCCGGTAAATCTTGTCGGCGCAAATAAGCGCATCTTTCTTGTCGCTATGGACAGTGATGACGCTTATCGGCCCCGGCATCTTCAGCACGTTATAGGCGTAATGGGAAGCTGCCATGAACTTGGCGAGGGCGGGACGGCCGAGTATTCCATTGTAGGGCAATGGGATATCGGCAACGTCAAAAGTGATGCGCTCAGTCCTGAAGTTGAGCTCCCCGCCAAAGGTCACCGGCAGAGTAATCTTTCCCTTGGGCTTGCTCCTTCCCGGGTTGATTCCTTGGAATGAACCGGTCTCTTCGAGCTCGCCGTCCTGAATCTGGAGTTTCTTGATCACAGCAGAGGAGATCAAGTTCAGCCCGGCCCCGCCGTCAACCAACATTTTGGTGACCTTGAGGTTGCGGATGGTGGGTGAGACCAGCATCGGCAAGCACCCGACCGCAGTGGTGCGGTCAGGGTGATCCTCAAGATCAAAAACGATGGGCGTGCCGGACCATTTGAGGAGCCTGCGCGACTCCACGGGCGGCTCCGCTGCATTGACCTCACGCACCCACTGTTTCAGCTGGCGGTGGGAGGTGTGCAGAGAGGCGCCACCGTCGACGCACAGGACCTCCGTGGCTTTCTGGAACTCCTGCTCGCTGTTCTCGTCGTCCTCCATGTCTTCATCGTCGTCTTCGTCGTTGTCGCGGCCCCGGGGAGGTCGATCTCCTTGCCGCTGCTTGGCCTTGCCGCGGCGTCCTCCCCGGCCGTTAAACGGCCGCTTCTTGCTGGGCTCCTCCCCGCCACCTTGGGCCTTCTCCTTGTCGCGCCTTTCATACTCAGCTTTTTGCTGCTCGACGAGGTACTCGACGCGTTTGCAATTGGAGAGATCGTGACCCTTGGTGCGGTGAATCTTACAGTATTGCTTGTCGGAGCTACCCGGCTTGTCGGCCGCCGCCGCAGGGGCAGGCTCCTTGCCGGAGCCGCCAGCCTGCGCTTGTTTGGCGGGGGCCTCCTTGCCGGATTTCTCAACGGCAAGCACTTCCTTCTTGCCCTTCTTCCTGTTGTTCCGCCGCCGGCTCTTCTTTGCCGGGGCGGCGTCGTCGCTGTCGCTTCCCCCTGCGCCAGCATCCTCCCCGGGGAGTTTCCTCCCCTCTTCTGCACGGGCGCACTTGTCGGCAAGAGCGTAGAGCTCGCTGACGTCCCTGATCTTGGTCATCGCCATCTCCTCACGCATGCGGCGGTTACGCACGTTCTGATGGAACGCGCTGATAACCGCAGCAGGGTGAACGTCGGGGATGTTGTGCTGTACCCGGCTGAAACGTTTGATATACTTGCGCAGGGGTTCGCCTTCCTTCTGGGCCAAAATGTGGAGATCGCTCTCCTGGCCATGGGGTTTGTGGCCGCCGGTGAAGGCGCCAACAAACTGATGGCAGAGGTCGGCCCAAGAAGAGATAGAGCCTTCCGGCAAGTGCATGAGCCACGAACGGACGTTCGGCTTCAGCACGAGCGGGAAGTAGTTGGCTAGGATCTTCTCGTCGCGCCCCCCGGCAGCTTGCACTGCTATGGTGTAGACACTGAGAAACTCCGAGGGGTGCGTCTTGCCGTCGTACTTCTCCGGTACGTCGGGCTTAAAGTTCTTCATGCTGGGCCACTGGACGCGCCGCAGCTCGCGGGTGAACGCAGGGCAGCCTGCCGCGTACGGCAAGTCGCCTGGTTCACCGGGCGCGGGTGCGTCGACAGTGTTCCCAGCTCTCTTGTCGGATTGTCGCCGAGCTTCTCGGCGGCGCTCGATCGTGGTCCGAGCGTCTTCATCTCGCCGGTCGTCGAGGACCTGGCGCTGGTCCCGACGGGCCCGCGGGTCCGACGAGGCTGTGGAGCCGTCGTCGGGGTTGTTCCGGCGGGGCGGCGTCTTCTGCTTCTGCGGCGGGGAGTGCACGCTTGTCGCACCCCCGGCAGTCTTGTCGTCGATAGCCTTCGTCTTCTCGGCCTGCCGCGGCCGCGAGGCCGACGGCTGCTGCGGGGAGTCGTTGTTGGCGAAGTCTATCAGGCTCCGGATAGTGGCCCTCCATTCCTCGGCCTTGTCGGCCGCTGGAGGAAAATCGAGGAGCAGCTGCGCCCTTGCGAGCGCTTCTGCCGGAGTAGTGGGGAACGCGGGCGAGCGGTGCGAGGAGCGGGATACGCTCGGACTTCTAACGACGTTAGAAGGAGCGGGGTCCCGTGCCGGCGCCTTCGCTTTGCTTGTGCCCGGACGGGGGTCCGGGGCGTCCCGCGAACCTCCAGTATGGCCTTGTCCCAGCAAGCGGATACCACCTCCCGTGGCATGGCGCTGCGGGGTCGTCGTATGTTGCGATGGACGTGGCGCGTCCACGGAGACCGAGGTCCGGTCGTCCGTCCTGTTCTTGGATCTGGTGGCACCGTGAGTGTCCTCGCCGGCAACCACCCTTCCGACGGCGTCTCCCCCGCCCACCGTTGGCTCTGGTGGCGGCGGATGAGACGCAGACGGGCCCCCGACCTCCGAAGGCTTTTTCTTCGGGGCCATGGAGTTGTCGCTGATGAAGTTGTTGACGAAACTTGGAGAGGTTAATGAAGATTGCGCCCGCGCGAACGCCGGATCAGGTTCGCACAACCTCGACGCCCCCTACCTGGCGCGCCAAAGATGTCGGGGGAAACTGTCCGCCACGAACACCTATGGGACCGGAGCCCCTTGTCTGTGCGGTACGAGGGCGGAGGGAGCACGAAGAGCAGATCGAGGCAGACGCGCGGGCGGTTTTACCCAGGTTCGGGCCGCACGGATGCGTAAAACCCTACTCCTGCTTGGTCGTGTATTGAGTTGAGCGCTCGGGAGCTTGAAGAAGCTGCTACACCGTGCGTGAGAGTAATCTAGGTTTCGAACCCCCTCCACGTTGTGCATGGGCCTCCTTTTATAGTGCAAGGGGTCACCGACAGGTGTCAACGTAGGAGAAAGGGGTAAAAATGTAAAAGGGGTGGTAGTTGTAACAGTGCGGGAATAGTGGAGCTACAGTACAGAACAGTGGTCTATACCTACTTTAACAGTGGGGGACAAGGGCATTTAATGCCCGTCGCCGTCGACCCCAAAAGCTCCCGCCGTTGCGTCTCCGTCTGCCACGGCGATGGATCCACTGCCGTGGAGTGCCACCGTGTCCCCCAGGCTGCACAGCCATCCGCCACGCGTCCCTGGAGTGGCCCCAGGGCGACGCGTGGGCCGATGAGCTGGAGCGCGGGCACACAGCGCACCTCCCCCGGCAAGCACCTTGCCGGGGATCTCGACCTTGCCGGGCCCGGAAGCTTGCCGCTCCCCGAGCCCTTGCCGGGTCTTCTAAGATAAAATCTTCTATTCGTCCTGACAAGCTCCTCTTGCCAGGGCCTCGTGCTAGTTAAGCAATCTCGAGCCTGGGACGGCCTTCCCGGCAAGCTCCTCTTGCCGGGGTCTTGGTCTTCTGTCTTGTATACTTTGTTTTTGAATGGCTAGATAAGGGGCAGGAAGGTCTCCGGCAAGCGCGTGGTGAACCCTGCCGCGGGGAGCTGCCGCTGCCCGTGCACAAGTTGGGGTACTAGGGTACCCCTACCTTAGTACACCGACAACTCCCTTCCCGCACCGACCAGGAGGAATGTACCACCTGGTCTTCGACAACCGAGGTGTCAACCTCGGCCAAGATGGCGTCGACCCCCCCCCCCCTGAGGGAGTCCTGGATTAAGGGGTCCTTAGGTGGCCGAATCGTTAATTATGGGCTAGACTGATGGGCCGTGAAGATTATCAATGAAGACCATCTCCCGTATCTGGATAGGACTCCCATATGTGTAAAATAGCAGGTTTAGATTCCGGGTGTAATACTTTCCTTCCTCTGTAAGGTGATCATGTACAAACCCTAGGTCCCTCCGGTGCATATATAAACCGGAGGGTTTAGTCCGTAGAGACAACAGCGGAATCATAGCAATCACAGAGGCTAGAATTTTAGGGTTTAGCCATTACGATCTCGAGGTAGATCAACTCTTGTAACCCATATTCATCAAGATCAATCAAGCAGGAAGTAGGGTATTACCTCGATGAAGAGGGCTCAAACCTGCGTAAACATTGTGTCCCCAGTCTCCTGTTACCATTGATCCTCAGACGCATAGTTCGGGACCCCCTACCCAAGATCTGCCGGTTTTGACACCGACATTGGTGCTTTCATTGAGAGTTCCACTGTGTCGTCGACTGAAGGATTAATGGCTCGCTTCATCACCAACGACGGTGCCACCGCCGAGGGAGTTTTTCTCCCCGGCCAGCTTTTTGTGTTCGGTAGCTTCGTGCTTCGTGCCAACATTGAAGGCCACCTCGAGCAGGTTGACAGCTATGCCCCTGGTCATCAGATCAGATTTCGAAGCCTAAACTACGTTGCTGATGTCCGCGGAGAGTTGATCTTCGACAGATTCCCACCCATCGAAGCTGCTCCCTACCACCTCGATGAACATGACCTAAATCTATCATCGGACCCCGTCCAGGGGTAACATTTGCAGCAGCTCTGGCCTTAGATATGGAGCAGATCGCTTCATCCAAAGACGGGAAGATCAACCCTACCACGCAGACCACAGACTTGGCGACGCTTGAGCCGCACACAAACCCATCCTTGAGCGGGATTCCCTCCACCAGAACTCCGGACTCGTCTCCGACCACAAGTTCCGAACTCTCAGGATCTGCATCTTTCGGGCTTGATCGAGCGGCTATTACCAAACTCAGCCCTGCAGATATCCAAACACATGTGCGGCACTCGCCCTTAAACGAAGCACTGGACTTACTAAAATATCTCTCCCTAGCAGAGGATTCCCAGCCAAATTATGCCCAGTTCGAACTGGGCGCTGAGGATAGGGAATTTTGCTTCCCGCCCACCACCCACTTGGTAGCCACGGTCGAGGACTTAACCGATATATTAGATTATGCTTCCGAAGACGTCGATGGGATGGACCACGATGCCGTAGCCGATCTAAGTACAAACCCGCCTGCAATCGGGTGATGGACGGCTACTTCTACATACGATGTATACATGGTGTACACACCCAACGAGAAGGAGGGCGGCGGCGACACCAATCTAGAATAGGACAAGCCTGTTGAGGAACCTCTAAAACGTCGGCATCAGAGGCGTCAATCTCGACCCCGTAAAGGGAAAGAGAGTAGCACTGTCACTGAAGACGATGACGATCTAGAACAAGTCGATGACCCCGTGGAGCCAGCGATAGAGCAGGACGAACGGGAGGATGGCGAACACAGTCAAGAAGAACCACTGGCCGATCATAGCGACGCGGATGATAGCAATTATCAACCTATCTCCAAAGAGGACTTCAGTCTGGGAGATGAAGAATACATCGTCCCAGAAGAACCGCTCGAACAGAAACATTTTCAACAACATCTCATTGCCACCGCGAGGATCGTGAAGAGGCAGCAGTGGCGGCTTAGAGCTGAATAGGATATGCTCAACAACAGATGGAACGATGTGCTAGACACTGAAGAACGATACGGCTATAAAGGCCAAACAACGAGATATCCCAAATGAAAGTTGCTACCCCAATTCGACGATGAGGCCCCAGTGCCAATTCCGTCGAAGTATGATCATATACCTAAAAATATTTACTAGTATGTGAATATTTTTAGGTATATGAAGTATTTTTAGTTGGTCCGTGACTTTTTATTAGGTATGTGAATATTTTTAGGTATATGAAGTATTTTTAGTTGGTCTTGGACTTTTTTTAGGTATGTGAATATTTTTAGGTATATGAAGTATTTTTAGTTGGTCTGTGACTATTTTTAGGTATGTGAATATTTGTAGGTATATGAATATTTGTAGTTGGTCCGTGAATATTTTTAGGTATGTGAATATTTTTATGTATGTGAATATTTTTAGGTATGTGAATATTTTTATGCATGCAATAGGCCAGCAGCTAGCCAATAGGGTCCTGTCGGCCAGCAGCAGGCCAATAAGGTCCTATCGGCCAGCAGCAGGCCAATAAGGTCCTGTCGGCCAGCAGCAGGCCAATAGGGTCCTGTCGGCCAAGCAGCAAGGCCGACTGCTGGAGAGCTTGTGGCCGACAGGCCTATCGGCTAGCAGCAGGCCGATAAGGTCCTAATCGGCCAGCAGCAGGCCGATAAGGTCCTAATCGGCCAGCAGCAGGCCGACAAGGCCTAGTCGGCCTGCTGCTGGCCGATTGGGTCATATTTTTGAAAATTCGCCTAGCCACGTACTAGTTATGAAATTTACTAAATAAAATGTATTATTTAAAAAAAATTAGCGTCTACTTTACGCAAAGTTCTTTTAATGCAGTTGTCTGTTGCTTTGAGTTTACACTATGGGTGGGACTCGCAACTTAATACCAGCGAGATGTTCTGGATAGATATCTCAAGGTGGATGATTAGTAGTAGATGCAGATGGATTTCGGTCTACTTGCCTTGGCGTACCGCCCATGCTTTTGAGCCTCTACCTTTCTTTGCAGCATAGTTAGCATTGGTTTGCGCACATAATCCTGTCAATTGCCCAGCTGTAATTCGTTTACCTCGCTTAGCTGTTTTATCGTCTTTTGGGAGAGAGACATCACTAGTGAACATCATGGGACCCCGGTCCATACTACCATCACTGATCACACCCGTTATTTACTTTCTGTTCTTATTTACTAGTTGCAGTCATACCTATCACTATTATCTCTTGCGTTTGATCCTTTGTAAACGACAAGGCCGGAGGGATTGACAACCTCTCTGTACTCGTTGGGAGCAAAGTTATTTGTATCTGTGTGCAGGTCCTGTCAAGCAAAAGTCTCTGGCGCTATTGACACCTTCTTGTTGACCCTCGGAGTCTCACGGGATTCGATCCTTGGTATCTTTGCCAAGGGAAAACTACCGCTACACTACATCACAAACCTTCCACTTGGGGTAACCAACGAGGGGCGAGAAGCCATCACGCGGTTAAGACGCTCACGTCAAGTTGATAAGGATCCTGTAACAAGCGGGCATGATCTCTGTTTTGACAAGACGTGCCAATGGGCTATACCTTGAAACACGAAACTGGAGCCAAATAAAACGGTTTAATATATTAAATGGACAGACGTGACACTTCGCTAAAAAGTTTCCAGTAAAGACATAGTATCCGATTTTTTTGATACCTTGCCTTCATGGCTAAGGGTTGTACTAACCATGCAAGGCCGGACATAGTACCTTTTTGTAGGCAATATTGCTTCAATATGTTCGGGAGGAAGAACCCGCCTTGCAATGTCGAAGATAGTACACTAGCGGAACTCATCGTCATCGAAGACTGGTTCAGGGGCTACTGTGGGAGTCCTAGATTAAGGGGTCCTCATGTGGACGGATCCTTCATTATGGGTCGGACTGGTGGGCCATGAAGATTATCAATGAAGACCATCTCCCGTATCCGGATAGGACTCCCATATGTGTAAAATAGCAAGTTTAGAGTCCGGGTGTAATACTTTCCTTCCTTTGCAAGGTGATCATGTACAAACCCTACGTCCCTCCGGTGCATATATAAACCGGAGGGTTTAGTCCGTAGAGACAACAGCAGAATCATAGCTATCACAGAGGCTAGACTATTAGGGTTTAGCCATTAGGATCTCGAGGTAGATCAACTCTTGTAACCCCTATTCATCAGGATCAATCAAGTAGGAAGTAGGGTATTACCTCGATCGAGAGGGCCCGAACCTGGGTAAACATTGTGTCCCCAGTCTCCTGTTACCATCGATCCTCGGACGCATAGTTCGGGACACCCTACCTGAGATCTACTGGTTTTGACACCGACACCCCCCCCCCTCTGTGTTCGGAGGAGGAGGTGTCCTTCGGGACCACACCTCCCTGATCTCTTAAGGGATCAGGGGAGGCGCGGAGCGTGACGCAGACACATTGTCCACCAGGTCGGTGGTCGGAGACATCCCCTATGAGGTCTACTCGGTGGGGCGGTCACGCAGAGGGATGCATTTCTAAAGAGTTGGCCTCCGACCAGAATGAATTACTAAAAACAAGGCAGCTAAAAATACCATCTCCATACCTGCAGGCCGGGGGCTTGACCCTGGGTCCCTTCTTTGGAACCTCTTCGGACGCTTCAGACTTCTTGTCCGAGCTGTCAGGCAGGACCAGCTTTGGCCGGTACCACCTCTTCAAGGCATGTGGGGTTTGAACCTCCTCGAAGTCCTCGGACGCCACCCTCTTCTTGGAGTGCAAGGAGGCGCTTTCCTCCTCGTCCTCATCCTCGTCCCCATCCTGTGCGGACAGGGCTGCAGCGCCTCCGGATCGGTTGTCTGGACAAGCTCTACGACGGAGGCCCTTCCTAGCCTCTGGTACCTCCTTCTTCTTGCTCTTCTTATCGGGCGCCTTGTAAGGCACCACGACCAACAGCTTCTCTAGATGTTCTGATCGGGGAGCGGCACTGGGCCACTAATCTTCTTGGCCTTGGTGACCCAGCCCTCTAAAATCCACATAGAGGTTCAGACAAAACCATACGCGGTGCAAATATTTGAACACATGCTAAAGATTCATGTCCCTCACCTCCCTCGGGTCGTGCTGAAGAGGTACTGCACGGTGGCCGAGTCTTCAGGCTCCTACTCCCACATTAGCTTAGCCCTCACCTGGCAAGGGAGGAGTGGGCGGTTGAGCATGATCTGGACCACGTCGACCAGCTTCGCGCATGTCTCCATCATGCTGATAACGCGCTTTTGCAGCGCCTTCACATGGGCAACGGACCCCAAGCACCTTCGCAGGTCTCCACGAGGCTAGTCTAGTAGGGGGTATGAATTTGAATGCAGGAGCCCCTTCACAGACGGCATCCCTTGGCTCGATGATGTAGAACCATTCCTTTTGCCACACCTTAACGGTGTCGATGAACTTAGCCTCCGACCACTGGACCCACGTCAGCTTGCTGATCATGGCCCCGCTGCAGTCTGCAGGGTCACCACCCACCACCTTGGGCTTCACGTTGAACACCTTCAGCCATAGGCTGAAGTGCAGCCGGACTCAGAGGAGCGCCTCACAGACGATAATGAAGGTCGAAATATGGAGGCGGGAGTTGCGGGCTAGATCATGTAAATCTAGCCCATAGAAGAACATCAACCCCCTCGCAAAGGGGTGTAGGGGAAACACTAGCCCCCTAAGGAAATGGGAGAGAAATACAGCCCTTTCGCTCAGTCTGGGCGTGGGGATTATCTGGCCCTATTCAGAGGCCCGATGGGCGATGTTGGTTGAAAAATAGCCGGCCTGCTTCAGCTTCCGGATGTTGCTATCAGTGATGGTGGAGGCATCGCACTTCCCGCTGGCACCGGATACAGCCATGGCTAGAGGGAGCGGGCTGGGATGCGCTTTGCAGTAGAGACATTGAGCGATGAGGCTCTGAAGGATTGCGTAAGCAACAGCGGAAGGTGGGAGAAGGCGTGGGATGCATATTGCAGTTGTTCCCTCTTTATAAGCCATGGAAGGACCACGAGTCCCTCTTTTCACGTCGTGGGCTTCTCCACTTCCCAATAATCTTGTAACGTCATGTGAAAGTGGGGAATCTAGATCATTAATCATATCCCTAAAAAAACGGAGCATGATCTGCACCTTGATGAGATTTGGCAATAAGGGGTCAGCCTCGAGCCACGCATCAAGACCAGCCTGCTGCATGGATTATGACCAGTTGCGGCCCTCCGTTAAAGGGGTGAAAGTTGACAGTTAGAGATACTATTCACACTTGACCGGCTGTTTCTTTCCTATAGGTCTAAGTAAAATGGATGTTTCAGATTCCGAACACCACGTGACCCCGAACGTGTGCAGAATACATTGAAGAACTCACCTCTCAAGTCGAAGACTATCTGGTGTGAGGATGCCGGACACAATCCCCTGTGTTGGAGGCTAGTTCGGGGGCTACTGAGGGAGTCATGGACTAAGGGGTTCTTGGGCCGGACTGGTGAAGTTGTATAGTGACGGGAGACCTATGAAGCCATGGTGTGCCTTTCAAGTAAAGGGTAGACAGGATCTCTTTATTCGAATTTTTTTCAAAACTATCACATTTTATTGCAAATTCGAAAACTATAGCACTCAAAGCAAAAAAGCAAAACTATGACCCTGTCGGCCTCGCGTGGGCCGAAAAGGGAGTTTTTGGCCAGGATGTGGCCGAAAAGGGCTTTTCGGCCGTACCTTGGCCGAAGAGGTGTGTACCTGGGCCGAAAAGACCTTTTTGGTCAGCAGTAGGCCGAAAAGACCTTTTTGGTCGGCAGTAGGCCGAGAAGTCCCCGGGGCCCACCTTTTCACATTAATGGGTGGCCGAAGCTGCATGGCTCCACTCTTTGGCTTATGTTACACCGAAATGATTTATTTTTTTTAGTTTTGGCTTATGAATATTGTGCAACCATTGCCCATCTTAGACATTGAAAAAATATCACTCAACCCTTGCCCTCAATATTTTCCCACCAACTCTTTCCCTCCAGATGTTCCCGCGAACCCCTTCCCGCCATATCTTCCGGCCACCCGTTTCCCGCCAACCCCTTCCCGACATGTGTTTCCGCCAACCCTTTCCCGCCATACCGCAGTCGTTCTTTCCCACCATTTTCTCCTCTCTACCTATAAAATCACCTTCACACGGAGGTGGATCAAAGCAGTCTAGTGTAGTGTAGTCGAGATGTCTGATTATCCTTTTGATCGTAATTTTCACCCTGGGATGAGCAAACGTCTTCTGGGGCTACCACCGATTTCAAGATGGACAACAGGATAGTTCCATGGGACGAACTCATCGGTAGTGACACCATAATGAATGAGTTAGCTCATGCATTACGTAGGGCTGGGTGGCCTGAAAGGACCTACGAGGAGGTACATAAAGAACTTCTTAGGTTGCATGAAAGGTGGAAGAAGGTAGTGTAGATGAAGAGTAAATTTTTCAGAAGGACTGCAATAGAGAATACATATTTATGGACTACCGGAAGCGAATACGAAGACGATATCTTCATGCCGAGCAGCAAGGCCAAGAGTACCGCATCGTCGAAGGGCAAGAGTAGTGCCGCATCATCGAAGGGAAAGAGTGCAGCATCGACGGAGGGCAAGAGGACCGCAACATCAAAGTGCAAGAGGCCTGCATCAACGGAGAATGATGATAATAACAATGCCAATTAATAGTTATATGTCTCTCGCATACATAAAACAATATATGTCTCCTGATCAGATAGAAGCAAGTGCGATTGTAACACATACATGAAGTATGTCTCATACATAAATACTGACTCACAGATGCGAATAGTCTGAAACTAACATAGATAATGGCTCATACATAGATAACCATATCACTGCGGGGGACGACGTCGAGTCTGGGTCTTCCTCAAGTGAGGACCAGAAGGCGCTAAGCGTTGAGGCGGTGGATGACTACTGCCTCTTTTAAATATATATTTTCAATGTCTAAGATGGGCAATGGTTGCACAGTATTCATAAGCCAAAACTAAAAAACATTTCGGCCTAACATAAGCCGAAGAGTGGAGACATGCAACATCGGCCACCCGTTAACGTGAAAAGGTGGGCCGAGGGACTTTTTGGTATACTACTGACCAAAAAGGTCTTTTCGGCCTACTGCTGACCAAAAAGGTCTTTTCGGCCTAGGTGCGCACCTCTTCGGCCAAGGCACGGCCGAAGAGCCCTTTTCGCCCCAATCCTGGCCAAAACTCCCTTTTCGGCCCATGCGAGGATGACGGGGTCATAGTTTTGAAATTGTGGTTTTTTGCATTGGGTGCTATAGTTTCCGAATTTGCTATAAAAATGTAATAGTTTTGAAAAAAATCTCTTTATTCCTTATTGTAATCTATCTTCGGAAACCCTAACCCTACCGGTGTCTATATAAACCAAGGGTTGTAGTCTTTAGGACTAGACCTTCCCATGTCACCTCATCACCTTAGGGTTTAGCTCGTTTTGATCTCGAGGTAGATCCACTTTGTAGTCATATGCACATCCAATATAATCAAGCAGGATGTAGGTATTACCTCTTCGAGAGGGCCTCGACCTCGGTAAACGTTCATCGTCCTGTGTTCCCCATCGATCCCAGATCCACAGCTCGGGACCGCCTACTTCAAGGTCTACCGGTTTTGACACCGACAGGAGGGGTGAGGGGCTTTGGTGGGCTAATGCGGTTAGAAACGGGCTTGGGATCGGTCGGGACTCCTGCAAACCTCGTCCACTTTTGTACCCGGTTTGCCTGAGAAATCACGTCCGGACTATTGGGGAACGTAGTATTTCAAAAACAAATCCTACGATCACGCAAGATCTATCTAGGAGAAGCATAGCAACAAGCGGGGATAGTGTGTCCACGTACCCTCGTAGACCAAAAGCGGAAGCGTTTAGTAACGCGGTTGATGTAGTCGAAGGTCTTCACGATCCAACCGATCCAAGTACCAAACGTATGGCACCTCCATGTTCAGCACATGTTCAGCACGATGATGTCCCATGAGCTCTTGATCTAGTAGAGGCTCGAGGGAGAGTTCCGGCAGCATGACGGCGTGTTGACGGTGTTGATTATGTGATCCGCGCAGGGCTTCGCCTAAGCACTACGACAATATGACTGAGGTGTTCAACTGTCAAGGGGGGCACCGCACACGGCTAAAAGATCAAATTGTGTATGCTAGGGTGCCCCCCTCCCCACGTATATAAAGGAGGAGGAGGAGGCCAGCCGGCCCCTATTGGCGCGCCAATAAGGGAGTCCTAGTAGGACTTCCTAGTCCGAGTAGAATTCCTTTCCAACGAAGAGAGGGGGAAGGATTGAGATTGAGAGAAGGAGAAGGAAAGGGGGGCCCGTGCCCCCCAATCCTAGTCCAATTAGGTTTGGGATTGGGGGGCACGCCCCACCTCTTGTGGCCCTTCCTCTCTCTCTCTCTACTAAGGCGCATGAAGGCCCATTAGCTCCCCCGGGGGTTACGATAACCCTCCAGCACTCCGATAATTATCCGGTACCCCTCAAAACTCATCCGATGTCCGAATAACATCGTCCAATATATCATTCTTTATGTCTCGACCATTTCAAGACTCCTCGTCATGTCTGTGATCTTATCCGGGACTCTGAGCAAACTTCGGTCATCAAAAACACATAACTCTTAATACAAATCGTCATCGAACGTTAAGCGTTGGGACCCTACGGGTTTGAGAACTATGTAGACATGAATGAGACACATCTCCGGTCAATAACCAATAGCAGAACCTGGATGCTCATATTGGCTATTACATATTCTACGAAGATCTTTATCGGTCAAACCGCAAAACAACATACGTTGTTCCCTTTGTCATCGGTATGTTACTTGCCCGAGATTCGATTGTTGGTATCATCATACCTAGTTCAATGTCGTTACCGTCAAGTCTATTTACTCATTCCGTAATACATCATCTCATGACTAACTCATTAGTCATTTGCTTGCAAGGCTTATTATGATGTGTATTACCGATAGGGCCCAGAGATACCTATCCGACACTCAGAGTGACAAATCCTATTCTTGATCGATGCCAACTCAACAAACACCTTCGGAGACACCTGTAAAGCATCTTTATAATCACCCAATTACATTGTGGCATTTGATAGCACACAAGGTGTTCCTACGGTATTTAGGATTTGCATAATCTCATAGTCAGAGGAACATATATAAGTCATAAAGAAAGCAATAACAATAAAACTAAACGATCGATATGCTAAGATAACGGATGGATCTTGTCCATCACATCATTCTCCTAATGATGTGATCCCGTTCATCAAATGAAAACACATCTCTATGGTTTAGGAAACTCAACCATCTTCGATTAACGAGCTAGTCTAGTAGAGCCATACTAGGGACACTCTGTTTTGTCTATGTATTCACACATGTATCTAGTTTCCGGTTAATACAATTCTAGCATGAATAAAAGAAATTTATCATGATATATACGGAAATATAAATAACAACTTTATTATTGCCTCTAGGGCATATTTCCTTCAGTCTCCCACTTGCACTAGAGTCAATAATCTAGATTACATAGTAATGATTCTAACACCCATGGAGTCTTAGTGCTGATCATGTTTTGCTCTTGGAAGAGGCTTAGTCAACGGGTCTGCAACATTCAGATCTGTATGTATTTTGCAAATATATATGTCTCCCTCCTTGAATTGATCGCGGATGGAGTTGAATCGTCTCTTGATGTGCTAGGTTCTCTTGTGAAACCTGGATTCCTTCGCCAAGGTTATTGCTTTAGTGTTTTCACAAAAGATTTTCATTGGATCCGATGCAATAGGTATTACCCCTAGATCGGATATGAACTCCTTCATCCAGAATCCTTCATTTGCTGCTTCTGAAGCAGCTATGTACTCCGCTCCACACGTAGATCCCGCCACGACACTTTGCTAGGAACTGAACCAACTGACAACTCCACCGTTCAACAAAAATACATATCCGGTTTGTGACTTCGAGTCATCCTAATCAGTGTCAAAGCTTGCATCGACATAACATTTTACGACGAGCTCTTTATCACCTCCATAAACGAGAAATATATATTTCATCCTTTTCAGGTATTTCAGGATGTTCTTGACCGCTGTCCAGTGATAAACTCCTGGATTACTTTGGTACCTCCCTGCTAGACTTATAGCAAGGCACACATCAGGTCTGGTACACAGCATTGCATACATGATAGAACCTATGGCTGAAGCTTAGGGAATGGCTTTCATTTTCTCTCTATCTTCTGCAGTGGTCAGGCATTGGGTCTGACTCAACTTCACACCTTGTAACACAGGAAAGAACCCTTCCTTTGGCTGATCCATTTTGAATATCTTCAAAATTTTATCAAGGTATGTGCTTTGTGAAAGTCCAATTAAGTGTCTTGATCTATCTCTATAGATCTTGATGCCCAATATATAAGCAGCTTCACCGAGGTCTTTCATTGAAAAATTCTTATTCAAGTATCCTTTTATGCTATCCAGAAATTCTACATGATTTCCAATCAATAATATGTCATCCACATACAATATCAGAAATGCTACAGAGCTCCCACTCACTTCCTTGTAAATACAAGCTTCTCCAAAAGTCTGTATAAAACCATATGCTTTGATCACCTCATCAAAGCGTATATTCCAACTCTGAGATGCTTGCACTAGTCCATAGAAGGATCGCTGGAGCTTGCACACTTTGTTAGCACCTTTAGGATCGACAAAACCTTCTGGTTGCATCATATACAACTCTTCTTTGAGATATCCATTAAGGAATGTAGTTTTGACATCCATTTGCCAGATTTCATAATCATAAAATGCGGCAATTGCTAACATGTTTCGAACAGACTTAAGCATCGCTACGGGTGAGAAGGTCTCATCGTACTCAACTCCTTGAACTTGTCGAAAACCTTTCGCAAAAAGTCGAGCTTTGTAGACAGTAACATTAGCATTGACATCAGTCTTCTTCTTAAAGATCCATTTATTTTCAATAACTTGCCGATCATCGGGCAAGTCAACCAAAGTCCACACTTTGTTCTCATACATGGATCCCATCTCAGATTTCATGGCTTCAAGCCATTTTGCGGAATCTAGGCTCATCATCGCTTCCTCATAGTTCGTAGGCTCGTCATGGTCTCACTACTAGGGACAAGCCTAGTAGTAGCACGGGTTTTAGGTGTATCAGTAGCGCGGGTACCAGCGCTACTGATACGATGCTACAGCTAACCTATACCAGTAGCGCTCTCCCACACGTGCTACTGCTACAACTGGTCAGGAGCAACATTCTTTACTTGAAAGCAATGCAGCTAATAGCTGCATCGCTATGATGTAGACCACGTGCTACCTCTTGAGCATGCGTTATTTTTCCCTTGAAGAGGAAAGGGTGATGTAGCAAAGTAGCGTAAGTATTACCCTCGGTTTTTGGGAACCAATGTATCAATCCAGTAGGAGACTACACGCAAATCCCCAGTACCTCCAGAAACAATTAAGAACCTTGCAACCAACGCGATAAAGGGGCTGTCAATCCCTTCACGGACACTTGCAAAAGTGAGATCTAATAGAGATAATAACATAAACATTTTTGGTATTTTTGTTGTATAGATTGAAAAGTAAAGATTGCAAACTAAAAGAACAATAAAGATAGCTAGTTGACGGAAGATTAATATGATGGAGAATAGACCTGGGGGCCTTAGGTTTCTCTAGTGGCTTCTCTCAAGATAGCAAATCTTACGGTGGGTGAACAAATTACTGTCGAGCAATTGATAGAAAAGCACATAGTTATGAGAATATCTACGCATGATCATGTATATAGGCATCACGTCCGTGACAAGTAGACCGAAACGATTCTGCATCTACTACTATTACTCCACTCATCGACAGCTATCCAGCATGCATCTAGAGTATTAAGTTCATAGGAAACAAGTAACGCCTTAAGCAAGATGACATGATGTAGAGGTATAAACTCATGCAATATGATATAAACCCCATCTTTCGAAGAAACTTGCAAAGATATTAAATCATACATATAAGAATTCAGAGAAGAACCAAATATTATTCATAGATAATCTTGATCATAAACCGAATAGATCTCCAAGAAGATCGTGGAGAACTTTGTATTGAGATCCAAAGAGAGAGAAGAAACCATCTAGCTAATAACTATGGACCCAAAGGTCTGTGGTAAAATACTCACACATCATCGGAGAGGCTATGGTGTTGATGTAGAAGCCCTCCGTGATCGATTCCCCCTCCGGCAGAGCTCCGGAAATGGCCCCAAGATGGGATCTCATGGGTACAGAAGGTTGCGGTGGTGGAAATAGGGTTCCGTTCTGTTCTTGTATGTTTTCAGGGTATATGAGTATATATAGGAGGAAGAGGTACGTCGGTGGAGCTACGAGGGGCCCACGAGGGTGGGGGCGCGCCTACCCCCTAGGCGCGCCCTCCTGTCTCGTGGCCACCTCGTGGCTTCCTAGACTTGTACTCCAAGTCTCCTGGATTTTGTTTGTTCCAAAAATGATGCTCGCGAAGGTTTCATTCCGTTTGGACTCCGTTTGCCTTTTTTGCGGAACATTGAAATAGGCAAAAAAACAGCAATTTGCACTTGGCCTTTGGTTAGTAGGTTAGTCCCAAAAATAATATAAAAGTGCATATTAAAGCCCATTAAACATCCAAAACAGATAATATAATAGCATGGAACAATCAAAAATTATAGATAGGTTGGAGACGTATCAAGCATCCCCAAGCTTAATTCTTGCTCGTCCTCGAGTAGGTAAATGATAAAAAAGGAATTTTTGATGTGGAATGCTACCTAACATAATTCTCAGTGTAATTCTCTTTATTGTGGCATGAATGTTCAGACCCAAAAGATTCAAGACAAAAGTTTAATATTGACATAAGAATAATAATACTTCAAGCATACTAAAAAGCAATTATGTCTTCTCAAAATAACATGGCCAAAGAAAGTTCATCCCTACAAAATCATATAGTCTAGCTATGCTCTATCTTCATCACACAAAATATTTAAATCATGCACAACTCCGGTTTCAGCCAAGCAATTGTTTCATACTTTAATTTTTTCAAACTTTTGCAACTTTCACACAATACATGAGCGTGAGCCATGGATATAGCACTATAGGTGGAATAGAGTGGTGGTCGTGGAGAAGACATAAAGGAGGAAGATAGTCTCACATCAACTAGGTGTATCAATGGGCTATGGATATGCCCATCAATAGATATCAATGTGAGTGAGTAGGGATTTTCATGCAATGGATGCACTAGAGCTATAAGTGTATGAAAGCTCAACTAAAGAAACTAAGTGGGTGTGTATCCAAATCGCTTGCTCACGAAGACCTAGGGCATTTTGAGGAAGCCCATCATTGGAATATACAAGCCAAGTTCTATAATGAAAATTCCCACTAGTATATGAAGATGACAAAATAAGCGACTCTCTATCATGAAGATCACGGTGCTACTTTGAAGCACAAGTGTGGAAAAAGGATAGTAGCATTGCCCCTTTTCTCTTTTTCTGTCATTTTTTTTATTTTGGGCCTTTTTCTTTTCCCTTTTTATGGCCTCTATTTTTTTCTTTTTTTTCGTCCGGAATCTCATCCCGACTTGTGGGGGAATCATAGTCTCCATCATCCTTTCCTCACTGGGACAATACTCTAATAATGAAGATGAATCAAGAGTGGCATGTATGAATTTTTTTTGCATGGTGACCTTGACACAAATACGATGTCAACTACATGATCATGAAAGGCAATATGACAATGATGAAGTGTGTCACAATAAACAGAACGGTGGAAAGTTGCATGGCAATATATCTCGGAATGGCTATGGAAATGTCAAAATAGGTAGGTATGGTGGCTATTTTGAGGAAGGTATATGTTGGGTGTATGGTACCGGCGAAAGTTGCGCGATACTAGAGAGGCTAGCATTGGTGGAAGGCTGAGAGTGTGTATAATCCGTGGACTCAACATTAGTCATAATAAACTCATATACTTATTGAAAATATCTACAAGTTATCAAAACAAAGCACCAAACGCATGCTCCTAGGGGAACGGTTGATAGGAGTTAACCATCGTGCGATCCCGACCTCCACACAAAGGAAGACAATCAATAAATAAATCATACTCCAACTTCATCACATAACGGTTCACCATACATGCATGCTACAGGAATCACAAACTTTAACACAAGTATTCCTCAAATTCACAATTACTCCACTAGCATGACTCCCATCCTCATATCTCAAAACAATCATCAAGCATCAAACTTCTCATAGTATTCAACGCACTTTATAGGACAATTTTTATTATAACCATCTTGGATGCCTATCATATTAGGACTAATTTTATAGCCATAGAAAATTACCATTCTGTTCTAAAGGACTCTCAAAATAACATAAGTGAATCATGATAGATCAATAATTTCTATAACATAAAACCACCACCGTGCTCTAAAAGATATAAGTGAAGCACTAGAGCAAAACTATCTAGCTCAGAAGATATAAGTGAAGCACAAAGAGTATTCTAATAAATTATGATTCATGTGTCTCTCTCCCAAAAGGTGTGTACAGCAAGGATGATTGTGGTAAACTAAAAAGCAAAGACACAAATCATACAAGACGCTCCAAGCAAAACACATATCATGTGGTGAATAAAAATATAGTGTCAAGTAAAGTTACCGATAGACGAAGACGAAAGAGGGGATGACTTCCCGGGGCATCCCCAAGCTTGGGCTTTTGGTTGTCCTTGAATTTTACATTGGGGTGCATTGGGCATCCCCAAGCTTGGGCTCTTTCCACTCTTTATTCCATAGTCCATCAAATCCTTACCCAAAAACTTGAAAACTTCACAACACAAAACTTAACAGAAAATCTCGTGAGCTCCGTTAGTATTAGAAAACAAACCACCACTTTAAGGTACTGTATTGAACTCATTCTTTACTTATATTGGTGTTAAGCCTACTGTATTCCAACTTCTCTATGGTTCATACCCCCCGATACTTGCCATAAATTCATCAAAATAAGCAAACAACACACGAAAAACGGAATCTGTCAAAAACAGAACAGTGTGTAGCAATTGGTAACTTTTGAATACTTATGTAACTCTAATTTTTTTGAAATAAATTGGTGGACATGAGGAATTTTTCTATTAATCATCTGCAAAAAGAATCAACTTAAAAGTACTCTCCAGTAAAAATTGGCAGCTAATCTCGTGAGCCAAAAAGTTTCTGTTTCATACAGCAAGATCGCAAAGACTTCACCCAAGTCCTCCCAAAGTTCTACTTGGCACAAACACTAATTAAAACACAAAAACACAATCATAGCAGTAGCATGATGAATTATTTATTACTAAAAAGAAGCAAAAAGCAAAGAACAAAAGTAAAATTGGGTTGCCTCCCAACAAGCTCTTTTTTATAGCCTTTAAGATAGGCTTCAGAAATGATGCTCACATGAAAGATATGAATTTAATCGAAAAGAGGATCATAAACACATGTCAAACACATCTGAGTCTAACATAATTCCTATGCATAGGCATTTTATAGGAAAACAAATCAAGACAAGCGATATCTAGCATATGCAAGGAAGAAAAATAAAACAAGATCAATCTCAACATGAAGAGAGGTAATTTAGTAACATGAAGATTTATACAATCATATTTTCCTCTCCCATAATAATTGCATGTAGGATCATAAGCAAATTCAACAATATAGAAACATATTCTCAACAAGATCCACATGCATGCCAAGTTGACACTCTTCCAAAATAGTGGGATCAACATTAACTAAAGTCATGACCTTTCCAAACCCACTTTTATCAAAAAAAATCATAAGATTGAACATTCTCCAAATATGTGGGATCAAAAGTTGACACTCTTCCAAACCCACTTTCAAGATTATTGCAAACATTATTATCAATCTCATATTCATCATGGGGCATAAATAAATTTTCAAGATCATAAGAAGAATCGCCCCAATAATGATCATTGCAACAAGTAGTGGGTATAGCAAAATAAGCATCCCCAAGCTTAGGGCTTCGCATATCATTAACTCAATTGACTTTAATAGAATATATAATAACATCATTGCAATCATGTTTTTCATTCAAAGAGCTATCGTGAATTACTTCATAAATTTCTTCTTTAATCACTTCAGCACAAATTTCAGATTCACGAATTGCAAGAAAAACCTCATAAAGATAATCTAGTGCACTCAAGTCACTAGCAATTGGTTCAACATAATTGGATCTTTTAAAAAGATTAGCAAGTGGATGATGATCCATAGATAGATTTTCAGCAAGCGAAGATGCAAGCAAATAGAAGGCACATGGAAACAAAAGCAAACATAAGATCGAGCGAGAAAAATGCTAACGAAAAGAAGGCAAATATTTTTGTGATTTTCTGAAAACATTTTAGAAGTGGGGGAGACGAAAACGAGAGACAAATGGCAAATAATTTAATGCAAGGGAGAAGAGTTTGTGATGGGTACTTGGTATGTTTTGACTTGTGCGTAGATCTCCCTGGCAACGGCGTCGGAAATTCTTCTTGCTACCTCTTAAGCATGCGTTGTTTTTCCCTTGAAGAGGAAAGGGTGATGCAACAAAGTAGCGTAAGTATTTTCCTAAGTTTTTGAGAACCAAGGTATCAATCCAGTAGGAGACTACACGCAAATCCCTAGTACCTGCACAAACAATTAAGGACCTTGCAACCAACGAGATAAAGGGGTTGTCAATCCCTTCACGGCCTCTTGCAAAAGTGAGATCTGATAGAGATAATAAGATAAATATTTTTGGTATTTTTGTTGTATAGATTGAAAAGTAAAGATTGCAAAATGAAATAACAATAAAGATAGCTAGTTGACGGAAGATGAAATGATGGAAAATAGACCCGAGGCCATATGTTTCACTAGTGTCTTCTCTCAAGATAGCAAATCTTACGGTGGGTGAAAAAATTACTATCGAGCAATTGATAGAAAAGCGCATAATTATGAGAATATCTAGGCACGATCATGTATATAGGCATCACGTCCGCGATAAGTAGACCGAAACGATTCTACACATACCAAGGGTAAACAACTAGGTGTCGGATCCCACACATACCAAGCATTTCAATAAAATACACACAATATGCTTGATATGTGCAAATACAACATGGCATCACAACAAAACTCTATGAATCAAAGTATTTATTCAATAGGCTCCGAGGAGACAGATATTACAAACATGGGTCTCATGACCCAACAAACAGAGCATACATGCAACAGAAGCATAACATGTCTGGGTACATACATCTACAAATGAAAAAGGTTGTGAAGCCTGGCTATCTACAAGACCCTCCCGGGGGTACAAGATCGTAGCTGAGGTAACAAGCTAAATGTCGAAGTCCACGCGGAACTACTAGTGAGACTTAAGTCTCTCTACAAAAACATAAATTAAGCAAACGTGAGTACAAATGTACCCAGCAAGACTTACATCAGAACTAGCTACATATGCATCAATATCAACAAAGGGATGGTGGAGTGTAACAGCAGCAAGGTAGCTTTGACTCAGTGGCTATCCTAAACTATCGACTGCAAGTAACTCTTTTGAGGTGGCGCACAGGAGTCCACATATTCACCAATCAATACACCACTATGGATCCGCTGCCGTCTCCCTACGAGAAGGCCATCCATAGCACTCACGCTTATCTTGTGCATTTTAGAGTATCGACTTTCACTTGTCTATGAACTATATAGGCAACCCAGAAGTCCTTTACTGCGGACACGGCTATTCGAATAGATCATTTATAACCCTGCAGGGGTGTACTTCTTCACACATGTTTCCACCACTTAGCGTCTGCACACAACATGTGCTCGGCATACTTCAAGCGAAAGCCGACGTGGGTGTAGACCACGACCTAACTAACCACACAAGTCCATTGTCTAGGTTTATCGCCTATTCAGGTTCCATCCGAAGGGAGTCGGGTCAAGGTTTCCACTTACGGCCCCGAACGATGTGTGTAGGGTTCTCGAGTAACCAAACGGGCGTCCCGGTACACCGTGCCACGTGCCTACCGCATCAGAGCCCTCCCTCGGGTCAGCGATCTGCATGGCCTTCAGCATACTACAAACACCAGAAACTACTTGCAACTCGTGGACAAAGGACAAGGGGGGTTAATAAGTCGAGTGGGGTCATATTTCAGGGCCCAATGTGTGGTAGTAGATGATCATGGATCACAAATACGGAACTCAGTTCCTGAGGACGGCTTCAATGAGACAACCCACCATGTACTCCTATATGGCCTCTCGCCGCTACCTTTACCAAATCATGTTCACACAATTAGCTCTCAACAGTAAAACATGTTCACCACATTCTGATTCATCCCCGATGAATCAGACCTGACTCAACTCTAAGCAGTAGCAGGCATGACAAACAAGCATGAATAAGTAGCCACATCAAGGCTCAAACAACTCCTATCCATGCTAGTGGGTTTCATCTATTTACTATGGCAATGACAGGTCATGCAGAGGAAAGGGGTTCAACTATCGCAGCATGTAACAGTTGAATTGCGGTTGTCCTAATGCAGTAAAAGATAGGAGGAGCGAGAGAGTTATCGGAATGAACAAGGGGGTTCTGCTTGCCTGGCACTTCTGAAGATGATAAAGCTCTTCATCGGTGTCAACGATCATAACTTCGGAACAACGTCCACTGAGAGGGAACAACACCGACAAACAGAGAAATAACACAATCAATGCAATGCAACAATATGATGAATGATCGTGACATGGCAATATGCTGTTGATTGAGCTAATGCAACTAATAACAGTTTAACTGGAGTTGGTTTGAACACAAGATTCAAATTCAAACTCCACATAAGACATTTTAAATGCCCTTTGTTCAAATTTTCATATACAACACCTTTAGGTTGTTTAAACATGCATGAAAATGCCGTAAACTGATTCCTCATATTTTTCTGATAATTTTTCATATATAAATTATTTTCATTGGAGTTACAGATTATTTTCTATGATTTTTAGAAGTTTAAACCATTTTCTGAAATAAATAAATCATTTTTGATTTATTTAAAATCACAGAAAACCTTTACTACGTCAGCACCATGTCAGGATGTCGTCAGAGAGTCAACGGGCCAGCCCAGGTCAAACTAACCCATGGGGCCCGTGCATTAGTGTCTAACTAATCTAACCTAATTAAACTAACACTAACCTAGCTTAGTTAAGGGCCTGGGTCCACAAGTCAGTGACCCTGCGTGGTCAAACCCCCAGTTAATTAAGTCAAACACGCCGGCGGTTAGCCGAATGAGAGGTCAGTGGCGCTCTTGCGCCTCAGGTTTCATCTACGGGGAACTGTTCGATGTGCCGTTGGGCTCTACGGAGAGCTGGCGCGACGGCGCGTCGGATGGTGGTGCTCTCCGGGCCTGGGGTGGCCGGAGTCAACGACGGCAAACTCGATTGCGGCCGCCGGAGTTCGGTCATGCACGGGAACACGTTTGCAGCTGGAAAACGAGTGAACTAAAGTGCTAGGGTAGCTCTACGAGGTGCTACGAGCGTGTTAGACTCGCCGGGGTGACCAAATGGTCACCGGAGCTGCATCGATGGCGTGCTACGGTCAGCAAGGGGGCGACGGATACGGCGGCCAAAAGGCGACGGGGTTAGGGGGTTTCGACCCAGGGGCTCGCAACGGGTCATACAAGGCGGTCAGCGAGCTCGGGGAAGCGTAGACGATGGCGAATCGATGGGCGCGGCCTTCGGCGATCAAGGAGGAAGAAGCTGGAGTAGCCGATGATGCAGGCCGTCCCACCGCTCGGGCCAGGGTGGGGCGAAGCAGCGGTCGTCGGCAGTTCTTGCAGACACGGAGGGGCGGCAAGGGGAGCACGGTGGGCGCGTCTATGGTGGCAGCGAGCTTGAGCACACGTCGGCCATGGTGTCCGGGGGGTGAAGGGGAGAGCAGGGGGAGGAATGAGAGGTCGGATCGATCGGGACGGCACCGAGGGAGTCATCCATGCGTCCAGGGCATCGGCGGCAAGCAGGAGGTGGCGTGGGCACGTGGCACCGAGCGGCAAACGTGTGCCCTCGTCCTCATGGTGCCAGGAGGACGACGACTGGCGTTGGCTGGTGGGCTGGGCCTACTGCTTGGTCGCACATGTAGGTGGCCCAAGTAGTCCTTCTCTCTCTCTCTCTCTCTCTCTCTCTCTCTCTCTCTCTTTTATTTCCTGTTTTCTATTTTCTATCTTTGTTTCTGGATTTAGTAAAAATACTAAACCTTTTCTAAAAATCCTGAAATAAATTATGGGCACTATTGAAATGTTTTTAGCAGCCCTCAACCATTATTAGAATTATTTAGGCAATTAAAATATTTATAGCATTAAAATGCCCAAATTCAAATACTTTATGATTTAATTCAAAAATCCAGAATGGTCCTAGAAATATGTGCAACATTTTTGGCAGAGGTTTTCAACCAATCCAAAAATGACAAACTTTTCTAAGGGGCATTTTGGGTTCATTGAGAATATTTTTATTTGAACCTAGTTGATTTGATCTGGTGCTAGGGTTTGAACAATCCCCATTTCAACTTTCAAAATAAATGTAGACATGATGCATGGATGCAAAATCTAGCCTAGGGCTCTACCAGCCTAGGGATGTGATAACTCACCCCCACTAAACAAGAATCTCGTGCCGAGATTCAAGACATGAGGTAAGAAGATAGAGGGGACACAAAACTACACAATCTTCTCGGTCCAACTGCTCTTCTCGAAGAAGTAGCTTCATTGCATCATATTGATCTTGACGTCTTTGCTTTCGAGATCTTCATCCAACACGATGACGACAGAAGGAAACTCTACAGAAGACGATATCCTCAAAGATCGGGCACTCAAGTTCAACCCACGTAGTGAGACATAAGAACACCTCTTGAGTTGATACACAAAACACAAATCAGGAGCAATTGAAAGAGGTGGATGACAAGGGTTCAATTGGGTGAGAAAGAATTCCACGTTGAAGAAGGTGGTGCATGGTTTCAGGATAGCGAGGAAATAATCACCATGATTCCATAAGAGGGCACCTTAGGGAAGGTGACTCGTAGAATTATTCCCTTAAGTGGGAAAAACAATTAATTTTGATATAGAGATAATTGAAACTCTTCATACCAGGCTAGGGAATTCGCAACCGACCGTTTGAAGAAGTCACAAAGGATGACATACTTAGACTAGAATGGATGATGTGGATTACCTTGTTGAAGACAACGCAATGGATGATTTTTTTTCTTATCATCCAAAATGGATGGGACCCATGGTAGGACCACTTTTGAAGATGATCGTAAACAACAATTACTAAGAAGGTAGCCCATGGTAAAATGCATGATGGAGGGTGCAAGCTGGGAACAAAATGCAAATGTTGGGAATGTTCCGACCATCATATCCGCCTGAGATTCACAACTGGTTGGCAACGGGACATTTCAGACATCATGTCTGGAAAAGAAAGTTTACAACACGAATCGACGAGATGACGTTGCGGGATTCTCGGGAGATGAACTACGATAGCAAGCTCCAAAACATGAGCTGGTTCTGCTACATACAGGTGAACACATTGTCCAAGACGAGCATGACCACGTAGTAGTCTTACAACAAAACACTACCGAGTTCTGGTTGGGAACCATCGTCGAGGATATCAGAGTCTTGTGCATGATCTAGAATTAACACAACAGACTCCTTTTCCTTGAGCAAATCAATCAGTGGCTTGGTGTGCTAGGGAATACATATGGAGTGGAGGTAATTAATCTACCAAACCATAGAATACATTCGCACATGCATAATTGACTTGGGATGGTACTAGAAGAAACCAATACAATCTTTCTCGAACTCACGGCGGCAACTTGCACCAAATGCACATGAATTCGAGGAAGTCACTTCTTCCATCCAAGCATAAGCTTCATGAACGAAACACGAAGGCATTGCTTACAAAGTTTCCAACACTAGGTTGATGTTCAACATGAATCATGGAGGAGACAAAATGCTGCTAATGGGCTCAACAGCACCTCATCAGAATTTTCCATATCACTAGAATTCCACCATTATGTGAACAATGTGATAGTATTGGTCAGACCAAAAGATGTAATGGTGTATGCTCGAGGAACAACCACGAGTAAGACAACATTACGAATATTGTTGGTTCTAACTTGATTTGATGATAGCCCACACTCAAATCAAGGTTTGGACAAGATGATAGATTCAACAATCGATCACGAGGAACAATCGATGAAGATATCATCTCTATTCAGCACACACACACACACACACACACACACACACACACACACACACACACAAGGATATCCCTTTGTGATGAACTAAGTCGGACAAGCTTTCATCTTCCGACTCTCCAAGTTGTTGTTCAGCTTAACCAACCAGTTCAGGGTATCCAACCCAGATTCTTGGAGAAGGGGTGGTTACAAGAAACCAACTTGATAACGAGGTCAACATAACAGTCAGGGGACAACCTGACAATACTTCTAAGAAGATAGCCGAAAAATTATGAACCACCGAAATGTTATTAAGCTCGGGAGCAATCTTGCTTTCGAGGCAATATGATATGATCAAAAGAGTGAGGGATTGACACAATCCTAACTCATTAATCGAAGAGTGCAACAGAAATAAGGACTGGGTAGCACGATCAATCTTAGGATGATGATTCAATAACCAGCACGCTAAGAGTGAGAGTATTGTCCTTATATACCAAGCAACGAGGTTGCTAGGAGTATTGATTTCACACATCACAGTTCACTTGCCGACATTCCGGTTACAACAACACGGGACCGAGGAATGGATAATGATGGTGAGAGGTATCACTGCATCAAGAATTCATAAGACGATGTGCAATTCCCATGACATTCTTAACATAAGATGGTAATGCTCCAGGGTAGAACAGAACAAAAGCTGGATTGGCATTTTGATCTACGGGATACAACTGCTTCAACCCAATCCTAGAAATGGATGAGGTACGGGAGTTTGTTTCTCCTAAGCATCCTGGAATAGGATGACTTGACAAACCACAGGTATAATAGGCATCGACAACACGAATGCACAACTACCCTTGACTATCAACTGATAGATGATGGTAAGAATACAACTGAAGAGGGACAACTCAAGGAACATATAACTTTCTGAGTTGTGGATGCATAGATTAGTATGTCGAACTAGTTCAACATATTTGTTCCGGATAACCCATGCAAAAAGGTAGAACTAGCAGATTCACAATGTAGAATGGATAACTCTTCAAGAGCACTCTTGTTGTGATCTGTTGGTTCGAACGAACTTCTGCCAAGGATGGTACATGGTGTTGGAAGAATGATACACCACGAACCTCGAAGACTATCACAAAGGTTACTAATATCCTAATGGAATGAGCAAACACTATCAACACGAGGTAAGTAGAGTGGATCTTGGGTTCAAGAATCCAAGAATGGAATGCCTACTAAGTAGATGCCATCACGGGATGCTTTCGAGAATGATGGCCAGAATCATCACACTTAGAACACAACACATGGCTTGATTACTAGGTGATTCTCTAAGATGCCTAGGGTCATAATAATGGCTCCAACATATATGTTGAGGCAATGAAGTACCTCAACTTAGCCATTAGTGTGGTTAATCTGGCCTAAACGGACATCAGGACAGGGAGAAAAGATTTGCAAATGCATCTGATTGTTTAGAAACCTGGGATGACTTGGACAGCATAACGGCTATAAATGCTCAAAAATATTTTGAGATTCATGCCAAAAGGTAGCATAACCACTCAACATCATAATGTCAAGGTTCTGAGACCAACGGTTCAACAAACGGAAGTACTTGAGACTGAATTGAGAGTTGAATACACCACTAGCGTGATCCTGATAGATAGATGACAAGCCTAGTTCTTAATCCCCGTGGAGAAGAAGACGGTGACTCAGATCAGAAGTGCATCGGCTAAAGAAGTAAAAAGAGCCTTATGTTCCCTTGCACTATCAATTCCCTTATATAACTAAAGAATTTCTAGACACGAATTCGACCAGTTTGGCTTGGTAATCCCACAAACAGTCAGGCTCTGATACCAAAGCTGTTAGGACCCTAATCCTAAGTCACACCGATCTAGCATGTAACACATCATATCACGTTGCGACCTCATGCACGGTATCCCCACGGGTGCCACCTTGCCTGGCCCGGGACCGTTTGTGCATTTTGGCTCATGTATATGATAGAGTCGCTAGCATCCATATGACAGAGAACCCGGGCCGACATGACTAGTTGTAAACCAAAAGTGGCGCTAAATTACAGGGACAGGCATACATGACCCAACAATGCACATGTCGGTCAACAGCGAGTGTTGCCGGGATGTAGCAAGCTAATAGGACTCCTGCATACACCGCGTGACATTTCCCCAAAGGGGACAGACACAGGATCGAGGAAGGACACATGCCGGTCAATCCATGTGTTCTGTAGCAGTAGCAAGCTACCAAGGCTTAGTGGAAACACTAGGCATTTCCCCATAAGATAGGCTACCAAGGGTAAACAACTAGGTGTCGGGTCCCACACATACCAAGCATTTCAATAACATACACACAATATGCTCAATATGTGCAAATACAACATGGCATCACAACAAAACTCTATGAATCAAAGTATTTATTCATTAGGCTCCGAGGAGACAGATATATATTACAAACATGGGTCTCATGACCCAACATACAGAGCATACAATCAACGAAAGCATAACATGTTTGGGTACAGACAACTACAAATGAAAAAGGCTGTGAAGCCTGGCTATCTACAAGACCCTCCCGGGGGTACAAGATTGTAGCTGAGGTAACAAGCTAAACTTCGAAGTCCACGCGGAACTACTAGTGAGACCGAAGTCTCTCTACAAAAACATAAATTAAGGAAACGTGAGTACAAATGTACCCAGCAAGACTTACATCAGAACTAGCTACATATGCATCAATATCAACAAAGGGATGGTGGAGTTTATTAGCAGCAAGCCAGCTTTGACTCAGTGGCTATCCTTAACTACGACTGCAAGTAACTCTTTTGAGGTGGCGCACACGAGTCCACATATTCACCAATCAATACACCACTATGGATTTGCTCCCGTCTCCCTACGAGAAGGCCATCCATAGCACTCACACTTATCTTGCGCATTTTAGAGTATCCACTTTCACTTGTCTATGAACTGTATAGGCAACCCAGAAGTCCTTTACCACGGACACGGCTATTCGAATAGATCATTTATAACCCTGCAGGGGTGTACTTCTTCGCACCTGTTTCCACCACTTAGCATTTGCACACGACATGTGCTCGGCAGACTTCAAGCAAAAGCTGACCTGGGTGTAGACCACGACGTGTCTAACCACACAAGTCCCTTGTCCAGTTTTATTGCCTATTCGGGTTCCATCCGAAGGGAGTCCGGACGAGGTTTCCACTTACGTCCCCGAACGATGTGTGCAAGGTTCCCGAGGCACCAAATGGGCGTCGCGGTACACCGTTCCATGTGCCTACCGCATCATAGCCCACCCTCAGGTCAGCGCTGCACACGGACTCCAGCATACAACAAACACCAGAAACTACTTGCAACTCCTGGACAGAGAACAAGGGGGTTAATAAGTCGAGCGGGGTCATATTTCAGGGCCCAACGTGTGGTAGTAGGTGTTCATGGATCGCAAACACAGAACTCAGTTCCTGAGGACGGCTTCAATGAGACAACCCACCATGTACTCCTACATGGCCTCTCACCGCTACCTTTACCAAATCGTGTTCACACAGTTAGCTCTCAACAGTAAGACATGTTCACCACATTCCGATTCATCCCCGGTGAATCAGACCTGACTCAACTTTAAGCAGTAGCAGGCATGACAAACCAGCATGAATAAGTAGGCACATCAGGGCTCAAACCACTCCTACTCATGCTAGTGGGTTTCATCTATTTACTGTGGCAATGACAGGTCATGCAGAGGAAAGGGGTTCAACTACCGCAGCATGTAACAGTTGAATCGCAGTTGTCCTAATGTAGTAAAAGAGAGTAGGAGCGAGAGAGTGGGATTGTATCAGAATGAATAAGGGGATTCTACTTGCCTGGCAGTTCTGAAGATGATAAAGCTCTTCATCGGTGTCAACGATCAAAACGTCGGAATAACGTCCACTGAGAGGGAACAACACGGGCAAACAGAGAAATAACACAATCAATGCAATGCCACAATATGATGCATGATCATGACAAGGTAATAAGTTGTTGATTGAGCTAATGCAACTAATAACAGTTTAAATGGATTTGGTTTGAACACAAGATTCAAATTCAAACTCCACATAAGACATTTTAAATGCCCTTTGTTCAAATTGCCATATACAACAACTTTAGGTTGTTTAAACATGCATGAAAATGACATAGATTCCTCCTATTTTCTGATAATTGTTCATATATAAATTATTTTCATTGGAGTTATAGATTATTTTCTATGATTTTTAGAAGTTTAAACCATTTTCTGAAATAAATAAATCATTTCTAATTTATTTAAAATCACAGAAAACCTTTACTACGTCAGCACTGCGTCAGGATGACGTCAGCGAGTCAACGGGCCAGCCCAGGTCAAACTGACTAGTGGGGCACGTGTGCTAGTGTCAAACTAATCTAACCTAATTAAACTAACACTAACCTAGCTTAGTTAAGGGCCTGGGTCCACAAGTCAGTGACCCGGGGTGGTCAAACCCCCGGTCAATCAAGTCAAACACGCCAGCGGTTAGCCACCAGCGAGGTCAGCGGCGCTCTTGTGCCTCGGGTTTCATCTATGGGGCACCGTTCAATGCGCGGTTGGGCTCTATGGAGAGCTGGCGCGACGGCACGTCACGTGGTGGTGGTCTCTTGGCCTGGGGTGGCCGGAGTCAATGACGGCGAGCTCGGTTGCGGCCGTTGGAGTTCAGTCATGCACGGGAACGCGTTTACAGCTGGAAAACGAGCGAACTAAAGTGCTAGGGCTGTTCTATGGGGTGCTACAAGCGTGTTGGACTCGACGGGGTGACCAAATGGTCACCGGAGCTGCGTCGACGGCGAGCTCTGGCGGCGGCGTGCTACTTTCAGCAAGGGGGCAACAGATGTGGCGAGCAAAAGGCAACGGGGTTAGGGGGTATCAACGCAGGTGCTCACAGCGGGTCGTACGAGGCGGTCCGCGAGCTCGGGGAGGCGGAGACGATGGCGAATCAACGGGCGCAGCCTCCGGCGACCGAGGAGGACGAATCTGGAGTAGCCAATGATGCGGGCCGTCCCAGCGCTCGGGGCCAGGGTGGGGCGAAGCAGCGGTCGTCGGTAGTTCCTGCAGACACGGAGGGGCAGCAAGGGGAGCACGATGGGCGCGGCTATGGTGGCAGCGAGCTCGAGCACGCGTCGGCCATAGCGTCAGGGGGTGAAGGGGAGAGCAGGGGGAGGAATGAGAGGCCGGATTGATCGGGACGGCACCGAGGGAGTCATCCACGTGACCAGGGCCTCAGCGGCAAGCAAGAGGTGGCGTGGGCACGTGGCACCGAGTGGCGAGCGCGTGCCCTCGTCCTCCTCGCGCCAGGAGGACGATGAATGGCATTGGCTGGTGGGCTGGGCCCACTGCTTGATTGCATAGGTAGGTGAACCATGTAGTCCTTCTCTCTCTCTCTCTTTTATTTTCTGTATTCTATTTTCTGTCTTTGGATCTGGATTTAGTAAAAATACTAAACCTTTTCTTAAAATCCTAAAATAAATTGTGGGCACTGTTGAAATGTTTTTCAGCAGCCCTCAACCATTATCAAAATTATTTAGGAAATTAAAATATTTATAGCATTAAAATGCCCAAATTCAAATAATTTTTGATTTAATTCAGAAATCCAGAATGGTCCTAGAAATATGTGCAACATTTTTGGCAGGGGTTTTTAACCAATCCAAAAAATGATGAACTTTTCTAAAGGGCATTTTGGGTTCATTGAGAATATTTTTTTAACCAAGTTGATTTGATCTGGTGCTAGGGTTTGAACAATCCCCAATTCAACTTTCAAAATAAATTTAGACATGATGCATGGATGCAAAAGCTAGCCTCGGGCTCTACCAGACTAGGGATGTGACAATTACTCCACACATCAACCGCTATCCAGCATGCATCTAGAGTATTAAATTCATAAGAACAGAGCAATGCCTTAAGCAAGATGACATGATGTAGAGGGATAAACTCATGCAATATGATATAAAAACCCCATCTTTTTATCCTCGATGGCAACAATACAATATGAGCCTTGATTCCCCTGCTGTCACTGGGAAAGGATACCGCAAGCTTGAACCCAAATCTAAGCACTTCTCCCATTGCAAGAAAGATCAATCTAGTAGGCCAAACCAAACAGATAACTCGAAGATACTTGCAAAGATATTAAATCATACATATAAGAATTCAGAGAAGAACCAAATATTGTTCGTAGATAATCTTGATCATAAACCCACAATTCATCGGATCTCGACAAACACACCAGAAAAAGCATTACATCAAATAGATCTCCAAGAAGATCGAGGAGAACTTTGTATTGAGATCGAAAGAGAGAGAAGAAGCCATCTAGCTAATAACTATGGACCCGGAGGTCTGTGGTAAACTACTCACACATCATCGGAGAGGCTATGGTGTTGATGTAGAAGCCCTCCATGATCGATCCCCCCTCCGGCCGAGCTCCGGAAAAGGCCCCAAGATGGGATCTCATGGGTACAAAAGGTTACGGCAGAGGAAATAGGGTTTACTGGTGCTCTCGGATGTTTTTAAGGTATATTAGTATATATAGGAGGAAAAGGTATGTCGGTGGAGCTACGAGGGTCCCACAAGGGTGGGAGGCGCGCCTACCCCCCCCCCTCCTGGGCGCGCCCTCCTGCCTCGTGGCCAACTCGTGGCTCCCCAGACTTGTACTCCAAGTCTCCTGGATTCTGGTTGTTCCGAAAACGATCCTCGTGAAGGTTTCATTCCGTTTGGACTCCGTTTGATATGCCTTTTCTGTGAAACACTGAAATAGGCAAAAAAAATAGCAATTTGCACTGGGCCTTTGGTTAGTAGGTTAGTTCCAAAAATAATATAAAAGTGCATATTAAAGCCCATTAAACATCCAAAACAGATAATATAATAGCATGGAATAATAAAAAAATTATAGATACGTTGGAGACGTATCACCGCGCTACTAGTAGGAGCACGCTGCTGCTAAATTCATTTCCTTCACTGCTGCTAGTTCGTATACTCCTGGATGTCGTATACTTTCTATGTGTTTCTGATTTTTTTGTATTTCAACAAGCTTTATACAATAATATTTAGTATATCATGCACAGACAAATGTAATCATAGCATATACATACAAATAGTCTCATCAAATCATGTCATTGTCATCGAATAGAAAGTGATATCTTGTCATCATCTCGAAAATAGCGATACAAGTCTTGAATACTTGCAACTACATCGTCATACATCTAAACAATGATATACACAAGGGAACCTAAACTAACTACTGGATGTCGTATACTCCTGGGCCTGACACTCCAGCCACTCATCGTATATATATATAGTCTTGGCGTAGCACCTATTCGCCATCGATGATCTATGCAACTACATCATCACATGAGTCCATTATATGCGACATCTATAATTGAGCAACAGAAAGAGACACACTTTGCAAAAATAGAAGCAACATATCATAAGCATAAATAACAAAGTTCGTCGTACCTAAAATTCCCTAAGTAGAGTGACCTTCGCTAGTTGAGGAGGACGGTTTAGTTACATCACAAATAAAGTTTTGTCATGCATAACTCAAAGTTTCATCATAGAGAAAGTATGGACTAAACGGACACATTGTCATATATCGTCAATCACTTGATCAGGTCGTGCCATCCATCCAAATCAGGGAGATAGTCACCGACCTTAGTGAAAGGCTTCAGGTCGAGACGCTGAGCGGCTACGCTTGTTCGGATGTCTTTCCACGACATTTGCCCTTCTTCATAGAACAGCCCGATTTTTTCGAGGACCTCCTTGGTAATGATTTGGGCAAGTTCACGCTGGATGTGAGAGAACTCAGATCGGAGTCGGTGATCCGAATATCTCCTAGTGTCTTTGCCCATTGCCGGATGTAGGTGACATGCGAAGTCTCTGGCGATCCTGTCTGTACTCCAGCATGAAGTTGAGGACATAGAATCCATCACTGAGACTATCAGTCGGTTGCTGGATGCAGCAAAATGTTGGTCTTATAGCCGAAGGCGTGCGCGTGGTTCCTTGTCTTTTTGACCTTGATCTCTCCTCCCCGTATGCGGTAGCTTAAGATAGCTTTGTCGAGAACAGACTTGATGTCGATGTAATCCTTTGTCTTCAAGTTCTTCGATGAGTCCAAGAAAAGTGCATGGGAGAATCGGGGGTAAAGGATGATGAGCACAGCGCACTCGTTCCTGTGGAATATAAGTACACCTCAAATTAGCCTCCACGCGTGCAAATGAATGATTGAATTCGAAGGATAGCGGATGACTTACATGGGATGATAAGGCACAAGAATCATCTTCTTCTCCTTATTGCCGACCATGAAATCGGTGATGTAGTTATTCACATAATCACGCAGCTCTTGGCAGACTGTCAAGAAGCTCTTGCACATGTAGTACGGGTCAGCGACACATATGTCAGATATTTTCTCCCTCCGGATGATGCAGTTCATGTACAAGGCAAAAAGGCGGACACACGTAAAATCCAGCTTCTTCAAGTGAAACATGTCGAAGATGTAATCGAATCGAAGGAAGAACATATCAATGGGGAATGTGTCGACGTATGACCTTTGTCGTGGTACGTTAACCACGTAGAGCGGGTATCCAGGATTTTCCGAGGCCATTAGGCTTTTCTCTCTCTCCAGCACGTTTTCATGAAGTCTCCTGAGATTGCCGTATATGGCATCAAAGGCTTCCTTAGTTAGGATCGTATTACCGGGGAAATGACATGTTGCCACATTGGGGATAGGCATACGGTCTTAAGCCCGAGGCTGATGAGGCGGCTGGATCATAGAAGCAGCTTTGCTGCCTTTCCTCGGTATCTTCCTATGCTTCTTTGCTACTGGAAGTGAGCCTACATTACGTTCATCCTCCGGCAATTCAGGCACCAACTCATCACTCTCAAACCCTCCGTACTCATACTGCTGAGCCATCAATCCTCCGTCGTCAGAGGCGCTGGTATTGAGAAACTGTAGAGGGTCAATGTTATCCTCGTCGTTGGCATCATGCATTGTTTCTTCGACGACGGCTAATGGAGGCTCTACCTCTCCCGGCACGACAAGCGATGCTAATTGGGTAGGTGGGGTGTTGGTGTTCATACCTTGTTGAGGACTCAGGGCCGCCTCCAGACGAAGCAAACTCTTTGGCCACAATAGGATCCAACGCTTGCAATCGCCAAGCCACCGCGGGGTCTCGTCGTCATGTCCCCCTAGTGCCACCGGAGGAGCCAAATTCTCGTGGTTCGGTTCGACACTGGCCATGGAAACCTTGAAGACATCCAGGGGTATCTGCCGGCTGTAGAACAATTGATCCTTCGGCTTGATTATCGTCGCCTTCCCCACGTCCATCGTCTGGCTGCTGATGTTGTACAATATGGTGCATGCGGTTACATCGGCCTGCAAAGACATGTCTGCGACGTGAGACATCCGAAAGGCAATGGAAACGGGAGATTGTACATATATTGAAGAGGGCCGGTGTGACATGTATTGTGAGGGCGTCGAGCTCAGCCAAAGACGAAGCACCGCCGAGAGCAGGTGCGGGAGCAAGTGCGGGAGCCGGTGCAGGAGCAGGTGCGGGAGCCGGTGCAGGAGCAGGTGCAACGCTAGTCGAGCTGCTCCCTAAGCAGTTGGAAAGGGGAAAGTCTGCTGCATCCTTATTTGGATTTTCCATGGTCCAACTGACGACAGTCGGAACCAAGCGACCATACAAAGATGCAAACTCCTCTTTTTGGCAGCTACCGCTGCTTTGATTGTCGAAGCTGATTTCTTATCAACCGCAATCGCAACCTTCATGTCGATGTTTTCTTCATTTATTAACCTCTGTCTTTCTTTTCTCCCCTCCGTGGTCTCACGGTAGTACTTCTTCCACGTGGCATAGTCTCCGACGTTGTGCATGCGTCCATACGACGGTCGAGTGTCCACCGGGAGTCCTTTCAATATGTTCAAGGCCTGGTTGAATGGGGTGTCCCACTTGGGCCTCGCCAATGCCTCAGACGGTGACTCGCTTTCGGCCGTAATCATGTGCTGCTCTTTCTGTAAATGGAGCAAGGATCATTTACAAATATGACTAAACGTGCAGTCGAATTGATCAGAAGCTAAAATTAGGGGGTAAATTAAAAATTACCAGCAGTCTCATGAACTCTGTCGTGATGGGATCCGTCTCGAAAACCTTCTTTACTGGGTCCCAATGGTACTGCACCCTGATGATGTCATGCTCCCGCGGGACGGTGAACTCTGCCAAGGGGTTTGGTTATGCCCATACTTTCGCGTTCCGCGTCCTCCTTGGCCCATTTGGACCTCTTCCCTGCGTAACCACGGCTTCCAAGGTGGTGGCACCCCATGTTCCTCTCTTGAAGCCCCTTCATGTACTTTTACTTTTCTTGGGCAGCTTCGACAACGCAAGCCGCCTTAAATATTTCAAACTGCTCTTCCGTAATTGTTGGATTATCCTTCACAATCTCGGAGTAGGGTTCCTTTTTGTCGATCCTTGCTTTCACCCTTACTTTCTAGGCGGCCAACACGTCGCTAAACTTGGTCATGGCACGTTTGCTTATCTTCTTCATTGCCGGGTCTTTAGCTGGATCAGTATATCCGATTTCATCCCGTCCTGGGAACAAGAATATCTGGTGCAGCTCCGTTAGGAGGGAGTGTTTCATATTTTCTATCTTCTGTTGTTTCTAATTGTTGATGGAGGCGGTTGTCCGTAGGATGCAGCCTATTTGATAGTCGTAGCAAGCACGCGCTTCCACGGGCTGTGTTGGCTCAAAATTGTCATCGTCCACCTCCGTGATCACCAATCTAGTAGTTATGAGCTGGTTTGGGCGTCGACGTCTCCTCTTTGGTTTTGGTTCCATACCGGCTTCTCTAGTCTCGGTGCCGGTCTGGATCTCAATGCCAGTCTCGGCGCCGGTCTCGATGTCGGTATCGAATGTGACAGGTGGGCCCTACAACAACTGTTGCTCGTCGAGAAGGTTTAAATAAGTGTATGTCGCCTCGTAGATGTTGCAATCATCAGAACCATGTCCTTCATCATTGCTAGCCATGTTTCCTAGGATTAAATCTATTCAATTAATTCTATACCTAATAAAATAAATAATGGCATAAAAAATACCTATGTTTTGCAGGAATGTTGATTCATTCCCGGCGCGATAAACCCCGGGCACTCGATATGTCCTAGTTTGTAGCACAAGTCATGCCGAAATTCACCGAAAATTTCGGCATGACCTTTGCTAAAAGGTGGACAAACCGAGCACGTGAAATTTGCCAGAACAGAAATGAATCAACATTCCGACAAAACATAGGCCACTCGGCTTCATTCCGTAGAAAGAACAAAAGGCCACTTGGGCTCAACAGTAGATAAAAATGAGCAAACACTATTGAGGAATTTCCGTATAACATGACCACTTCAAATTTGCATCTCCTAGTGTTTGACACTTCAAGAAAAAATCTACACAAATCCCCTAACATAAACATCAGCAGCACATTCAGCATCTACTACTACTTAAGCATCTTCAGCATCTACAACTACTTAAGCTACTAACTAATTAGATGAACCCTAGCTAGCTACTTCATAATCTACAACTACTTAAGCTACTAATTTCATTCATTTAGGTCATTCATTTAACTTCACGAAATTAACCTAGTTAGTTTACCTAAATTAACCTAGCTAGTTCACTTAGTTAACCTAATGAACTAAATTCACCTAAGTTAATTAACCTAGGAGGGAGGGTGGGTTTACAGAGAGGAGGGACGACAAAGGAGCAGGGGCGGTGAGGAGCGGACGAGGGAGCAGGGGCGGTGAGGAAGCACAGGCTCCGGTGACGGCGATGGCAGCTCTGGCGGCGATGGGGCAGGGGCGGCAACGGAGAAGGGGCGGCGAGGAGCGGACAAGGGTGGCTCCGCAGGTGCGCAACTCCAGTGGTGGCGATGGCGTGCGGCTCTAGCGGTGGCTCTGACAGCAACAGAGGCAGGGCGACGAGGGAGCAGGGGCGACGAAGCAGCAGGGGCGGCGATGGGGAGAAGTTGGAGTTTGGCGAGAAGAATGGGGAATTGGGGGAAGTAGGGACGCCTGCGAAGCGGCAAGTCAAAGTTAGTAGTAGCCTTTTTCCAAAATATGCGCTATAGCTACTTAGCTCTAGCGCGAACGTGCTACTGCTACAGATAAGTTAGCTATAGTGCGTGTTGGGAAATAGTGCTATAGCTAAAGTAGCGAGAGCGCTTTTGTAAAAACGCGCTGCTGCTATTGCTTTCATTTTTTTCTTTTTCTTAGATTTTCGTTCTCTTTTTTTCCCCTTTATTCTTTTCTTTCCCTTTTGTTAGTTGCAGCACTGTCGCCTTAAAAGGCGCTGCTACTATTTTGTTAGCAGTAGCACTGTTCATAGAAGCGCGCTGCTACTATACAAAGCCCAGTAGCAATTGTCATGATCGTCATAGTAGCAGCGCGTTTTATGGGGGATGCGCTACTGCTATTGTTGTGGTAGTAGCGTGCTCTTCATACACGTGCTACTGCTAATTAGTAGTAACGCCCCTTTTGTCCTACGGTGCTGCTAAGATTCTGTGTATAAGGTTTTCCCTAATAGTGTCTAGTAACATGACTTCTAGAATATGGTTACCATACCACTCTGGTGCGGAACACAGTCTGGTTGACCTACGAGGTTCAGTAGTAACTTGAACTGAAGTTTCATGATCATCATCATTAGCTTCCTCACTAATTGGTGTAGGAATCACTGGAACTAATTTTTGTGATGGATTACTTTCCAATTCGGGAGAAGGTACAATTACCTCATCAAGTTCTACTTTCCTCCCACTCACTTCTTTCAAGAGAAACTCCTTCTCTAGAAAGGATACATTCTTAGCAACGAATATATTGCCTTCGGATTTGTGATAGAAGGTGTGCCCAATAGTTTCTTTTGGGTATCCTATGAAGACACATTTCTCCGATTTGGGTTCGAGCTTATTAGGTTGAAGCTTTTTCACATAAGCACCGCAGCCCCAAACTTTAAGAAACGACAACTTGGGTTTCTTGCCAAACCATAATTCATAAGGTGTCGTCTCAACGGATTTAGATGGTGCCCTATTTAACATGAATGCAGCTGTCTCTAAAGCATAACCCCAAAACGATACTAGTAAATCTGTAAGAGACATCATAGATCGCACCATATCTAATAAAGTACGGTTACGACGTTCAGACACACCATTACGCTGTGGTGTTCCAGGTGGCGTGAGTTGTGAAATTATTCCACATTGTTTCAAATGAAGACCAAACTCGTAACTCAAATATTCGCCTCCACGATCAGATCGTAGAAACTTTATTTTTCTTGTTACGATGATTCTCTACTTCACTCTGAAATTTTTTGAACTTTTCAAATGTTTCAGACTTATGTTTCATCAAGTAGATATACCCATATCTGCTCAAATCATCTGTGAAGGTCAGAAAATAATGATACCCACCGCGAGCCTCAACACTCATCGGACCACATACATCAGTATGTATGATTTCCAATAAGATAGTTGCTCACTCCATTGTTCTGGAGAATGGAGTTTTAGTCATCTTGCCCATGAGGCATGGTTTGCAAGAACCAAGTGATTCATAATCAAGTGATTCCAAAAGTCCATCGGCATGGAGTTTCTTCATGCGCTTTACACTAATATGACCTAAACAGCAGTGCCACAAATAAGTTGCACTATCATTATCAACTTTGCATCTTTTGGCTTCAATATTATGAATATGTGTATCACTATGATCGAGATTCAACAAAAATAGACCACTCATCAAGGGTGCATGACCATAAAAGATATTACTCATATAAATAGAACAACCATTATTCTCTAATTCAAATGAATAACTATCTCACAGCAAACAAGATCCAGATATAATCTTCATGCTCAACGCTGGCACCAAATAACAATTATTTAGGTCCAAAACTAATCCCGAAGGTAGATGTAGAGGTAGCGTGCCGACGGCGATCACATCGACTTTGGAACCATTCCCCACGTGCATTGTCACCTTGTCCTTAGCCAATCTTCTTTTAATCTGATTTAGGCCCAGATATTTTTAGTGGGCTACATGCAAATTTCGTCCCATAATTGTTTTTAGCCCAATTTGAATGGGCCCGACGAATGTTGGCATGTTGGGATCCTACGAAGCTTTCGGCCGAATACATTACTAAGATAAACCTACACTATACAAAAATAGCGTCGTAATTATTGCAGACTTTGGAAGCATCATAAATGTTGTATCGCAACAAAAGGCGTGTTGGCATAAAGTTTACAGTCCTTGCAGATAAAAGCACCATCATATGTATAGAAGCATGGATCATTTGACCTGAGTGCTAATGTTTCAGGCTGTAGAATCTGATGGAGCAGCACGATCTTCACCTTTTTCCGCCATTGCTGTTGAACAACGAAGCAAATGTCTGATAGTCTGGTTTCAAAACCATTCATATCTTGACGGCATTTGTCAACCTCTATTCTTGTTTCCAAAACGACGTCCATTAGGGATTGGACTTGTGTCTGGAGCACAGATATATCACTCTGTCTAGCAGGAAGATTTTGTTCAGTAGGCGATTTGGACGAGGTTACCTTGACAACCAACCCAGAATTATGCAGGAATGTGCTTTTTCCACTGTTAGTGGAGAAATACGGATGCACTGCAGCAAGAGGTGACATTGTGCCTGTGGTAGCCTCGTCACCTTCAGGTGGTTGTGGTTGTTCCATCATCTTTTCCATAGCTTCCTGAAAGTTTGAACTTGTAGATTAGTGTACCAGATAAGTTACTAATGAGACAAAAACAAACAAAGTAGGTTGCACATTTATACATAACGTATTTTGGTGAAGTACTGTAATACATTAGCATGTATCGTAGTGCCAACTACATAATAAAATCACTTTCGGAACATATGTCCATGTAGCATGTGTAACACTCCAAATTTTTGGATTTGGTTTTCTTCCAACTTTTTGGTCTTTTGGGAGGGGGGTATTTGATCTTCTCTTAAAACCCTTTTCCTAAAAACTTTTCTGGCAAAAGTTTGTGTGTCCTTCTCAAACTTGATTCTGGTCTTGAAAGTTTTCTTCTTGTGTTAGCTCAACTCAAGTTGTTTTTCTCAAAAGGGTTTGTTTGATTCTTTTTCCCTCCATGACTCTCCATCATATAAGAATCTTGGCCTTGTCTTCCCCTTTCAAACTTTTCTCTTGCCATGGCACCCAATGAAAAATCTTTCTCTCCAAAACCTCGTCCCACCTTGAAACAAGACTTTCATCAATTCCAGTAGGTTTCAACCTTATTGGGATTTTTCTTCCATTTATTTTATTCCAAAAACAATTTATGTCCTTTAAAATGAACCTTGGTGATTTACAAAGGAACCACCATGTTCATTTTGACTTTTGATCCCAAACCAACTCCTCTGGATAGTCCTTAGTACCCACAACCTAGATCCACCTTGTTTCACTGGTCCATAGTTCAAAATTTTCAAATTTCACTTGCTGCAAGTTTGGACCAGATTTGCAAATTTTGGTGAAATTCATATTTTCCTTCTTCCTAAAATTATGTGAAAATTCAGGCAGCCTCTAGATGCATCAAGAGACCACTCCACCAAATATCAGCTCCGAAAGATTTTCCACATGCCAAAATCATTTCAACAAACACCTGGCGTGCACTGTTTCTCTCAGTTTCAGAAAAATTAACTGAAGTTAACAGGCGACAGTGCAGCTTCGTCAGTTTCATCAGAGAACGTTCGTCAATCTCACCAGTGCCACTTTGGATCATTGCTGCACTGCACCTCGCAATTATCCAGAGCGCCGCGCGCTCACTTGGCTGGTTCTTGGCGTCGGTGGCACCCTGGCCCGCCTGCGCCGGCATCTTCCATGGCGGCAGAGCCACCCATGGCGGCCGACAGGAGGCACCCTGCGGCACAACGCCGTTCGGCACTGCCCAAGCCGCCTAGAAGCTCCGCCTGGACATCTCCTTGCCAGCGCATGCCTGCAGCACCGTCGTCGTGGCCTGGCACGCACAGGGCGCGCTCTCTGCCGCCGACGTGCCGCACGGTCGTTCCGTTGGGGACAGGCCGTAACCGCCCCTGCCTTGCTGAGTTAGGCACCGAAATGAAATCAGTACACCTCCTAGTCGACGCTCGAGCACCAAAACCACCTGTCCAGCCACAGCGCCGCCGTAATCGCTCGCCGGACTCATCCCGTTCACGGAAACCGCCTCGGGCCGGCTATAAATAGTGCCTCCGAGCTCGCTCTCAACCCCGCACATCTCCACCACCTCACAAGACCCCGCCCAGCCACCGGAAGAGCCTCGAGGGGCCCTTCTTCCTCAACTCCGGCCACCTTCGTCCGCTTCGGGCTCCGGCCGTGTTCTCTCTGGTGAGAGCTCCTCCACCGCCCTGGACTTGCCCGTAGCCTCCTGACACCTCTAGGAGACTAACCCCCGCTCCAATTTGACACCAGCAACTCTCTCCGACGAGGCCCACGACCACCCGAGCCGCCGTCCGTCGGAGATAGGGTCGCCGTCGACGTGGTGCTCGCCGACGCTCAACTCCACCACCCACCGGCGCGGAAGAGCACCAGGAACCCGTAGGTACCACTCACTCACCCTACCTCGCCGTGGATCGGCGCCGGCGACCACTGCAGCTATCTGGCGCCGGCGCGACTCTGTTTCTGTTTTTAGACCTGACGAGTGGGACCCCCTCGTCAGCCTCTCAATCTCTTCCGAAACGTTTTCCTGGAAGGCGCCTTCGGGCAAAGTACGTTTTCCTTTTCGGCTGGCGTACTTCGTACCGAATCGTTTTCTGTTTTTATATTCTAGCCCCTGGAAACTTTATGTTTCATTACAGACAAGTCCCTGGACAGAAACTCTAATAACTTTTAAACAAAAGATGATTTTGAGTTGATTCTTTTTTCTGTCCTCTTTAGTTTTCTGTCTAGTTTTTTGTCATATTTATTTGAAAAATATTTGGGACAACTTTTTTGCACGCGTGGTATTTATGTTAGTTTTCGTTTTGTTTGAATATGTAGATACCGAAGGACGTGAAAGAGCCGCGAACTTCACCGAGTTAGACTCCGACTACTCCGAACCAGGAAAGCATGTTCGAACCTTTGATATAATGAGTGTGTTGCATGTTTGCTTGAGTAGTTCTTCTTCATAGCATGGTCATATAAGCATTTGTGGATGATTATATTTCATGCAAGCAAGCTTCGGGTGAACCCGAATGATGATGATGGAACCACCCCGATCATGTGGTGACATGATGGGTTGTGAAATGGTATTGTTGGAGCATGCCAGTCATCTGTTATCTCTAGTATCAACGTGGATCAAGTCAGGATCCCGTTCGTCTCCTTTTTGGTACTGTCACTTGCCTTCTGCAAAGAATACGGTTTAGTCAGTTGCAAACCTCTTTCCGTGGACACACCAAATAGAGGGGGCGGGATGAGGGTTCCATGGCCCTGGAGTAAAGCCCGTCATCCGGTCAGGGGACATGGGTGTTTCCGGTTGGGACCGAGAGGGGGGCACCTCTTAGAGCGCGCATATATAAATTTGATCCCATGATATTCGAGGTTGTAGCCTGCCCGTCTTAAAGTTTTTCGTGAATGTTGTCTCGGGTGATTCCGGGAAGCAGGATGTGAAATGGGTGTGTACTGGTCAGTAGTGTTTTCTGCTAAAACACCGTAGACGGAACTAGTCCTTGTGACTAGTGGAATCCGTTGGCTGTGATTCAAAAGTACAAGCTCTGCAGAGTCAATATCTTCCGAGTAGCCATGTTTATGGCCTAGTGTCAATCTTCATGTCAACCCCGGTGACCGTATCGGTTAATTTATGATAGTTGCAAGAGTACTGATTTAGTCAAGGATCATTTTGGTAGATGAATTAACCAATTATTTTTGCACTGATAACCTCTTGAAATATTTTACCGTTATGTCAAAGATGTTATAAGCCCTTTATGTGATGTCGCTCAGACGTCCGACTGTGGCATTCTTGTTATTTACTTTTTGTTATAAGCCCTTTATGTGATGTCGCTCACACATCCGACTGTGGCATTCTTATTATTTACTTTCATTGTAAGCCCTTTATGTGATGTCGCTCAAACGTCCTACTGTGGCATTCTTGTTATTTACTTTGTTATAAGCCCTTTATGTGATGTCGCTCAGACGATCGACTGTGACATTTTTGTTACTTATTTTAGAATATAAGCCCTTTATAGGATGTCGCATAGATGTCCGAGTGTAGCATTTTTGTTATTTACTTTTAATATAAGCCCTTTATGTGATGTCGCATAGATGTCCGACTGTGGCATGTTTTTATGCATATTTCCTCACGAGGCGTCGCTCAAACACCCGTTTGGTTTTCATTTATTTATCTTATGGATTTCGGGAGGACTACCGCCCGACTTCCATTTTTACCTGCCACACAAATATCATATTATTCGGATACATATTGCTAGAATACTCTTATGCATCATGTTTGCATTTGTTATATCTTATGTCCGAACTGTCTTGCGAGTACATTCAAAGTACTCACCTGGCTTGTTGATTTGGCCAGATGTTGACGAAGGCGATCTCATGGATGAAGAGTTCCATAGCGAGTCCGACGTCTAGTGGAGTCCCAGTCAGTCTCTTGTGATCCTGGAGTTGATCACTGTTTTATAACCGCTTCTGCCACCCACCAAATAAATTCATTAGGTCTCACTCCGACACTCGTTGAACTGTAAGATACTGGAGTCATGTCTACACTGTGACATATCCACCACCTCTTTTATTACGAGTTAGTAGTTATGCCACCCTACCATTGTGTCATATCCGCCCTTATGTATCATATCGGCGTGCTTGTAATAAATTGTTGAGCAACCTCAGCTCAACCATGTATAATATTCAGTACTCTGGAATTCTGTATCAAGGATTTGTCTACCGACAAGAAGTATTCTTCTGTGCTGGTTTGATAAAAAGGTCGGTCTCTCGGTAATAATTTACTGGAAAACCGGTCCTGACAACCTTGGTACCAGAGCCAGGCTGACTGTAGGAAGCCACTAGGTACGATCGCTAATCGATTATTAGCATATTGAATGCTATTTCAGCATTTTTGCATTTGTAGCAACTTTCTGTTAGTCATCATAAATTTATGACCTGACTATTCGGTATTTTTATGTACTTTTGTAGATGGCCAGCGGCGACTGCGATTCACAAGTGTTCGCCAACATACCTGAGGGGTTTATCAAGCTCCTCGTCGCCATCACCAAGGTCGCGATCGGGCCATCTACCCGTCCAGAGTTCACACTCTACCGTCACAAGATCAGCGACAGCGTGTCGATGCACCAGGACGCGGTGCAATTCAAGGGAGGGCGTTCTGAAGCATGCCGGTTACGATTTGTGGGCAGGGCCATGCCTACGGAGAGGCATGCCATGCAGATGTCTGCCCGTGAGGCGATAGCTTGTCTCCGGGATGCTCTTCCTTCGATGAAGACTCGTCGCTACCGTTACCTCCCATGCCACGTGCCTTACACGTCCCACTATGTGTTTGCTTCCGCAAGGGGAGAACGTGATGAAGCTATCGAATCTTTGGTTGAGTACCTCAAGGCTCTTGAGGCAGCCTTTGATAACCTTGTGGACGACTTGGTGGCTGCTCGTATGGATTTAGTTCAGAGTGGTTCTGCCAACAGGAGGGAGCAGCTCCATACTTCACCACCACTGACGTTTGTCTCGTCCTCGGCATCTTATGCACCTGCCATCTTAGCCACCGCTCGCCGCTTGCCTACCACTGAGGAGTTTGACCAGGTCATTGCTCCTACTCCAGTCAGAGCTGCACCACCTGCCGCGCCCGCATCAACTCCTCGTACCAGTACTCCACGCCTAGAGCCTATTAGTGAGGAGGAGGTTGAGTCTCCATCGCCACTGGGTCTTACCCTCGGTAGGCCGAGGGAAGTCTTCAACATCTCCGACTAGTGCGCCTGTCCGCGACGCGGTGTGTTCGTTTGTATGATATGTGTTATATATAAAATAGGTTGATGGGAAGTAGTCTGCTTGCGCATCATGTAGGAACTTGGAGAAGTGCACTAGCATAAATAACATGTCAGGAATGTGTACGCGCATCCTGAGTGACGTATGTATAATTACGAATCACGTGTAAGATATGTACTAAGCGGTCCTTCTCCGTGCGCAACCAAGTTTTTATTTAAAAATCCTTGGAGTTTGTGTTTTTGCTGCTTTGGCAAATCTTGGTTTATTTTTGCCGCTCAGTTTTCTCATGATTTCTGCAATATTACCCCAGAGTGAAAAATGACTCGTCCCTGGACACGTTCCATGCCAAGTCCGCCAGAGGAAAATTATGGCACAAAGACAGGTAACAGTTTCACGCAAGGGCAGTCTAGTCAGCAGGGCAGCGAAACAGCATTTTCTCAAGTATGCCGCCTTTACGAGCAAAGCCAGCAGCAGCATCAGGAAATGATGAACCACGTTATTAATATGGGGAATCACCGTGAGTCGTACCAACAGCATTCAAAATTATCTGAATTACAGAAGACACGTCTGCCAACATTTTCTCACACTGACAGACCTCTTGAGGCCAGTGATTGGCGTCGAGACATTGAAAGGAAGTTGATTGAGGCACAATGCTCAGATCGTGAAAAGGTACTTTATGCACCGCACTATCTTACTGGAGCAGCTACATTATGGTGGGAGAACTTTCTGCATATGCACCCCAATGAAAATGATATCACCTGGAAGGATTTTAAAGAAGGTTTTCGTGGGGCGCACATCCCCAGAAGCATTATGAAGATCAAGAAAAGAGAGTTTGATGACCTCAAGAAAAGGGGCATGACAGTGACTGAGTACAACAGCCAGTTTACTCACTTATCTCAATATGCCAACGAAGAGCGTATGACTGAAAATAAGAAGATGGAAAAATTCCTGGACGGTCTGGCACCAGCACTTCAATGCCAGCTAGTCATACACACTTTTCCAGATTTCAAGACACTCGTGGACAAGGCTATTACTTTGGAAAATGAGTGTCGTAGTCTGGAAGATATTCGCAAGCGAAAAAGGAATCAGACCACCCACACTCGCAACAATAGGAATAAGGTAAATTTTCAGAAAAATGGGGCGAACAAATCCATGACCAATGGCACGCGTCCGAGCAAAAAAATCATGCAAGGGACAAGGATTTCACGTATCGCCCACGCGTTACTTGCTACGCTTGTGGAGAAGAGGGACACTATGCCAAACAGTGCCCAAAACCAAGGAACTCAACCCCGAAGCCAAACAGCAATGGAAACAATTCAGCGCCCAAGCGTAACAACTTCAACCCCAATAACAACCACAAGAAAGGCCACCTGAACCATGTGACCAAGGAGCTAGCACAGGATGCCCCGGATATCGTACTCGGTACGTTCCCTGTCAACACAATACCTGCCACGGTTTTGTTTGATTCTGGAGCTTCTCATTCGTTTATTTCGAAGAGCTTTGCTTTGCAACATGATTTTTCGATGCTTCCCTTGGGAAAATCAATGACCATCAAGTCCCCCGGAAGTAAGCAGATCACTCAAAATTACTGCCAAGGTATAACCATCGAAATTGAAGGATTAAAGATTCACGCAAACCTCATCGTGTTGGAAAACAAGGGACGGGATGTTATCCTGCGTATGGACTGGCTAACCACCAACAAAGGATTTATCGACTGTTTCAACCGAACTATGATTCTTACTCATCATCACGGAAAGACTATAAGAGTCGCAGCTAAAGAAAGACAAGTATCGCATCAACCAAAATTAAACAAGGTAGACACTTCTGAGTTAAGCAAAGTCCCAGTAGTATGTGAGTTTCCGGACGTATTTCCCGAAGAACTGCTAGGCATGCCACCAGACAGAGAAATAGAATTCATCATTGAGCTAGCACCTGGAACCACCCCCATTTACAAGAAACCGTACAGAATGGCACCGTCCGAGTTGGTTGAACTAAAGAAGCAAATAAAGGAATTACTGGACAAAGGATTTATACGGGCCAGCTCCTCACCTTGGGGTTCGCCGGTATTATTTGCCAAAAAGAAGGATGGGACTATGAGACTGTGTATAGACTACCGAGCGCTCAACATGGTCACCATCAAGAACAAATATCCGATGCCACGGATAAATGATTTATTTGACCAGCTCGCTCAAGCCAAGGTTTTCTCTAAAATTGATTTAAGGTCGGGTTATCATCAATTAAAAGTATGGACAGAAGATATCCCGAAAACAGCATTCACCTCCAGATATGGACTACATGAATTTACAGTAAAGCCGTTTGGACTGACCAACGCCCCCGCATATTTTGTTCACCTCATGAACAAAGTGTTTATGAAATTTATGGACAAATTTGTTGTGGTATTTATTGATGATATCTTGGTATATTCAAAGACACCAGAAGAACAAGTTGAACATCTCCGTATTGTACTGGGAGAATTAAGGAAACATCAACTCTACGCCAAATTCAGTAAATGTGAATTTTGGTTAAGACAGGTTGGTTTTCTAGGCCACGTATTGACACGGGAAGGAGTTGCTGTGGACCCGGAAAAGGTCAAGGTTGTACTTGGTTGGAAGCCATCGGCCAATGTAACAGATGTACGGAGTTTCCTCGGGATGGCTGGGTATTACCGGAGGTTTATTGAGGGATTTTCCACCATAGCCAAACCAATGACACAGCTACTCAAGAAGGATAAGAAATTCGTATGGACTGAAGCTTGTGAGAAAAGCTTCCAGGAACTCAAAAAAAAATTTAAGCAGCCCCAGTGTTGGTCGTACCAGACATACACAAAAGTTTTGAAGTATATTGTGACGCATCCCGGAAGGGCCTCGGGTGCGTACTGATGCAAGAAGGCAAGATAGTTGCATACGCTTCCCGGCAACTACGAAAACATGAAGAAAATTATCCTACTCACGACTTGGAATTGGCAGCAGTCATTCATGCACTCAAAGAGTGGAGGCACTTTTTGCTTGGAAATCGTTGTGAAATATATACGGACCATAAGAGTCTCAAATATATTTTCACCCAACCAGAACTCAATTTACGACAACGACACTGGTTGGAACTGGTGAAAGATTATGACGTTGGCATCCACTATCACCCAGGAAAGGCAAACTGTTGGGGAACGTTGCATGGAAAACAAAAAAAAATCTCTACGTTCACCAAGATCAATCTAGTAGATGCAACTACGAGGGGAGAGTAGGATCCACATACCCTTGTAGATCGCTAAGCGGAAGCGTTAAGAACGCGGTTGATGGAGTCGTACTCGCCGCGATTCAGATCGCTGAAGATCCAAGCACCGAAGCAACGGTGCCTCCGCGTTCTTCACACGTACGGCTCGGGGACGTCTCCTCCTTCTTGATCCAGCAAGGGGTGGAGGAGAGGTTGATGGAGAACCGGCAGCACGACGGCGTGGTGGTGATGGTGTAGAAGAATTCCAGCAGGGCTTCGCCTAAGCACCGCGGGAGAAGAAGATGTTATGGGAGAGGGAGGGCAGCACCGAGGCACGAACTTGTGTTGGCTGCCCTCCCTCTACCTCTCTATATATAGGGGGAACGAGGAGAGGGGGGCGCCCTAGGGTTTCCCCTAGGGGGCCGGCGGCCAGGGCAAAGGGGGGGGCGGCGGCCAAGGCAGGGGGGGCGGCGGCCAAGGGCCAGCCCTAGGGTTTCCCCCCCTAGGCGCCTTGCCCCCCAAGCCAGGGGGGGTGCGGCTGCCCTAGGAGGGTCCACCTCCCCTTGCGCATGAGGAGAGGGCCCAGGGGGGGCGCACAGCCCTATGAGGGCTGTGGTGTCCCCCCTTGTGGCCCATTAGGCCCAGAAACACTTCCGGGAACCCCGAAACCCTTTCCGGTACTCCGCCGATTTCCCGATGCTCCCCGGAACACTTCCGGACTCCGAAACCTTTCATCCTATATATCAATCTTCGTCTCCGGACCATTCCGGAGACCCTCGTCATGTCCGGGATCTCATCCGGGACTCCGAACAACCTTCGGTAACCATGCACTATTCTCACTAACAACCCTAGCGTCACCGAACCTTAAGTGTGTAGACCCTGCGGGTTCGGAAACCATGTAGACATGACCGAGACACTCCCAGGTCAATAACCAATAGCGGGATCTGGATACCCATATTGGTTCCCACATGTTTCTCGATGATCTCATCGGATGAACCACGATGTCAAGGATTCAGGCAATCCCGTATACAATTCCCTTTGTCTCGTCGGTATGTTACTTGCCCGAGATTCGATCGTCGGTATCTCTATACCTAGTTCAATCTCGTTACCGGCAAGTCTCTTTACTCGTTACCATAATACATAATCCCGTGACCAACTACTTAGTCACTTTGAGCTCATTGAGATGACGTATTACCGAGTGGGCCCGGAGATACCTCTCCGTCATACGGAGTGACAAATCCCAGTCTCGATCCATGTCAACTCAGCAGACACCCTCGGAGATACCTGTAGAGTACCTTTATAGTCACCCAGTTACGTTGCGACGTTTGGCACACACAAAGCACTCCTACGGTGTCAGTGAGTTACATGATCTCATGGTCATAGGAACTTATACTTGACATGCAGAAAACTATAGCGATAACTGACACGATCAAAAGCTATGTTAACGTTTGGGTCTCGTCCATCACATCATTCTCCTAATGATGTGATCCCGTTATCAAATGACAACTCATGTCTATGACCTGGAAACCGCGGTCATCTTTGATCAACGAGCTAGTCCTGTAGAGGCTCACTAGGGACACAAAGTCTGTCTATTCATCCACACGTGTATTTGAGTTTCCAATCAATACAGTTACAGTATGGATAATAAACGATTATCATGAACAAGGAAATATAATAATAACTCTTTTATTATTGCCTCTAGGGCATATTTCCAACAGTCTCCCACTTGCACTAGAGTCAATAATCTAGTATTACAAGGTAATGAATCTAACACCCATAGAGTCTTGGTGTTGATCGTGCTTAGCCCGTGGAAGAGGCTTAGTCAACGGATCTGCAACATTCAAATCCGTGTGTACTTTGCAAATGTTTATGTCCTCCTCCTTGACTGAATCGCGGATGGAATTGAAGCGTCGCTTTATGTGTCTGGTCCTCTTGTGAAACCTTGGTTCCTTGGCTAGAGCAATGGCACCAGTGTTGTCACAGAACAGAGTCATTGGGTTCAGTGCACTAGGCACAACTCCAAGATCTGTCATGAACTCCTTCATCCAGACACCTTCTTTTGCTGCCTCCGAGGCAGCTATATACTCCGCTTCACATGTAGAATCAGCTACCACGCTCTGCTTGGAACTGCACCAGCTTACCGCTCCCCCGTTGAGAATATATACGTATCCGGTTTGAGACTTAGAGTCATCCGGATCAGTGTCAAAGCTTGCATCGACGTAACCCTTTACGACGAGCTCTTGATCACCTCCATAAACGAGAAACATCTCCTTAGTCCTTTTCAGGTACTTTAGGATATTCTTGAACGCTGTCCAGTGATCCATACCAGGATTACTTTGAAACCTTCCGGCCATACTTATGGCAAGGCTGACATCTGGTCTTGTGCACAGCATTGCATACATGATAGAGCCTATGGCTGAAGCATAGGGGACGACACTCATCTTTTCTCTATCTTCCGCAGTCACTGGGCATTGAGTCTTACTCAACTTTGTACCTTGCAATACCGGCAAGAACCCCTTCTTGGATTGATCCATTTTGAACTTCTTCAAAACTTTATCAAGGTATGTACTTTGTGAAAGTCCTATCAAGCGTCTTGATCTATCTCTATAGATCTTGATGCCTAATATGAAAGCAGCTTCACCGAGATCCTTCATCGAAAAACTCTTGTTCAAATACCCCTTCACGCTATCCAAAAATTCTATATTGTTTCCAATCAGCAATATGTCATCCACATATAATATTAGAAACGCTATAGAGCTCCCACTCACTTTCTTGTAAATACAAGCTTCATTGTAAACTTGTACAAACCCAAACGCTTTGATCACCTCATCAAAGCGAAGATTCCACTCCGAGATGCTTGCACCAGCCCATAAATGGAACGCTGGAGCTTGCATACTTTGTCAGCATTCTCTGGATCGACAAAACCTTCCGGTTGTATCATATACAACTCTTCCTTAAGAAAACCGTTAAGGAACGCAGTTTTGACATCCATCTGCCAAATTTCATAATCGAAATATGCAGCTATTGCTAACATGATTCGGACGGATTTAAGCATCGCTACGGGTGAGAAAGTCTCATCGTAGTCAATCCCTTGAACTTGTGAAAAACCCTTTGCCACAAGTCGAGCTTTATACACGGTGACATTACCGTCAGCGTCCGTCTTCCTCTTAAAAATCCATTTATTCTGAATGGCCTTCCGCCCTTCAGGTAATACTTCCAAAGTCCATACTTTGTTTTCATACATGGATCCCATCTCGGATTTCATGGCCTCTAACCATTTGTCGGAATCCGGGCCCACCATCGCTTCTCCATAGCTCGTAGGTTCACCGTTGTCTAACAACATGACCTCCAAGACAGGGTTACCATACCACTCAGGTGCAGTGCGTACCCTTGTCGACCTACGAGGTTCGGTAGTAACTTGATCAGAAGCTTCTTGATCATCATCATTGGCTTCCTCTTCAACCTCTGCAGGCTCCACAAAAACATTCTTTTGTGCTGCGCTACTCTCTGGTTGAAGCAGAGGTTCAATAACCTCATCAAGTTCTACCTTCCTCCCACTCAATTCTTTCGAGAGAAACTCTTTCTCGAGAAAGGACCCGTTCTTAGCGACAAACACTTTGCCCTCGGATCTGAGATAGAAGGTGTACCCAACTGTTTCTTTTGGGTATCCTATGAAGACACATTTGTCCGCTTTGGGTTCGAGCTTTTCTGGCTGAAGCCTTTTGACATAAGCATCGCAACCCCAAACCTTGAGAAAAGACAACTTCGGTTTCTTACTAAACCATAGTTCATACGTTGTTGTCTCGACGGACTTAGATGGAGCCCTATTTAAAGTGAATGCAGCTGTCTCTAACGCATATCCCCAAAACGATAGTGGCAAATCGGCAAGAGACATCATAGAACGCACCATATCTAATAGGGTTCGATTACGACGTTCGGACACACCATTACGCTGTGGTGTTCCAGGTGGCGTCAACTGTGAAACAATTCCACATTTTCTTAAGTGATCACCAAACTCATAACTCAGATATTCTCCCCCTCGATCAGATCGTAGGAACTTGATCTTCTTGTTACGATGATTTTCAACTTCACTCTGAAATTGCTTGAACTTTTCAAAAGTTTCAGACTTATGCTTCATCAAGTAAATATACCCATATCTACTTAAGTCGTCAGTGAAGGTGAGAAAATAACGATATCCACCGCGCGCCGTTACACTCATCGGACCGCACACATCAGTATGTATGATTTCCAATAAGTCACTTGCCCGTTCCATTGTCCCTGAAAACGGGGTCCTTGTCATCTTGCCCATGAGGCACGGCTCACACGTGTCAAGTGATTCAAAATCAAGAGACTCCAAAAGTCCATCAGCATGGAGCTTCCTCATGCGTTTCACACCGATATGACCCAGACGGCAGTGCCACAAGAAAGTGGTATTATCATTATCTACTCTACATCTTTTGGCATCAATGTTATGAACATGTGTATCATCACTATCGAGATTCAATAAGAATAAACCCCTAACTTCGGGTGCATGACCATAAAAGATATTACTCATATAAATAGAACAACCATTATTCTCTGACTTAAATGAGTAACCGTCTCGCAATAAACAAGATCCAGATATAATGTTCATGCTTAACGCAGGCACTAAATAACAATTATTCAGGTTCATAACTAATCCCGATGGCAATCGAAGAGCGAGCGTGCCGACGGCGATCACATCAACCTTGGAACCATTTCCCACGCGCATCGTCACTTCGTCCTTCGCCAGCCTCCGTTTATTCCGCAGTTCCTGTTTAGAGTTGCAAATGTGAGCAACCGAACCGGTATCAAATACCCAGGCACTACAACGAGAGTTGGTAAGGTACACATCAATAACATGTATATCACATATACCTTTGTTGTTGTTGGCCCCCTTCTTGTCCGCCAGATACTTGGGGCAGTTCCGCTTCCAGTGGCCGTTCCCCTTACAATAGAAACACTCAGTCTCTGGCTTGGGCCCAGCCTTGGGTTTCTTCACTGGATTAGCAACTGCTTTGCCACCCTTCTTAGAGTTACCCTTCTTGCCCTTGCCATTCTTCTTGAAACTGGTGGTTTTATTGACCATCAACACTTGATACTCCTTCTGGATGTCTGCCTCAGCGACTTTCAGCATCGAAAACAGCTCGGCGATGGTCTTGTTCATCCCTTGCATGTTATACTGCTGCACGAAGCTCTTGTAGCTTGGAGGGAGTGACTGGAGAATTCTGTCAATGATAGCCTCATCCGGGAACACAAGTCCCAGATCAGCTATGCGGGTATAGTACCCAGACATCTTCAGTAAGTGCTCACTGACAGACGAATTCTCCTCCATCTTGCAAGCAAAGAATTTATCGGTGGTCTCATACCTCTCGATCTTAGCATTCTTCTCAAAGATGAACTTCAACTCCTGGTACATCTCATATGCACCATGACGTTCAAAACGCATTTGAAGTCCTCCTTCCAAGCCGTACAACATGGCACACTGCACTATCGAATAGTCATCCGAACGTGTCTGCCAGACGTTCAAAACGTCTGCAGGGGCTGTAGGAGCGGGGGGTTCACCTAGCGGTGCATTTAGGACATAAACCTTTTGGGCAGCTGTGAGGATGATCCTCAGATTGCGGAGCCAGTCCACAAAGTTGCTCCCGTCATCTTTCAGTTTAGCTTTCTCTAGGAACGCATTAAAATTCAGGGGAGCTACTGCGCGAGCCATCTACAACCAAAAATTTGCAAAGACATTTTAGACTATTGTTCATGATAAGTGAGTTATTACCTAATCAAATTATTTATAACTCCCACTCAAATTGACATCCCTCTGGTCATTCGAGCGTGACATGATCCAAATTCACCAACCGAAGTCCGATCATCACGTGAGATGAGGTGGTGTCAATGGTGAACATCAACATGTTGATCATATCTACTATATGACTCATGCTCGACCTTTCGGTCCTCCGTGTTCCGAGGCCATGTCTGTACATGCTAGGCTCGTCAAGTCTAACCCGAGTGTTCTGCATGTGCAAAACTGGCTTGCACCCGTTGTATGCGAACGTAGAGTCTATCACACCCGATCATCACGTGGTGCTTCGAAACGACGAACCTTCGCAACGGCGCACACTCGGGGGGAACACAATTTTATCTTGAAATTTTAGTGAAGGATCACCTTATAATGCTACCGTCGTCCTAAGCAAAATAAGATGCATAAAAGGATTAACATCACATGCAAATCATAAGTGACATGATATGGCCATCAACTCGTGCTTTTGATCTCCATCTCCAAAGCACCGGCATGATCTCCATCGTCACCGACGCCACACCATGATCTCCATCATCATGATCTCCATCATCGTGTCGCCATCGGGGTTGTCGGCGCCCACCATGCTCTTACTACTATTGCTACCGTTTAGCGATAAAGTAAAGCATTACAAAGCGCTTAATGATTGACACGCAGGTCATACAAAAATAAAGACAACCCTATGGCTCCTGCCGGTTGCCGTATGTATCGACATGCAAGTCGATATTAACTATTACAACATGATCATCTCATACATCAAATATATCTCATCATGTCATTGGCCATATCATATCACATGCATACCCTGCAAAAACAAGTTAGACGTCCTCTAATTTGTTGTTGCATGTTTTACGTGGCTGCTATGGGTATCTAGCAAGAACGCTTCTTACCTACGCAAAACCACAACGGTGATATTCAAGTTGCTATTTAACCTTCTACAAGGACCGCCTTGTTCTATTCCGATTCAACTAAGATAGGAGAGACAGACACCCGCCAGCCATCTTATGCAACAAAAGTCACATGTCTGTCGATGGAACCGGTCTCATGTACGTGGACATGTAAAGTTGGTCCGGGCCGCTTCATCCCATAATACCGCTGAATCAAGAAAGACTAAGGAGGGCAGCAATTTAAACATCAACGCCACAAACCCTTTTGTGTTCTACTCGAGAAAGCATCTACGCAAGATCCTAGCTCATGATGCCACTGTTGGGGAACGTTGCATGGAAAACAAAAAAATTTCTCTACGTTCACCAAGATCAATCTAGTAGATGCAACTACGAGGGGAGAGTAGGATCCACATACCCTTGTAGATCGCTAAGTGGAAGCGTTAAGAACGCGGTTGATGGAGTCGTACTCGCCGCGATTCAGATCGCTGAAGATCCAAGCACCGAAGCAACGGTGCCTCCGCGTTCTTCACACGTACGGCTCGGGGACGTCTCCTCCTTCTTGATCCAGCAAGGGGTGGAGGAGAGGTTGATGGAGAACCGGCAGCACGACGGCGTGGTGGTGATGGTGTAGAAGAATTCCAGCAGGGCTTCGCCTAAGCACCGCGGGAGAAGAAGATGTTATGGGAGAGGGAGGGCAGCACCGAGGCACGAACTTGTGTTGGCTGCCCTCCCTCTACCTCTCTATATATAGGGGGAAGGAGGAGAGGGGGGCGCCCTAGGGTTTCCCCTAGGGGGCCGGCGGCCAGGGCAAAGGGGGGGGCGGCGGCCAAGGCAGGGGGGGCGGCGGCCAAGGGCCAGCCCTAGGGTTTCCCCCCCTAGGCGCCTTGCCCCCCAAGCCAGGGGGGTGCGGCTGCCCTAGGAGGGTCCACCTCCCCTTGCGCATGAGGAGAGGGCCCAGGGGGGGCGCACAGCCCTATGAGGGCTATGGTGTCCCCCCTTGTGGCCCATTAGGCCCAGAAACACTTCCGGGACCCCCGAAACCCTTTCCGGTACTCCGCCGATTTCCCGATGCTCCCCGGAACACTTCCGGACTCCGAAACCTTTCATCCTATATATCAATCTTCGTCTCCGGACCATTCCGGAGACCCTCGTCATGTCCGGGATCTCATCCGGGACTCCAAACAACCTTCGGTAACCATGCACTATTCTCACTAACAACCCTAGCGTCACCGAACCTTAAGTGTGTAGACCCTGCGGGTTCGGAAACCATGTAGACATGACCGAGACACTCCCAGGTCAATAACCAATAGCGGGATCTGGATACCCATATTGGTTCCCACATGTTTCTCGATGATCTCATCGGATGAACCACGATGTCAAGGATTCAGGCAATCCCGTATACAATTCCCTTTGTCTCGTCGGTATGTTACTTGCCCGAGATTCGATCGTCGGTATCTCTATACCTAGTTCAATCTCGTTACCGGCAAGTCTCTTTACTCGTTACCGTAATACATAATCCCGTGACCAACTACTTAGTCACCTTGAGCTCATTGAGATGACGTATTACCGAGTGGGCCCGGAGATACCTCTCCGTCACACGGAGTGACAAATCCCAGTCTCGATCCATGTCAACTCAACAGTCACCCTCGGAGATACCTGTAGAGTACCTTTATAGTCACCCAGTTACGTTGCGACGTTTGGCACACACAAAGCACTCCTACGGTGTCAGTGAGTTACATGATCTCATGGTCATAGGAACTTATACTTGACATGCAGAAAACTATAGCGATAACTGACACGATCAAAAGCTATGTTTAACGTTTGGGTCTCGTCCATCACATCATTCTCCTAATGATGTGATCCCGTTATCAAATGACAACTCATGTCTATGACCTGGAAACCGCGGTCATCTTTGATCAACGAGCTAGTCCTGTAGAGGCTCACTAGGGACACAAAGTCTGTCTATTTATCCACACATGTATTTGAGTTTCCAATCAATACAATTATAGCATGGATAATAAACGATTATCATGAACAAGGAAATATAATAATAACTCTTTTATTATTGCCTCTAGGGCATATTTCCAACACAAACGTAGTAGCAGATGCTCTCAGCCGTAACCCCAGCTCGGACAATGGCAGCCTACAAAATTTGAGACCTGAGTTCCAGCAGGAATTCGCCAAGCTCAACTTAATGATGGTCACTGAAGGTGAAGTGTCAAATATGGAAATACAGCCTACACTAATAGAACAAATTAAGAAGGCTCAACATGGACACCCCAGCATTGAAGGTATAAAAAGAAAAGTGAGTCAGGACAAGGCCTCAGAATTTACCATAGACAGTGAGGGAATATTATGGTTCGGAGACAGGCTTTGCGTACCTAATAACGAAGACCTCAAATAGCAAATTCTAGCAGAGAGCCACACCACTCCATATTCAATTCACCCTGGAGGGACCAAAATGTACAAGGACATCCAGGAAAGATTTTGGTGGCACGGTATGAAGAGGGATATAGCCACGTACATTGCATGTTGTGATTCATGCTAATGCATTAAAGCCGAGCACCAAAAACCCGCACGACTATTACAGCCAAACAAGATACCTGAGTGGAAATGGGACGATATTGGGATGGATTTTATTGTTGGACTACCACGGTCACAGCACGGAAATGATGCCATATGGGTCATCACATATAGACTGACTAAGGTGGCACATTTCATTCCAGTCAAAACAACCCACACCACCCAGAAGCTTGCCAAACTCTACCTCACCCGTATAGTATGCCTACATGGAGTTCCGAAGACTATAATATCCGACAGAGGCACTCAGTTCGTCTCCAAATTTTGGGATCATTTACAGCAAGCCCTGGGGACGCAACTAATGTTCAGTACGGCCTATCACCCCCAAACTGGAGGACAAACGGAACGAGTAAATCAAATACTAGAAGACATGCTGAGGGCATGTGTCCTCACCTATGCGACCAGTTGGGAAGCAAGCTTGCCGTACGCCGAGTTCGCATACAACAATAGTTACCAAGCCAGTCTGAAAATGGAACCTTTCGAAGCCTTGTACGGATGAAGATGCCGTACCCCATTAAACTGGTCAGAAACAGGGGACAGTCGTATCTTCGGCCCAGACATGCTCAAGGAAACTGAGGAAAAAGTTAGACTAATTCGGGATCGACTCAAGACAGCCCAAAGCCGACAGAAAAGTTATTATGATCAAAAACATCGGGAAGTGAGTTTTGAACCCGGTGAAAACGTGTACCTATGTGTATCTCCTATGAGGGGCCTGTAACGGTTCAAAGTCAAAGGAAAGCTAGCACCACGATTTATCGGATCCTTTCATATAGTTGCACGAAGAGGCACAGTGGCCTACCAGTTGGACCTTCCCAAAGAACTATCAGACGTCCATGACGTGTTCCACGTTTCACAGCTAAGGAAATGTGTAAGCAACCCGGAGAAGCAAGTGTCGCATGAAAATCTTGATATACAACCAGACCTCACCTACAGGGAACGCCCAATAAAAATATTGGAAGAGTCTGAAAGAAGAACCCGTCAGAAGACAATTAAATTTCTCAAGGTTCAGTGGAGCAATGAGACCGAAGATGAGGCAACATGGTAAAGAGAGGATTTCCTTCGGACAGAATACCCACACCTATTTGAGGATCAGCAGAAATCTCGGGGACGAGATTTTTCCTAAGGAGGTAGGTGTTGTAACACTCCAAATTTTTGGATTTGGTTTTCTTCCAACTTTTTGATCTTTTGGGAGGGGGATATTTGATCTTCTCTTAAAACCCTTTTCCTAAAAACTTTTCTGGCAAAAGTTTGTGTGTCCTTCTCAAACTTGATTCTGGTCTTGAAAGTTTTCTTCTTGTGTTAGCTCAACTCAAGTTGTTTTTCTCAAAAGGGTTTGTTTGATTCTGTTTCCCTCCATGACTCTCCATCATATAAGAATCTTGGCCTTGTCTTCCCCTTTCAAACTTTTCTCTTGCCATGGCACCCAATGAAAAATCTTTCTCTCCAAAACCTCCTTCCCACCTTGAAACAAGACTTTCATCAATTCCAGTAGGTTTCAACCTTATTGGGATTTTTCTTCCATTAATTTTATTCCAAAAACAATTTCTGTCCTTTAAAATGAACCTTGGTGATTTACAAAGGAACCACCATGTTCATTTTGACTTTTGATCCCCAAACCAACTCCCCTGGATAGTCCTTAGTACCCACAACCTAGACTCATCTTGTTTCACTGGTCCACAGTTCAAAAATTTTAAATTTCACTTGCTGCAAGTTTGGACCAGATTTGCAAATTTTGGTGAAATTAATATTTTCCTTCTTCCTAAAATTCTATGAAAATTCAGGCAGCCTCTAGATGCATCAAGAGACCACTCTACCAAATATCAGCTCCAGAAAGATTTTCCACATGCCAAAATCATTTCAACAAACACCTGGCGTGCATTGTTTCTGTCAGTTTCAGAAAAATTAACTGAAGTTAACAGGCGACAGTGCAGCTTCGTCAGTTTCGTCAGCGAACATTCGTCAATCTCACAAGTGCCACTTTGGATCATTGCTGCACTGCACCTCGCACTTATCCAGAGCGCCGCACGCTCGCTTGGCTGGTTCCTGGCGTCGGTGGCACCCTCGCCCGCCTGCGCCGGCGTCTTCCGCGGCGGCAGAGCCACCCGTGGCGGCCGACAGGAGGCACCCTGCGGCACAACGCCGTTCGGCACCGCCCAAGCCGCCTGGAAGCTCCGCGTGGACATCTCCTTGCCAGCGCACGCCTGCAGCACCGTCGCCGTGGCCTAGCACGCACAGGGCGCGCTCTCTGCCACCGACGTGCCGCACGGCCGTTCCGTTGGGGACAGGCTGTAACCGCCCCTGCCTTGCTGAGTTAGGCACCGAATTGGAATCAGTACACCTCCTAGTCGATGCTCGACCACCTAAACCACCTGTCCAGCCACAGCGCCGCCATAATCGCTCGTCGGACTTATCCCGTTCACGGCAACCACCTCGGGCCGGTTATAAATAGCGCCTCTGAGCTCGCTCTCGACCCCGCACATCTCCACCGCCTCACCAGACCCCGCCCAGCTACAGGAAGAGCCTCGAGGGGCCCTTCTTCCTCAACTCCGGCCACCTCCGTCCGCTTCGGGCTCCGGCGGCGTTCTCTTTTGTGAGAGCTCCTCCACTGCCCTGGACTTGCCCGTAGCCTCCTGACACCTCTAGGAGACTAACCCCCGCTCCAATTTGACCCCAGCAACTCTCTTCGACAAGGCCCACGACCACCCGAGCCGCTGTTCACCGGAGATAGGGTCGCCGTCGACGTGGTGCTCGCCGACGCTCAACTCCACCACCCACCGGCGCGGAAGAGCACCAGGAACCCGTAGGTACCACTCACTCACCCTAACTCGTCGTGGATCAGCGCCGGCGACCACCGCAGCTCTCTGGCGCTGGCGCGACTCTGTTTATGTTTTTAAACCTGACAAGTGGGACCCCCTCGTCAGCCTCTCAATCTCTTCCGAAACGTTTTCCTGGAAGGCGCCTTCGGGAAAAGTACGTTTTCCTTTTCGGCTGGCGTACTGCGTACCGAATCGTTTTCTGTTTTTACATTCTAGCCCCTGGAAACTTTTTGTTTCATTACAGACAAGTCCCTGGACAGAAACTCTAATAACTTTTAAACAGAAGATGATTTTGAGTTGATTCTTTTTCTGTCCTCTTTAGTTTTCGGTCTAGTTTTTTTTCATATTTATTTGAAAAATATTTGGGACAACTTTTTCGCACACACGGTATTTATGTTAGTATTCGTTTTGTTTGAATACGTAGATACCGAAGGACGTGACGGAGCCGCGAACTTCACCGAGTTAGACTCCGACTACTCCGAACCAGGCAAGCATGTTTGAACCTTTGATATGATGAGTGTGTTGCATGTTTGCTTGAGTAGTTCTTCTTCATAGCATGGTCATATAAGCATTTGTGGATGATTATATTTCATGCAAGCAAGCTTCGGGTGAGCCCGAATGATGATGATGGAACCACCCCGATCATGTGGTGACATGATGGGTTGTGAACTGGTATTGTTGGAGCATGCCAGTCATCTGTTATCTCTAGTATCAACGTGGATCAAGTCAGGATCACGTTCGTCTCCTTTTTGGTACTGTCAGTTGCCTTGTGCAAAGAATACGGTTTAGTCAGTTGCTAACCTCTTTCCGTGTACATACAAAATAGAGGGGCCGGGATGAGGGTTCCATGGCCCTGGAGTAAAGCCCGTCATCCGGTCAGGGGGCCTGGGTGTTTCCGGTTGGGACCGAGAGGGGGGCACCCCTTAGAGCGCGCATATATAAATTTGATCCCATGCTATTCGATGTTGTAGCCTCCCCGTCTTAAAGTTTTTCGTGAATGTTGTCTCGGGTGATTCCAGGCAGCAAGATGTGAAATGGGTGTGTACTGGTCAGTAGTGTTTTCTGCTAAAACACCGTAGACGGAACTAGAACTTGTGGCTAGTGGAATCCGTTGGTTGTGATTCAAAAGTACAAGCTCTGCATAGTCAAAATCTTCCGAGTAGCCATGTTTATGGCCTAGTGTCAATCTTCATGTCAACCCCGGTGACCGTATCAGTTAATTTATGATAGTTGCAAGAGTAGTGATTTAGTCAAGGATCATTTTGGTAGATGAATTAACCAATTATTTCTGCACTAATAACCTCTTGAAATATTGTGCCGTTATGTCAAAGATGTTATAAGCCCTTTATGTGATGTCGCTCAGACGTCCGACTGTGGCATTCTTGTTATTTACTTTTTTATAAGCCCTTTATGTGATGTCGCTCACACGTCCGACTGTGGCATTCTTATTATTTACTTTTGTTGTAAGCCCTTTATGTGATGTCGCTCAGACGTCCTACTGTGGCATTCTTGTTATTTACTTTGTTATAAACCCTTTATGTGATGTCGCTCAGACGTCCGACTATGGAATTTTTGTTATTTATTTTCGAATATAAGCCCTTTATGTGATGTTGCATAGACGTCCGACTTTGGCATTTTTGTTATTTACTTTTTAATATAAGCCCTTTATGTGATGTCACATAGACGTCCGACTATGGCATGTTTTTATGCATATTTCCTCACGAGGCGTCGCTCAGACACCCGTTTGGTTTTCATTTATTTATCTTATGGATTTCGGGAGGACTACCGCCCGACTTCCATTTTTACCTGCCACACAAATATCATATTATTCAGATACATATTACTAGAATACTCTTAAGCATCATGTTTGCATTTGTTATATCTTATGTCCGAACTGTCTTGCGAGTACATTCAAAGTACTCACCTGGCTTGTTGATTTGGCTAGATGTTGACGAAGGCGATCTCATGGATGAAGAGTTCGATAGCGAGTTCGACGTCTAGTGGAGTCCCAGTCAGTCTCTTGCGATCCTGGAGTTGATCACTGTTTTATAACCGCTTCCGCCACCCACCAAATAAATTCATCGGGTCTCACTCCGACACTCGATGAACTATAAGATACTGGAGTCATGTCTACACTGTGACATATCCACCACCTCTTTTATTACGAGTTAGTAGTTATGCCACCCTACCATTGTGTCATATCCGCCCTTATGTATCATATCGGCGTGCTTGTAATAAATTGTTGAGCAAACTCAGCTCAACCATGTATAATATTCAGTACTCTGGAATTCTGTATCAAGGATTTGTATACCGGCAAGAAGTATTCTTCTGTGCTGGTTTGATAAAAAGGTCGGTCTCTCGATAATTATTTTACTAGAAAACTGGTCCTGACAGCATGCCTACTGTATTGTCTATTTCCTCACATTCTTTGACATCTAAGGATAAAGAGACATGGTTTAAAGTAGGATGAACATAGTATGACATCATTCATATCATGGGCAAACAGATATAAAACAAACAGGCTATTTTATCATTGTGTGCGCACGTGAACATAACAACTAGAATACAGATCAAGATCAAAAGTGTTGGGGAACACGGTATTTCAAAAATTTCCTATGATCACGCAAGATCTATCTAGGAGATGCAGAGCAACAAGAGGGGGAGTGTATCTTCGTACCCTTGAAGATCGCGATGCGGAAGCGTTTATCAACGCGGTTGATGTAGTCGTACACCTTCACGATCCGTCCCGATCTAGCACCGAACGTACGGCACCTCCGCGTTCGGCACACGTTCAGCTCGATGACGTCATCGCCTTCTTGATCCAGCAAGACAGGCGAAGTAGTAGATGAGCTCCGGCAGCACGACGGCGTGGTGACGGTTGGTGATTTAGAGCAATCTCTGCAGGGCTTTGCCAAGCACTACAGAAACTAGACGGAGGACAAACTAGAGGGTCAGGGTTGCTGGCACACGGCTTGGTGTATCTTGATGTGTCTTGGGTGCTAGCCCTGCCCCTCTATTTACATGTTGAGCCATGTGGTCGAAACTTGGAGCAAAAGCCTCCTCAAAGCCGGTTTTGCCCGAAAGGCAAGAGTCCCACTCGGACTCCAAGGCTAGACGCCAGGGTTCTGGGCATCTACCCCCTAGACGCCAAGGTTCCTGGCGTCTAGCCTCTGGTCTCTGCAAAACTTCCTTTTGCACTTTCCTAAAGCCTCGTGGGCTTCCCCTTTGGCCCAAATAAAGTGTTCTCATACCCAAACATTTCGGGAAACATCCGGAACCCCTTCCGATGAATTCCGGAACCCTTCCGGAGGTCAAACACTATTATCCCATATATCAAACTTTATCTCCGGACCATTCCGAGTTCCTCGTCATGTCCGTGATCACATTCGGGACTCCGAATAACATTCGGCCACCAACATACAAAACTCATTCAATACTATATCATCAAAGAACGTTAAGCGTGCGGACCCTACGGGTTCGAGAACTATGTATACATGACCGAGACATCTCTGCGGTCAATAACCAATAGCGGAACCTGGATGCCTATACTAGCTCCTACATATTCTACGAATATCTTTATCGGTCGAACCGCATAACAACATACATTGTTCCCTTTGTCATTGTTATGTTACTTGCCCGAGATTCGATCATCGGTATCATCATACCTAGTTCAATCTCATTACTGGCAAGTCTCTTTACTCGTTCCGTAATACATCATCTCGTGAATAACTCATTAGTCATTTGCTTGCAAGGCTTATTATGATGTGCATTACCGAGAGGGCCCAGAGATACCTCTCCGACACTCGGAGTGACAAATCCTATTCTTGATCTATGCCAACACCACAAACACCTTCGGATACACCTGTAGAGCATCTTTATAATCACCCAGTTACGTTATGACGTTTGATAGCACACAAGGTGTTCCTCCGGTATTCGGGAGTTGCATAATCGCATAGTCATAGGAACATGTATAAGTTATGAAGAAAGCAATAGCAATAAAACTAAATGATCATTGTGCTAAGCTAACGGATGGGTCTTCTCCATCACATCATTCTCCTAATGATGTGATCCCATTGATCAAATGAAAACTCGTGTTTATGGCTAGGAAACTTAACCATCTTTGATCAATGAGCTAGTATAGTAGAGGCATACTAGGGACACTCTGTTTTGTCTATGTATTCACACATGTACTAAGTTTCCGGTTAATACAATTCTAGCATGAATAATAAACATTTATCATGATACAAGGAAATATATATAACAACTTTCTCATTGCCTCTAGGGCATATTTCCTTCAAAAAGAATATCCTTCATTGTGGCACCCCGGATCAGAGCAACCGGTTTACCTTGCATTGCCAGCCCAGAGACCTCATCTTCTGGCAACACACAACATCTTGGTACAGAAAGCAGCCGCTTTATTGATACTAGCGGACCAAAGTTTTATATTACAACAGTTAGAGAGGCCGAGCGGCACACACGGTGCGGCTAGACAATATGTACATCATTTAATGAACATAAAAGGGCCTCGGGCATAAAATACGCAGCAGAGGAACGACGTCGTAGCAGAACTCCATCTCACAGGGACACCGATGTGGATACGGACTAGACTCAGACGGCACTCCTTCCCAGCGGAACTTTCCTGAAATCTGGCATGACATGCCAGGTCAGTACTTTGAATGTACTTGCAAGCTTACAGCAAAACAAAATAATAATGACAAAACAATACCATGATGATTAATCAATATTAAATATGGAGCAACAGACTTAAATGGAAATTTGCTAACATGCTATGCTCATGACTTTTCATAAATAAAACCTCAATCTATCTTACTCATGATAATTTATTATAACCACCAACTTATTCATCTCAACAAGATATAACTCGTGATACTTCCGGTGATCACAAACCTGCCCATACTGGGTCTCAAAACATCTCGGAAGCGCTTCCATCAACTTATCATAGTACCAGAAACTTAGAACATAGTGAGCAAAATCTTATTATATGTTGACCCATGGTGTTACCTACTTTCGAGCGTGTCCATGACCGTGGACTCGGCTATCGATAGATTAAATACTCTCTGCAAAGGTAGTGCACTGTACCCACACCACGGAACCGATGGCCTCTTTATCCCGTTCGTGTGGACCAACGGCATTCCATCGAAACCCGTCTGTTGCCATGACACTCCTCCGGCCACTCCGACTCGTTCCCCCACTGGAACAGTCCTGGGTGGCCCTGTGTCTACCAATGACACACCTGCCACCATCGTGGCCAAACAAAAACTATCCCAAACGGGAACTCGGTACCATAAACTTAACTACGGGCACACAAGGTTATGTCTGCTTACCGGGCCAGGGTACTGCACGCCCATAACCTTCCCTATCTGGAGGTACCAACAGGAGGCATGTCAATGGACATAATCAAGACCTTCCCATAAAGGTAAATGTGGTTGCACTGGGAAAGACTCGATTCAGTGGCACCATGACCCGGTCAACAATTTATTCAAGTTGAGTTATTAGCAGTTTCAACTTAGAAAGAAATAAAGTAACCCGTGTCATGCAATGCCATGGAATATACCAAAGTGCAGTACATAAACAAGTAAAATGCCATGCAACAAGAAAACTGAGTCAACTCTCATCTTAACTTCAATATTTTTCTGGTTAGGCTAGACTTTCAACAAAATTTGACTTAGCAAAATTTTATCATAACTACTTAATGCAAAAGAAAAGAACTTCCCGTATGTATGTCCATAATCATTCACGATATCCCAACTTTATTGTAACTATCTTAATGACTTAAACCAAACTCCAACTTTCTGTAAAGTGAAATGAAACCAAGAACTACAGCAACCAAAAGAACCTTTTAACATGCATAATATAAATCATTTGTTCAAGTTGAAAAAATCACAAATATTTAAATGACACTATGAAAACGTTGATGTGGCTTGCCTTAGTTAAAATGAGGCTCACAAGCCTCATGGTGATCCTCAAGACAAGTCTCTTCTTCTGAAAACAAATAAAAGTTCAAAAATAAATTATCAAGATTCATTCAAAAATTCACCAGAAAATCTATACAGCACCAAATGGTTTCATTTTTGGTGTGCTGCAAGATTTCTTCACCAAGAACACAATGCAAAAAGAATCAATTCATTTGGACTTATGGTTAAAAAGTTACAGCATTTTGAAGTTCTCTGGAATTAATTTAAATTCAGAAGTTTAAATAAAAGAATAGGGGGGGGTGACGTCGAAAGCGTAAACGGACCGAGCGCCACCACTTATACCGCTTCGCGCGAGAGTGAGAGACTGACAAGCAGGCCCCGCTAGTTAGGTGGGAGGGAGAGAGAGAGAGATGGGCAGAGGCGGCCGTTGTTTCGCCGGAGCGTATGCCGGTGATGTTGCCCCTTAGCTCAAACGGAGAGGATAGATCAACGGAGAAGGTTGAGGCGCACCTGCCTGTACCCGTAGGGTGGCTGGAGGTGGACGGACGGCGACGGAATGGAGCTCGGAGGCGGAGGCAGAACAGGGGACTCGCCAGAGTTGGGGAAGACGACGAGCTACGGCACCTCCAGTGGCTCCAGCTAGGCGAGGAAGCTTCACCAGAGAGGGGCGGAGGCCCTGGTGCAGTCGCCTTGGACGGATAGAGCTGGGAGCTACCTCGACGACCCGAGGGGGATCGCCGGTGAGCTTGGCTCGGGAACGGTGGCCTGAGGCCTGCCCGGCCGGGCCACGGGGATCTACATTATCTGGAGTCGTGTGGGAGTGGAGCGTTGTGCTCGAAGAGGCTGGGGAAGGGCCTATTTATAGGCGAGCGAGAAGGGGGGAATCGTTGCTCCGCCGGCGACACCTGGCCGCGCCCGGCGACGAAGTGGCGTCAATGAGAGGGGGAATAAGAAGACGGGGTCACGAGGGAGTTGTGGCCGTGCGGAGACGAGCACAGGGACGCTGGAGATGGCGATGAGCACAGTGCGCACCGCAATGTGCCTTGGCCGGACCGTGCTCGTGCTCGCTGCGGCGAGTTCCGGCGTCGGCGAGCACCAGGGGTGGACTGTGAAGGTGAGGACGACGATGGGGGCGGGGTTTGGCGCGGTTGGGCAGGCTCGGAAGCGAGCACACGCTCTACAAAGCACTGGCGGCATCTAGAGCGCGCCGGTTGCATGCCATGGCACGGCGTACACGCGTGGTCACCGCGCGAACCCATGTCTGCGGGCTGACTTGGTGCCAAAAACCTTGTCTGGCATGTTGTTCGTGGTAGATAGGTGATTTACCCAGGGTTGGTTTAATTCCAGACGCAGTAGAATGAGATTAACTGGCCTGGTAAGTTTCTGGACAGAAACTTTGAGAGCTTGCTGTGGTAAAATGGTGAATAGTTGGAGGCTGTGCTTTGGAGGCTAGTCATGAGTTACCAAGGTGAATATGCACAAGAAGTTGCAGGAGGATTGGAGCAAGTAAAATGGTAGTTGTTGTAGAAACTACCATTTTTGTCCAGAATGGAAAAGATTTTCTGTAGCAAAAATATTCCAAAAAGTAGTGCAATATTTTTGCTCGGGAGTGTGCCTTAGGGTCCAAAAAATATTTAGGAATTTCCTCAGAATTTTTGGAGCCAGAAAAATAGGGGTTGCTTTGGAGCACCAAGAATTTAGCTAGGGTTTTAGGGAGAAGAATGAATATTTTTCAAATAAGAAAAATATTCCATGGAGTATATTGGGGTGGTCCAGAGATATATAATAGTTGGAGATGGATGGAAGGCACTTGGGTGAAAGCCAAGGGTACCCAAGTGGTTTAAGTCCATATGAATTGATTCAAAAACTCCAAGGTTTGAAATAAATTCAAATAAATCTTTGGCAAATAAAAGAGGGCAAAAAATCAGGCTGTCACAAACCTCCCCCACTTAGAAAGAATCTCGTCCTCGAGATTTGGTTGCTTGGGAAAACCATTCTGGATAATATGTCTGTAGGAACTCTTCTTGTTCCCAGGTTGATTCTGACTCGGTGTGATGCTCCCACTGGACTTTATAAAACTTCCGTACTTTACTGTGGGTGACCCTTTCCATCTCATCTATAATTTTGAACGGCCTTTCTGCATACGTTAAATCCTCTGCCAATTCTATGTCGGTTACGGCATTCTTTTTCTCAGGCGGAGATATGCATCGCCTCAACTGTGAGACATGGAACACGTCGTGCACATCTGACAATTCCGGGGGTAATTTCAACTGGTAAGCAACAGTGCCCACTTGAGAAATAATTGGGAAGGGGCCAATAAATCTAGGTGCCAACTTCCTGCGTGTCTGGAATCTCTTGACTCCTTTCATAGGAGTGACTCGGAGATATACGTGCTCTCCAGGTTGAAAACTGATTTGTCGGTGCCTTGCATCGTAATAACTCTTTTGTCGAGACTTGGCCAACTGTAACCTGTCTCGGATTTCCTTGACTTGTTTCTCAGCTTCCAACATGAGGTCCGTTCCGAAAATATGGCTATCTCCAGTCTGGGACCAGTTTAGCGGGGTACGGCATTTGCGGTCATATAAAGCCTCGTATGGTGACATCTTTAGACTGGTCTGGAAGCTGTTGTTGTAGGAGAACTCGGCGTATGATAGACAATCTTCCCATTTAGACCCTTGGGCCAAGACGCAAGCTCGCAGCATGTGTTCCAGTATTTGGTTCACTCGCTCTGTCTGTCCATCTGTTTGAGGATGGTAGGCTGTACTATATTTTAGGGTTGTTCCCAACGCTTGATGGAGACGTGTCCAGAAAGCGGATGTAAAGAGTGAACCTCGGTCAGAAGTGATGGTTCGAGGCACCCCATGCAGACTGACTATTCTAGACACATACAGTTGTGCGAGTTGGTCTGCTCGATAGGTGGTCCTGACCGGAATAAAATGGGCTACCTTGGTTAGAGTGTCCATGATGACCCATATTGCATTATTTCCCCGATGAGTCTTGGGCAATCCCGTGATGAAATCCATGCAAACATCATCCCATTTCCACTATGAAACTGGCAGCGGTTGAAGAAGTCCGGCTGGCTTCTGATGTTCTGCCTTTACTTTGTTGCATATGTCGCAACAAGCCACAAAACAGGCAATATCCTTTTTCATGCCATCCCACCAGAATATTTGGCGAAGGTCTTCATACATTTTTGTTCCCCTAGGGTGAATAGAATATGCGGACTCGTGGGCTTCTGTCAAGATCTTCCTTTTTAGTTCTAACTGGTTGGGTACACAAATCCTTCTGCGAAATTGGAGAGTCCCAAGGTGATCTCTTGAGAAGTCCGATGCACGTTCTGCCTGCAGGTCTTGGGCATGCTTTTGCAGGACAGGATCATCTGGTTGGGCCTTGCGGATTTCTTCTTCAAGTGTGGGGGTAACTTCCAGGGTGTTAGCGAGACCAGCCTCAACGATGTTCAGATGGAGTTGAGCAATCTCCTCTTGAAGTTCAACGGGCAAGTAATTTAATATAGTATTTAAATTGACCGGCTTTCAACTGAGTGCATCAGCTACCACGTTGGCCTTACCCGGGTGGTAGTTTATTCCCAAGTCATAATCTTTGACCAGTTCAAGCCACCTTCGCTGACGGAGATTCAAATCAGGTTGAGTGAAGATATACTTGAGGCTTTTCTGGTCGGTAAAAATTTGACACTTCTTCCCAATGAGATAATGCCTCCATATTTTGAGAGCATGCACTACTGCGGCCAATTCTAGATCATGCGTAGGGTAATTCCCCTCATGTGGTCGCAACTGTCGTGATGCATAAGCCACCACCTTGCTGTCTTGCATGAGTACACAGCCAATTCCTTGTCTGGATGCGTCACAGTAGACATCAAAACTGCGGTATATGTCTGGAAGAGTTAATACAGGAGCGGTGGTCAGATGTTTCTTTAGCTCACTGAAGCTTTGCTCACAGTCTTGTGTCCATTCAAACTTCTTGTCCTTTTTGAGTAGCTCGGTCATGGGTTTGGCGAACTTGGAGAATCCTTCAATGAAGCGGCGGTAATATCCCGCCAGTCCAAGGAAGCTTCGGATCTGAGATACGGCTGTGGGTGGCAACCAGTTGAGCACATCTTTTACCTTGCTGGGGTCTACGGCTATACCTTCGGCGGAGAGCATGTGTCCAAGAAATCCGACTTGTTTAAGCCAAAACTCACATTTGTTGAACTTGGCGTAAAGCTGATGGTCTCTGAGTCACTGCAATATTGCTCGGAGATGTCCCTTGTGATCCTCTTCACTTTTTGAATATATGAGTATGTCATCGATAAAGACTACCACGAACTTATCGAGGAAGTCCATGAACACTTTATTCATCATGTGCATGAAGAAGGCAGGGGCATTGGTGAGACCAAAGGACATGACTGTATATTCGTAAAGACCGTATCGAGTGGTGAATGCGGTCTTAGGAATATCTTCCTTTTTAATCTTGAGATGATGGTATCCGGTCCTTAAGTCAATTTTGGAGAACACCTTGGCACCACTGAGCTGATCGGACAAATCATCAATCCTTGGCAGCGGGTATTTATTTTTGATGGTGACATCATTCAGCTGTCGATAATCTACACACATATGGAGGCTGCCATCCTTTTTGTTTACAAAGAGTCCAGGCGATCCCCATGGCGACGAACTAGGATAGATGTACCCTTTCTGTAGCATTTCATCGAGCTGCTTCTTTAATTCCACTAACTCTGATGAGGGCATTCTGCAATATTTCTTGAATAATGGTGCGGTTCCAGGTACCAGATCTATTGCAAACTCAAGTTCTCGGTCTGGCGGCATGCCTGGTAGCTCTTCCGGAAATACATCAGGGAATTCACTGACCACAGGAATTAATTCCAACTCAGCCACGGCGGTAAACATCATCTCCTTCTTGGGTATGCTTTTGCGCGAGTAGAACTTTGTAATATGCCCTTCTTGATTGATCAAAGTGACTTCTCGGGTTGCACAGTTTATGCATACTTGGTATTGAGTCAGCCAATTCATGCCCAAAATAACATCCAACTGTGCTGATTCGATGAGTATCAAGGATGTTGGAAAGCTTATTCCGTTGATACTGATTTCCAAGTTACGGCAGACCAGATTGCTCTTGATTAAAGATCCCGGGGTTTGTACCAGCATATTTTTGCCCAAGAGAGAACAAGAAAAATTGTTTTGGGCAACAAAACTCCGAGAAATAAAAGAGTGGGAAGCCCCCGAGTCAAATAAAATTACTGCAGGTATGCTATTAATAGAAAACATACCGATGACCACTTCGGGGTTTTCTTGGGCTTCATCTGCGGAGAGGTCAGTGACGTGTCCGGTGATGTTTTGCTGGTCCGGGTATGACCCCATGAAGTTGACTTGTGGCCGGAATAAGGCGTTTGCCTTGCTGTTCTTGGGACACTGACGGGCATAATGTCCACTTTGCCCGCAACTGAAGCAGGAATTATTGCGCTGGAGCTCCTCATGTACTGGGTTGGTAATAACATTCTTGACTTGGGTAGTAGTCTTGTTAACATTTTGCTGCCAATTGGGCTTGTAGTCTACCCGAGTTTGCTGCCAGGTTCGAGCCTTCTGCACCGGTGGTCCTTCCTTTCTTGGTTCAAACTTGCGTTTGTGCTCGTTATTAGCGGGCCTGGTGTCCAGTACGAGCTTGTGTTCTCTTTCCGCAATAAAAGCTTTATTCACCAGAGTTTGGAGATCTGGGAAATCGAGCATACTGAGAGTGCACTTGAGTTGCGAGTTTAATCCTCCAAGAAACCTGTCAATTTTTCTTTCTTTCGTGGCCACTTCATACAGGGAATAATGGGCCAGATGGTTGAATTGTTGCAGATATTCTCCCACAGATAGATTTCCTTAGTTGAGGGCTAGAAACTCGCGTTGCTTGGTCTTCATTACTCCAGTAGGGATGTAATATTTCCGGAACTGCTCCTTGAATTTGGTCCAGGTGAGTGCATCATCAGCAGGCCACATGGCTTTTGTATTTTCCCACCATACGGCAGCAACGCCTTCAAGGTAGTGGGTTGCATATGGAACTTTGTCATCTTTGGCTGTACGGGCAATTTCAAGCTTCCTCTCAATAGTTCGCAACCAATCATCAGCATCCAACGGGTCAACTGCCTGACTGAAACTGGGAGGTTGAGTTCTCTGAAAATTTGATAGCTTGGAGAAATGACCATTCTGATGTCCATTCTGACCAATCATAGCTTGAACACTTTTTGATACTTCCAGTAGATCATTATTTCCTCTTTCCTCAAACATACGTAGGATTTGTTCAGTGGTAGGCGGATGTAGCGGTGGAGGCGGTGGTATAAATGGCTCGGGGGAGTGTCCTGCCTGTCGGGCGGAGCGACGAACAGGAACATCATCGTGAGCGCTGTTATTGTTGCCTCCCCGTGTCATCCTATATTGGATTTTTCCCAAGACAATGCAATCGAGATGAGAAGCATTCAAAAGCAAAAATAGGTGGGGAAAGCCAGCAACAAAAATCGAGGGAAAAATAGAATTGCGAAGAAAACAGCGAGTAGAAAATACATAACTTCAGCATAATTATACAAGGATGCATACATGAAAAGAAAATCAACATGCCCGATTACACTACTCTCATACATAAAACATCACGACTCGTACATCGTACAACAGTCTAACAACTGCTAATACTCTCGAGCTCTACTGCTCTGCGGGCGTTGCGGGGTTCTCTCCTGAAGTCGACTCGGATCCCGAATTGACGAGATTAACGGAAACCTCAGGGTGAAAGGTAACAGGGCGACGCTGCCTCGGAGGCTCTCCTTTTGGGGCAGGAGTAGGGTGGATCATAGGAGCTACAGGGGTAGTGAGGAGTGAGATCCACTCGCCAGGGGCACTATGAGGAGTTATGGTCGAGGTGCCCGAACTACTAGGAGGGGTTACTGGCGAATTAGGGGAAACGGGGCTGGGGACGTAAGAGGTGAATCCCACGGAAGCAGGAATGGTGACAGACCTGGTAGAGGCTAAAGCAATACGAGCGTGGGTCAACTCGCGTGCTAGCTCGTGGATTATGAGGTAACTGGCAATGATATAACGGGAAAGATGGCTAGCAACACTATCAGACTCTGGATCAATTTCAGGGAAAAGAATATGACCGTTGTCGTTCAAAGAAGGATAGTATTGGAAACCTGGGTGGTCCTGCATGCGGACCTCGCTGTGGCGGAGCTCAACGAGGACCTCGAATGCAGCAAACTAGACGGCTAGCGAAGCGGTAGAAGCATGACCGCTTCAAGAAGTACGAGGATAGGAGCTGGAATTAGTACGAACGCACAGAGTCAGCACTGCCTGATATTCATAAACTGAGTCAGCTAGACGCTCCCGGTACACACGATAAACTAGGTCGTCTCCATGAGGGTACAGCCGACGCCACACGTTGTCGAGGAGGTGTGGCGACATGTACGGCATCAGCTGCAACTGGCACGGATACGGCGCCGGAGCCATCTACACTCACAACCATTAGTGGGGTAGCATAAAAATAATACAGGTATAGATAAAGCAATAACCAACTAGACAGACTACCGGCACTCAAACTAAACGTGTTTCTAGCGTTTAAATGGCACATCTTAGTCTAACCCATCCTACAGTCAGCGCGGCTCCGATACCAAGCGTTGTGGCACCCCGGATCAGAGCGACCGGTTTACCTTGCATTGCCAGCCCAGAGACCTCATCTTCTGGCAACACACAACATCTTGGTACAGAAAGCGGCCGCTTTATTGATACTAGCGGACCAAATTTTTATATTACAACAGTTAGCGAGGCCGAGCGGCACACACGGTGCAGCTAGACAATATATACATTATTTAATGAACATAAAAGGGCCTCGGGCATAAACTACGCAGCAGCGGAACGACGTCGTAGCGGAACTCCATCTCACAGGGACACCGATGTGGATACGGAGTAGACTCAGACGGCACTCCTTCCCAGCGGAACTTTCCTGAAATCTGGCATGACACGCCAGGTCAGTACTTTGAATGTACTTGCAAGCTTACAGCAAAACAAAATCATAATGACAAAACAATACCATGATGATTAATCAATATTAAATATGTAGCAACAGACTTAAATGGAAATTTGCTAACATGCTATGCTCATGACTTTGCATAAATAAAACCTCAATCTATCTTACTCATGATAATTCATTATAACCACCAACTTATTCGTCTCAACAAGATATAACTCGTGATACTTCCGGTGATCACAAACCTGCCCATACTGGGTCTCAAAACATCTCGGAAGTTCTTCCATCAACTTATCATAGTACCAGAAACTTATAACATAGTGAGCAAAATTTTATTATCTGTTGACCCATGGTGTGACCTACTTTCGAGCGTGTCCGTGACCGTGGACTCGGCTATCGGCAGAGGTAGTGCATTGTACCCACACCACAGAACCCATGGCCTCTTTATCCCATTCGGGTCGACCAACGGCATTTCGACGAAACCCGTCCATTGCCATGACACTCCTCCGGCCACTCCCACTCGTTCCCCCACTGGAACAGTCCTGGGTGGCCCTGTGTCTACCAAAGACACACCTGCCACCGTCGTGGCCAAACAAAAACTATCCCAAACGGGAACTCGGTACCATAAACTGAACTACGGGCACACAAGGTTATGTATGCTTACCGGGCTAGGGTACTACACGCCCATAACCTTCCCTATCTGGAGGTATCGACAGGAGGCATGTCAATGGACAGAATCAAGACCTTCTCATAAAGGTAAATGTGGTTGCACTGGCAAAGACTCGATTCAGTGGCACCATGACCCGGTCAACAATTTATTCAAGTTGAGTTATTAGCAGTTTCAACTTAGAAAGAAATAAAGTAACCGGTGTCATGCAATGCCATGCAATATACCAAAGTGCAGTACATAAACAAGTAAAATGCCATGCAGCAAGAAAACTGAGTCAACTTTCATCTTAACTTCAATATTTTTCTGGTTAGGCTAGACTTTCAACAAAATTTGACTTAGCAAAATTTTATCATAACTACTTAATGCAAAAGAAAATAACTTCCCGTATGTATGTCCATAATCATTCACGATATCCCAACTTTATTGTAACTATCTTAATGACTTAAACCAAGCTCCAACTTTCTGTAAAGTGAAATGAAACCAAGAACTACAGCAACCAAATGAACTTTTTAACAAAATATTTAACATGCATAATATAAATCATTTGTTCAAGCTGGAAAATCACAAATATTGAAATGACACTTTGAAAATGTTGTTGTGGCTTGCCTTAGTTCAAATGAGGCTCACAAGCCTCCCGGTGATCCTCAAGACAAGTCTCTTCTTCTGAAAACAAATAAAAGTTCAAAAATAAATTATCAAGATTCATTCAAAAATTCACCAGAAAATCTATACAGCACCAAATGGTTTCATTTTTGGTGTGCTGCAAGATTTCTTCAGCAGGAACACAATGCAAAAATAATCAATTCATTTGGACTTATGGTTAAAAAGTTACAGCATTTTGAAGTTCTCTGGAATTAATTTAAGTTCAGAAGTTTAAATAAAAGAATAGGGGGGTGACGTTGAAAGCGTAAACGCACCGAGCGCTACCACTTATACCGATTCGCACGGGGGTGAGAGACTGACTAGCGGGCCCCGCTAGTCAGGTGAGAGGGAGAGAGAGAGATGGGCAGAGGCGGCTGCCATTTCGCCGGAGCGTACGCCGGCGACGTTGCCCCTTGGCTCAAACGGAGAGGATAGATCGATGGAGAAGGTTGAGGCGCACCTGCCTATACCCGTAGTGTGGCTGGAGGTGGACGAACAGCGACGAAATGGAGCTCGGAGGCGGGGGCAGAATAGGGGACTCGCCGGAGTTGGGGAAGACGACGAGCTACGGCACCTCCAGTGGCTCCAGCTAGGCAAAGAAGCTTCACCAGAGAGGGGCGGAGGCCCTGGTGCAGTCGCCTTGGACGGTGAGAGCTGGGAGCTACCTCGACGACCCGAGGGGGATCGCCAGTGAGCTCGGCTCGGGAACGGTGGCCTGAGGCCTGCCCGGCCGGGCCACGGGGTTCTACACTATCTGGAGTCCTGTGGGAGTGGAGCGGTGTGCTCGAAGAGGCTGGGGAAGGGCCTATTTATAGGCGAGCGAGAAGGGGGGAATCGGTGATCCGCCGGCGACACCTGGCCGCGCCCGGCGACGAAGTGGCGTCAGTGAGTGGGGGAAGAAGAGGACGGGTTCACGAGGGAGTTGTGGCCGTGCGGAGACGAGCATAGGGACGCTGGAGATGGCGACGACCATAGTGCACACCGCACTGTGCCTTGGCCGGACCGCGCCCGTGCTCGCTGCGGCAAGCTCCGGCGTCGGCGAGCGCCAAGGATGGACTGTGAAGGTGAGGACGACGATGGGGGCGGGTTTTGCCGCGGTTGGGCAGGCTCGGAAGTGAGCACGCGCTCTACAGAGCGCTGGCGGCATTCAGAGCGCGCCGCCTACATGCCATGGCACGGCGTACACGGGTGGTCACCGCGCGAACCCGTGTCTGTAGGCTGACTTGGTGCCAAAAACCTTGTCTGGCGTGTTGTTCGTGGTAGATAGGTGATTTACCCAGGGTTGGTTTAATTCCAGACGCGGTAGAATGAGATTAACTGGCCTGGTAAGTTTCTGGACAAAAACTTTGAGAGCTTGCTGTGGTAAAATGGTGAATAGTTGGAGGTTGTGCTTTGGAGGCTAGTCATGAGTTACCAAGGTGAATATGCACAAGAAGTTTCAGGAGGATTGGAGCAAGTAAAATGGTAGTTGTTGTAGAAACTACCATTTCTATCCAGAATGGAAAAGATTTTCTGTAGCAAAAATATTCCAAAAAGTAGTGCAATATTTTTGCTCAGGAGTGTGCCATAGGGTCCAAAGAATATTTAGGAATTTCCTCAGAATTTTTGGAGCCAAAAAAATAGGGGTTGCTTTGGAGCACCAAGAATTTAGCTAGGGTTTTAGGGAGAAGAATGAATATTTTTCAAATAAGAAAAATATTCCATGGACTATATTGGGGTGGTCCAGAGATATATAATAGTTGGATATGGATGGAAGGCACTTGGGTGAAAGCCAAGGGTACCCAAGTGGTTTAAGTCCATATGAATTGATTCAAAAACTCCAAGGTTTGAAATAAATTCAAATAAATCTTTGGCAAATAAAAGAGGGCAAAAAATCAGGCTGTCACATTCATCTCTTTTAAACCATGTAAGGTGAAATGATACGTTAAGGCAACTGTGTATAAAAGTGAACAGAGTAACTGACATTGGCTGCAAACCAAGTAGTTAAATGAACACATCACAGTACCAATTAGTTCAAAGGCAGGAGGAGTAAGGACTTACAACATCGGCTTGAACTGGTGTGCTCATGCCCTTCATCTTGTTGGTGTGGCAATCCTTGAAGATTTGCACTGCATTCGGTTCAGGTTCTTTTTTATCCACACGGGCTTTCCTCTGTATTTGGAACAAGTCTATATAGACACGATAATATGGCACAGAAAAAAGAAGGAAGTAGCAGCTATTTACAAGAGCCTCGTTGTGTGCAATATAGCTACGTGATCCTGTTGTCTGTTGGAATTTCACTTTAGAACGGGATGCTTTCGAGAATGATGGCCAGAATCATCACACTGAGAACACAATACATGGCTTGATTACTAGGTGATTCTCTAAGACGCCTAGGGTCATAATAATGGCTCCAACATATATGTTGAGGTAATGAAGTACCTCAACTTAGCAATTAGTGTGGTTAATCTGGCCTAAACGGACATCAGGATAGGGAGAAAAGATTTGCAAATGCATCAGATTGTTTAGAAACCTGGGATGACTCGGACAGCATAACGGCTGTAAATGCTCAAAAAGATTTTGAGATTTATGCAAAAAGGTAGCATAACAGCTCAACATCATAATGTCAAGGTTCTGAGACCAACGGTTCAACAAATGGAAGTACTTGAGACTGAATTGAGAGTTGAATCCACCGCTAGGGTGATCCTGATAGATAGATGACAAGCCTAGTTCTTAATCCTCGTGGAAAAGAAGAAGGTGACTCAAATCAGAAGGGCATAGGGTGAAGAAGTAAAAAGAGCCTTACGTTCCCTTCCACAATCAATTCCCTTATATAACTAAAGAATTTCTAGACACGAGTTCGATAGTTTGGCTTGGTAATCCTATAGGCAGTCAGGCTCTGATACCAAAGCTGTTAGGACCCCAATCCTAAGTCACACCGATCTAGCATGTAACACATCATATCACTTTGCGACCTCATGCACGATATCCCCACGGGTGCCACCTTACCTGGCCCGGGACCGTTTGTGCAGTTTGGCTCACGTATATGATAGAGTCGCTAGCATCCATATGACAGAGAACCCGGGCCGACATGACTAGTTGTAAACCAAAAGTGGCGCTAAATTACAGGGACAGGCATACATGACCCAACAATGCACGTGTCGATCAGCAGCGAGTGTTGCCTGGCTGTAGCAAGCTAACAGGACTCCGGTATACACCGCGTGACATTTCCCCATAGGGGACAGACACAGGATCAAGGAAGGACACATGCCGGTCAATCCATGTGTTCTGGAGCAGTAGCAAGCTACCAAGTCTCAGTGGAAGCACTAGGAGGCATTTCCCCATAAGATAGGCTACCAAGGGTAAACAAGTAGGTGTCGGATCCCGCACATACCAAGCATTTCAATAACATACACACAATATGCTCGATATGTCCAAATACAACATGGCATCACAACAAAACTCTATGAATCAAAGTATTTATTCATTGGGCTCCGAGGAGCCAGATATATATTACAAACATGGGTCTCATGACCCAACATACAGAGCATACAAGCAACGGAAACATAACATGTCTGGGTACAGACAACTACAAATTAAAAAGGTTGTGAAGCCTGGCTATCTATAAGACCCTCCCGGGGGTACAAGATCGTAGCTGAGGTAACAAGCTAAACATCGAAGTCCACGCGGAACTACTAGTGAGACTGAAGTCTCTCTACAAAAACATAAATTAAGCAAACGTGAGTACAAATGTACCCAGCAAGACATACATCAGAACTAGCTACATATGCATCAATATCAACAAAGGGATGGTGGAGTTTAACAGCAGCAAGCCAGCTTTGACTCAGTGGCTATCCTGAACTACGACTGCAAGTAACTCTTTTGAGGTGGCGCACACGAGTCCACATATTCACCAATCAATACACCACTATGGATCCGCTCCCGTCTGTTGGAAATATGCCCTAGAGGCAATAATAAAAGTATTATTATTATATTTCCTTGTTCATGATAATCGTCTGTTATTCATGCTTGAATTGTATTGTACGGAAACAGCGATACATGTGTGAATGTATAGACCACAATGAGTCCCTGGTAGGCCTCTAGTTACCAGCTCGTTGATCAGCAGATGGTCACGGTTTCCTGACCATGGACATAGGATGTCAGTGATAACGGGATCACATCATTGGGAGAATGATGTGATGGACAACACCCAATCATGAGCATAGCACGAGATCGTATAGTTCGTAATGCATAAGCTTTTCGGTGTCAAGTATTTATTCCTTAGACCATGAGGTTGTTCAACTCCCGGATGCCGTAGGAATACTTTGGGTGTGCCAAACGTCACAACGTAACTGGGTGGCTATAAAGGTACGCATCGGGTATCTCCGAAAGTGTCTGTTGAGTTGGTACGAACCGAGACTGGGATGTTGTCACTTCGTATGACGGAGAGGTACCTCTGGGCCCACTCGGTAAGACATCATCATAATGAGCTCAAGGTGACTAAGGAGTTAGTCACGGGATGATGGATTACGGATCGAGTAAAGAGACTTGCCATGACGAGATTGAACAAGGTATCGGGAATACCGACGATCGAATCTCGGGCAAGTACCGTACCGATGGACAAAGGGAATAACTACGGGATTGAGTGAATCCTTGACACAGTGGTTCATCCGATGAAGATCATCGAGGAACACGTGGGAACCAACATGGGTATCCAGATCCCGCTGTTGGTTATTGACCGGAGAGTGGTCTCGGTCATGTCTACGTGTCTCCCGAACCCGTAGGGTCTACACACTTAAGGTTCGGTGATGCTAGGGTCGTAGAAATACATGCACGTGGAAACCCGAAAGTTGTTCATAGTCCCGGACGTGACGAGGAGTTTCGGAATGGTCCGGAGGTAAAGAATGATATATCGGAAGTCCAGTTTCGGCCATCGGGTGAACTCCGGGGGTCACCGGGAGTGTCCCGGGACCACCGGAGGGGTCCGGGGGTCCACCGGGTGGGACCACCCATCTCGGTGGGGCCCCTAGGCCGCAAGGGGAAGGGGGCCAGCCCCTGGTGGGCTGGCGCACCCAACTGGGCCCTCCCTCCATGCGCCTAGGGTTGGAACCCTAAGGGGAGGGGGCGCCCCCTTGCCTTGGGGGGCAAGTCTCCCCCCCTAGGCCGCCGCCCCCCCTTGCAGATCCCATCTGCCAGGGCCGGCGCACCCCCCTGGCCCCCTATATATATGTGGGGGGAGAGGGTAGCCGCACCCAATCCTCTGGCGCCTCTCCCCCTCCCGTCACACCTCCATCTCCTTACGCAGGGCGCCGGCGAAGCCCTCCAGGATTTCCCGCTGCATCCACCACCACGCCGTCGTGCTACTGGATCTCCGACGACCTCTCCTCCCCCCTTGCTGGATCAAGAAGGAGGTGACGTTGCTGTACCGGACGTGTGTTGAACGCGGAGGTGCCGTCCGTTCGGCGCTAGATCATCGGTGACGAAGAACGTGAAGAGTACGACTACTTCATCCACGCTTCTTCCAAAGCTTCCGCTCGCGATCTACAAAAGGGTATGTAGATGCACTCTAATATGCTCGTTGCTAGATGTCTCCTTACATGGATCTTGGTGAAAGTGTAGAAATTTTTTGAATTCTGCTACGTTCCCCAACACCGTCTCCCTACGAGAAGGCCATCCATAGCACTCACGCTTATCTTGCGCGTTTTAGAGTATCCACTTTCACTTGTCTATGAACTGTATAGGCAACCCAGAAGTCCTTTACCACGGACGCGGCTATTTGAATAGATCATTTATAACCCTGCAGGGGTGTACTTCATCACACCTGTTTCCACCACTTAGCATTTGCACACGACATGTGCTCGGTAGACTTCAAGCGAAGGCCGACGTGGGTGTAGACCACGACCTGACTAACCACACAAGTCCCTAGTCCAGGTTTATTGCCTATTCAGGTTCCATCCGAAGGGAGTCCGGACGAGGTTTCCACTTACGGCCCCGAACGATGTGTCCAGGGTTCCCGAGGCACCAAATGGGCGTCGCGGTACACCATGCCACGTGCCTACCGCATCATAGCCCACCCTCGGTTCAGCGCTGTGCACGGCCTCCAGCATACTACAAACACCAGAAACTACTTGCAACTCCTGGACAGAGGACAAGGGGGTTAATAAGTCGAGCAGGGTCATATTTCAGGGCCCAACGTGTGGTAGTAGGTGTTCATGGATCACAAACACAGAACTCAGTTCCTGAGGACGGCTTCAATGAGACAACCCACCATGTACTCCTACATGGCCTCTCACCGCTACCTCTACCAAATCGTGTTCAAACAGTTAGCTCTCAACAGTAAGACATGTTCACCACATTATGCTTCATCCCCGATGAATCAGACCTGACTCAACTCTAAGAAGTAGCAGGCATGACAAACAAGCATGAGTAAGTAGGCACATCAGGGCTCAAACAACTCCTACTCATGCTAGTGGGTTTCATCTATTTACTGTGGCAATGACAGGTCATGCAGAGGAAAGGGGTTCAACTACCGATGCATGTAATAGTTGAATCGCGGTTGTCCTAATGTAGTAAAAGATAGTAGGAGCGAGAGATTGGGATTGTATCAGAATGAACAAGGGGGTTCTGCTTGCCTGGCAGTTTTGAAGATGATAAAGCTCTTCATTGGTGTCAACGATCACAACGTCGGAACAATGTCCACTGAGAGGGAACAACACGAGCAAACAGAGAAATAACACAATCAATGCAATGCCACAATATGATGCATGATCATGACATGGTAATATGATGTTGATTGAGCTAATGCAACTAATAACAGTTTAAATGGAGTTGGTTTGAACACAAGATTCAAATTCAAACTCGACATAAGACATTTTAAATGCCCTTTGTTCAAATTGACATATACAGCAACTTTAGGTTGTTTAAACATGCATGAAAATGACATAAACAGATTCCTCATATTTTTCTGGTAATTTTTCATATATAAATTATTTTCACTGGAGTTATAGATTATTTTCTATGATTTTTAGAAGTTTAAACCATTTTCTGAAATAAATAAATCATTTTTGATTTATTTAAAATCACAGAAAACCTTTACTATGTCAGCACTGCGTCAGGATGATGTCAGCAAGTCAACGGGCCAGCCCAGGTCAAACTAACCAGTGGGGCACGTGTGTTAGTGTCTAACTAATCTAACCTAATTTAACTAACACTAACCTAGCTTAGCTAAGGGCCTGGGTCCACAAGTCAGTGACCCGGGGTGTCAAACCCCCGGTCAATTAAGTCAAACACGCCGGCGGTTAGCCGCCGGTGAGGTCAGCGGCGCTCTTGTGCCTCGGATTTCATCTACGGGGCACCGTTCAATACGCCATTGGGCTCGATGGAGAGCTGGCGCGATGGCACGTCGGATGGTGGTGGTCTCTGGGCCTGGGGTGGCCGGAGTCAACGATGGCGAGCTCGGTTGCGGCCGGTGGAGTTCGGTCATGCACGGGAACGCGTTTGTAGCTGGAAAACGAGCGAACTAAAGTGCTAGGGCTGTTCTACGGGGTGTTACAAGCGTGTTGGACTCAACGGGGTGACCAAATGGTCACCGGAGCAGCGTCGACGGCGAGCTCTGGCGGCAGCGTGCTACTTTCAGTAAGGGGGCAACGGATATGGCGAGCAAAAGGCAACGGGGTTTTAGGGGGTTTCAATGCAGGGCCTCACAGCGGGTCGTACGAGGCGGTCGGCGAGGTCGGGGAGGCGGAGACGGTGGCGAATCGACAGGCGCGGCCTTCAGCGACCGAGGAGGAAGAAGCTGGAGTAGCCAATGATGCGGTCCGTCCCAGCGCTCGAGGCCAGGGTGGGGAGAAGCAGCGGTCGTCGGTAGTTCTTGCAGACATGAAGGGGCGGCAAGGGGAGCACGGTGGGCGCAGCTATGGTGGTAGCGAGCTTGAGAACACATCGGTCATGGCGTCAGGGGCTGAAGGGGAGAGCAGGGGGAGGAATGAGAGGCCGGATCGATCGGGACGGCACGAGGGAGTCATCCACGTGTCCAGGGCCTCGGCGGCAAGCAAGAGGTGGCGTGGTCGCGTGGCACCGAGTGGTGAGCGCGTGCCCTCGTCCTCCTCGCGCCAGGAGGACGACGACTGGCATTGGCTGGTGGGTTGGGCCCACTGCTTGATCGCACAGGTAGGTGGCCCAGGTAGTCCTTCTCTCTCTCTCTCTCTTTTATTTTATGTTTTCTACTTTCTGTCTTTGTTTCTGGATTTAGTAAAAATACTAAACTTTTTCTAAAAATCCTGAAATAAATTGTGGGAACTGTTGAAATGTTTTTCAGCAGCCCTCAACCATTATCGGATTATTTAGGAAATTAAAATATTTATAGCATTAAAATGCCAAAATTCAAATACTTTATGATTTAATTCAAAAATCCAGAATGGTCCTAGAAATATGTGCAACATTTTTGGCAGAGGTTTTCAACCAATCCAAAAAATGATGAACTTTTCTAAAGGGCATTTTGGGTTCATTGAGAATATTTTTATTTGAACCAAGTTGATTTGATCTGCTGCTAGGGTTTGAACGATCCCAATTTCAACTTTCAAAATAAATTTAGACATGATGCATGGATGCAAAAGCTAGCCTAGGGCTCTACCAGACTAGGGATGTGACAATTACTCCACACATCAACCGCTATCCAGCATGCATCTAGAGTATTAAATTCATAAGAACAGAGTAACGCCTTAAGCAAGATGACATGATATAGATGGACAAACTCATGCAATATGATATAAAAACCCATATTTTTATCCTCGATGGCAACAATACAATATGTGCCTTGCTGCCCCTGCTGTCACTGGGAAAGGACACCGCAAGCTTGAGCCCAAAGCTAAGCACTTCTCCCATTGCAAGAAAGATCGATCTAGTAGGCCAAACCAAACTGATAATTCGAAGATACTTGCAAAGATATTAAATCATACATATAAGAATTCAGAGAAGAACCAATTATTGTTCATAGATAATCTTGATCATAAACCCACAATTCATCGGATCTCAACAAACACACCACAAAAAGTATTACATCGAATAGTTCTCCATGAAGATCGAGGAGAACTTTGTATTGAGATCGAAAGAGAGAGAATAAGCCATCTAGCTAATAACTATGGACCCAAAGGTATGTGGTAAACTACTCACACATCATCAGAGAGGCAATGGTGTTGATGTAGAAGCCCTCCGTGATCGATCCCCCCTCCGGCGGAGCTCCGGAAAAGGCCCCAAGATGGGATCTCATGGGTACAGAAGGTTGCGGCGGTGGAAATAGGGTTTCGTGGTGCTCTCGGATGTTTTCAGGGCATATGAGTATAGATAGGAGGAAGAGGTACGTCGGTGGAGCTACGAGGGGCCCACAAGGGTGGGGGGCGCGCCTACCCCCCCCCCCCCTGGGCGTGCCCTCCCGCCTCGTGGCCACCTCATGGCTCCCCAGACTTGTACTCCAAGTCTTCTGGATTGCGTTTGTTCCAAAAACGATCCTCGTTAAGGTCTCATTCCGTTTGGACTCCGTTTGATATTCCTTTTCTGCGAAACACTGAAATAGGCAAAGAAAACAGCAATTTGCATTGGGCCTTTGGTTAGTAGGTTAGTCCCAAAAATCATATAAAAGTGCATATTAAAGCCCATTAAACATTCAAAGTAGATATTATAATAGCATGGAATAATCAAAAATTATAGATATATTGGAGACGTATCACTGCGCTACTGGTAGGAGCGCGCTGCTGCTAACTTTATTTCCTTCGCTGCTGCTAGTTCTATGTGTTTCTGATTATTTTATATTTGTTTTGTATTTCAACAAGCTTTATACAATAATCTTTAGTATATCATGCACATACAAATGTAATCATAGCATATACATACAAATAGTCTCCTCAAATCATGTCATCATCATCGAACAGAAAGTGATATCTCGTCATCATCTCGAAAATAGCGATACAAGTCTTGAATACTTGCAACTACATCGTCATCCATCTAAACAATGATATACATGAGGGAACCTAAACTAACTACTGCATGTCGTATACTCCTGGGCCTGACACTCCGGCCACTCATCGTATATATATAGTCCTGGCGTAGAACCTATTCGCCATCTATGATCTATGCACCTGCATCATCACATGAGTCCATTATATGCGACATCTATAATTGAGCAACAGAAAGAGACACACTTTGCAAAAAATAGAAGCAACATATCATAAACATAAATAGCAAAGTTCATCGTACCCAAAATTCTCTAAGTAGAGTGACCTTCGCTAGTTGAGGAGGACGGTTTAGTTACATCACAAATAAAGTTTCGTCATGCATAACTCAAAGTTTCGTCATAGAGAAAGTATGGACTAAATAGACACATTGTCATATATCGTCAATCACTCGATCAGGTCGTGCCATCGATCCAAATCAGGGAGATAGTCAGCGAGCTTAGTGAAAGGCTTCGGGTCGAGACGTTGAGCGGCTACGCATGTTCGGACGTCTTCCCGTGACATTTGCCCTTCTTCATAGAACAACCCGATTTTTTCGAGGACCTCCTTCGTAATGATTTGGGCAAGTTCATGCTGGATGTGATAGAACTCAGCTCGGTGTCGGTGATCAGGGATATCTCTTAGTGTCTTTGCCCATTGCCAGATGTAGGTGACATGCGAAGTCTCTGGCGATCTCGTCTGTACTCCAGCATGAAGTTGAGGACATAGAATCCATCACTGAGACTATCAGTCGGTTGCTCGATGCAGCAGAAGTCGGTCTTATAGCCGAAGGCGTGCGAGCGGTTCCTTGTCTTCTTGATCTTGATCTCTCCTCCCCGTATGCGGTAGCTTAAGATAGCTTTGTCGAGAACAGACTTGATGTCGGTGTAATCCTTTCTCCCCCTGGGCGCGCCCCCTGCCTCGTGGGCCCCCTGATGCTCCACCGACGAACCCCCAGACTCCATATATTCACTTTCGCGAAGAAAAAATCAGAGAGGAAGAATTATCGCATTTTACGATACGGAGCCGCCGCCAAGCCCTAATCTCTCTCGGGAGGGCTGATCTGGAGTCCGCTCGGGGCTCCAGAGAGTGGAGATCGTCGCCATCGTCATCATCAACCTTCCTCCATCACCAATTCCATGATGCTCACCGCTGTGCGTGAGTAATTCCATCGTAGGCTTGCTGGATGGTGATGGGTTGGATGATATTTGCCATGTAATCGAGTTAGTTTTGTTAGGGTTTGATCCCTAGTATCCACTATGTTCTAAGATTGATGTTGCTATGACTTTGCCATGCTTAATGCTTGTCACTAGGGCCTGAGTGCCATGATTTCAGATATGAACCTATTATGTTTTCATGAATATATGTGTGTTCTTGATCCTATTTTGCAAGTCTATAGTCACCTACTATGTGTTATGATCCGGCAACCCCGTAGTGACAATAATCAGGACCACTCCTGGTGATGACCGTAGTTTGAGGAGTTCATGTATTCACTATGTGTTAATGCTTTGGTCCGGTACTCTATTAAAAGGAGGCCTTAATATCCCTTAGTTTCCACTTGGACCCCGCTGCCACGGGAGGGTAGAACAAAAGATGCATGCATGTTCTTTTCCATAAGCATGTATGACTATATTCGGAATACATGCCTACATTACATTGATGAACTGGAGCTAGTTCTGTGTCACCCTAGGTTATAACTTTTACATGATGAATCGCATCCGACATAATTCCCCATCACCGATCCAATGCCTACCAGCTTTTCACATATTGCTTGTTGCTTATTTACTTTTCTGCTGCTGCTATTACAAAAACTACAAAAAAAACTATCGTTATTTTTATCGCTGTTACCACTATTTCCATACTACTTTGCTACTAAACTACCTTGCGGCAGATACTAAGTTTCCAAGTGTGGTTGAATTGACAACTCAGCTGCTAATACTTAATTAAGAGTATTCTTTGGCTCCCCTTGTGTCGAATCAATAAATTTGGGTTGAATACTTTACACTCGAAAACTGTTGCGATCCCCTACACTTGTGTGTTATCACTAACTCATTAGTCATTTACTTGCAAGGCTTATTATGATGTGTATTACCGAGAGGGCCCATAGATACCTCTTCGACACTCGGAGTGACAAATCATATTCTCTATCTATGCCAACTCAAAAAACACCTTCGGAGACACCTCTAGAGCATCTATATAATCACCCAGTTACGTTGTGACGTTCGATAGCACGCAAGGTGTTCATCCGGTATTTGGGAGTTGCATAATCTCATAGTCAGAGGAACATGTATAAGTCATGAAGAAAGCAATAGCAATAAAACTAAACGATCAATATGCTAAGCTAACGGATGGGTCTTGTCCATCACATCAGTCTCCTAATGATGTGATCCCGTTCATCAAATGATAACACATGTCTATGGTTTAGGAAACTCAACCATCTTTGATTCACGAGCTAGTCTAGTAGAGGCATACTAGGGACACTATGTTTTGTCTATGTATTCACACATGTATCAATTTTCCAGTTAATACAATTCTAGCATGAATAAAAGACATTTATCATGATATATAAGGAAATATAAATAACAACTTTATTATTGCCTCTAGGGCATATTTCCTTCAGGGACCGCTTTGCGGACTGATACAAGGCCGCGTTGGATGGCTTCCGTGGTCCAGACAGTTTGCGGGAAAAATTGCGTCTGGACCGCTCCACGGATCAATACAAGGCCGTGTTGGATGGCTTCCGCGGTCCGGGCAGCCCGGTCCGGACAATTGTGGGAGGTTTACGGGTCAGCATTGGCGATGCCCTTAGCTGCTTTTGAAGCAAGAGTATCAATCCCATGAAGAGGTGAGGAAATGGTGTTTACTTTATAGAGATTTACCGCAATGTTTATGCAATTTATATTTGATAACAAGCAAGAGCGTTGTGATGGTGAAAGTTCAAAAAAAATGTGAGAAAGAATTGGAGTGCAAGTGAATATAACGAAGAGCAAGAGAGTATTCGAAATGATAAAACCTGCATTGGTGCTAAAGACATTCTCGAGGGATCGTCGCGGGGAGGGCTCGACCTCTTGAACCCCGAGCAGGGGGGCTTACCCCCTCACACCCCCACAAGGGGTGATGCCCCCTCGAGCCCCACTCACAAGGCGTTATATTTTTTTACATGCTATACCATTGCAAGTGCAGATAATCCGAAATAATGTGATTACATGCATAATATATTTTTTGAAATTTACCAGTGGAGATTGATCCATAGAGCCCACCACAGGTACTTCATTTACTGCTTTACAAATAGAAAGTCAGCCTAGAATAGTCTGAAATTTGAGAATGAGACTTTTATTTCTGTATATTCAACGTAGAAAAAGCTTAAATAGGAAATGATGTAAAATGTTTGAGTTCTTTGTCGACTACGATGGTTTATATTTGAAATATTGGTACTTCAAAAAGATTGTTCAGTTTGTGCATAAAGTGCATCAAGTTTTTCCTGTAACTCTCTCAAAAAAATTGCCACACCCTTTATGAGTCAAATAATGACAACATGCCAAGTTTCATCCTTGTCAGATCTCATCTACATATGATTTTGATTCAAGGAGCATTTTGCTCATTTTAGTGGCTAAAAAATCATTTAATGCTTTGAAAGTAGTAAATAAATCCAGAATAGTCCTAAAATTGATAATGATACTTTCAGTTCTGTATATTAAACGTAGAAAAAAAATAAAGAGAAAATGATGCAAAAAAATTGAGTTCTGTGTCGACTATGACGGTTTCCATTCAAAATGCTTATACTTCAAAAATGACTGTCTAATTTGTGGACGAAGTGCGTCAAGTTTTTCCCACACCCTATATGGGTCATATAATTACAACATATGTTTTTTAATTGAGGATCATTTTGGTCATTTTAATGGCTAATAATTCATTTAAGGGCATCTCCAATGCGGACCCTCAAATCTCCAGCAACCGTCTGGACCTGTCAGGACACCACAAGCCATCAAACGATGTCCCACATTAGTTCCCGGACTAGTCCGTTTGCCCACAAACTGGAAGCAAACCTGGGGGCTTTGCAGGAGTTTGGACACCCGCCACATTTAACACCCCCGGCCCATCCAAAATCGAGGCGGAGTCCATGCATTTGGATACGGCCGCACTGTTTTCACGGCAAACCCCCTCCCTTTCTCCACCCTCTCCGCCACCATCCTACTGCTCTCCAGCTCAAGTCCCGCCATTTTTTGCCATCGCCACCACATGGACCCATATGAAAAGATGCTGAAGACGGAAGATGTGGAGGTCCCGGATAAGGCGGCCGCCCGAAAGATCAACTTGGCGACACGGCAAGCCAGCCACCTCAAAAAGAAGACAAGGGATAAAGAGAGAGCCGACAAAAGAAGGGTGGCTTGGCGATGGGCGTGGTCGTAGAAGGGGTGCGGTGGTCGGACGGGGCCTAAGATGCGGGGCATCACCGCTGCTGCCATCCATGGACACGTCCTCATGGCAGGAACAATACCATCCGCCCTACTTCTATGCCGCCCAACAGCTCGGGAGGCGCTCCCCGACATCTGCCACCAGACACATGCCTTATTGCTTCGATGTCAACGTGACACCCTCCATTCTGTCGAGTCGACACTACCGCAACTTGCCTGGTCGTAGATGTCAGGCATGGAGCAGCTCGGTGCCCGCTCTCTATTCGCTAGTATGTCTCAACCGGGCGAGCCGGCGTAGGACGACACAGACAGGGAGATGATGGACATGATCTGTGAGGGAGATGGAGGCTGCTTTCAGGACAAGCATGTGGTTGACTAGGAGCCGACGGTGCAGGCCCAATAGCCGATAATGTACAAGCAGTTGATCATGTACACGCAATAGCCGGACATGTACACCGGACAACCGGAGTAGGACGACAACGAAAACCTTGATCCAGAGGAATTTGTGACCTATCCAAAGAGGGGAGTAGAGGAGAAAGCTTCGACATGCGGCAGGAGAAGTTGGTGTGCGATGTGTGGTTGGCCAATAGCATCGATCTGATCCATGGCATGGAGCAAAAGACATTTGGGCCAACATTCATAATTGGTTCCGTGAGCACAAGAATCTCGAGCCCTACCGCAACAAACTCATTTGCATTAGTGGGACTGAGAGGGTCCTGGATTGAGGGGTCCTCGTGTGGCCGGATAACTCGTGATGGCCCGGACTGGTGGGCCGTGAAGATCATTGCTGAAGATCGTCTCTCGTATCCGGATAGGACTCCTGAATTCGTATAATGGCAGGTTTTAGGTTCGGATGTAATCTTTCCTTCCTCTGCAAGTCGGTTATGTACAAACCCTAGGCCCTCCGGTGCATATATATAAACTAGATGGTTTAGGCCATAGGGGCTAGAGAAGAAATTCACAACATCCTCATAGACTAGACTTTAGGGTTTAGCCATTACGATCTCGAGGTAGATCAACTCTTGTAATCATATTCATCCATATTAATATAGCAGGAAGTAGGGTATTACCTCGATCGAGAGGGCCTGAACCTGGGTAAACATCGTGTCCCCAGCCTCCTGTTACCATCGATCCTCAGGCGCATAGTTCGAGACCCCCTACCCGAGATCCGCCGGTTTTGACACCGACAGGGACCAAGTTGCTCAACCATCAATGGTACACCATCAAAGAGGTCGTGAGCAAGTATTACAAACATTTGAAACAACTAATTAGTTAGTAGCAAGTGGTGCACTAATCATTGAGCAAGTAAGTTGTTATATGTGTTGCATATTTAGCCGGATATGTAACTTGTTAGCCGGATATGCTCTATATGTTGTTCATTAGGCTGATATGCAACTTCTTGACAATGTTTTAATTTCTATCCCTCTCGTGCATGCAACTTGTTATTGAAAGTGGAGAAGAGGAACTTCGTCCTCATTCATTATTGGTTGAAGTTGCATGGGAAACTCAAGTGGAATTTATCCATTTCCAACTCCATTAAGACAGCCGACATTGGCATCGAAGACTTTGGCCCCCTGGCCTTCACAAAACTTCCTTTTGCACCTTCCTCAAGTCCCGTGGACTTTACCCCTTGGCCCAAATAAAGTGTTCTTGCACCAGTACATTTCGAGAAACATCTAAAACCCCTTCCGGTGAATTCCGGAATGCTTTCGGAGACCAAACACTATTATCCCATGTATCAAACTTTACCTCCAGACTATTTCGGAGCTCATCGTCAAGTCTGTGATCTCATCCGGGATTCCGAACAACATTCAGTCACCAACATACATAACTCATATAATATTATATTGTCAATGAACGTTAAGCGTGCGGACCCTACGGGTTTGAGAATGATGTAGACATGACCGAGACGCTTCTCCGGTCAATAACCAATAGCGGGACCTAGATGCCCATATTGGTTCCTACATATTCCACGAAGATCTTTATCGGTCGAACCTTTATGACAACATACGTAGTTCCCTTTGTCTGTCAGTATGTTACTTGCCTGAGATTCGATCGTCAGTATCTCCATACCCGAGATTCGATCTCGTTACCGGCAAGTCTCTTTACTCGTTCCGTAATACATCATCTCGTAACTAACTCCTTAATCACTTTGCTTGCAAACTTCTTGTGATGGTGTATTACTGAGAGGGCCGGAGATACCTCTCTGTCATACGGAGTGACAAATCCCAGCCTTGATCCATGCCAACTCAACAGACACCTTCGGAGATACCTGTAGAGCACATTTATGATCACCCAGTTACGCTGTGATGTTTGATGGCACATAAGGAATTCCTCCGGAGTCTGGGAGTTGAATGATCTCATGGTCGAAGAAATATGTATTTGACATTAAGAAAGCAGTAGCAATAAACTGAACGGTCATATGCTATACTAACGGTTGGGTTTTGTTCATCACATCATTCTCCTAATGATGTGATCCCGTTATCAAATGACAACTCATGTCTATGGTTAGGAAACCTTAACCATCTTTGATCAACGAGCTAGTCTAGTAGAGGCTCACTAGGGACACAGTATTTGTTTATGTATTCATACATGTATTTAAGTTTCCATTCAGTACACTTCTTGCATGAATAATAAACTTTATCATGAATAAGGAAATATAATAATAACAACTTTATTATTGCCTTTAGGGAATATTTCCATCAGTTGGATGAGTTGGATGACGATGCAAAGATGATCGTGTAAGTCGTCTATGTTAGGATGTTGAAGCGCTTGGCGGCCGAGCCGTAGACGACGGAAGAGGAGGCGGTCGAGAAGGAGACGGATGGTGAGGAGAAGTTGGAGGCAGAGTGAGCGTGGAGGCTCGAATATCCGGTCTAGCAGGACAAAAGTGTTTTTTCTTACGGACTACCAGACTGATACTTTTATGGTTGTTCGTCTACGTTCGTGTGTTTTCAGGTTGGATCCTTCCGATCTACGTTAATCATCATCAACGACGATTGATGTTCTGGTGCGCTAGTCCTATGGGGCCTTAGCACGACGATTTCTCGACTGTCTACTACAACAAGTTTTGCCCGGCTTCGGCCAGGGAGGGGCGATGACATCGTCGCGTCTTCGGCATGTTTCAGTGCTTGTAGTCAGTGGCGGGCCACTGCTTGGCCGTGACATGCATTTCCTTTGTAAACTGTAGCAGCATTGTAGCTACAGTGTTACATTGCCCCAAAGGTTTGCTGGTCCTGGCATATTTCTGCCGCAGTTATTGCTTATAGTCATCGATAGGTGGTTTACGAATCTGAATTTATCTTTTTTACTTTTGGTGCTCATTGTACTGTCATGAATTTTTGTTAAACATTGTACTGTCATGATTGAAGTTATATAAATGAATAAAAAAATCTCAAAAAAAAAAAACATGTGCATCTGTATTTTTTATTGTGATCGGGTGGTACGAACGCCGCACTATAATTGTTTACTGTCCGTGGACTGGACGTATCCCTCTTCTGCTGTGGACCTCCGTCCGACCGTCCGGATGCGCGTCCTCACGCTCCTTCCCGCGGACCATACTTCAGAGAAAGAAAAACCAAGCTTGGGCTCTGCCCGGATCTCTGCTTATTTTCTACTGAACCGAGGCGGACTCTGCTCTGTATCCTGCAGATTTCGCCGCCCGAGCAGGACCCAGAGCCGGAATCCGAGTTCTCTACTACGTAGCTCGTCTTCGCCCTACAAATTTAGCGAGGAACCCGTCCTCTTCGCTCCACCCAGGATCACAACCTCTCGTTTGCCTACGTATAGGTACGTGTGTGCTCTGCTCGGCGGATCCGATCGTCCTCCACGAACACGCAAGATAGCGGGCGAAGGGCGGCCAGCCAGCCCGTTAGCGCCGGCGGAGCCACAGTCACAGCAGCAGTACGACGACGACGTGGAAGGGCAGCAGCTCGACGACCGGCAGTTGGACGAGCTGTGTCAGCGGTATGGTTCCTCTCATCCTTCTGGCAGTGATATGGCTCAGAAGACGATCCTCGAGATCCGTTTCGACAAGGGCTACCCGGAGTTCTCCGACGGCACCAGCTACAACGGCGTCCGGGTCAACGACGACGCGACAGACGCCGCGAGTGGTGCAGAGACGATGCTGTTTTTTGTGCACAGACAACGGCATTGGAGAGTGATGGGAGCGGGAGAAAGATGCGACGCGCCTAGTCTCGCCTGTCTTTTGTGCTCTTCTAGTTGCTTTTGGTCCAGTCTGTGGTGTTTGTTGCTCCCTGGTCGTGATATCCTAGTTTTACCTCATCTTTATGAACTTGATCTTGTAGTGCTACTCAGGTTTTCGCCCCATAGCATTCGTCAAGATGCCGGGCGCATGCGGTGGGTTTCCTCGTAGTGCTTGAACTCGCTTTCCCTTTCTCCCTGGATGTTTCCGGAGAACTGCTGTATTTCCATTCATTAGTAATGCTGTAGAAATAGAAAACCTGCCTAGAATAGTCCCAAATTTGAGAATGCGACTAGTTCTGTATATTCAACACAGAAAAGGTTTAAATAGGAAATGCTGTAAAAAATTGAGTTCTCTGCCGACTACGATGGTTTACATATGGAAGTCTGATCCTTAGAAAAAGATTGTTCAGTTTGCACATGAAGTGCATCAAGTTTTTCTTGTAACTCTCTCAAAAAAATTACCACAACCTATATGAGTGAAATAATGACAACATGCCAAGTTTCATCCTTGTCAGATCTCATCTACATATGATTTTGATTCAAGGTGCATTTTGCTCATTTTAGTGGCTCAAAATTCATTTAATGCTTTGAAAGTAGCAAATCAATCGAGAATAGTCCCAAATTTGATAAGGAGACTTGCAGTTCTATATATTAAACATAGAAAAATATTAAAGATAAAATGATGTAAAAAAAAGTTCAAGCTCTTTGTCAACTATGACGGTTTCCATTCGAACGCTTATACTTCAAAAATGTATGTTCAATTTGCGCACCAAGTGCATCAAGTTTTTTCCATAACTCTCTCAAATTTTTAGCACACCCTATATGGGTTATATAATGACAACATGCCAAGTTTCATCCTTGTCAAAGCTCATCTCCATATGTTTTTGAATCGAGGATCATTTGCTTATTTAATGGCATCTCCAACGCACCCTCAAACCTCCCGCAACCGTCCGGACCTGTCAAGACACCTCAAGCCATTGAACAGTGTCCCACATTTGTTCACGGACCAGTCCGATTGTCCGTTTGCCTGCAAACGGGAAGCAAACCTGGGGGATTTGCGGGAGTCTGGACACCTGTCACATAGGACTTTAACACCCCCGTGCCACCCAAAACCGAGGCGGAGTCCATGCATTTGGATATGGCCACACTGTTTCCGCGGCAAGCCCCCACCCTTTCTCCACTATCCCGCCGATCCACCTCAATTCCCACCATTTTTTGTCACCGGCGCCACATGGACCCGTACAAAAAGATGTCAAAGATGGCAGAGGTGGAGGTTCTGGATAAGGCGGACGCCCGAAAGATCAACTTCGACACGTCAAGCCAACCGCCTAAAAAAGAAGGCAAGGGATACAGAGAGAGACGACAAAAGGAAGGGTGGCTTGGGTGACGGGCGTGGTCGCATAAGTGGTGCAAGGGTCCGAAGCAACCTGAGATGCGGGGCGTCATCGTCGTCGACGTACATGCACGGGCCGTCCTGGCAGGAACAATACCAGCCTCCCTACTTCTATGCCGCCCAGCAGCTCGGGAGGCGGTCCCTGACATCTACCACCAGGCATGTGCCTTATTGCGTGGATGTCAATGCGACACCCTCCATTTCATCGAGTCGACACTGCCGCAACTTGTCTGGTCGTGGACGCCGGGCATGGAGCAACTCGGTGCTTGCTCTCTGTTCGCTAGTATGTCTCAACCGGGCGAGCCGGTGTATGATGGCACGGACGGGAAGATGATGGGCATGATCTACAAGGGGGTGGAGGCTGCTTTGAGGACGGGCATGTGGTTGACTCGGAGACGGAGGTGCACGCCCAACAACCTAGCAGTCGGGTACGTACGCCAGCCAGCCGGAGTAGGATGACGACATCATTGACCTAGAGGAATTTGCAACCGATCCAAAGAAGGAAGGAGTAGAGGAGAAACCTTCAACATGCGGCAGGAGAAGTTGTTGTGCGAAGCGTGGTTGGCCACTAGCATCGATCCGATCCATGGCACGGAGCAAAATGGTGCAACTTTTGGGCCAACACTCATATACTTGGTTCCATGAGCACAGGATTCTCGAGCCCTACCGTAATGAACTCATCCGCATTAGTGGGACAAAGTTGCTTGATGGTACACCATCAAAGAGGCCGTTAGCAAGTATTACAGTCATTTGAAACAACTAATTAGTCGGTAGCCAAGGGTGCACCAATCAGCGAGCAAGTAAGTTGTTATATGTGTTGTATATTTTGCCGGACATGCAACTTGTTGGCCGGATATGCTCTGTATGTTGTTCATTTGGCTGATATGCAACTTGTTGACAATGTTTTCCTTTCTAGCCCTCTTGTGCGTGCAACTTGTTCTTGAAGGTGGAGAAGAGGAGCTTCGTCATCATTCATTGTTGGTTGAAGTTGCATGGGCAACTCAAGTGGAATTTATCCATTTTCAACTCCATTAAGGCAGACGGCATCGTCACCGAGGAAGAAGCGGGTGATCCAACTGACGGAACGAAAGAGTGGTCCAAAAAGGTTAGAAGATAGTTCCCGAGAAAGAAGTTGATGATCCAACTGACCGAACGAAAGAGTGGTCCAAAAAGGTTAGAAGATAGTTTCCAAGAAAGAAGTTGGAGGAGGAGGAGCGAGAAGGGACGGCGGCCAAGACGACGGAGAGGTTTGAGAACATCTTGGCGATTAAGGGGGAGACATGTGTTAAGCGCTCTCCGACGTGAAGGAGGAAAAAGGCCGAGAGGTTTAACACCTTGATGACGGCGACCGAGAAGAAGCTCAAACTCGAAGAGAGGAGGGTTGAGCCGGCGGCCGCTTTGGAGGATACGAAGATGTTGACCTTGAAGATGGGCGAGTTGGATGACGATGCAAGGATGATGGTGCAAGCCGTCTGTGTTAAGATGTTCAAGCGCTAGGCGGACGAGTTGGAAACGGCGGAGAAGGAGGCGGATGGTGAGGAGAAGTCGGTGGCCGAGTGAGCGTGGAGGCTCGAATATCCGGCCTAGCAAGACAAAAGTGTCTTTTTTACGGGCTACCAGACTGATTCTTTTTTGATCGGGCGATGTACAAACTATGAACATCTGTCTTTTTTTTGGTGATCGGGCGCTATGACACCGCACTGTAATTCTCTCATATTGCTATACATTTGAAATGAAATTGGTATCCCTCTCCATGTCCGTGGACTGCAAGTATCGCTCTCCTGCCCATGGACCTCCGCCCGGATGCTTGTCCCAACGCACGCTCCTTCCCGCGGACCATACTTCAGAGAGAAACCAAGCTTGGACTCTGTCCGGATCTCTGCTTATTTTCTCCTGAACCGAGGCGGACTCTGCTCTGTATCCTGCAGATTTCGCCGCCGGAGCAGGACCCGGAGCCGGATTCCGAGTCCACTACTACGTAGCTCGATTTCGCCCTATAAATTTAGCGAGAACCCGTCCGCTTCACTCCACCCAGGATCGCAACCTTGCCTTTGCGTACCTACGCGTGTGTTTTGCTCGGCGGATTCGATCGTCCTCCACGAACACGCAAGCCGGCGTCTACGACAGACTCGCACCAGATCCTCCAACTCCAAGATGGCAGGCGAGGGGCGGCCAGCCAGCCCGTTGGCGCCGGCGGAGCCACAGTCACAGCAGCACTACGATGACGACTTCGACGTCGACGAGACGCAGCTCGACGACCGGCAGTTCGACGAGCTGTGTCAGCGATATGGGCCCTCGCATCGTTCTGACCGCCTGGCCGCCGCGCCGGCCGTCGCCGAGAAGACGATCCTCGAGATCCGTTTCGACAAGGGCTTCCCGGAGTTCTCCGACGGCACAAGCTACAACGGCGTCGGGGTGGACGAGGCGACAGATGCCGCGAGTGGCGCAGAGACGAAAGAGATGAGTCGTCGGATGAGGAAGAAGCTGGCCCGCGCTGCTGTCTAAATTAGTTTCTACTACTACTGTATTTCTTCTGAAAGGTTGTGGTGTCTTATTTTACAGTTTAGCTAATCCAGATCGATGAACCAGTGTCTCTCGTTGAGCGAAATTAGGATGTCGACGGAAGTTATCAGTCCGTAGGAATTATTAAAAGTTGCAATTGGAGTTTATGATTTGTGGAATTAAAGAACTCGGAAATTATTTCTGAAACGTTTTTGTACTCAATTTCAGAAGTCACCGTGTTTTCGTTAGTTGAAATTATTCCCCTTTTTTAGAAAAGGGATAAGCTGTATTATGTGATGTTGATCTATATTCAAAAAAATCCTTTTGCGTGGGTGCACCGGAGCATACCTCTTTCCAAAACATCATTTGGTCATTTCTTTTGTCAAATGAATTTTGCTACAAAACCATCTTACGCAACACACTAATATTGTGGCGTGGCCATTAAGCGTTGATACTCCTGAGTCCTGACCTTAGTGGTGTTGTGGAACAACAAGAAGCACATTTGTTGTCCGTACACAGTGGTCAGTCTGAATTCCGGCTTTGTATGTATACTACCTTTACACTTTGAAGATTTAACAAACGTCACAATAGCATTATTTAGTGATACTGAACTTTCTTCTGAATAAAATCCTACCTGGTCAACATCATAATCAATTGTTGCGTCCTTAACTCATTATGGTTTATCATGGCATGCATCTAATCAATTTGATCTCTTTAGTTGTGGTGTATGTCATGCCTTGTATGTAGCACATGGAGTTTCATGCTTTGGTTACATCGATCTTGATAAGTCAATCACAACTCCTATAGAATGTACTCCTTCTATAAAGAAAATATAAGAGCATAAAGAGATAGTAGTACACAATAATTAAAGATGAATAGATCGGAAAATTCCCTGCAAAAAAAAAAAGACAATCGAGTTTAATGTCTAATGATATTATTATACTGCTCTTTATCAGGGAAATGGAAAAAAAGTAGTGTGTGAGGGTATACCTTGCCAAACCTCGCGTCGGGCCTAGTCAAGCCCGAGGCAAATAACCTAGGCCCGGGCCTGGTTTTTGGGCCCAAGCCCGGCCTGACATGTAAAAGCCCGGCGGGCCTCAGGCCTCAAGCCGGGCCCCTTCAGGAAAGCGCAAATATGATGGGCCCGGCCCGGCCATCGGGCTCAATATCTAGGCCCAAGCCCGGCCCAAGAGCAGCGTCGGGCCGGGCCGGCCTGCCCATGGCCAGGACTATGTGAGGGTTATGGGCTCACCTGTACAACGAATCAACCACAATGTGCAACTGGATATCGTGCATGCCGACGCCAAGTGACGCGAGCAACATCACTATGGGGCATGTAAAAACTTGAGGACCATCGAAAGGGGCTGTAAAAACTTGAGGACCATCGAAACTGACGTGATCACGTAGCTGCACGGAACGAACCTTGGCTGCCGCGCCATGAACGTCTCGGAAATACGGACAAATTTTTGTGACTTCAACTTTTTTCTGTTGTCTGACCTGAAGCAAATGTACATCAAATGTATGAGAATACAGTGCCAGCTTCAGTTTTCTGAACCTAAGATCAACTCTAGTGAGTAAGTACCAACTTGTAACGGATTGGCTTGCCCACAAACTATCCTTAGGGTAGCCAAAAAAGAGGTCTAAATTTTGGAACCGTCTCACAGAACGTGCTTTCCTTAATCCAGCATCAGTCAGTCAATGCGCACAGTAAGAAACGAATCCAGCACTGCTGCACACTTCTATCATCATCATCTCAGCGGGTGGGCGCCGGTGCCACACAGGTTGACGAGGTCCATGAGGGTGGAGTAGAGCACCTCCAGGGACAGGTACCCCAGGAACCTGTGCTTCTCCTCCGCCCAGGGGTCGTCCGCCGCTGGCACCTTCTCGTCCTCCTCCGCCGGGTGGTCCACCGTCAGGTACCACAACACGCACCCATAAGCATCGTCTGGGTCGACGTGCGCCACCAGGCCCAGCGTCGTGTCGTCGTGGTCCAGGTCAAAGTAGAGGCCTAAAAAGTCCCTCGTCACGCTCATCCCCAGGACCTGCGCCTCCTCGTGGAGCCAGTTTATCACCTGGCTCGCCACCTGCAGATACATACATATATGTGCAGATGATGTGCTCAGTACACTATCATGATGAAGTAGATCTTGAAGCAACACTTATATTGTACTCCCTCCGTCCGGAAATACTTGTCATCAAAATGAATAAAAGAGGATGTATCTAGATGTATTTTAGGTTTAGATGCACCCATTTTTATCTATTTTGATGACAAGTATTTTCGGACGGAGGGAGTAATGGAAGCGTGGCAAAGATCCTAAAATGTATCATCATATGTATTCTCTGCAGTCTGCCTTGAAGCCATACTGGAACTCATAACACTTTCTACTAGTCAGAGAAACTTGCATGGAGTGCAGGGACTGAACAATGAACATTGCAGCCAATCACAGGGCACTTGCATTTACTAATTTGATCATGATATGGTCAAGTGGTTCATGCGCTATCCAGGCACAAATGGCGCTTCACCCTTCTGAATCATAAATACTCCCAACAGACAACAGTGGTACTAACATTTACAAACTAATCTAGCCATGATATAACGATAATAACTCAGAAGGTTTCATCACAAGTTTACCTGCTGCAGCACCATCGTTGGGAGGTCCTCCAAGTCACAGCTGTAACTGTTTATCAGATACTCATCCGAGGGCTTCCTAGTCAACGATCCAGCGATGCTCGGAGAACCTTCCCCCAACAAACTTATCTGGCCATCCTTCAAGACAATCTTCGTGTTGAACTGTGTCCTCGAAGATTTGTACTTAGGTTCACCATTGTCCGAAGGCTTCGTGAGCCGGTCAGCAGCCAAAATAGGCTGCGGGAATCTTAGGCAGAGAGACCAGGAAGAAGTTCGAGAATGCCAGGTAGGTAAGGACTGCAGATGGAGATACGGAACCCTCCTAACCTGCACCAGTAAAAAGGAAGTCAGATACCCCAATCTATACCCATGGTATATATACTGCTGCATTGATGAACAGATTAAATTGTAGTCATACCACACTGTCCAGCTCCAGCTGTACTTCATTTGAAAATATCTTATGAGCAACTGTCATGCAGAAATGGCCTAGCGAGCCACACTCATCACCTGCAGGCTCTGCGGTCTGAGCGGGACTCTGGTAACGAACAATATTACGATATTTCTCCCTGACTTTCCTAACGATGTTCTCATGGAACATATGTAGCAGGTAAATCTCCAGACTTTTCGGGTTAAGAAACCCTGAGGCATCGCTTTTTAAAGGCTCCTGCTTCCCATTGGTGGTGGCTGATACAAGATTCGCCTCTGAATTACTGTGCTCTTCATGACCCGCCATTTCTGAGTCACTGTCCAGTTCAGAATTCGCAAGTGAAAGGCACAACAAACTCTCCTGGCCAATGGCTAATTGGAGAAAATCCTCATGCATTCCAGTTACGTTGACGCCTTGAGTTTGGAAAAATGCCTCATGGATCACCATATCAAATACCTACAAAGGCATACACTTAGCTAAGCACAAGGTAGTATGGTAGATAAAGAATGACGAACGGAGAGGGCAAAATTTGTCACAGCAATAAATTTTCATGGAACTCTAGTTGGTCAAAAGACAGGTATGCAATAATTCAAAAGCATCTATACAACCTGCTCCTCAAATATTGACTTGTGGATATTGCGAAGAATGGAATGCGCCTGTTTGACAGACTTATTCACATTATCATTCTCCGAGGCATCATCTTCCGCTGCAGAAGTGGTGCTTGAGACACCTTTTGCTTTGGAAGCGTAGCCTTCCACGCCGCTGGCACTGTCCCCACGAAACTGAAGGCTCAAGAAACGGCACGACTTTTGTGGGAGTTGTACAGATAAAGTACCCGCCGAGTCCTGATCGATTGGAATGAAAGACAACCGAGGCATCACTGCCGTGTCCAACTGAGAAGTGTCAACTACATCAAACATGAAGCTGTTGCTTCCTGGAGCATTCCGACGCTGCCTCTTAACTTTCCAGTTCTGCTGCAACCTGCCAATCCAACAACACGGGTTATGGTACAAACATCACTACTTAGGTGATAGCTGAAAATTCACAATTCCTGAAACAAGATGAACCTGATCAATGAGCCATAGAACCTAGCCTCCTTCTGGAACTGCTGCTCCATCGTTTTGGCCGATTGCTTGAAGTACCGTCCTAGATGCTGAGATTGTGGAACAGAGCATAATAATTAGGGTCTATGGTGTAAGTTCAAACATGAACTACCTTTCGGCAAGCGTGAACTACTCCAAACATCTTGTACTGCAGTTTACTTCTAATCCCATTTTGTCTATCTTATACTAACTGTAACTGGATACAAATGCACTCTTAGTTTCCACTGCAGATTAACAGGGGCATACCCGAAGGCGCTGGAGCTTGGTGGCGGCGGAGACGGCCATGTCGACGAGGACTTTGTCCCGCAGCGGTTTGTGCTTGGGGATGGCCGCGACGGCCAAGGTATCGTTCGCCTCGACCTGCATTGTTATCCATCCGTAATAACCAGGAACATCCTCGCATCCAACATAAGAGGGTGTCATCGGGCCGAGATGCGGACGGACAGAGATGTGGGCGGACCGTGGAGATGAGGTCGAGGACGACGGCGAGCTCCTGCTGCGCCAGCTGCAGGCTCTCGTGGAGGCCCTGCCATGGCCAGGCCTTGCGGGCGGCGTCCTCGGCCGCCGCCTTCTTGGCCTTCTTGGCGTCCCGCTCGACGACCCAGGAGAAGTCGACGCGGCGGATCGCCGCCAACCTCTGCTCCTCGCTGCGGGTGTCCCTGCGGCCGCGTGCTCACCGGTGAGCAGGCGATTTGGATCGAGGGAAGGGAGGGGGGAGGGGGAAGCTTACGGTGGGAAGTGCTCGTTGCCGGCCTCGTCGATGGCCTCGTGGCGCTTGATGGGGAGCTTGTCGAAGTCCAGCCGCAGGTCGTCGCCCATGGCCGCCATTTCTGCCCCCTGCTCCTTGATTGATGGGGAGCGGGCGAGTGGGGTGCTGAATCGGTCGGGAGGAAGGGGGAGCAGGGGCTGGGGGACCGACGCAGCCTGCCTTTGGGCTGGGCTCCCGTCTCGAGGCCAAGAGTGGTAGGTGGTAGCCGCCGGCGAGGGGCGCGGCGGCCGGGGGGACCGGCGACGACCGAAGTTTGCCGGCGAGCGAGGGTTTGGGGCCGGGTAGCGAGACAGAAGGGCCTCTCGCCTCAGGCGTCGCTGTAGTGGCCCGGCCCAGTTTGAGTTTGCTTCTTCCTTCGTTTTCGCCGTTTGCTTCTTTTGCTTGTCCGTTCGGTTTTCCTGACGTTCATTCGTTCGTTCTTTTCTTTTCTTTCTTTTTTTGGTTTATTTGCTTACATAGTTTAATTAAAATATTCTAAATACATATATTTTAATAAAGTGATTTACCTAAATATTTTAAAACGTTCATCACATTTGCAAAAATTTCATGTAGTGTGAGAAATATGTTTGCGCATATTTTAAAAATGTTTGTGACATTAGGACAATGATGACACTTTCTAGTAAGGCCCTCCACTATGTAGCGGTGCCAAAACTCTGCAAAAGTATACCACGCCCATGTCGATGCCAGATGAAAAAGTTTTAGCACCGCCCACACTATGTGAAAGAATTTGGCATTCAATGAAGCTAGGGCCCATGTACATAAACTACTATATATCAGCCCATCTCACCCTACTAGCAGCGTCCTGGTTCCTGGCTCGTTGCCAGCTTTTTGCGTTAGAAGGACGGCCGGCGCGCTTAATTTACTCTGCAGATGGATTTGGCACCGGAGCAAGTAGATGCTCCGGTTCCCTAAAATTTTGTTATGGCACCTGCTAGGCAACGGAGGGCACCGGTGCCAGATGAAGTAAAAGTGATTTTGGCATCGATTTTGGCCTACATAGTGGAAGGCCTAATATGTTTGCAACATTTGTTAAAAACATTTATGCAATAGAAGATAATTTTGTAATTGTTCTTTAAAAAATTTACCATTTAAAAATTGTGACATTAAAAAAACGCTCACATGTTTAAAAATTTATTATCAGAAATCGCAGCCAAGGCAAAGATTCGGCTATGCTTTTTAATTCAACTGTACTAAACCGAAATTATCGAGTTTCGATCTAGAGTTGGTTAAATCTTGGCCCTGGGTGCAAAAATCCGACCAAGAGGGAAAATAATCATATGAAGATTCCGAAGTTGGATAGGTAGAACCTATTCAGCAGGAGGGTTTTCATAAGCTCCCGCACAGAGTTATTAAGAAGATGAGAGAGTAACATTGTACCTTCGAAGGTACTCTAGCATGGAAAGAACCAGTACTATAGTAACTTGTCACTTGCTGACCCCGCAAAAAAAAAAACTTGTCACTTGCTGAGTATTAATTCTGTTACTACTCATCAGGACAAGTACACAGGTTCAGTCCCCCATGATCCATGCATGCATTGTACTCCTTCCGTTCCGAAATATTTGTCTTTCTAGGCATTTCGATGGACTACAACATACGAATGTATGTAGATATATTTTAGAGTGTAGATTCACTCATTTTACTTTGTATGTAGTCATTTGTTGAAATCTCTAGAAAGACAACTATTTAGGAACGGAGGGAGTAATTCGTTCAGGTCTACCATGCATTGCAATTCGTTCATGTTGCCACTAGAAAGTATGGTTACTACCACTAGCGGGGCTTAGGCAAGGTCGAATGGGCCATGGCCCGCCCAGATCTGACGCTTCTCCACATATATTATAGCCGGCCCATGGGTTGTACTCCCTCCGTTCTTAGATATATGTCTTTTTAGACATTTCAAATGGAATGCAACATACGGATATATATATATAGACATATTTTAGAGTGTAGATTCACTCATTTTGCTCCGTATGTAGTCACTTGGTGTAATCTCTAGAAAGGCTTATATTTAGGAACGGAGGGAGTAGAATACACTATAATAGGGATCTTTTACAGTGTGACCCACTCAGCCCACCCATCATTTTTGTGCAAGCTCGGCCATTGGTTACTACTCACAATCGAAACCCTAACACTACAATGAAGCGACTGGGAGGCAGCACAAGACACCACGCTGAGTGGAGATCTGGAACCACCGACGATTGCCACCTTCTCTCAGGTGTTGCAAAGAGTCAGGTCACACTCACTTGAGTGCTCGCAGAGACTTGGATTGTCGACCTGTCCAAGACCATCGCCGAGTTAGATGACAGCCACCGGCGCCGGCTCAGCGACCAACTCCTCAAAGTGGTGTTGGCGAAGTCCAACCGCACCTCCTTCATTCGATCTGCCGAAGTTCTTAAAGACAAGTTGTGCAAGATGATAAAAGGGTGCGGTGGAGCTTCTGTGCCATGAGCATGCTGTGGCGGCCGAGTAGGGATGCCGTGATGGCTGGCGGCCCCTCCGCCACTGGCGCAACGACGATGGTAATGGAGGTGCCGGTAGCCTCGGAGGCCATGCCTACTAGGTCATCGTCCAATACTTAGTGTAGTCTAGTTTAGTTTTTTTTTAAATCGATTGAACTTATTAAATTTCGTTCGTTTGACTGTAAATATTTCAAAATTCAACAAATGCCATCGGTTTCACTTCAAGTTTGTTCGTATTTGTGTGCGGTTCATTTAAAATGATCCGAACATATGGTGCTCATGGTTGGATGGCAGGCGCCTCGCCCTCTATTCACGAACGTCGAGACGTGTACACATCTCTGGTGTTGTCCATTTCATCATGATCCGCGTGGGAGCTGGCCTAATATTCAGCCAGAAGGATACCCACCCGACTTCCAATGCCACGCGACCACGTATGACCACAGACATGTGAATCTGACCGGATCGGTGCGTCCCGCTACCTGAACCGAGGCGGACTCTGCTCTGCCGCCCGGAGCCGGATTCCGAGTCCTCTACTACGTAGCTCGTCTTCGCCCTACAAATTCAGCAGCAGCCCGTCCGCTTCGTTCCACCCCCGATCACAACCTTTCCTTTGCGTACGTACGTACAAGCGCGCTCTGCTCGGCCGATTCGATCGTCCTCCACGAACTGGGAAGCCGGCGGCTACGACAGACTCGTGCCAGTTCCTCCAGGATGGCCGGCGGCCCGTTAGCGCGAGCAAAGCCACGGCCACAGCAGTACGACGACGAGCAGCAGCTCGACGATCGGCAGTTCGACGAGCTGTGTCAGCAATATGGGCCCTCGCATCTCTCTGCCCGCCAGCGGGTGGCCGCTGCTCCGGCCGTTGCTCAGAAGACGATCCTCGAGATCCGTTTCGACAAGGGCTACCCGGAGTTCTCGGACGGCACCAGCTACAAGGGCGTCGGGGTGGACGAGGCGACAAAGACGGCGGTGGGTGCAGAGACGAGGATGAGCCGTCGGATGAGGAAGTAGCTGGCCCGTGGTGTCTAAATTACTCCACTTGACCTCGTGGAGTAGTTTCTAGTTCTACTACTGTATTTCTTTTGAACAGTCGTGGTGTCTCAGTTTATTGTGTAGCTAGTTAGTGTGGGCCTTGCAGAATGAAGATCCGATCGAGATAGATGAACTGGTGCTCTCGTTGAACGAAATTAGGCGGTGGTGTAAGCAAACATAGGAAGTTATTTCAATTTACAGAGTTTCTCATTCCCAATACCTTTTACAGAGTTTCTGGTTTATGGAATTAAAGAACTTGGAAATATATTCAGGTGGGGAGTCTCCCCTGTTTTCTGAACTCAATTTCAAAAGTCACCGTGTCTTTTTAGATTGTCCATACTTATCTTTTAATTAAAATGACCACATCAAGATTCACAAATCCTTTCGAGTCTATGTACCGAAACACATCTCCTTCTTTTCTGGGCACTGACCGGGCGTCCATGGCCGGCTTGGTCTGAGTGATGTCGGTAAGCCCGGACATCTACGACTGGCTTAACGAGCCGGTCAGTTAGGGAGCCGACTGTAGATGCTCTCATCTTTCACAACTGGATAGCTCAAACACATACTATTACGTGCAACGTAAACCTAAAATGAAGCTCGTCCGGCTTCCTGGTGCCCATATCCGGCGGCCAGTTGTGTTTCCTATAGTTTTGGTCCGATCGCCGACGAGGTAGAGTAGGACATGAAACACAGGCAAACGCACGGCACTCAAGGCGTTGTCGTATCCCATGCACTACTCTTCTTTGTCGGAACCCGGAACCCTAAAGGTGCCGGTGAACGTGAGATCAATGATGGATCCGTCCTGAGAAGGTGACGACATCCATGACAATGCGATTGCAGCACCCGGACTGGTGCACTATACGGGGAGCCGGGAAATACGACTCCTCCTCACCAGCGTCCACCGTCGCGAAGGATGCCGCTGTTTCCCGCCCCCGCTGCCTCACACGGCTGGCACATCGCGCGATGTTTGTGTCTGACGACGCCCATGGTGCATTCGCCTCCATGTCAGCGCGCCAATGGAGGGGTTGCGCGTCGCCGCTGCGTTCAGACACCAGACGGACCACACCGCCTCCTCATCCCATATTTAGGCTGGATATGAGGGATGTCGATCAGTTTGGGCGTCTGAGGTCGATTTGAGGCGTCTGTATGAGTCGTATAGTGTTGACCGGTCGTTGATCGAGCCATCCGGCTGGCGTATAATAGGGTTTTGAGGCCGAAAACATATAATAGAAGACCTGCACCCAGGCCCTCCCTATCTAGCCATCCATTATGCGCATCGCGATTCGTGCAAACACATTTCTCTTTTTTGTTTCTCTCACACAAAACATGTTTTGAAGTTCAAACCTTTGCAGCGTGGCAAAACTTTGCCACGCTGCAAAGGTTTGAACTTCAAGACATTTTCTATGTGAGAGAAGCAAAAAAAAAAGAAGAAGAAAATTTCATATAGAAAATTAGTTGTGTTGCACAGATCTTAAAGCAATATTGGACAGTCAGAATAGTAGGCCGGGTGCAGATATTCTAAAAATCTACCTCCGTTTTGAGGCGCCCGACTCTCATGCGACAAAGTATTGCCCTCTTTGTGTGTGGCTAGCAAGGAGCAATGCTACATCTACGTAACAATAGCTACGGGATTAACATAATCAACATCATGAGGATTTGTGATTGGAGCTTGGGGAGGAAGGGGCCCACCCCCCACCCCCTGAAAATCAGGGGGTAGAGAGTTTGTTTGGTAGTTTACGTAAAACTTTACGTTAGTGTACGTAGATGTAGGATTTTCGGTATCGGGCTAGCAAGCAATACGATGGGGGGCGGGACCCGGGAGCGTGGGGTGCCGGCAAGCGGCGTAGGACGCGTGCCCACATGTGGCTGATGGGCGATGGCCCTCTGCCTCCTGCCGGCTGGGCGTCCCCAGCCGCTGCCTGCGCCGGCGACACCTTCCTCCGTAACTGATCCCCTGTCGATTCTCCGGCGCAAACGGGTTTGGGCAATAGGCCGGCGCCGGCCGGAGCCTCAGCGAGCTATCAGGCGGAGTACGTGACTCAGTACAACTCATCGTGCTTCGGTACGTAGAAATTCCGGCGATGGGTCGAGGACAGGAGAAGGTGGGGCGAACGACGGGTGCGCGTAGCGGCCAGCTCCGCGACGCGTTTTGATTCTTGGGCGATCGGGCAAGCAAGCGCATGTCGGTCCCTGCAGAGGGAGGCCAGTGGACAGTGGTGCACGAATGGAGGCACGAGCGACGGAACGTGGAGGATGATTAGTCCAGGCCTCCAGGGTTAAGCTTCTTTAATTAATTTCTGTGCGGGTCACGTTCGGGCATGCCGTCGTACGATCGGCAGCAATCAAATCATCGTACGGTCTGATCATTAGGCGCTTTCGCGTCAGGGGCGGATCCAATGCGGCGCCAATAGTTTTGGTTACGGCTTACGGGTTTGCTTTAGCACATCTAGTGCTCTAAGTATTGCAAACTAACTTATACGTCACTGATTTTTACATGAAGAATTGTGTGGCTATTTTCTATTCTTTTTTATGTTCGATTGGGTCACTTATATGTGCAATGCTTAGGATACATATATATATACTCTAGACAAACCTCATGGTTAATCGAAGAAGAATCTCTAGTGCATAGTTCAAACGACATCAAAATCCAAAGGTTTTCATGATGAATCCATAAATGCTCAATGATGTATGGCGACAGCGACCCTGTGGACTAGGACGTGCCAGGGTGGCGTCTCACGTGGCAACGACGCCCAAGGATGATGCACCGGGTTGGGGGG
>LR738715.1:823068775-823081158 GCA_902687465.1 Secale cereale
GAGGGTGTGAGGTGTGGCTGGATTGCCGAGTCCGACGTGACAAACATATATGAATCATAATTTGAAAACGGAAATAGTAGTCGAAGCGATGAGGATATCGGGTTAGGTTTTTTTGTGTGGGTGGGGTTAGGTTTTTACTATATACTCCCTCCATTTTTATATACAAGACCACAAACTCAGATTACAGGTACCAATGTAAAATTTAATGCATGCTTTAAAAATCAACTTTTGTTCTTGTTTAATGGGATCATTAATACTTCGCATGCATGCAAAGAAACTAAGTGGAGGAAGGAGATGACTGTCATTATGACTGCATGCATGCAAGTATTAAACAGGTTGTTAGTACGAGAAAATGTCATTAATTTTGCCTCGAATACTGTTGGTGGCCTTGTATAGATGCAAAATGTATATTTCATAGTGGCCTTGTATATAAAAATGGAGAGAGTACTAGTATATCACTAAGCTCCCTAGGATTGAAGTCCTCACAATCAATTGAGATCTCCAATTGGAATTTGGTCACCCAATTTTAACCGGGTCAACAATTTCTCAAAACTCGCTCGTTCAATTTTTTATACAATACACTATGCTTCCTAATTTTTAAATATTCAGAATTAATTGAGGCTTCAATTTAAAGTTGGATCATCCGATTTTGACCGGGTCAACAATTTCTCAAGGAGCCCCCTCCCCCCAATTTAACTGTTTTAGTTCTATATGTTACCTACTTTTAAAGCTCTATCTTTCGATTGAGGTATTCAATTTTGAAATTGGTTTACCATTTTGATCGGGCCAACGAATTTTCAAATCAATAAGCAGTAACCGGCCTATAAAAACACATCAACCCCTTCCAGACTCCCATCACCCAGAAAAAAACGTCACCATGTGATACTATAGCACGAATATAGTACGTGCAACCACCGACGCAAAAAAAATTTCCCACATAAATATGGGTTGACTAGCGGATAACACATAATCACACCACGAAAGGCCCACCAAATAACCACATTATAAATAAACATAAAACACACTCCATCATCTCCTCCATCGGCTAACTAAAAATTCCATCAGTTTCAACGTATAAGGGGTATTACTTTTTTTCCTCAAAAAAAAGGGGTATTACTTTTTTGGAAAGCCAAAATTCGTTAACCTCGACCAAGTTTAGAGCCGAGAATATCGACATCCATAATATTTAATAAACAAAAAAAAATGAAAATCCATTTCATGATGAATCGAATAGCACCGATTATCATATTATGGATTTTGAAATATTTATGTACAAATTTGATCAAACTTAAAGAAATTTAACTTCCCAAAAAAGTAATATTCTATACTACTATTAAAAGAGCAAACATGAATTACCCTAAACCCACCAAACTTAGTGTACACAAATTAACCAGCACCCTTGGATCTAACCCACTTAATTGTATCTAAGAGGATTGATAAAGTGCCCCCGGACAAATGGTGCCCCCCAGTTGCTGACACATACAAGATTAACATCGATGGATCCTTTGTAAGGGGTCAGCAACACGCGGGCTGGGGTGTTGCGGTCAGAATGACTGATGGGACGCTAGTGCATGCACGAGCAGGGAGGCAGGAGCATACCACGAATGTTTTCGCGGCTGAAGTTGCTGCCATGTCTAAGGCGATCACTGTTGCGGCAGAACTTGGGATGGTGAGGGTTGTGTTCGAGACGGATTCACAACTTTTGCTGGAAGCTCTGGATATGGGAAGAGTGGACTCGTCGGAGCACGCTGCAGAAATAGAGGACATGAAATACCAACTGAAACTTTGGTTTTCTTATTTTTTCATTTCCGTTTGTCATCGTAGTGCGAATAAGGTGGCACATGAACTTGCCAGTATTGGGAGATTATGTGAACCAAACCACTCTGTGGAGTGGGAGTCGGATGTACCTGCCCATGTGGGCGAATGTGTCGTAGGCGATATGCCTAACCACAGTTAAGTTATAAAGCTATGCTTTTCTCAAAAAAAAAAAGAGTCTGCATTACTTCGATGGTCTGCCATCGAAACGAATGGACGAGATTAAATGTTCTGCCGGTCTGCCACCAACGTATGGTCTCCACGCAAGCCCCCAAATCAACATCACGTCTCAGTTGGGAAAAAACATCACGTCTCCAACTCCAACCATAGCGCCCCCTCTCCCCCAGCCGCCACAGAACTCCTCTTGTTCCCATCGCCGCCGCCGCCGCCGCCGCCGCCCGCCGCCCCTCCTCTCCTCTGCTACCCCAGGCGCGAGGAACCAACCTCCCGAAGCAACCAGAGTGGCAAAGCGGCAAAGCGGCGGAGGAATGGAGAGATGGCGTTTGCGGCGGCGGGGAAGAAGATGAGGCGGGCGTCCTACATCCGGATCAAGCACGAGGAGGAGCAGCGCGCGAGGCGTCCTGGAAGGAGCCCGAGGGCTGGGTCTTCTCCGCCACCACGCGCACCGATGTCGCCGCCTGCCTTGCTGAGCTCCGTGACCAGATCCTCGCCGGTTGTGCCTCCTTCCTGACCTTGTCGCACAACACTCCGGCTGCTCCTCCGCCCGCCGCGGTGGCGACCTAGGTACGCCTCCACTCGCCCCACTTACGCGCTTTGCAGGCTTTCATATAGGGTCTCCAATCGTGGCAAACCAGAAGCACCAGCCCATGAAGAGCTCGATAGCGTGGAGGTCCTCCCCAACCAGGAGTACGTGACCAGCCCGAGATCCACCGCCGAGCCAAGCACTTCTACATTCTTTTTCTTCTTCTGTTACCCAGCCAAAACAATTTTGTGAAGAATACACACAGGAATCTAGAACACAAATAATGGAGGAGTGACTATAATAGAGGACGAACCTGTGGTTGCTTGCCAGCTCTTTTCTTCAAAACAGTCTGAGAAAGAGTACAAAGGAAATTGGAGCATATGGAAAATTGATCAGGAATATCTCCATCTTATGCTTATTGCTTTGATGTACAGTGACCTATAAAAGGGTGAAAACAATCAGTGAGATACTTCTCTGGATGTGTAGAGCTCACTGACATACGCCTAAAACAATAAAATTATATTTTTTACATTATTATTCTCAGTAGTATAGTTGAACATTCATTACCTTGTGGTTAGTACTTGGTTCCAGCCTCCCAAGCTTAAATCTAAAGTTGTTCTGTATAGGGGAGTGAATTGTATGAGAGTGTGTTTCCATGCTTAAATCTGAAATTGTTGTGCATACTATATGTGCATGTGGTGCGTATGGTAGGAACCAATCGATTTGCAGAAGATGGCATAAACCGGAAGGGTAATCGGTGCCGCCACCGGAAGGCTCGGCAGTGCTAATTGCCGGAACTACACTACCGGCAGTGCCATCCAAATCCTCGGAGACGCTCAAGGTATATACAATGTACACACAAAGGGGTCCACATGCAATTATCTAATTATTGGATGCATCAGATTAACGTGCTGAATGAATCACATGGGTATACTTGAGACAAATGAATGTATTAATGGTTAGTAATTTTTTTTATCTATCCTTTTTACATGTCCTCGTGGGTGACCATAGTAGCATCTTGAGCCCAAATACAGTGCTGCTATCTAAGGCCGCCTGCAATTTTTTAGCTACAGGAATTTGGACCGTCCTGCAAGAAGAATCAGTTGAGAAGGTTGGACTATGCTACTTCTCTAAGGCTGAGTATATACTCTTTGTTGTTAATTGTAGTGATAGTTACTATAATTGAATTGCTAAGATGACAAACTGACAGTTATTGCTTGATGAGCTTACTCTTGTTCATCACATTGCATCCCTCTTACACGGGAATCATCAAATGTTCACACATATGTATGTCCTTTAGTTGTCATTTGCTCTTTTTTATTTCGATCTTCCGTAATCTAATTTCTTATATTGTCAATGGATCTTAAACATGTTCACTTCTGATTTCTATTTCAAACAGATAGTGCAGCTTTGATGGCCTTTTATTTCATGCCGACAAGTGTATTTTGTTCCATTAGAAAAATATAACTATATTTTATTCCTGAGAGAGCAATATTATACGGGACTATACTGTTGTATTTTGTGCACCCTCATTTGGCAAGAGTTCAGGTTACTATTTGTCTCTGTGAAAGTTCTCACATTAGTTCATGCAGAATATATCTATATTTTTACCAAGGGGTTCTAATGATTCGAAGAGTGCATGTGTGCAGATCTAGAAACTCTTTCTTCCCAAGATGGGCAATGTGCAGATCTAGAAATCGTATGTCCCCTATGCGTGTTTGACTGTTGGTGGAGATGTTCATACTTTAGGATCTTTGATTCCTGAGTTAGTGAGGTGCATGCTCTCGACCCTGACATCTACTTACTTTATTGTCATCTATAGCCTGTATTGTGCTCCGCGCTTAATGTGCATTGGGTGCATAGCAGAACATGAATTTCAGATGCCCTTATTTGTTTGATGAAATGCCTCCTTGATCTGCATGCCAGGTATTATAGCATACTGTATATGGCTTCTAAGCTCTTTGAAAGTTTAGGACACAATAGGAAGTCATATTACAGTGGTTTCCGATTAATAAGAAAGCTGAAAGCACAATCTCTATTTTTCGAGGGCAGCAAAATTGTTTTCTAGAACTGATAGTTTCTTCAGTATTTTTTTAGTTTGCTTTCTGTTACTTTATAACTGAATATGAATATGCAGTTAGCTTATTTTGCTTTTGTGTGATATGTGAGTAAATAGCAGTTAGCTGCATGGTTTACTGTGGTTCCAAGCTCAACTTTTGTGTTATCTAGCTGCAGTGCTAGGACTGGTTGTTGCCCAAAGAGATGATATGACCATCAGTTTATGGGCTTTTTGAGCTTGATGTCTTCTGTATTGGAGAAATGAAGTCTTCGGCATGTACACTGTGTAAACAATCATTGGAAAAGGCGAGAGGAAGATAAGATGAGCATATAGAAGTTTGTGATTTGTATAGGAGGCCTTGTTGGTATGATTTATTTTCCTGATGGTGTATTCATCTCATTAGGAAGGCCTTGTTGTGTGGCTTTGGTCTTCCTAAATTTTTCCGTGGATTGTTTTCTTTTCTTTTTAGCTCTGTGAAACAATGACTATCCTAGCACAAGAACTAATCATGGAAATGTCCTTATTGTACAATTTTCCATTTTGAAATAGTAGAACTTTCTTCATTATTGAGATGTTGATAGGACAAGTTTTCATTGCTTATCTTACCAGGATTTCTGAAGATAACATGTAGCCTGAATCCAAGAGGGAACAAATCCAGTTGTTCCAAGACGCGTTCTTTTTTGTATATCGTGTTGACAGTTTGCATCTCTGCCATGTTCACTTGGACAATGCTAATATGTATTATAAGTCCTTCCAAGTTCATAGAATAAATCAGACATACTTCTGAAATCTTTACTATACGATTGCAATTTCATCTTGGATTATGATTTTTTTTTCTGCTCCAACTTCGCATACATCCTCAGAAGATAAATGTGGGGTTTGTATTGAACTTCACTTTTAGAGAGGCAGGGATTCTCAGCACTAAATAATTCAATACACATGAATAATGTGTTCTTTGGTTGAGACGTGCGTTGCACGTGCATGCTAACTAGTAGCATGAAAAGAAAAATATACCATCAACATGATTTTGATCAGGCGGCTGTGCAGGCCTTCACTGAGACCTCCCGTAACGAAGTTTCGCCGGTTATCATTACCGCTGTCAAACAGACATTATACTACCAAAAGTTGGCAACATTGCGCGAGATTAACGGACGGATCTGGTAACTGCCCAATCAGTAGGCAATATATTCCGCAAATGCTTAATATTAGCATAGAAAAACTTGGCGAATTTTGGCATCCCACAAATCATGCTCGCAACAAATTACCAACTTTACATCCCTTGATTGACGGCGGCGTAATTTAGCCCCAGCCGCGTACCCGCAGGATTTCACGCCGTCCGCGTCGCGTCCCGCCGTTTCCCACCCCGCCCCCACGCAGCCACGTCCCGTGAAGCAGGCCGCCGTGCCAACTCACGCCTCTCTCTCTCTCTCCTCCGGCGATGGATCGTAGCCCGAAATCTCTGTAGCAAAGCGCGTTGGTACGTCTGCGGACGCACGCACCCTCCCCGTCCAGCCAACCATCACTGCCCCGCCTGCGCCTCATTTATATTCCCCCCTCGTCGCCCGGCCAGATCGACCGATCCCTTTCCTCCCTGCCACCCTTTGACCCCTGTGCCGCGCCCCGCCCCGCCCCGAGCCACCCACCTCACTCCACTGCACGCTCGTCACTCCCTCCCTACTGAGTGAGAGGGCACAGTGGGCAGCGGCGTCGGTGGTAGGAGTGTGCAGGAGCGTGTGACGAGGGGTGGTCTGGAAATGGGGGCGCCCATCTCGCTCTGCGTCTTCGTCCTCCTCCTCGCGGCGGCCGGGGCCGAGGACCCCTACCGCTTCTACACCTGGAACGTCACCTTCGGCGACGTCTACCCGCTCGGCGTCAGGCAGCAGGTACGCACGTACGCACGCCGGGAGCGCGCCCGCGCATTGCGCTTCTTCTTTCTTCTTCCTGCTCTGTTCTTGGGCTGATGCCGGACGGCGGCGGCGCAGGGGATCCTGATCAACGGCCAGTTCCCGGGGCCGCAGATCGACGCCGTCACCAACGACAACATCGTCATCAACGTCTTCAACAACCTGCCCGCCCCATTCCTCCTCTCCTGGTAATCATCCTTCCTTTTCCCTTTCCTCATACCTGCCCGTACGTTTCCACTGTACGTGTCGGTGCCTCTCCCCAGTTTGGCCTCCCTTCATTTCAAGCTCGGCACAGATGCTTCTCTCTCGACGCTGGAATGCCGCCGGTCGGCCCATTTCCGAGCTTATTTAACTGCCACAGATATATTCATGTCTTCGCGTATATATATGGTCAAGATTAAGCCGTGAAATCAAAATGTATGGGCATGATTTTTTTTCCCTTTCTGTTTTTCCAGCATTTATTTTTTACTGAAACTGCTGGGTGAATGCATTTCCCTTTTCACGCTACTGCCTACGCACATCGTTGCTGGGGCAGAGCAATTGGCTGTCCAAATGTGAACATCCACGACATCACCTGTGCTAGTGTGCAAGTGGGCAGTTAAATTTGGTTCAGTAGATCGAGCGGACACAAATGTAAATCTCCATTTAGTAAGCGCCTCGGCAGTCGGCACTGGCAGAGCTCGTGACGGATGTCCCTGGGAATGAGCTGTCTCAGCCTCAGGGCAAGCAAACCAATGTTGAGATCTGATGCCGTTCTGAGATCCAGTGGCATCTCTATCCTCACAAATAATAACATTTTTTAAACTTCTTTTGGCCGTGCTTTCGCTTTCACCACAGATCAGTGGCGAACGGAAGAAACAAGTGTGCAACTGGTATCAGTGGGCCTAGTGTGTTTTCAGCATTTGGCATGTGCAGGTTCCGGGCTTTTTTACCCTTTCAAGTGTGGCAACCATGTACCTCCTTTTGCCCCTAAAATGAGACTTATCTTGAAGAAAACTACTGTACATCAGAGCCATATAAGATATGGTCCTGCTATAGTGAATAATTATGAAAGAAGTGCATGTTTTAGAAAAGAAGTTATATGCTTTTTAAGATGAAAAGTCTTGTATGTTAGCTATGAATCAACCACACTGAATTTTAACTGCACTGGTCTCATTTTCACTTGATGTTGAAGCCACTGCACACTTTCTGTGACCCATACGATGTTAATTTCAGTTTTGGTCTGCGTAAATGTATAGCGCTTATTAACATTATCTGACGGTTCATACATTGCAGGCAGGGGATTCAGCAGAGGAGGAGCTCATGGCAAGACGGCGTGTACGGCACAAACTGCCCGATCCCCCCAGGGGGCAACTTCACCTACAACATGCAGTTCAAGGACCAGATTGGGAGCTACTACTACTTCCCTTCTCTCGCGTTCCATAAAGCGGCGGGTGGGTACGGTGGCATCAGGGTCCTTAGCCGCCCAAGGATCCCGGTCCCGTTCGACCCCCCTGCCGGTGATTTCACCATCTTGGCTGGTGACTGGTTCAAGCTAAACCACACTGTAAGCTTATGTTCTGCTTATGTTTTTGATGTATCAAAGCACAACTTTTCAGGAAAGGAATTGTAAACGGAAACTGAAACTCCAAACTTTGCAGGATTTGAAAGGCATTTTGGACAGTGGTAATGACCTTCCCTTCCCTGATGGGCTCCTTATCAATGGCCAGGGCTCAAACGGCAACAGGTTCACCGTAGACCAAGGTAAAATTTTCAGAGTAGCAAAGCAGAGGGCAAAAATAGCTGACAAGTACTCCATTTTTGGGTAGACAGAGACAGAGTTGTGCTGAACTAGCCTGATGTAATCTTCCACAGGGAAAACATATCGTTTTCGGGTGTCGAACGTGGGCATCTCGACCTCGGTGAACATAAGGATCCAGGGCCATTCCTTGCTCCTGGTGGAGGTGGAGGGATCGCACACCATGCAGAACACCTACTCGTCGCTCGATGTCCACCTAGGCCAGTCTTACTCATTCCTCGTGAAGGCGGACCAGCCACCTCAGGACTACACCATCGTGGTCTCGACGCGTTTCACCAACCCTGTGCTCACCAACACGGCCATGCTCCATTACAGCAACTCGAATGGTGTACCCGCTGCGTTGCCGTCTCCCCCTGGGCCGACGATCGAGATCGACTGGTCTCTGAATCAAGCTCGATCAATCCGGTAAGCTGTGAATGACTGTAAAAACTGAGGTCACATATACTCCTACTCTGAATCTGAACCTGAATGACTGTAAAAACTCAAGTCACATATGCTGCTACTCTGAACTCTGAATGACTGAAACTCTCTGAATGAATGAATGCAGGTGGAACCTGACGGCAAGCGGACCAAGGCCGAACCCTCAAGGCTCGTACCACTATGGCCAAGTGAACACGACGAGGACGATGAGGCTCGCCAACTCGCGGGTCACCATCAACGGCAAGCTGAGGTACGCGGTGAACAGCGTGTCCTTCGTGCCCGCCGACACCCCGCTCAAGGTGGCCGACTTCTACAACATCTCGGGCGTGTTCACGCCGGGTAGCATGCCCGACGCCCCTTCCGGCGGCCCCGCATACCTCCAGACGGCCGTCATGGCGTCCAACATGCGGGACTACGTCGAGGTCGTCTTCGAGAACGCCGAGGGCTCCGTGCAGTCCTGGCACATCGACGGCTACGCCTTCTGGGTCGTCGGGTGCGTTCGCTTGCTGCCATTCTTGCAAACCATGGGCTTGATTTAACACAGTGATTTGTATGGCTGACCATTGATTTCTGGATGGAAAATGAACTGCAGGATGGACGGAGGGCCGTGGACGCCGGCGAGCCGTCAGAACTACAACCTGAGGGACGCGATCGCGCGGTACACGTTGCAGGTACGTTCGTCTCCGGTGACAGCCGGCTGACCAAGCAGCAGCGATATGGTGTCTGATTATTGTTCTGAACTTTGTGCTTCCTAGGTGTATCCGGGGGCGTGGACGGCGATCTACATGCCGCTGGACAACGTGGGGATGTGGAACGTGAGGTCGGAGAGCTGGGGCAGGCAGTACCTGGGCCAGCAGTTCTACCTGCGGGTCTACTCGCCGGCCAACTCGTGGCGGGACGAGAACCCCATCCCCAAGAACGCGCTGCTCTGCGGCCGCGCCTCCGGCCGCCGGACCAGGCCGCTTTGAACTCTCTATGAGCCGGGGCCGTCAGTCAGTTTTCGTGTCACGAAGGGGTGGCTGAATCTGAGAATCAGGTTGCCGAGCTCCAAATTCTTTTGAGATGGTTTGCATTCGTAGCGGTGTACCTGTGCCATTCGTAGTTCTTTTCTTGGAAATTGTAGGTAAAATGTTTATGCGTGGCAGGTATCTTGCTTGCTCTCATATACAGTACTACATTGTTACTTGATGGTATGGGTATATGTAGATGAACTCGAATTAAACGAGAAAATTGACAACCTTTTGTGTGAGTGTATGTGATGAATAATATCAACGCTAAAAGCTACTCCCTCTATCTCATAATGTAAGACGTTTTTTTGTCGAGGTAAATACACCTGCAGTAGTAGAACTTGCGCGTGACGGTCAATTTGGTGCATAAACTTGCAAAATACGTGTTTTCAGTCATCTAACTTGCCCTTCCGTTCATATACAGTGCTTTCTACAGTATCCGTCCATATCCCCTGCATGTGTGGCGCACACATTTTTTTAGAAAGCCGCCTTGCATTTTATTTATTAATGGTGAAAATCCTCAAATAATAAAATAATAAATGCAGGTGCGGTGCCAAGGATTTGAACCCACTTGCTGGGTTTCACCACGCACAGATCTATGAGCACAATTTTCTTTATATAAGATGGAGCATACAAATTAAAGTAGAAATCAAAACCGGAAAGAGGTGTGAAAAAAGGGGAAACCCCGGTTAGAACCTACGATCGCATAAGTTCGCCGTGTGTGCGAGTGCCAACCACTCGGGCACAATTATATAGACTTAAAGAGATAAACAAAAATTATCTTATGTATTCTTATTTCCTTTTTTACTATGTAAGAAAAAAACTTATATTCTAAGTAAACTTTTCGGACAAATCAACTAGATTTTTTGTTTTAAGTCGAATAATTTTAAATTTCAAAATATTCATCAAAGGAAATATAGTGCAGAATGAATGTACGTACATTTTTCAGACAAATCAACTAAATTTTGTTCAAATTTGAATAATCTGCATAAAGGAAAAATAGTTCATAAAAAATGTGCGTACATTTCTTTCCGAAAAATCAACGGATTTTTTAATTCAAATAATTCTAAATTTGAAAATCAAGATAAATAAAATATAGAACAGAATGAATCTACAGAATTTTTTCAGATAAATCAACTAATTTTTTGTTTGAATTCAAATAATTCGAAATTTCAAAGTCTAGATAAAAGGAAATATAGTGCAAAATGAATGTATGTATTTTTTGTACAAATGAACGAAGTTTTTCTTTTAATTCAAATAATTTCCTATTTGAAAATCTAGATAAAAGAAAATATAGGTCAGAATGAATGTACATAATTTTTTTGAACAAATCTACTCAATTTTTATTTGAATTCAAACAATTTAAACTAAATAATCTAGATAAAAGAAAATCTAGTGGAGAATGAATGTATGTAATTTCCTTTCGGAAAAAATCTGCGGAAATTTTGTTTGAATCCAAATAATTTTAAATTTTAAAATCTAGAGAAAAGAAAATATAGTTCAAAATGTGTACTTTTATTTGAAAGAAGGACTGTGATATTTGGCACATGTGTGTCATATAAGCAAAACTGCCACACCTCTACTTCTTTCACTTTAAATTATCACACGACTCCCATTCCTTCGACCCCGCCTTCTACCGAACTACCCCGCAGGCTTGACCAAAAAACCTGCTTCTTGCACACATCTAGCGCACCCACCCCCGAGAAAATTGCCACTTCTTCACGTCTACCACATGTTAAGAAAATTACGCATGTGGGATTCGAACCTACACCTCCTTGGCACCAAACCGTGCCACCATAACCAACTCACCCTTAGTTATTTGTTGCTCAAACTAAAGAAACTAATCATTTTGACCCTTTTTTTTACAATTTTGTTACTACAAAAAAGTACAGAAAATTACCATGATTTTCCCTCAAGACAAAGTTACCATGATATTCGTATGCAAGTTATCAGCCCTGTGTTGCGTAAGTTACCGTGCTATTTACATAGAACTTACCAGGTACTATGTTTCAACAACTACACCCCTTTCAAAGTTACCACTGTGTTTTGTACACAAGTTATAAGGTCTTCGATGTGTAAAATACTGTGGTACTTACAAATAAGTTATCAGGATATGTGTACATCAACCTCGCTCTTGGTCAAAGTTACCATGGGGGATTGTACATGAGTTACCGGATCTACAATTCGTATATTATCATGGTACTTACACCTAAAAACATGGATGTGTTTCGGTAACTTTTTCCATAGGTCAAAAATTACCACAATGTTTTTGCGTAACTTATCACGCCTATAGCGGATCAAAGTGAGCCATTTTTCTGGGCCAACCCACGAGCACGTGTGCCCCTCATGACACTAAACATTATGTGGCTTTTTCATGGCACACCATGTGTTGTGTTCATCTAAGAGGCCCCGCGAGGCGAGTGTATGTTTTTAACAACTTGTTTTCCTTTGGTAAAAAGTTACCATCATGTTTATATTGTAAGTTATCGGTTATGCGGTGCTTATATTATCATGTCATTCACACACAAAAAATCAGGGATGCTGATTCTAGGTAACATATCAAGCCTGCAGTGGTAACCTATCATGGTGCTATTTACACATAAAAATACCTGGGGAGTGAGGTATAGTACCGTGCTATTTACACATAAGATACCGGAGTACCTTTTCAAAAAAAAAA
>LR738715.1:823081168-823140793 GCA_902687465.1 Secale cereale
AAAAAAAAAACTTCCCTATGGTCAAAGTTACCACGGTGTTTCTACCTCAGTTATCAGATGTGTGCTGCGTAAATTATCATCTATTTACACGTAAATTATCGGGTATCTTTTCACATTTTCCTTTTTCAAGGTTAAAGTTACCATGATTTTTGTATCTAAATTATTAGGTCTATGGCGTGAATCTTATCGTGCTATTTACAGAAATTACCGGCGGCCGGGTTCAACAACTTTCTTCCCAATGATCAAAGTTATCACGAGGCTTTTACCAAAGTTATCACGCCTTCAGTGCTTATGACCTTGCTACTTACACATAATATAACGCGTTGTATACAAAAGTTATCATGTTGGTGGTGCGTCATTTATCGTGGTGGTGATGAGAATTTACCACGGGAAAAGTTTATGTGCCGGGTTTGATAGGTGAAACAAAAGTTTTTCAGTGCTAAAATATTAAAGGCAAAACATGTCAAAAACAGTATTTCCTTTAGCTTGTTCAACAATGAGTGTCATAGGTGAGTTGGTTAGCTCCCTTCGTTGATTACTTGCAGACCAGAGATCAAATCCCAATCCAAGCATTATTTTTGCCCGAAAATCGGTGGGAAAGGAAGGAGATCAAGAAGAAAGGAAGGAGATCGGGAGGACGTGCGGGAAAGGAAGGAGATCGCGAGGGCGTGCGGGGGAAGGAAGGAGATCAGGAGGAAAGGAAGGAGGGCGTGCGGGGGAAGGAAGGAGATCAGAGGAAAGGAAGGAGGGCGTGCATGCGGGGGAAGGGGAAGGAAGGAGGAGGACGTGTGGCAGATTTGCAATCTGCCACACGTGTGCCACATACATATTTCGTTGAAAGAATATATACGTTAGTAGTCTGTATTTAACACAAGCAGATCAGGTGAGTTGGTTAGGAGCCGTGCACTAACGTGACAAGGCGCCTGTTCGATCCCACACTGACCCCTTGTTTTCAGCCCAGTTTGTTTAAACCATACACTGACTTGTACGAACTTAAAATCAACCGTGGATGTTTCTAAAAAAAAAACACGTGCACTGCACTTCAGCTGCTCCCAGCCACTGACAATGGGCCCTGACCACGCTGACGTGCCATGCAGGCAACGAATACACCCGCGTACGAAAAATATGATCGTATTTGCACGTCCGTGCAAGTTTGATGACCGGAAAGACGTATTTTGCAAGTTTGTGCCACGCGCGCAAGTTCTAAGACTACCGATGTATTTACCTCCTATTTTTTCTTTAGCCTCAGTTATACATGAATACAAGTTGAAGAAAATGATCAGACGCACAACACACACCCGCTTTGATCCCACGGATCGATCTTTGGGCGACTGGGTAGCCACCATCACATCCAACCAATTATATTACTATAAGAATCTCGGTGGCGGATGATGATTTTTTAACAGCCCCGTTCTCTGGAAACAAAATTTAGTTCGCGGTTTTGCAGATGGTAGTCCGATGGCTTCTCGACTGGGTTTTTATCAAGTTTTTTGGGATGTGATTAAGGAGGCATGATACTATTGTTGAACGAGATACACATAGAAAATGGAGACATATTTTGCTGAGATGCAAGTCGGATCCAACAACATCAGCCGATTTGTCTCTTGAATGTCCACTTTAAGATTTCTACAAGGGTGACAACTAACCGGTTGAACCTTTTTGGGATGTGATTAAGGGGGCGTGATACTATTGTTTAACCAGATACACATAGAAAACGGAAACATATTTTGCTGAGATGCAAGTCGGATCCAACAATATGAGCCGATTTGTCTGTTGAATGTCCGCTTTAAGGTTTCTACGAGGGTGACAACTAACCGGTTGAAGGGGGTGGCTGACCTTGTGGTACGCCGCAGACTAAGGTATAGCCTAGTGGTGGGAAGGGGTCCACCCACCCAGGTTGAAGGCACGGTACTTGCAATTTGGGTTTGTTGTACCAATTATACTGTAAGGGGTTCCCTTACAGTCTTTCTATATAAAAAAAACCTTGTGATACGCCCCACCCAAACAACGATGCGTTGATGAAATGTACTCGATGTGGTTGTTGTTCTACATAAAATTGTACATAAAGTTCAAAAAAGTCGAGCAAGGACATCTTTATAATTGATTTTGAAGCCTATGATAAAGTGAAGTGACCCAGTCACTATTCCCTAGCAAGGAAATGGCTCAGGAGTTGATGATGTTGTTTGAGGATAAGCCAGTTGAAATAATATCCGCACATATGTGGAGGATCCACCAATTGAACATGAAAAAGATAGTGACTGAGAGAATGGAAGTTGAAGAAGTACAAAACCATGAATCTTGCAATGATTGTGTTGACTATAGCAAGCTCAATCACATATTGTTGATGAGAAGAAGCCAACAAATAAAAGGCTAGTTAAAGAAGGAAGCAAATTTGGTGACAGTGATTTTCTCCTATTGTATTGCTCATTAGATGACAACGAGGCACATGCTAAGCCAGAAGATAAGTATGAAGATGACTCAAGTGCTTAAGATGATGAGTCTTATGATGAAGACAATGATGGTCAACTTATCATAAGTGATTCCAAATATGCAGTGTTCAACACACGAAGCTTAAGTGATCAAATTTAGCTTGGGTGTGACATTTAATGGGGAGAAAGGAGTTCAAAGATGCAGTCATTACACTTGGTTTTGTTGAAAGAACAAGAAAATAAGTCGATAAATGACGAGGGGGCGGGGTAAGGGCGAAATCCACATGGCTTATTGTCCTTGGGTGTGTTTGTTGAAGAAAGCGTCAAAGTTTGTAATATGACAGATAACTAAATTTACCGGAGTACACACTTGTCCAAGAAGGAAACAAAATACACATGTGAGAAGCACAACAATTGCCAATAAATTTGAGAATTTGATAAGGTCCAATCAAGAATGGTCAATCCATCAACTAAAGGCAACCATGCATGAAGAAATGTTTGCAAATGTTGAACATCTCCTTCAAATATGGTGGTACAGTCGGGTTAAACCAACAACAGAAATCACACACACACCCAGCCTCCAAACGAGATTAAAACCAATTTGACATTTGAGATAAGTGGGCGCAACAAGTCCCTAAAAGAGAAAACTTGTAGCACTACATTGGAATCACCCAAGATCTTGCACAAGTGAAATACCTTCTCACTGGGTTGTTAATCCTCCAATAAATCCACCTTGCTGCATTCGCCTTCTCTACGCAGTCGCACAACCTCAACGGCTCATAGTGCAATAGGTGTTCTTGGTATGGTATAGAGGGCATCCTGCTTCCTTTGACGGGTCTATAGTTGTTCGATAACAATCTCAAGCTTCCACTCTGTGGTGCCATTGGTTACTCCCACTCATTGATCGTTCTCGGCTCTAATAGTGCTATAGGGTTAGGGTTTCGGCTAACAGAGAGGGGAAAGGTAGAGTCGAAGTGATGGGTGAGACAAGTGTGAAGTGAAGGCCGAGACAAATGGGGGATTGGGAGTATTTTACTTAAGTATTGAGCTGACATAGTGTGCTGACTAGAGTAGGCGACTTGGTCGATGATGTGCCATCCAATTGGGTCCACACCCAATGAGTCCAAATTTGTATTACTTTTTACTTCAAGTTTTGCGCCGTAGCTGTAGGATTTTCAGAATTTTATCGCGTTCGTGCACCCTTTTGTCTTATTTCACGAGGACCTTGACCGAGGAGGATATCTGAAGCATTAAAGAAGAAATCATAAGTATATGAGTGAGAACCTACTATATGAAGTAGCGATCAAATGGAGCAAATTCCAATTGCACCAGCACTTCTAGGAGAGAAGAAAACGATTGGTGCAAGCGTGCCCGCTCATACCAGGTGGCATCGCCTTCCCCTGGTCCATTTTACCCCGGTGGCTCTGGGTCTCAAATCAAAGACACACATAGATCGTAAACTCTGCCATAACCAAGAACCCTAGCCTCCGTAAGGGATTCATAGAGGGGGACTTGATAGAAGGGCTCCACTAAGCTATCGACCTGATCAAGGAGACTCTAACATCAACCATCATCATCAGTTCATCACCCCCCCTATTCACCTCTTTGTCAAACCAAACCCTATGTGGATTCCTATGTGTATTATCGTTCATTCATGATTATATGATTATCCCTTTGATGCTTGTTATCTCTATGTATGGGTAAAAACCCCTAGTTCTTGGGATACGAAGGAATCCTTCTTTGCATGTTTAAGTTAATATTTATCATGAATGTTGTGTAAGGTGGACCACTAGGGATTTTTTCCTTAGGCCCTTCCAATGCTCCATCTTGTACAGGTGCTAAGCCTGCCATGTAGGAAAAAAAGATGATGTGGCAAGGTAATTAAAAGAGGAGAGAGATGGATGTGGTGACCCCAGGAAGAAACAATGCCAAGCGCGGGAACCTAGGTAAAACACTTAAATGAAAGAAGCCCACCAATGCATGGATAACTTTAGTTGTTAAATCATTAAATGAAGGATGCTTAGCTACAACAAGTTAAGCACCTTTGCATTGGGGACTTTAGTTGCTTAGCTCTTTAATATGCTTAGCACCACATCTTAGCACCAATGCATTGGATGAGGTCTTATGGGCATGAAGGATGTTACTATCGTTGTGATGATGGGATGCATAGGTAAGGATGTGCAATAACATCCTTCATTCCTTCCCAGAGCAATTAATAGAGGAATAACGGAGAACTAATCATTGGCCACGTCCATGGGTGCGGTACCCTTAATCATCATTATCGTTACCTCCTGTCTGAGGAATGATTACGACTTGTGTGATATGGAGCCACTTATGTAGCACATATGTTTACCAGGCTCTGCCCACATATAAAATGCCGCGTGGATTAGTTAATCGAACCTAGAACTATGCATTCCCATGTGTTAGGTTCGACACATACTAGTGGGGAATCCATACTCTCCGAGGACGCCTTGACCTTATTGATTTCATTGCTCCCGTTTATTCAGTCTCTTTCTTTTACTTAATATTGAACTTTACTCTCGGTCATCAATCACTCGCAACACTTTCAACTTCCATTTCCGTTTTTTACTGTAACTAACTTGCAGGCACATTTACATAAACCTCTACAAGATGCAAAGAACACTCGTTGTGGGATTAATACTCTTATTTCGAAAAAGCTACAACTAAACTATGTAGACTTGCAGAACATAAACACCAACGCCAGACTAAGTCAGGGGGAGGGCTTTGTCTGGTTTCAACATTTCTAGGGTGTAGTCTAATCGACTTGCTAATTGAGGATTGTAGATTAAACCACACAAGAGATTAGGGTTGAAATATGCATCCCTCTCTTAATTTTTAGGGTAAAGTATGCAATTGTTCGTATATAGGAAAATGATGATCATATCTAGCCATGAAAGAAATAACTAGTAGGCAAGCGATGTATTGAGGAAAATTACCCTCATAGAAAGTTTGATACTCTAAATTATTTTTATTTAGTAATCGGCAAATCCCCCCATCTGCTTACACCTAGAACTTTAGTCATTCACTCTAGAAACCTCTGTATGTTTAGAGCCTGGTGCTACTATATCTTTTTTATGAATATGCAGCAACACATACATATACTTGCATTTGATCAAGTGGCACATATTAATTTGTGAAGACAATTGATTTTTTTTCTTTGTAAGAATTATGTCTAACCAAAGATTTTTAAGAGGCGTTATCCAAAAGTTAAACAACTTAGGTCACTTCCTTTAGCATATGATTTATTTTCCGAAGGTCCATTTTCTACAACCGATATTAGAAGATATGATAAAAATATGTCAACCATTATTTAGTACTAAGTGCTTAATTTTGGTGAGTATAATAGACAAACTATTTGGTGAAAAACATATAATGAGAAAATGCGTTATAAATAAATAAAAAATTAGCATAAACTTACAAGGTTATTATTTTATCTGATGTGGCAAACAATATCGACAGATCTCGTTCACTTGGTTCTCATGAAAAAGAAGGGGACTTAGGTAAAATGGGTAACTGGTATTGCTGCCTAGTTGCCGTCAGTATAGGTTGTTCTGATGAAAATGATGGGAGAAAATAGGTACAATATGAGGTTGCTTCTATCACTTGCATGAAGGACAAGTTGCCGATGCAATTTCCTAAACTAAGGCGACTGATAGTGGTGCCTACTTACCATCAGTGTCGACGTCGCTGCAGCCTAGTGGCTTCTTCTTGCGTTCCTCTTCCTCCTCCTTATTCTCCTCCTCCACCTAGGCCTCGAGGAGGAGAGCTTCCTTTGCCAAGGCAAGCTCCACGACAAGCTTAACAGTAATGTTAAGATGCTCGAGGAACATCTTTTAAAGCTCCTGGGTATGGATGCGCATCCGGTCAGTTTTGGACCTGAGATACTCAGTATTCGACTCTGACCTGAAGACTTGGATGATGCCAAAGGTGAACGTTATGGCCCAGAGACCCGCGGCCCACACAACTCACCTCAAGCATGTGCGTTGTTGTCTTTAGTGCAAGGACGTTGGACTTGACGTCGACGAGCTCATGGGCATGGGCAATGTGCCAAGTGTGGTCCTCCTTGTGCTTGTCGAGGCGCCCCCTCCATCTTGAGCTTGAATGTGACAACATTGTGGTCTATGTAAACCTCATTGTGGACTATATTGTTGGTCAAATCAAGTTCCAAGTGAGATACGTGCTTTGCGAGGTACTCCTCGAGGCAGCTAATGCGCTACTCGAGGTCGGTGATGGCGAAGGAATCACCATATGGTTGTCGCGGTGGGGGATCCGGATCAGATCAGAGTGGTGGACGTTGGCGGTAGAGGGGAGCTTGGTAGGGGCACGAGATGGGGATGGGAAGGCAGCTGTGCGAAACTGACAGATGGGGATCGTGGCAAGGAGGGGGTGTGTGATGGCCTGGAAGACATACATGGTTGTGTAGCACCTTTGTGTAAGTATCCCGATAGTTATCATCCCAGCGAAGAGCGGAGGAGAGTATTTATGTGAGGCGTTTCGGTCATGCACAAGTTGTCACATGTCTTGTGTGAACTAACTCTCTGAAAATATGTAGATAATGTTATTGTCCCTTGCAGCAAATATATTAGAGTGGCGAAAGAGTTGATAGTTGCAGGGAGAATAATAAAGGGTTCAAAACTAAAGAAAGGAGCTGAAAGTAAACGGTTGGTTGCCTGCAATAGAGAGTTTAGGCGCAGAGAAACTTCGGATCATGGTGTACATCAAGTGTGCCATTGCGATATATAGTAATACCAATTACGTTGTATTGTGGTTCTAACACATAGAATGTTTGTTCTGTAGGTGGTTGACCCTTGAATGGCTGAACTTCTCCATGCCAGAATTATTGTTCTCAATTATTGTCTTGCTTTGGTGTTTCCATAGCATGGTCATCTCTAAAATTAAGGTCATAAGACTCGATCGACACATTAAATATCTTGGATCCTCATTATCCTCATATTGTCTTTGCTCCTCATAACTAGATACTAACACCTATCACCAGGAAGCCACATATTTGCTAAATAATATGTGTTACTTGTGTAGGTCTTTAGATCATGTTGCCCGTGCCCTTAGTTGGACAACACACATTGTACTCAAGACAGATAATCAACTAGTGGTCAATCGTAGAACTATTACCACAAATGATGACATACAGAATATGCACAAAAGAACCTCATCGATCCCACACATCTACCACGCCTATGGGGAATTACTCACGCATGAGTGAAATAACCAAACATCTCATAGATCTAACAAAGAGAAGTCATATCGGCAATAAAAAATTCATGATGTGATGAATGATTAAAAACGTTTTAGTCTATCGGATGTAGGGCTCTGCAGACCCAAGAAGATTCGAACTCTGGGGCGTGTGCAGAGATCTCCCCCTTCACCAGTCTCAAGCTTGCCACCCTGCTGCTCAGACTCGTCCAATTTGCGCGAGCGGGGAAAAGGATGAAGAGGACAGTTTACCCAGGTTCGGGCCACCTTGCGGTGTAAAACCCTACTCCTGTTTGTGGTGGATTGGCCTCACGAGGATGTTGAGGGTGGACTAGTATAGTGGATGAGCAACCTGACGAGGGCTTGAGTGGCGAGGGTGGAAAATGGGTCTCATCCCTCTCTTCGGCGGTGGCTAGCCTGTATTTATAGTGACCACGGTCTTCTTCCCTCGTCATTTAGGCGGGGAGCGATTCCACAATGTCCAATTTTGAAAGGGGACAAGAGGTACATCTTATCCTGAAAAAAGGTGGTCTTCGTCTGCAAAGCCTGTGGTCGTGACGCAGCGGTGGGCTCGGCGATCACATCCGTCCTGTCGAGCTCGTGGTCTTGGTCTTGTTGCACTAGAATGGAAACCTTTGGGGATCCCTCGCGAACCGGCGTACATCCTTGCATCCTTAGAACCAAAGAGGAAATTGTCTCCTGTGCACCCGCTGGCACCCGCCTGGCCTTGATCGTCATGGCTCACATCGTCGCAGCCTCGTGAGGCTGGGTACCTGCATAGCCGCTCCCCGGGAGGCAACCTGGGGATGCCGCTCCTCTGAGGGTCCTAACGTCATTCTCCTCACGGAGTCGTGGGACCTCGCGAGGGTCTTGTCTTGGGGGCCTCACCGCTGGGCCGTACCAGGCCGTTGTGGGAGCCACGCTGTGGGCCGCAAGCAGGCGGGTCTGGGTACCCCCGACCCCAGAACGCCGACATAGTCCCCAGACGAGTATGAATAGAGTTTCAGATCCTAATCTTACAACTTAGAATTCATTTCTCTATGGCGGTGTTTGCGAGGAATGAAATGGGGTTGGAGCGGAAGAGGTGGATTTGATCTTTGAGGGTCTCCCTGGTCTCAATCTCATATTCCCATGTTCTAGTCGTGAACTCGTGATGTCGGTGGCTCTCACTGTATCTACTCGCCTCTGATTTTCGAATCGGTTAATTAACCAAGAGCTTGATTTCCTCATCAGCTCCACGTACCAAGCCTGGCATCACTTCTCGCTGAGTGTTCAGCGTCTTGGATATTGCAATATATGTACCAATTCCAAACTATGTCCTAGGTCAATAGTTCGGTTGCCCGGCTCCTATGCTTACCTTCTTACATTCTGCAAGTTCGGCCAAAAAGGTAAAGGGAGAACCTTGCGATTGTACTTATGGTAGTCCAGTTAAGTACCCCAGGAGGAGAAAGCCGAAAACTGACTGTCATAGTAAGCGATAACTGGTCAACGATCCGATGACGAGCATTAGACTCAAAAATCGTTAGCGATTTCTCTGTGTCACGCGTAGGGTTTGTCTTCGCGCGACCCACGTGATCACAAGGTAGGCCTGGACTTCCAAGTATATCACACTAATACTGGGGGCTAGTCCCTAGCTAGCTCCCACCGTCAAGCTCCTATGGCTAAGTGAAAGCAATAAAACCGAACAGTCTGATTGCCTAGTCTCTCTCACGCGCTACCACCTTTGGGTACCGAGACGTCGGCTAAGGGCGTGCTACCTCTTGAGCTTGCGTTGGTTTTTCCCTTGAAGAGGAAAGTGTGATGCAGCAAAGTAGAGTAAGTATTTCCCTCAGTTTGAGAACCAAGGTATCAATTCAGTAGGAGACAACGCGCAAGTCATCGAATACCTACACAAACAATCAACATCTTGCACCCAACGCGATAAAGGGGTTGTCATTCCCTTCACGGTTACTTGCAAAAGTGAGATCTGATAGAGATGGATAAACGATAAAGTAAATATTTTTGGTATTTGTGGTTTATAGATCGGAAAGTAAAAGATTGCAAAAAGAGTAAATAGGAAACTAATATTGCAGATCAAAAACTTATATGATGGGAAATAGACCCGGGGGCCAAACTAGAGGCTTCTCTCAAGATAGAAAATATCACGGTGGGAGAACAAATTACTGCCAAGCAATTGATAGAAAAACACATAATTATGACGATATCTGAGGAAATTATCATGAATATAGGCATCACGTCCGTGTCAAGTAGACTGATTCATGCCTGCATCTAATACTATTACTCCACACATCGATCGACTCCTGCCTGCATCTAGGGTATTAAGTTCATGAAGAACAGAGTAATACTTTAAGTAGGATGACGTGATGTAGTGGAATTAACTCAAGCAATATGATGAAAACTCCATCTTGTTATCCTCGATGACAACAATATAATACGTGCCTCGTCCCCTTCTGTCACTGGGTGAGATCACCGCAAGATTGAACCCAAAGCAAAGCACTTCTCCTATTGCAAGAAAAACCAATCTAGTTGGCCAAACCAAACCGATAGTTCGAAGAGAAATACTAAGATATCAAATCATGCAAATAAGAATTCAGAGAAGATTCAAATATATTCATAGATAAGCTGATCATAAATTCGCAATTCATTGGATCTCGGCAAACACACCGCAAAAGAAGATTACATCGGATAGATCTCCAAGAAAATCGAGGAGAACATGGTATTGAGAATAAAAGAGAGAGAATAAGCCATCTAGCTACTAGCTATGGACCCGTAGGTCTGTGGTAAACTACTCACGCTTCATCAGAAGGGCAATAGGGTTGATGTAGATGCCCTCTGTGATCGAATCCCCCTTCGGCAGAGTACCGAAAAAGGCCTCCAGATGGTATCTCGCGGATACAGAAGGTTACGACGGTCGAAAAGTGGTTTCGTCCTCCTCTCTAGGGTTTCTGAAATATATGTGAATATATAGGTGGAAGAAATAGGTCGGTGGAGTCACGAGAGGCCCACAAGGGTGGGGCGCGCCCTCCCCCTTGTGGGCGCCTCGTGGCTCTTCTGACTTGGTTCTCAAGCTTCTGGGGTGTCTTCTGGTCCAAGAAAAATCATCGCGAGGGTTTTGTTCCGCTTGGACTCCGTTTGATATTCCTTTTCTGCAAAACTCAAAAACAAGGAAAAAAAACAGAAACTGGCACTGGGCTCTAGGTTAATAGGTTAGTCCCAAAAATAATATAAAATAACATAATAATGCATATAAAACATCCAAATTAGATAATATAATAGCATGGAACAATCAAAAATTATAGATACGTCCGAGACGTATCCGAGTGACAGTGCGGAGACGGAACACCTCGGGTGACATTCACTTGGGGGCTGAAACCGATGACTGGCAGCTCTCAGAATGAACACACGACCACACATGAATCAAATAAAAACATCACATTTTAAAGCACGTAAACATACCACATTACAAAAGCATACATGTCCAGTTAACAACCAAGTACATTCATTCAATGATTACATCCTTTGAACACTGGCCCTCTATTGCCCTAGGGCCAATCATAACCTGCGCAAAATACAACTCAGGATGGCAATGCTCCTTTCCTACCGGCGGAGGACCAGTGACCATGCCCATTGGCTTAATTTTAGGCTAATGAACCATGGTCTTTGCAAATGCCAACCTAGCCCCCTCAAGGCACGCAGAGCGCTTCACGACATCAATCCGGGGCAATGCCTCCCGCAAATTTTGTGCCAGGCTGAAGTAGCTGTCCGAAATTGGCTCAGCGGGCCACAACAGATACAGAGATCCTTCAGGGCGGCTTCAGACATCCGATGCAACTCCATCAACTGCTTCATTTGGTTACTGAGGAAGGGAGGATGTTCAGAGGCCGGGAACTGCGGCCAGAAGAGCCGTTGCTCGGAGTCCTCCCCGTGAACAGCATAATGCTCCATCGCGGCTGCCACACTCCTTGCCAGTTCGGCGAAGACGCGTGCAGAGCGCCAAACCGCATCAGCAAGGTGAACATGTTGCATCCAAACACACTCTGTAGTAAGTATTTCTTACCATCTGCAATTTGCCCTCTTGACGGAGCTCCTCACGGACACCTCACGCCTCGGTCCTCGTCTCCTAGAGTTCCTTCTCCACCCTGGATAGCATAGAAGACCGCTCCTCCTGCTCCTTCTCAAGGGCCTCAACCTTCTGGACGGCATCCTTGAGCTCCACCTGCACCTCGGCTACTCGAGTCTTGTGCTTCTAACCAGCGACCTTGGCCTCCTCAAGCTCGGCCACCGCCTTTTCTGCGACCGCTTTCTTTGTGGCAGCCTCAACCTTGACTTTCTTCAGGGCCTTTTTCAAGCCCTTGACCTCGGCGGCGGCAGCTGCAATATCATCATATTATAAGATTAGCATACAGTCCGTAGTGTAAGTTTCCGGCAAATAAGTAATCATACATCTTAACAAGGGCTTACCTTGTGCTTCGTCAAGCCGCTTGTTGACAAGGTCAAGCTCTCCGTCAGAGCGCTTGAGCTTTCGATCCATCTCCTCTAGTGCCGCCGCATTAGCAGCCACAGCCAAGGAAGATGCTTGTGACATAAAAAAATCACATCAATTAAAATATTGGCCTACAGAATTGGACCCTCTGCAAGTCTCTTTGTAATTCTGCAGAGTCTTGAGGGCTGTGATACATACGGCCTACTCAAACTAAGGGCTAAAACCAGTTTATGGGAAAAGAGCATTACTTGACTTACCTCAAAGCCTGTTAGCAGGCCTTGGACAGCGTCGCTCAGTCCGGATTGGACGGACCGAACACCCTATATGACCGCACCCATAAGAGTGCGGTGCTCGTCGACGGTGAGAGAGTTGCTTACCAACCCCGCCAGCACGTCTGGCCAGTCTGTCGCCGCCCGGTTAGAGGTGTTCGGCGCGGGCGTCGGGCCCCCGACCCCTTCCTCGTCGGAAGGAGGAAATAAAACCTTCGAGGACCTTGGTGACTTAGGAGCTGGCGGATGAGGGGGTCCGGATGGTCCGGACTCCCTTCCTGCATTAGCCAGGAAGGTCGCATCCTCCTGGTCTTCGGCGACCAAGGTGTCAACCTCTGCCATGGTAGCGTAGACCACTTCCCCCGTGTTCGAAGGGGGAGGGTTCCTTCGGGACAGCACCTTTCTGACCTCTTCAGGGATCAAGGGAGGTGCGGAGCGTGACACAGATCCGTTGTCCGCTAGTTCGGCGGGCGGGGACGTCCCCTCTGAGGTCTGCTCGACGGGGTGGTCGCGTGGAGGGCTGCGTCACTCATAAGGGATTGTTGAGAATAAGGCAACTAAAAACGCCAACCTGTTGGCATGGGGCTTGACCCTAGGTTCCCTCCCCGGAACCTCTTCGGACGCTTCGGACCCCTCATCGGAGTCCGAGCTATCAGGAAGGACCAGCTTAGGCCGACACTGCCTCTTCGGGGCTTGAGGGGATCGTACCTCCTTGGCATCGTCGGACACCGCCCTCTTCTTAGAGTGCGAGGAGGCGATTTCCTCCTCGTCCTCATCCTCATCCCTGTCTTGAGCAGTCGGGGCTACATCATCTGTGGACTGGGTGTCCGGATGAGCTCTGCGGCGGAGGCCCTCCCTGACCCTGGTACATCTTTCTTATTTTTGCCCTTCTGATCGGGCGCCTTGTAGGGCACCATGATCCGCAACCTCTCTAGCTGGGCTGATCGGGGCTCCTCGGGCAGCGGCGCCGGACTACTAATCTTCTTGGCCTTTCTAAGCCAGCCTTGCAAAAATCCGCAAAGGAAAGCTTAGATCGCATCATGCGTGGTAAGACTACCCGAACACATGTCAAGCGAAGGACCACTTACCTCCCTCGGGGGGTTCACAGCGTCGAGGCCGATGTCCTCACCCTCGGCCGGCCACTCCTCTTGAGGCTTGAGTAGCAAGTCCCACACATTGTTGTGGGTTGTGCCGAAGAGGTACTGCACGGTGGCCAGGTCTTCAGGCTCGTAAGCCACATCGTCTTGGCCCTTTCCTGGCAAGAGAGGACTCGGCGGTGGAGCATAATTTGGACCACATGGGTCAGCTTGACGCCGGTCTCCATCATGCTGACGACGCACTGATACATCTCCAACGTATCTATAATTTTTTATTGTTCCATGTTGTTATATGATCATTCTTGGATGTTTTACAATCATTTTATAGTCATTTTTGGTACTAACCTATTGACATAGTGCCAAGTGGCAGTTGTTGTTTTCTGCATGTTTTTTACATCACAGGAAATCAATATCAAACGGAGTCCAAACACCGCGAAACTTTTTGGAGATTTGTTATGGGCCAGAAGATACCCAATGGGCCAGAGCTGCACCTGGGGGGTGCCCCAGGGGGGCACAACCCACCAGGGTGCACCAGGCACCCCTGGCGCGCCCAGATGGGTTGTGCCCACCTCGGTGGCCTCCCACACTGCCTCTTTACCCTATAAAGTCACAAATATTCTAAAACCCTTCGAGGAAGACCTAGATCAGAAGTTCTGCCGCCGCGGGCCTCTGTAGCCACCGAAAACCAATCTTGACCCTTTCCGGTATTCTGCTGGAGGGGGAAATCATCACTGGTGGCCATCTTCATCATCCCGGTGGCAACCATGGTGAGGAGGGAGTAGTCCACCCTCGGGGCTGAGGGTTTATACCAGTAGCTATGTGTTTTATCTCCCTCTCTCGTGTTCTTAATATGCACAATCTTGATGTATCACGGGCTTTGTTAATATAGTCGGATCATATGGTGTTTCCCCCTCTCTTGTTGTGATGAATTGAGTTTTCCCTTTGAGATTTCTTTGGATTGAATACTTTTATGGATTTGAGAACACTTGATATATGTCTTGCAATTGAATACTCTTGGTGACAATGGGGTATCATATTGATTCACTTGATATATGTTTTGGCACTCAACTTGCGGATTCCCGAGGTGACATTGGGGTAATCTATGCATAGGGGTTGATGCACGTTCTTGTCTTTGTTTCTCCGGTAGAAATCTTGGGGCACTCTTTGAGGTTCTTTGTGTTGGATTGAGTATTATAAATCTGAATTTGTTTTGGTGTTATTTTAGTACGAACTCTCGATAGATCGATCAGAAAGGATAACTTTGTGTTATGATAGTACGAACTCTTGATAGATCGATCAGAAAGAATAACCTTGTATTATTTTTGTATGAACTCTTGGATAGTTCGATCGGAAAGAATAACTTCGTGTTATTTTAATACGAACTCTTGGAAAGATTGATCGGAAAGAATAACTTTGAGGTGGTTTCGTACCCCACCAACAATTTCTTCTTATGTTCTCCGCTAGCTAGGAACTTTGGAGTGATTCTTCATCGCACTTTGAGGGATGATTATATGATCCAATTATATTGGTATTGTTGAGAAATTGCACTAGCAAAAGTACGGACCCTAGGCTTTGTTTTCCATCATTGCAATACCGTTTGTGCTCACTTTTGGTACTTGCTACCTTGCTGTTTTTTATTGTTCGCACTACAAAAACTCATATCTACTATCCATATTACACTTGTATCACCATCTCTTCGCCGAACTAGTGCACCTATACAATTTCCCATTGTATTTGGTGTGTTGGGGACACAAGAGACTTTTTATTATTTGGTTACAGGGTTGTTTGAGAGAGACCATATTCATCCTACACCTCCTACGGATTGATAAACCATAGGTCATCCACTTGAGGGAAAATTGCTACTGTCCTACAGAACTCTACGCTTGGAGGCCCAACACGTGTCTATAAGAATAAAGTTACGTAGTAGACATCAAGCTCTTTTTTGGCGCCGTTGTCGGGGAGGTGAGTGCTTGAAGGTATATCTTTAGATCTTGCAATCGAATCTTTTAGTTTCTTGTTTTATCACTACTTTAGTTTAGTAAAAGAAAACTATAAAAAAACCGAATTGAGGTTGCATCATATTATTGATCATCTTTATAATATCTTTCTTGAAAATGTTGGATCAGAAAATTGTGCTTAATTGTTAGAAGAAGAATGCTATAAAATTGTTTGGCATAAATGATGAGCATGATTGCAATGTTGTTAGTATGAATTCTTTGAATATCCATGATGCTAACGATATGCAAAGCCACAAGCTTGGGGATGCTATGTTTGATGAAGATGATATTTTAAGCCCCCCAAGATTTGATGTGTAAATTTGTTATAATGAAAGCAGGCCTCCTATTTATGATGATTATATTGATGAAAGTGGATTTGGAGAGGTCATGACTTTATTTAGTGATGAATCCACTACTTTGGAGTATGTTTCAATTGACTATGATAACAAAGTTGCTATCTATGATGATTATGGTGATGAAATGTATGCTATATTGAATAATGATAACCATGAAACTTGTCATCGTGACTTTAATTTTCAATCTCATGATAGTTATTTTGTTGAGTTTGCTCCCACCACTATTCATGAGAATAAATTTGCTTATGTGGAGAGTAGCAAAATTTATATTCTTATGGATCATGAAAAGAATGCTTTATGTGATGGATATATTGTTGAATTCATTCATGATGCTACTGAAAACTACTATGAGAGAGGAACATATGCTTCTAGGTATTGCAATAATATCAAGTTTCCTCTCTATGTGTTGAAAATCTTGATGTTTTGCTTGTTTTGCCTTCCTATGCTAGTTGATTTTTGTTCCCATAAATTGTTTGCTCACAAAATCCCTATGCATAGGAAGTGGGTTAGGCTTAAATGTGCTTGCCATGTGATTCATGATGCTCTCTTTCATGTTTCAATTCTTATCTTTTATGCGAGCATCATTGAACTCATCATGCCTAGCTAAAATGCATTAAAGAAAAGCGCTTGTTGGGAGACAACCCAACACTTATACCTACTGTTTTTGTGTGTTCACATGATTATGCTACTGTAGTAATCATGTTTTATAGGTTTTGTTTCTATAAAGTGCCAAGCAAAGCCTTAGGATCATGTTGGGTGTTAGTAGATTTGATCTTGCTGAAAAACATAAACTTTTGCGCTCACGAGAAAAAAATAGCACTTTTATCAGAAGAGTGATTTTAAGTTGATTCTTTTTGCATAAGATTAATATACAAATTGCTCACGTCGCCCTATTTTTCTCAAGATTTCTAGAGTTGCAGAAGTATGGTGAATGTTCAGATCATTACAGACTGTTCTGTTTTTGGCAGATTCTGTTTTCAATGCATAGTTTGCTTATTTTCTAGTTTCTATTCCTTATATTGATCAATATAAATTGTAGAAATGTTATGCTACAATAGGCATTGTGTGGAAACAATTATTAATCTTGTCTTTTATAGTACCAAAGTGAATGATTTGTTTTATCATACTAACCCACCTCACGAAGTTTTGGCAAGTTTTGTGTGATTGAAGTTTTCAAGTTTTGGGTGAGATGTCGATATGAGGAGAATAAGGAGTGTCAAGACCCTAAGCTTGGGGATTCCCAAGGCACCCCAAGGAAATATTCAAGGAATACCCAAGAAACTAAGCTTGGGGATGCCCTGGAAGGCACCCCCTCTTTCGTCTCCAACATTATCGATAACCTCACTTGAAGCTATATTTTTATTCGTCACATGATATGAGTTTTGCTTGGAGCGTCATTTTATTTAGTTAGTATTTGCTTGATGTTGTTTAGAATAATGTTTTGCATATTTTATTTCAATAAAAGTGTCAAGGATAGCCTTTACCATGCTTATTTTGCAAGTATATATGTTGCTGTTTGAAAACATAAAGTTTTCTATCATTGTCTGAATTCTTCTGGATAGTCAGAACGTGATAAATTCTTGAAATTTTTACACAGTTAGCATAAATAGGTTCTCTGTAACATGGTAATTGTTAAGAAGTTTTAGAGCTAGGTAAGTATGAGAACAATTCCACTCTTTACAGACTGTACTGTTTTGGCAGATTGCTGTTATGTTTGCATTGTTTGCATATGTTTGCTTGTTTAATGATTCTATTTGAGGATAGGAGTATTAAATATGCAAAGGCATTTAGTATGCAATGTTGAATAATAATTTTAGTAATTTGCTACAGTAGAGAATGATAAGATTTTTGCATTGGTTTATACTAACTTATCTCACGAGTTCTTGTTGAGTTTTGTGTGGATGAAGTTTTTGAGATTTAGGAAAACCGTGATATGAAAAGAATTAAGGAGACACAAAAGCTCAAGCTTGGGGATGCCCAAGGCACCCCAAGATAATATTTCAAGAAGTATCAAGCATCTAAGCTTGGGGACGCCCTGATAGGCATCCCACCTTTCTTCATCAACAATTATCAGTTAGCATCAGTTGATCCTAAGTTTTTGCTTCTTCACATGAAATGTGCTATTCTTGAAATGTCATTTTATTTTATTTGCTTGATGTTTTAATAAAATACTTAGATCTAAAGTTTTTAAATAAAATAGAGCCCCCAAATAGTTGATAGGGAGGCTAGGTAAGCGGCATTCACATCCTGTCAACGAAGCTCTTTTCCGGCGCCGTTCCTCTAGTGCTTCACTTATATCTTTTTGAGAACAGTGTGATTTAGTATTTTTGAATAAATTCTCTCTTGCTTCACTTAGATTAATTTGAGAGAATAAAATTTTATGCTCATGAACTTCACTTATATTTGTTTGAGCTTATCAAAAGCAACACATGAAAATTAGTCCCAAAGTGATAGATATCCAACAAGGATATAATAAAAACTGTCATGAAGATCATTGGACAAAATAAACTTGATTCCTTGTAATAGTTTTGAGACATGATGATGTGATATGTGAGTCATGTTGATGAGTAATTGTGCTTTAGTAAGATATTGGTGTTAAGGTTTGTGATTCCCGAAACATGCACGTATAGTCTCTCGTTATGCCGGGAAGTTGGAGCACAATTTATCCTTAATTGTCTATCTTTGTGTGAAGGTCGAGGGCGCACAATGGTTAACTCCTACCAACCTCCCCTAGGAGCATGCGTAGTATTACTTTGCTTCGAGGGCTAATAAACTTTTGCAATAAGTATGTGAGTTCTTTATGACTAATGTGAGTCCTTGGATTATACACACTCTCACCCTTTCATAATTGCTAGCCTATCTTGTATTGCACAATTTTCGCCAGTGCATAAACTTTATTAAACCTTCCTCAAAACAGCCACCATACCTACCTATTATGGCATTTCCATAGCCATTCCGAGATATATTGCCATGAACTTCCATCATATATTTGACTTGAGCATTCATTTTTCATCATATAGAGTCATACTATGTTATAGGTATCGAGTTGTAATTTTTATTTCTTTTGAGTTATAAGTCAATGTGATGATCATCATTATCCATTATTAGAGCATGTCCCAATGATGGTAGGATGATGGAGACCATGATTCCCCACAAGTCGGGATGAGACTCCGGACTAAAAGAAAAAAAAGAAAAAAAGAAAAAAAGGAAAAAAAAGATGAATGAAAGAAAAAAGAGAAGGGGCATGCAAATACCACACTTGTGCTTCAAAGTAGCACCATGTTTTTCATAAAGAGAATCTCCTATGTTGTCACTTTCATATACTAGTGGGAATTTTCTATAGTAGAGCTTGATGCATACCCATTTAGTTTCATATTGAGCTTTCATACACTTATAGCTCTTAGTGCATCCGTTGCATGGCAATCCCTACTCCTCACATTGATATCGATTTATGGACATCTCCATAGTCCATTAGTTTGTCTAGTTGATGTGATACTTTCTTCCCTTCTTTTGTCTACTACCACCACATTCTATTCCACCTATATTGCTATATCCATGGCTTGCGCTCATGTATTGCGTGAGAGTTGAAAATGCTGAAGCGCATTAAAAAGTATGAACCAATTGCTTGGCTGACACCGGGGTAGTACATGATTTATACTTTGAGCTGGGAAGACAGAGCATGACAATACTATATGATTTTGTAGGGATAACGTTCTTTAGCATTTGATATTCTGAAAGACATTGTTGCTTGTTGATATGTTTGAGTATTTAAATCTCATGTCAAAATTAGACTATTGCTTTGAACCATATAAAAGTCCAAATGTCCATGCTATAAATAAAAGAATATGATATGACATGTTAGGCAGCATTCCACATCAATAACTCTGTTTTTATCATTTACCTACTCGAGGTCGAGCAGGAATTAAGCTTGGGGATGCTGCTACGTCTCCAACGTATCTATAATTTTTGATTGTTCCATGCTATTATATTATCATTCTTGGATGTTTTACAATCATTTCATAGTCATTTTATATCATTTTTTGGTACTAACCTATTGACATAGTGCCAAGTGCCAGTTGTTGTTTTCTGCAAGTTTTTTACGTCACAGGAAATCAATATCAAACGGAGTCCAAACACCGCGAAACTTTTTGGAGAATTTTTATGGGCCAGAAGACACCCAATGGGCCAGAGCTGCACCTGGAGGGTGCCCCGTGGGGGGCACAACCCACCAAGGCACGCCAGACACCCCTCGCGCGCCCAGGTGGGTTGTGCCCACCTCAGTGGCCTCCCGCACCGCCTCTTTACCCTATAAATTTACAAATATTCTGAAACCCTTCGGGGAAGACCTAGATCAGAAGTTCCGCCGCCGTAGGCCTCTGTAGCCATCGAAAACCAATCTAGACCCTTTTCGGTACTCTACCGGAGGGGGAAATCATCACCGATGACCATCTTCATCATCCCGGCGGCCACCATGGTGAGGAGGGAGTAGTCCACCCTCGGGGCTGAGGGTTTGTACCAGTAGCTATGTGTTTAATCTCTCTCTCTCTCTCTCTCTCTCATGTTCTTGAGATGCACAATCTTGATGTATCGCGGGCTTTGTTAATATAGTTGGATCATATGGTGTTTTCCACTCTCTTGTTGTGATGAATTGAGTTTTCCCTTTGAGATTTCTTTGGATTGAATAATTTTATGGGTTTGAGAACACTTGATATATGTCTTGCAATTGAATACTCGTGGTGACAATGGGGTATCGTATTGATTTACTTGATATATGTTTTGGAACTCAACTTGCGGATTCCCGAGGTGACATTATTGGGGTAATCTATGCATAGGGGTTGATGCACATTCTTGTCTTTGTTTCTCTAGTAGAAATCTTGGGGCACTCTTTGAGGTTCTTTGTGTTGTATTGAGTATTATAAATCTGAATTTGTTTTGTTGTTATTTTAGAACGAACTCTCGATAGATCGATCGAAAAGGATAACTTTGTGTTATGTTAGTACGAACTCTTGATAGATCGATCAGAAAGAATAACCTTGTATTATTTTTGTATGAACTCTTGGATAGTTCGATCGGAAAGAATAACTTCGTGTTATTTTAATACGAACTCTTGGAAAGATTGATCGGAAAGATTAACTTTGAGGTGGTTTCGTACCCCACCAACAATTTCTTCTTATGTTCTCCGCTAGCTAGGAACTTTGGAGTGATTCTTCATCGCACTTTGAGGGATGATTATATGATCCAATTATATTGGTATTGTTGAGAAATTGCACTAGCAAAAGTACGGACCCTAGGCCTTGTTTTCCATCATTGCAATACCGTTTGTGCTCACTTTTGTTACTTGCTACCTTGCTGTTTTTATTGTTCGCACTACAAAAACTCATATCTACTATCCATATTACACTTGTATCACCATCTCTTCGCCGAACTAGTGCACCTATACAATTTCCCATTGTATTTGGTGTGTTGGGGACACAAGAGACTTTTTATTATTTGGTTACAAGATTGTTTGAGAGAGACCATCTTCATCCTATGACTCCTACGAATTGATAAACCTTAGGTCATCCACTTGAGGGAAAATTGCTACTGTCCTACAAAACTCTGCGCTTGGAGGCCCAACACGTGTCTATAAGAATAAAGTTACGTAGTAGACATCACACGCTTCTGCAACGCCTTTACTTCGGCAACGGACCACAAGTCTGAACTTTTTGTAGTCCACGAGGCCAATCTAGCCGGGGTTCGGATCTGAATGCGGGAGCCACCGTCCAAGCCGCATCCCTTAGCTCGGCCATATAGAACCACTCTTTTTGCCACACCTTGGCGGTGTCGATGAACTTGCCCTTCGGCCATTGGACCCGCGTCAGCTTACTAATCATGGCCCCGTCGTAGTCCGCATGAGCACCGCCAACCACCTTGGGCTTGACGTTGAACACCTTCAGCCACACGTTGTAGTGCGGTTGGACTCGGAGGAGGGCCTCACAGACAATAATAAAGGTCGAGATGTGGAGGAGGGAGTTGGGGGCTAGATAATGGAAATCTAGCCCGTAGAGGAACATTAACCCCCTCACAAAGGGGTGTAGAGGAAATCCAAGCCCCCGGAGAAAATGGGGAAGGAATACGACCCTGTTGGCCGGCTGGGGCGTGGGGATGATCTGGCCCTCTTCAGGGGCCCGATGAGCGATGTTGGCCGACAAGTAGCCGGCCGCTTCAACTCCAAGATGTCATTGTTGGTGACGATGGAGGCACCCCACCTGCCGTTTGCCCCAGATCCGGCCATGGCTGGGGAGGGTGGGATGAGATTCGCCGTGGAGCAGAGAGATAGGGCACTGGAGCTCTGGAGAACTGCGTAAGCAACAACAGGAGGTGGAAGAAGGTGTAAGATGCCAACCGTAGCAGTCCCCTCTTTATAGGCTGTGACAAAGCCAAGGGGTTCCTCTTTTCACGTCGTGGGCTTCTCCACTTCCCGATACTCTCGCATCGTCATGTGCGGGTGGGGAATCAAAATCATTGATCATATCCCCCCAAAAACGGAGCACGATCTCTACCTTGATGAGACGTGCAAATAAGGGGTCGGCCTCGAACCGTGCATCAAAAATGGCCAGCCACTCGGCGTTATGACCGGTCACGACCCTTCGTTAAAGGAGAAAAATATTGTCACTGAATGGTACTATTCACACTTAAACGATTTTTTGCCCTCAGGTTTAAGTAAAATGGACGTTCCAGATTCCGAACACCACTTGACTCCGAGCATGTACAGAACATACTGAATAACTCGCCTCGCAAGCCGAAGACTACAAGGTGTGTTGATGCCAGACACAAGCCCTGGCGTTGGAGGCAAGTTCGGGGGTACTGAGGGAGTCCTGGATTAAGGGATCCTCGGGCAGCTGGCCTGTCATGTCTAGGTTGGATTGGTGGGCTACTATGGATCCAAGCCTGAGTATGGATCCAGGATCGGATAAGGAAACTTCGGAGTCGTGGTGTGTCCTCCAAGCCAAGAATAGGCATGATCTTTCTCTCTTCGTAACCAATCACATATAACCCTAACCCTATCTGTGTCTATATAAACCAAGGGTTTTAGTCTTTAGGGCCAGAGTTACATTCATCACCTCTCCCACCTAGGGTTTAGCTCGCCTGATCTCGAGGTAGATCGATTCTGTAACCATACACATAGAATATAATCAAGTAGGAGTAGGGTTTTACCTTTTCGAGAGGGCCTGAACCTGATGAGGATATATTCACGAAACTCACCAGAACCTGGGTAAACCTTGTGTCCCTTGTCTCCTGTTCCTAATCGATCCCAGATCCACAGCTCAGGACCCCCTACCCGAGATCCGCCGGTTTTGACACCGACAGTCTCCCTTGTCTCACTCTCATATTCCCATGTTCTAGTCGTGAACTCGTGATGTCGATGGCTCTCTCTGTTTCTACTCGCCTCCGATTTATGAAAGTTGCGTGTATATGCAAGGGGTTGGCAAATTGTATCATTTGCCATCTTTCACTCCAAAAGGGAATTTGCTCCAAACGACTTCATTTGTTGGGATCTTGATTGGTTTCCTTTAAAAATATATATTTATAAACATCACTAGCAAAAAACAAGTTTTCTTCTTTCTTGAAGGATTAGCATTAGGAAGGCACGAGAATTAACAAAAAGATTTTGAAAACCTCATCAAAATACCCTTATAAAAGTGACAAAATATCAAGCCATCAACCCCCAAACTTAAATCTTCCTCACCCTCGAGCAATTAAGAAATAAGAAGAATGAAAGGGAGATTGACAATTGAGGAAAAGAGTTTACCGGCTCATGAAGGTATAATATTTGCATTCTCACAATTCCTTCTTAATTAAAAGACTACTTGCGTTTGAATGATTGCACTTAAGCTTGCTGCCTAGCAGCAAATAATTTCATCGCACTAGTTATGTTTCACAAGATAAACCTTGATTGATAACTAGGTGTGGAGCAAACAAAAATAGTATTCTCTCATGAGAATGGATTTTGCAGTTGGAAACTTTTCAAACTTCAAACATAACCGAGGGGTTTGGCGTCGAAGAAAACATAGTACTCAAATATCTCATTAATACCCACTAGCATCACTTATTCATCCATCACAAATACGTCCTTCAATCATTGTACATTGAAACTTCCATCTTTAGTGAAGGGATTATGTCAAACAAATGATACACGCAAAATGAAGGTTTTCATTGTGGCTTAAGTTGAATACTATAGAGCAAAGATTGTTAGTATTCGTTATTACCACATACACACACCTTCAAGAGAAAGGTGTAACAATATTCGTTGAAGTGTTTCCACTACGAACATCAACTGACTTATAGCCGAAATCGAGCTGAAGCTCTAGTGGATCATTCGTTGGCCATCAACGTAAACTCGAGAAGGGTGCAGTTATGCACATAAAGTGGCATATAGTAACAAGACACGTAACACACATAAAGCAATATACCATGTATAGCAAAACAAGTTTTTAGTATAATCTCAATCACCTCAAATTTACATTTCTTCTAGAAAACTCTATCAGTAGGTACCATTGAGTCAATCAGATTACATACAATGGAGTGGAGTGTATTAAGTGCTAGTCCTCTTCAAAATTCAGAGCCCCTAAGTTTTTTTTTAATTTTCTCTTTCTCTACTAGATTTTCCAAAACAATGCTTAACATCAAAGTTTCACTAGCAAGACTCGGAATGGGAATTAGGACTAGATGATATTCAACTAATACGGGGAACGCAACTTAAATGCAACCAACCAAATAAAAAGTATCGAATTAATTAAACTTGTGAGAAAAGTAAGTATGCGTATATTATCCCTTCTCATGCTTGCTTGCTCTTTTCTTAGGTCATGTCTCCATTTGTTCTTCTCATTTCCAAATCACTAGCGAACATCTCTTTGTTGGTCATATCTACTATATGACTCATGTCCGATCATCACGTGAGATGGAGTAGTCATCAATGGTGAACATCTCTATGTTGATCATATCTACTATATGACTCATGTTCGACCTTGCGGTCTCTAGTGTTCCGAGGCCATGTATGTACATGCTAGGCTTTTCAAGTTTAACCCAAGTATTCCGCGTGTGTAAAACTGTCTTACATCCATTGTATGTGAACATATAGTCTATCACACCCGACCATCACGTGGTGTCTCGAAACGACGAACTGTAGCAATGGTGCATACTCGGGGAGAACACTACTATCTTGAAATTAAGTGAAGGGATCATCTTGTAATGCTACCGTCGATCTAAGCAAAATAAGATGCATAAAAGATAAACATCACATGCAATCAAAATATGTGATATGATATGACCATCATCATCTTGTGCTTTCGATCTCCATCTTCAAAGCATTGTCATGATTTCCATCATCACCGGCTTGACACCTTGATCTCCATCGTAGTGTCGTGGTGGTCTTGCCAACTATTGCTTCTACGATTATTGCTAACTCATAGCGATAAAGTAAAGCAATTACATGGCGCTTGCATTTTATACAATAAAGAGACAACCATAAGGCTCCTGCCGGTTGCCGATAATTTACAAAATATGATCATCTCATACAATAACGTATAACTCATCATGTCTTGACCATATCACATCACAACATGCCCTGCAAAAACAAGTTAGACGTCCTCTACTTTGTTGTTGCAAGTTTTACGTGGCTGCTACGGGCTTCTAGCAAGTACCGTTCTTATCTACGGCACAAAACCGCAACGGTGATTTATCAAGTTTGCCGTTTTAACCTTCAACAAGGACCGGCTGCAGTCAAATTCGATTCAACTAAAGTAGGAGAAACAAACACCCGCCAACCACCTTTATGCAAAAGAAGTTGCATGTCTGTCGGTGGAACCGGTCTCATGTACGTGGACATATAAGGTTGGTCCGTGCCGCTTCATCTTACAATGCCGCCAAATCAAAATACGACGTTGGTGGTAAGCAGTATGACGATCACCGCCCACAACTCTTTGTGTTGTACTTGTGCATATTATCTACACATAGACCTGGCTCATGATGCCACTGTTGGGAAACGTTGCATAGAAAAAAATTCTACGCACACACAAGATCTATCCATGGATATGCATAGCTACCATAGGGGGAGATCATATACATACCCTTGTAGATCGCTAAGCGGAAGCATTTATCACACAGTTGATGTAGTCGTACTCATCGCGATCCGGTCACGATCCAACTAATCTAGTGTCGAACGGACGACACCTCTGAGTTCAGCACACATGCGGGTCGATGACGTATACTCATTATTGACCCAGCAAGCGGGAGAAGAGAAGTAGATGGGTTCACAACCAACACGATGACACGGTGGTGATAGTGGTGGTGGAGCACCGACAACGCTTCGTTAAGCATTACCGTAATGAGGCGGTGGAACTACGGAGTAACGAGAGAGAGAGGGGCACCAAGGGCTTGGTGTGTCCTCTTGGGGCACCCCTCCCCTCTATATATAGGTGGAGGGGCGTGGCAAACAACCCCTCCAAACCCTAGGGCACAGCTAAGGGGGAGAAGACTTGGACTCCAAGTCCAAACCTATTCCTACTAGGACTCCTCCTTTTTGCCCTCCCTAGCAACATGGGCTTTTGAGGACTTGGTGCGCCTAGCCCAATGCTACTTCTCGAGTTTGCGTTGTATTCCCTCGAAGAGGAAATGGTGATGCAACACAGTAGCGTAAGTATTTCCCTCAGTTTTTGAGAACCAAGGTACAATCCAGTAGGAGACCACGCGCGAGTCCCTCGCACCTGCACAAACAAATAAGAACTTCGCAGCCAACGCGATAATGGGTTGTCAATCCCTTCACGGTCACTTACGAAAGTGAGATCTGATAGATAGGATAGGATAATATTTTTGGTATTTTTGGTATAACAACAGAAAGTAAATAAAGCAAATAAGCAACGGCGGCAGAAATTGGCTAGTTGACTAGAAAGTAATATGATAAAGATAGACCCGGGGGCCATAGGTTTCACTAGTGGCTTCTCTCATGATAGCAAAATTCTACGGTGGATGAACAAATTACTGTCGAGCAACTGATAGAAAAGCGCATAGTTATGAGAATATCTAGGCATGATCATTATATATAGGCATCACGTCCGTAACAAGTAGACCGAAATGATTCTGCATCTACTACTATTACTCCATACATCGACCGCTATCCAGCATGCATCTAGAGTATTAAGTTCATAAGAACAGAGTAACGCTTTAAGCAAGATGACATGATGTAGAGGGATAAACTCAAGCAATATGATACAAACCCCATCTTTTTATCCCCGATGGCAACAATACAATACATGCCTTGCTGCCTCTACTGTCAGTGGGAAAGGACACCGCAAGATTGAACACAAAGCCAAGCACTTCTCCCATTGCAAGAACTATAGATCTAGTAGGCCAAACCAAACCAATAATTCGAAGAGACTTGCAAGGATATTATAATCATACATAAAAGATTTCAGAAAAGAATCAAATATTGTTCATAGATAATCTTGATCATAAACCCACAATTCATCGGATCTCGACAAACACACCACAAAAAGATTACATCGAATGGATCTCCTCAAAGATCGAGGAGAACTTTGTATTGAGATCCAAAAAGAGAGAAGAAGCCATCTAGCTAATAACTATGACCCGAAGGTCTATGGTAAACTACTCACAACTCTTTGGTGAGGCTATGGTGTTGATGTAGAAGCACTCCGTGATCGATCCGCCCTCCGGCGGAGCTCCGGGACAGGCCCCAAGATGGGATCTCACGGGAACAGAAGGTTGCGGCGGTGGAATTAGGGTTTTCTCTGTTGCCTCAATGTTTTCAGGGTACATGGATATATATAGGAGGAAGGAGGGCATCGGGGGATCCAGAGGGGGCCCACGAGGGTGGGGGGTGCGCCTGCCCCCCTGGGCGCGCCCTGGACCCTCGTGGCCGCCTCTCTTGTTCCCTCGTGTGTACTCCAAGTCTTCTGTGAAGATACGGTTCCAAAAATAACTCTCCCGAAGGTTTCATTCCGTTTGGACTCGGTTTGATATCCCTTTTCTACGAAACATTGAAATAGGCAAAAACAGCAATTTGCACTCGGTCTTGGGTTAGTAGGTTAGTCCCAAAAATAATATAAAAGTGTATAATAAAGCCCATTAAACATCCAAAACAGAATATATAATTGCATGGAACAATAAAAAATATAGATACATTGGAGACGTATCACCCAATAAGGCCAGGGTGCCTCCCCGCAGCCCATTCTAGCCCTTGGGTCGTGGTGAACCCACTTGTGGACTTCCGGATCCCTCTGGAATCCTCCGGAACCTTCTGGAAGCTTCTCGGTACAATACCGAAAAAAGTGTACCTTTTTTCGGAACCCAAAATATGACTTCCCATATATAAATCTTTACCTCTCGACCATTCCGAGACTCCTCGTGACGTCTGAGATCTCATCTGGGACTCTGAACAACATTTGGTCACCACTCATCAAATATCCCAATACTACTCTAGCGTCAACAAATGTTAAGCGTGCGACCCTGCGGGTTCGGGAATTGTGTAGTCATGACCGAGACACCTCTCCGGTCAATAACCAATAGCGGGACCCGGATGCCCATATTGATTCCTACATATTCCACGAAGATCTTTTATCTGTTGAAACTTTATTACAACATCCGTAATTCCCTTTGTTTGTCGGTATGTTACTTGCCCGAGATTTGATCGTCGGTACCTAGTTCAATCTCATTACCAGCAAGTCTCTTTACTCATTCCGTAATACCTCATCTTGTAACTAACTCCTTAATCACTTTGCTCGCAAGCTTCTTGTGATGTTGTATTACCGAGAGGGCCCAGAGATACCTCTCCGTCACACGGAGTGACAAATCCCAGTCTCGATCCATGCCAACCCAACAGACACCTTCAAAGATACGTGTAGAGCATCTTTATGATCACCCAGTTACGTTGTGACGTTTGATAGCACACAAGGTATTCCTCCGGTATCTGGGAGTTGCATGATCTCATGGTTACCCAGATCCGAAAGATTCAAGACAAAAGTCTATATTGACATAAGAGTAATAATACTTCAAGCATACTAACAAAGCAATCGCGTCTTCTCAAAATAACATGGCCAAAGAAAGTTATCCCTACAAAATCATATAGTCTGTCTATGCTCCCTCTTCATCACACAAAATATTTAAATCATGCACAACTCCGATTTCAGCCAAACAATTATTTCATACTCATTTTTTTTAGACCTTTCAACTTTCACGCAATACATGAGCGTGAGCCATGGATATAGCACTATAGGTGGAATAGAATGGTGGTTGTGGAGAAGACAAAAGAGGAAGATAGTCTCACATCAACTAGGCGTATTAATGGGCTATGGAGATGCCCATCAATAGATATCAATGTGAGTGAGTAGGGATTGCCATGCAACGGATGCACTAGAGCTATAAGTGTATGAAAGCTCATCAAAAGAAACTAAGTGGGTGTGCATCCAACTTGCTTGCTCATGAAGACCTAGGGCATTTGAGGAAGCCCACCGTTGGAATATACAAGCCAAGTTCTATAATGAAAATTCCCATTAGTATATGAAAGTGACAAAATAAGAGACTCTCTATCATGAAAATCATGGTGCTACTTTGAAGCACAAGTGTGGAAAAGGAGAGTAGCATTGTCCCTTCTCTCTTTTCTCTCATTTTGTTTTGGAGGGGCTTTCTCCTCTTTTTTTATTAGCCCCTCTCTATTTTTCTTGGGCCATCTCTTTTTTTTATTTGGCCTTTCCTCACATGGGACAATGCTCTAATAATGAAGATCATCGCACTTTTATTGACTTACAACTCAAAGATTACAGCTCGAAGCTAGAACAAAATATGACTCTATGTGAATGATGATGAAGCATGTCATATGAACGAAACCGTGGAAAGTTGCATGGCAATATATCTCGGAATGGCTATGGAAATGCCATGATAGGTAGGTATGGTGGCTGTTTTGAGGAAGGTATATGGTGGGTGTATGGTACCGGCGAAAGTTGCGTGGTACAAGAGAGGCTAACAATGGTGGAAGGGTGAGAGTGCGTATAATCCATGGACTCAACATTAGTCATAAAGAACTCATATACTTATTGCAAAAATCTATGAGTCATCAAAACAAAGTATTCAACGCATGCTCCTAGGGGAAGGGTTGGTAGGAGTTAACCTTCGCGCGATCCCGACCTCCACACAAAGGATGACACTCAATAAATAAATCATGCTCCAACTTCGTCACATAGCGGTTCACCATACGTGCATGCTACGGGAATCACAAACTTTAACACAAGTATTTATTGAATTCATAATTACTCCACTAGCATGACTCTAATATCACCATCCTCATCTCTCAAAACAATCATCAAGTATCAAACTTCTCATCATATTCAATGCACTTTATATGAAAGTTTTTACTATGCCCATCTTGGATGCCTATCATATTAGGACTAGTTTTATAACCAAAGCACATTACCATGCTGTTCTAAAAGACTCTCAAAAGGATATAAGTGAAGCATGAGAGATCAACAATTTCTACAAAATAAAACCACCACCGTGCTCTAAAAAGATATAAGTGAAGCACTAGAGCAAAAATATCTAGCTCAAAAGATATAAGAGAAGCACATAGAGTATTCTAATAAATTCTAAATCATATTTATCTCTCTCAAAAGGTGTGTCCAGCAAGGATGATTGTGGAAAACTAAAAAGCAAAGACTCAAATCATACATGACGCTCCAAGCAAAACACATATCATGTGGTGAATAAAAATATAGTCCTGACTATAGTTACCTATAGATGAAGACGAAAGAGGGGATGCCTTCCCGGGGCATCCCCAAGCTTAGGCTTTTGGTCGTCCTTGAATTTTACCTTGGGGTGCCTTGGTCATCCCCAAGCTTAGGCTCTTGCCACTCTTTGCTCCATAGTCCATCAAAGCCAAACTCAAAACTTGGAAGCTTCACAACACAAAACTTAGCCAAAAAAATCTTGTGAGCTCCGTTAGTATAAGAAAACAAACCACCACTCAAAGGTAATTTAATGAACTCATTCTTTGTTTATATTGGTGTTAAACCTACTGTATTCCAACTTCTCTATGACTCATAGCCCCCGATACTACTCATAGATTCATCAAAATAAGCAAACAACACATGAAAAACAGAATCTGTCAAAAACAGAAAAGTCTGTAGTAATTTGTAACTTTCGAATACTTATGTAACTTCAAAAACATTGAAATAATAGGTAAACATGAGGAATTTGTCTATTAATCATATGCAAAAAGAATCAACTAAAAAGCACTCTCTAGTAAAAAATTACAGCCAATCTCATGAGCGCTAAAGTTTCTGTTTTTACAGCATGATCACATAAACTTAACACAAGTCTTCCCAAAGGTTCTACTTGGCACAAACACTAATTAAAACACAAAACCACATCTAAACAGAAGCTAGATGCAATATTTATTCCTAAACAGAAGCAAAAACAAATAAAATAAAATTGGGTTGCCTCCCAACAAGCGCGATCGTTTAACGCCCCTAGATAGGCACGATAAAAGAATAGATGTAGGTATTGCCATCTTCAGGTTTTTTTCTTTTAGCGGAATCACGCTCAAATCTGGGAGGTTCTCGTTTTCCTTCATATTCAGAAATTTTCAGATCTAAAGAATCCAACCACTTATTTCAAAGGGTGATCAACATATTCATGCGATGTAAATTTCCGCCAATACTCTTAAGAGGTTCAAGAGACTTTTGTAAATTTTTTGTTACTTCGCAAATCTTATCAAAAACTTGTGTCTCCTCCGGGGTAGAGTGTTACCCGAACAAATCTATCAAAGCATTATAGGAATCAAGAGTATGACTACCCAAGAAATTTCCTCCGGTAATGGTATCAAGAATAAGCCTATTCCAAGGAGTTATGCCAATATAAAAATTGTGAAGAAGCACGGAAGTGGAAAGCTTCCTAGTAGATCTATTTTGAGCATTGCAAATTCTATACCATGCATCTTTTAGATTTTCTTCCTACCTTTTGTTTAAAATTAAGAACCTCACTCTTGGGAGTATTGATAATGATAGGCGTGCTAGCCATGATAGCAAGGCAAAGCGAACGGTAAACACACGGAAAAAGAAGGGTGAATAAAACGGCAAGGGTGAAGTGGGGGAGAGGAAAACGAGAGGCAAATAATGTAGTGCGAAGGATAAGGGTTTGTGATAGGTACTTGGTATATGACTTTTGCGTAGATCTCCCCGGCAACGGCGTCAGAAATTCTTGTTGCTACTTCTCGAGCTTGTGTTGTATTCACTCGAAGAGGAAAGGGTGATGCAGCACAGTAGTGTAAGTATTTCCCTCAGTTTTTGAGAACCAAGGTATCAATCCAGTAGGAGACCACGCGCGAGTCCCTCGCACCTGCACAAACAAATAAGAACTTCACAGCCAACGCGATAAGGGGTTGAGAATCCCTTCACGGTCACTTAAGAAAGTGAGATCTGATAGATAGGATAGGATAATATTTTTGGTATTTTTGGTATAAGAACAGAAAGTCAATAAAGCAAATAAGCAACGGCAGCAGAAATTGGCTAGTTGACTGGAAAGTATATGATAAAGATTGACTCGGGGCCATAGGTTTCAGTAGTGGCTTCTCTCATGATAGCAGAATTCTACGGTGGGTGAACAAATTACTGTCGAGCAAATGATAGAAAAGCGCATAGTTATGAGAATATCTAGGCATGATCATTATATATAGGCATCACATCCGTCACAAGTAGACCGAAACGATTCTGCATCTACTACTATTACTCCACACATCGACCGCTATCCAGCATGCATCTAGAGTATTAAGTTCATAAGAACAGAGTAACGCTTTAAGCAAGATGACATGATGTAGAGGGATAAACTCAAGCAATATGATATAAAGCCCATCTTTTTATCCTTGATGGCAACAATAAAATACATGACTTGCTGCCCCTACTGTCATTGGGAAAGGACACCGCAAGATTGAACCCAAAGCCAAGCACTTCTCCCACTACAAGAACTATAGATCTAGTAGGCCAAACCGAACCAATAATTTGTAGAGACTTGCAAGGATATTATAATCATACATAAAAGATTTCAGGAAAGAATCAAATATTGTTCATAGATAATCTTGATCATAAACCCACAATTCATTGGATATCGACAAACACACCGCAAAAAGATTACATCGAATAGATCTCCTCGAAGATCGAGGAGAACTTTGTATTGATATCCAAAAGGAGAGAAGAAGCCATCTAGCTAATAACTATGGACTCGAAGGTCTGTGGTAAACAACTCACAATTCATTGGTGGGGCTATGGTGTGGATGTAGAAGCACTCCGTGATCGAACCCCCTCCGGCAGAGCTCCGGAACAGGCCCCAAGATGGGATCTCACGGTAACAGAAGGTTCCGGCGGTGGAATTAGGGTTTTCTCTGTTGCCTCATTGTTTTTAGGGTACATTGATATATATAGGAGGAAGGAGGGCATCGGGGGAGCCAGAGGGGGCCCACGAGGGTGGGGGGCGCGCCCTGGACCCTCGTGGCCGCCTCTCTCATTCCCTCGCGTGTACTTCAAGTCTTCTATGAAGATACGGTTCCAAAAATAACTCTCCCGAAGGTTTCATTCCATTTGGACTCCGCTTGATATCCCTTTTCTGCGAAACACTGAAATAGGCAAAAAAAATACCAATTTGCACTCTGCCTTGGGTTAGTAGGTTAGTCCCAAAAATAATATAAAAGTGTATAATAAAGCCCATTAAACATCCAAAACAGAATATATAATAGCATGGAACAATCAAAATTTATAGATACGTTGGAGATGTATCACCCAATAAGGCCAGGGTGCCTCCCCGCAGCCCATTCCAGCCCTTGGGTTGTGGTGAACCGACTTGTGGACTTCTGGAAGCTTCTGGGTACAATACCGAAAAAACTATACATTTTTCCGGAACCCAAAATATGACTTCCCATATATAAATCTTTACCTCTCGACCATTCTGAGACTCCTCGTGACGTCCAGGATCTCATCTGGAACTCTGAACAACATTTGGTCACCACTCATCAAATATCCCAATACTACTCTAGTGTCAACGAACGTTAAGCGTGCGACCCTGCAGGTTCGGGAATTGTGTAGTCATGACCGAGACACCTCTCCGGTCAATAACCAATAGCGGGACCTGGATGCCCATATTGATTCATACATATTCCACGAAGATCTTTTATCGGTTGAAACTTTATGACAACATGCATAATTCCCTTTGTCTGTCGGTATGTTACTTGCCCGAGATTCGATCGTCGGCACCTAGTTCAATCTCATTATCGACAAGTCTCTTTACTCGTTCCATAATACATCATCTTGTAACTAACTCCTTAATCACTTTGCTCGCAAGCTTCTTGTGATGTTGTATTACCAAGAGGGCCCAGAGATACCTCCACTACTAGAAAAAGGGCTATAGATGGGATTGACACTAATGGCGCACCAGACATGCGGTGCGCCATTAGTATATACTAATGGCGCACCACTTGCTGGTACGCCATTAGAGTGGAATACACTAATGGCGCACCTGGCTCAGGGTGCGCCATTAGTATCAATTTTTTTCTTTTCCAAACATACTAATGGCGCATCCAGACACAGTGCGCCATTACTAGTTGTAACTAGTAATGGCGCACCAGTCACAATGTGCGCCACTACTGTTGTTTTTTTTATTATATTTTTTTTTTTGCAAAACTACTAATGGCGCACTGTGCCACAGTGCGCCATTACTAGTTTAAACTAGTAATGGCGCACTTTGGCACAGTGCGCCATTAGTATGTTTTATTTTTTATTTTTTGCAAAACTACTAATGGCGCACCACCAGCAGGTGCGCCATTAGTAACCTGGGTTACTAATGGCGCATTTGGAGGTGGTGCGCCATTAGTAAGTGGGCACCAACAAGATATTTTGGACATCCACTCCTACCCACTCACTTTCTCCCCACTTCATTCTCTCCACCTCCTCCTCCAAAGCTTGTCTCGGGTGCCTCCTCTTTGTCACCTCATTTCCACCATAGATTTATTCAAATTAAGTGGTTAAATTACCTTTTTTTTGATAGGTAAGTAAGGGGGGAAGCTATCTTTATGTTGTTCTCCCTCCAACAATGTGCACATGCACTTTTTATGGCCTAGCTAGATCTATGTATGTTCGTGGTGTTGCATATGTTTGTGGTGTTGCATATATGTTTGGGTTTGCAGGTGTACCGGTATTTGAAATGCGATAGTTGCCAATATTTTGCCGGAATGTTGATTCATTTCCGTTTCGGCGAGAATTTTGGCATTAAGCATTCTTTTTGGTCCTATTTTTAGGGAAAGTCATGCCAAATTTTTTCTTGGTTCTAAAATATCGTTTTGCTCTACCCCGCAGGCGACCATGGTCCGCACGATGACCGAAGGCATCGTGAATAGGTTTTTGAGCTGCGCGAAGGCTGAGATGCTTCAAAAGAACGAGACAGAGATAAGATGTCCGTGTCGAAGATGCAAGCTGAAGAGCCTTATTGCGGACCCGGATACCGGGCAGGTGCGGGACCACCTGCTCTTGCGTGGTTTCATGGATGGCTATCGGTGGCAAGGTGATGAAGATGACTACGAAGTCGTCCATGGGGGCCGGGCAAGAAATGAGGAAGGGCAGCAAGACAACCACCGCGGCTCGGGCGGGCGAGAAGACGAAGAATCTCCAGGAGATGATCACGACGGTGATGCTGTACACAGTCATCATGTAGAAGATGCAGGACATGATGATGAGGAAGATGCCGGAGCAGACGACGGGCATGATCATGAAGATGATCATGCCGGCGGAGGAGACGACGCTGGACCATCGATGGGCTGGGTGCAGGACCCTCATATTCAGGAGCTGCTTCTCAAGCAGACGGATAACACAAGAGCTGCCGCCCGAGAGAAAGCCAAGATGGATCAACTGGAGATAGATGCGGTTACTCCATTGTATGAAGGATGTAGGCCCGAGGATACCTGCCTGAAAGTAACGCTCATGGCTCTGGAGATGAAGGTAAAACACAAAATGACCGACGCATGCTTCGACGAGAACATGTCATTCTGGCACGAACGTCTTCCCAAGGGGAACAAGTGCCCGACCAGTTTCGAGGAGGCGAAGAAAATTGTGTGTCCTCTGGATTTACCACACGTGAAATACCATGTGTGCATGAACAATTGCATCATTTATCGGGACGAGCACGCGGAGTCTACCATATGTCCGGTGTGCAGCGTCACTCGATACAAGAAGAGGAAGAAAGCTCCTCGAAAAGTGGTGTGGTACTTTCCGATCACTCCTCGTCTGCAGCGGTATTTCGCGGACCCTAAGGTAGCAAAGCTCCTGTGTTGGCACGCGGATAGGGAGGAGAAGAAGCGAGAAGATGACGCAAATGATCCGGATATAGATAAAAAAGACAAGATGCTGAGTCACCCTAAGGATGCGAGCCAGTGGCAAGCGTTGAACTTCGAAGACGCAGAATTTGGGAACGATCCAAGGAACATCGTGCTGGGCGCGAGCACCGATGGAGTCAATCCGTTTGGCAGCCAGAGAAGCACACATAGCACCTGGCCTGTGTTTGTGTGGATGTACAACCTTCCCCCTGGTTGTGCATGAAGAGGAAGTACAATCACATGAGTATGCTAATTGAAGGACCGAAACAACCAGGGAACGACATCAATCTGTATCTGGGGCTGCTGAAAGAGGAGCTAGACACGCTGTGGAAAACACCAGCCAATACGTGGGTGATACGTCCAAAACGCATCTATAATTTCTGCTTGCTCCATGCCTCTTTTGTGTGATATTGCTATGATATTTATGCACTTCCATACACTTTTGATCATATTTGGACTAACCTATTAACTCAGTGCACCCCAGTGCCAGTTTCTGTTTTCTACTGTTTTTGTATTTCAGGTTTTCCCATTACGTAAACTGCCAGAAAAATTCCGGGAAAAATATATAAAAAATCAGCATTCCGGAAGCTTCCATGCGGCCAAAGTAGGGATGGAGGGGGGCCACCAGGCCTCCAGGCGGCCAGGGGGCGCGCCCCCCCTAGGCCGCGCCGCCAGGGCGCCTGGGCCCCCCAGGCACCCTCTGACGCCCCCTTTGGCATATATTTACACCGCGTCCCAAAACCCTCGAGGACGGAACCCTTTTTCGCGATCTCATCTCTGTTCCGCCGCCCCCGCGCTTCCAAGATCGGGAGCACCAGGAGAACTCTTCCCGGCACCCTGCCGGAGGGGAGGATCACCATCGGGAGCCTCTCCACCACCATGGACGCCTCCCGGATGAGTTGTGAGTAGTCTCCCTTGGACCATGGGTCCATGACCAGTAGCTATGTGATGTTCTCCTCCCCTTTTTGTTCTTCACTAATTAGACCCCGTGAGCTGCCCTACATGATCGAGGCACATATGTAATCCTTATGCTGTTGCTATGATGAGTTTGCTGGGATCCGATGGATTATGAGATTATGTTCAGATTGTGTTTGAGTAATATATTTGATTTACCTCTTTTATATTTATGTTCTTAAGTAATTCTTGCATGTTCTCCGTTGCTATTTATTGCTTTGGCCGAGTAGTAGGTAGTAACTCCAAGAGGGAACGTTATGCTTGATTGTGGGTTCATGTCCCTCGATGACTAGCTTGAGTGACAAAAACATGAGTCTAGGGGATGTGCTGTTGCCACAAGGGGGAAAACAACGGTGCTTGTACTCGTGGGTGCAAAGATTGTTTACTTTACGCAAAGTTCTTTTAATGGAGTTGTCTGTTGCTTTGAGTTTACACTATGGGTGGGACTCGCAACTTAATACCAGCAAGATGTTCTGGATAGATATCTCAAGGTGGATGATTAGTAGTAGATGCAGATGGATTTCGGTCTACTTGCCTTGGCGTACCGCCCATGCTTTGAACATCTACCTTTCTTGCAACATAGTTAGCATTGGTTTGCGCACGTAATCCTGTCAATTGCGTAGCTGTAATTCGTTTACCTCACATAGCTGTTTTATCGTCTTTTGGGAGAGAGACATCACTAGTGAATATCATGGGACCCCGGTCCATATTACCATCACTGATCACATCCGCCATTTACTTTCTGTTTTTACTTACTAGTTGCAGTTATACATATCACTATTATCTGTTGCGTTTGATCCTTTGTAAACGACAAGGCCGGAGGGATTGACAACCTCTCTGTACTCGTTGGGAGCAAAGTTATTTGTATCTGTGTGCAGGTCCAGTTGATTGCTAATATCTGGCGCCATTAGCAGTTGACACCTTCTTGTTGAACCTTGGAGTCTCAGGGGAATTCGATCCTTGGTATCTTTGCTAAGGGAAAACTACCGCTACACTTCATCTCAAACCTTCCACTTGGGGTAACCAACGAGGGGCGAGAAGCCATCAAGCAAAGTTTTCTGGCGCCGTTGCCGGGGACTCCACTCTTCAAGATAGGGGAGTTGCACGATATCTTTTACCTTTGCTTTTTAGTCTTGTTAGTTTACCTTTCAGTTTTTGCTTTAGTATCTTTTATCAAAAATCACAAAAATAGTTATCTCATTCTTTAGTTGTCATTATGTCTGGTCCTTTTGTCTTTGGCGAGGCAAAAGTTCTCACCTTTAAACAAAGAGGTGGGGAAAGTCTAAAAATGCTTGGTATAGAATTAATGACTCTCAAAAAAGAGCCACCAAGAAGCAATCTACTACTATCCTGCTTAGAAATTTTTATGTTGGAATTACTTCTTGGAATAGGTTTATTCTAGATTCTGCTATCAATGGAAATTTCCTAGAGGCCCCAGTTTGGGAATCTCTTAGTATTATTGAGAATCTTGTTGGAAATCCCCCTGTTGTTAGCATTCAAGAGGACATCACCCTAGCTCACATTATGAAAAAACTTGAAAAGATAGAGCTAGAGATGCCAAACATTAATAAGATAAACGAGTTGGATCATAAGATCCAAGGGAATTTGAATAGACTTGATAGCTCCATGCATAAAACTCTCAAAACTTTGGAGACCATCAAATCCCATGACTTGGATTCTTCTAGGATAGACAAGATTGAAGAAATCTTTGATACTCTAGGAACCACTTTCTCCTCAATCAAAACCAAAAAGGTAGAAACTCCGGCAAAGAAGGAGCCTAAGTTCGTTTACGTTCCAAAGGCTCCCCGCTCTAAAAGTAATCCATCTATTGCCAAAGGGGTTGAAACTGTAAAGACTTTGGAAGAAGCACCTCTCTTTGATAAATTTATAAATGAATCTTCCCTTGACTTTTTTCCTTTTGGTCTTCTCCCTAGAAGTATCTCTATGAGGCCTTTATTTGAAAGTCCTCTTAAGAGTAGTTGTACTATTGAAGAGCTTTTTGATGATCTTGATGATGGTTCAATTGATACAACTTGATCTCTTTGCATTATGCCTAGCTTAAAGGCATAAAAGAAAGCGCTTTTGGGAGGCAGCCCACAATGAATAAAATTTTATTTTGCTTTTGTTGTGTCTTGATGTTGTTACTACAGTAGCATCATCATTGTATCTTTACTTTTCAGATTTGTGCCAAGTGTAGCCTCTGATTGCAAGAAAGTTCAAAAGTTGTGACGTGCTGTCCAGGAAACAGATTCTGTCCTTGGACAGAAAAATTCGTATAAAATCACCAGATCATCTTTTTGGTCTGAATTTGTTCGACAGCGTGCTCTATACAATTGTCTTTCAGGCGTCTGTTCTGAGTTTTTTTATTTGAGTTGCAGAAGTGCCCCGAAAAAATCATTTACTACCTGCTGGTCTGTTTTTCACAAATTCTGTCCTGTTTTGCCTTTCCTTCATTTTGCAAACCTTGAGCTTGCTTTTTCTTTGCAAAAACCTTTTGGCAATCTTGAGAAACAGTAGACCTTCAAGAATATCCTTATTTCCAGCAAGGAACAATTATTTTATTATGGGTACTAACCTCGCTAATCAGATTATGATGAGTTATGTATGAAGGGAGTTTTCAAGTGTGCGAGGGAAGATGATAAAAAGATTCAGGAGTGTCAAACGCTCAAGCTTGGGGATGCCCCCATGCACCCCCAAGAAATATTCAAGAAGACTCAAGCGTCTAAGCTTGGGGATGCCCCCGTGCATCCCCTTCTCCATCAACAATTATCAGTTCGTCTTTCGTTCCACTATATTTTTATCACTTCATGTGTTATGTGCTATGCTTGGAGCGTCTTGCTTTTAGTTTCCTTTTTAGTTTTCTTTATGTAATGCCCCGGATGTAATACTTTCCCTTTTGGGTATATAATATATCTCCGGCTTCATCTATTTCCATTTCGGGTTCTTTGTCTTTCGGGCTTTCGTCGTTTTGTTGTGTGAGTGTGTGGCATTCATTCATATCATGTAGACATGTGCATTGCATTGCATTTGTGTTGTGGGTTGCATCCGGTTCGTCGTGTTTCTTCCCGTTGTCCGTTTCGTGTTCCGGAGCTCCCTCACGTGTCCGTGACGTCCCGTAGGCCTACTTTGTTGTTCGGGCGTTTTACGTTACCGGTGTGCCGTGAGGTTGTTGTGTGTGTTGTTGTTTTGTTGTGTGCAACCCGCCTCTCAAATCTCGTCTCGTTTGGACTCCGTTGACTTTTCCATCCGTTGTCCGTGTGGGTCCGATGTGCCTTCACTTCGTGTCCCGGAAATACCCCTACTGCTTTCTTTTATCTCCGTCTAGGCCTTTTAAAATTATCCCCGCGATCGGATCCGTCGGATCGCGATCGGAGGGCTCCTAGCGCCCCTAAATCCCCTCCTAACCCTAAAAACGGCTACATATAGACCCCCCTAGTCTATTTTGGGCATCCCTATCCCCTTCTTCTTCCTCCTCTAGATCCCCTTCCTTTTTTTTTCTATCTTCAGATCCAGTTTTTCCTGCCCGGATCCCGAAGGGATCCTTCGTTTCAGCAGCAGCCCAGCCGCCGGGATCCCTCGAAGGACCGCGCGAGGTCAACGCCGCAGGCGCCAGCTCCTTCTGGCCCTTCGCGCGACGAGCGACCGAGCCGGCCTGTACTCCCTCGACCGGCCAGGCTTCGACCGCGCCGGGCAGGCCCGTCGCCTGGGGACCAGATCGTCGCCAGGTTCCCGTCGGGCCCGTACACCGCGGCCCATCGCCGTACTCCGCACCGCCGCTCCGCCGAGGCGACCAGGCCGTCGCCCGTACCAGGCCGCCCAGCTCCGGGCCGCCGCGCGCCGCGGGCCTCCCGCCCCGCTGGGCCTCTGCCGCAGCCGACCGGCCCGCCCCTTCGCCAGATCCGCCGCCCAGCGGGTGGGCCGCTTCTCCACCACCAGCTCGTGGGCCGCGCCGCCTCTCCCTCCGGCCCACTCCGCTTCCAGACCCGCTACTGTTCATCTCAGATCTGATCTAGGTTGACCTAATTCTCTAAGTCCTTTTTAAATCCTGTTCTGGAATGCTATCTTTAAACTGCTGTAACTTGGTGCCTGTTGCTCCGTTTTGCGCGTGTAGCATGTCCAGATGTTCGTGGAGATGTCCTCTACGTTTTACCTGTTGTAGTCATGCATGTTAGATGTCATCTTGACACTTGTTTTGCTGTTGCAAGAGTGCATCATGTTATAAACTGCTGTTATGTATTATTTTCATGCCACCTTTGACTTGTGATAACTTTTAGCTCGTTTGTCCAAACGATGCAAATGACATGTCCACGTGTTCGTCTCGCCACGAACTACGTGTTGTATGTGATAGGTTGCTTGGTAGATGTATTGTTGCCTTGTTATCATCGTTGCAAAGTGCCATGTTCACCTGTTGTGTTTTCACTTGTTATGAAATGCCATCTTGTTGAGCTCGTTGCAATCGTTGTGTTCACCTCTGTGAAGCATGCTTGTGTGTTTCGGGATCACCTTCATATGTATTTTGATGAGGTGCTTACCCTTTGCCATGTTTAGTTTCGAGGTGACTTAAACATGCTCTTTTTGATGCTATGATGATATTGCTGTTTTGGGACTTAGTGATTTTTTCACTAAGTCTGAAATCTGTAACGTTCCGATGCCATGTTCGTGTGATGTTGTAGGACAAAGCATGATAGTTTTGGGGTGGATTTTGATTGTTCCTTGTAGTATATATTGTTGTCTTTCCATCCATGTCCTCACATGTCCATTTGAGTGGCTGTAGCATGCTTATCTTTTGCTCTAAAGTTTCAATAAAATTCTGCTGCCAGAATTTTATTTCAAAGTTCAATATGTCCAAGATCATTGCTATTGATCCGTGACTCCGTTGGGGGTGCACTTTGGACCTAGTTGCTGTACTATATATCTAGTTTGTGTTCAAGTCCTTTGCCATGCTTTTTGGGTGCTGTAGCTTAATTATTTTGAGCTCCAAAGATGCTATGTTGCTGTAATTTTCAGTTTTCGCTCAAATCTTGTTTCGGGCATAACTTTTAGCCCGTAACTCCGATTTCAGCGAATCTTATATCAAACTTGGGTGTTTTTCTGTGTAGATTAATAATATCAGCTTGTTATCTTGTTTTCAGGTGTTTTGCTTGAGTGATGTTTTACGTGCTCCATGTGCATCTTTAGTGCATCCATCATGCATTCATGTTTTTCGAGTGCGCATTGCATCGTGTTGATTGGTGCTTGGTGTGTTTGTCTTGTTTAGAGCCGGAAGCTGAGACCGGGTACGAAGTTGAGCACGAGTTTTCCAACGAGGTTGAGCACGAAGACCCTTCTTACGATCCGAACGTCTTCTCTTCAGGCAAGATGACCGAACCCCGATAACATTACTATCTTTGCCTATTGCTAGTAGTCTCGATCTATAGTTTTGCCTCGATGCCCATGTTCTTCTTGTCAGCCTCCTACTTGTAACCAATTGCCATGTTTAACCACCCTACCTATGCAAACCGTTGCTTGGCTAAGTACGCTTCGCTCAGCCCTTCTTATAGCGTTGCTAGTTGCAGGTGAAGTGAAGATGCTTGCTTCATGTTGAAGTATGGTTGGGTTATATCACACTATATAAATGCTTTAATTGAAATCATCTATATATTGGCAAGGGTGGAAGGCTAAGCCTTTTTGCTTGGTGATTTGTTCCACTCATGCCGTTAGGATCCGTATAAGCCGGTTTTATGTTCCTTGATTATGCGTTCCTAATACGGTTGGGGTGTATGGGACCCCCTCGATAAACCGCTAAGTGCTAAGTCTTTTCCAGCAAGTCCCAACATTGGTACTATTTGCCTAATAACAAACTAAACTTGCATAGGGAGTTATAAACCCTTTTATTTAATTCAACAACCCCGGGCCAGTGCTCCACATGAGTGTTGGTCCGAAACGGGGGTTCTGCGGGGCCACCTCAAGGAAACTCGAGGTTTGGTAAAAACCTGTAGAATCGCCCATCCGGTCGTGGCCTGAGACGAGATACGCGCGGCTACTATCAGGGTGTCGGCACGCCGGGAGGATTTGCTGGATTAGCCTTACCTTAGCTCGGTATATCTTGAGCACGGGATTCCGAGGATACTCGGGTCTTCCCACTTTGGAGTTGCGACTCCGCGGATCGTGGGCTTGTAATGGGTCAAGTTGGAACACCCCTGCAGGGTTTGAACTTTCGAAAGCCGTGCCCGCGGTTATGTGGCAGATGGGAGCTTGTTAATTCCGGTTGTAGATAACTTGACACAAGGATACTAATACACTACCAGCGTGTGTTCCGTGACTGTCAATTTCCGAATAGGGATTCGGGAGTTGAACACGAAGGGGTTATGTTTGTGAGCTTATAGCTAGGATCACTTCGTGATCACTTCTCGCCGATGCCTTCTCTTCTCGCTCTCACTTGCGTAAGCTAGATGCTAGGTGCTGCTGCAGACTTGTTCTTTCTTCAGCCTTTCCCTCACCCAAAGGCTTAGATAGTTCTGTTACCCGGGAACGGGATTGCTGAGTCCTCTGTGGCTCACAGTTACTTCACACACCAGATGCAGGTCCAGCTGTGAGCTATCCAGGTGATGGCACCGAGCTGGATTGGGAGTACGACGAGGAGCGTAGTCGGTACTATGTGCGGTACCCGGACGATCAGTAGTGGAGTCTCTTACTAGGATTCGATCCGCCTGTGGTTTATTTATCTGAGTTTGGTACTTTGACATTTGGCTTTTGCCCTTAGAGGGTTGTAGTGCTCTTAATGTATGATGTTTGAGACTTGTACTGTAATTTCTGTGACGTGGCGAGTGTAAGCCAGCTATTTTCAGTTTACTATCCCTCTTTTACATGAGTTGTGCAAAGATTACCAAACTTGAGATCATTCTAGGATGGACTTATGCCTTTAAGTCGTGCCTCGACACGTAGGAGGTATAACTCCATCCTGGGCATTACAAGTTGGTATCAGAGCCTTCTCCGACCTAGGAGCCCCCACTGTTTGATCGAACCGTTGACGGTTGAGTCTAGGCACACACTGAAAACTTTTTGAGTCCTATATTATATCGGAGAGTAGGATTTCTTTGCTTCTCATCCCCTTTCTCTCTGGTGAGGACTCCTGACGTCTACTCTTGTCTCTCCTATCTTCAAAATTTGCACAAATTTTTTTTAGGAATCCCGCGAGTATTCTGGGATTGTTTCGATGTTCTTGTGACAAGGATATTGTTCCCGATGCCTCCTGTTACCGAGGAGTTGAGCTTCGGGGTATCATTGTAACAAGCATATCGCAGCAGTACTAAATACTTAAGACGGCCGACATCGAAAATATCCCCTATACGGCCAGTGGCAAGATAACCCCGACATCACCCAGTACTGGGGAGGTAGTTCGGGAGTATTGCCATAGCTTGTTATAGTGGATGCTTTTCGAAGGTCCGAGGTACACAGTTTCCGAGAAAGACTGGTTATGTGTTGAAGGATGGATACACCTGGATGTAGGTTAGAGTTGATTGCGCGGTGCTTCCCGTGTATCCCCAACACCTGATTGCATAACTGGAATCTTTCGGAAAACTATAGGTGGGTTTTATCCAGTAGATCGTAGGCATTCTTCCAACGAATGCAGGTTAGTGAGTTCGGGGTTCGACATTGAGTGAAGGGGTTATATGACCGAGGTTACTATCAGGAGTTGCATCTTAAAGGGTCCTTGGCTATGCTGATCCGGGGATTGCAAAACCTTTTCGTAACGCGTTCATATGCTTTCAGCACAAAGATGTTAGAACGAAACTCCTCTCTTGTGTTTGTTCCTTTCCGTACCTTGTTGTTTTATTATTTTATCCTTTTGATCCCTATGTGGCTTCTCGTGAAGACTGATGTTATCAATTAACTGAGAAATTCATTCGTTCCTCTTGTTCGGATGATTTCATTCATTCTTATTGTTCGAATGATTATTGTGAAGACTTGTTGCAATTCATTCCATTGATTCAGCTTATTCCTTTTGTCAATCAATTGCTGATTCGTGGTCATCTCTTACAGGATGGCTCCGAAAAAGGTTCTGAATGCAAACCCAGAGGTGGAAGAGGTTCCAGAGCATCCTCCATTTCACCTCCTCCTCCGCCTGAGGCTTGGAGAGCAATTATGCAGACTACTGCTCAGAACACTCAGTTGATGATGCAGATGATGCAGCAAATGCAAGCTATGCAAGCTAATCAAGCTAATCAGGGCGTTCCAATGAACCAAGGCAACTTCTTCCAGCAGCACCATGCTACCCTCAACCAGTTCTTGGCCAACAATCCTAAAGCTTTCAGTTACTGTGTCGACCCTCTCGATGCTGAAGATTGGCTGACCGATATCAAGAAGCATTTTGAGTGCAGTAACGTGAAAGAAGATGACTATGTGAAGTTTGCAGCCTTCCAACTGAAAGATCAAGCAGCCGACTGGTGGCAGCAGTACAAAGACTCAAGGCCGGGTCAAGTGATCTCATGGGAGAATTTCTGCAAGGATTTCCGCTCGCATCACATTCCTACAAGTGTTATCGAGGGTATGCGTGAGCAATTCCGCAACCTCAAGCAGGGCTCCATGTCAGTCTATCAGTATAATGTCAAGTTCCAAAACCTCGCTCGCTATGCAAAGCAAGACATTCCTGATGCAAAGAGCAAAATCTATCAGTTCCGTGGAGGTCTCAAAGATGAACTTCAGCTTGCTCTCACTTTGTTCGAGCCAGACGAATTCGATAAGTTCTATAATATGGCTTTGAAACAAGAAGCAGCTCAGCTTAAGATGGAGGCTTCTAAGAAGAGAATCCGAGATGCTGTTCACTCTACCTCATCGTCTCAGTTGGCTGCGAAACAACAGAAATTCTGGCTTCCTCCTCCTCCAGTGATTCGAGCTCCATACAACAACTCCAGCAACTTCAACAACTCCAACAACAAGAACTCTAGTGGTCGTGGTTTCTCCCACCCACCCAACCCAAGCAACCAGTCGAAGAAGCAGTTTCAGTCTCAAGGCTCCAAGCCCAGTGGCTCTCAGTTCCGTCCTCTCTCAGAAGTGACTTGCAACAAATGCACTCAGAAAGGTCACTATGCCAACAGATGCCCGAATCCGAAGCGTCTTCCTCCTCCTCCTCCTGTCGGTACCGCTATGGTCAAGCATGATCCAAAGGCTGCAAGGGTCAATCTGATGAATGCAGCACAAGCGGAGGCTTCTTCTGATGTCATTCTGGGTAACCTTCCAGTTAACTCTTTTCCAGCTAAAGTGTTATTTGATTCGGGTGCTTCACATTCTTTCATGTCATACCCGTTTGCATCCAAGCATAGTGTGACCACAGCAGCTTTACCGAGGCAGTTGGCAGTTTCTTCTCCGGGAAAGCAGATGCATTCCAGTATATATGCTCCGGATGTTTCTATTCGCATGGGTGATTATCGATTTTTGGCTTCTCCGGTGATTCTTGGTCATTCTGACATCGACCTCATTCTCGGAATGGATTGGCTTTCTCAGCACGATGCTCACATTGATTGTGCTCAAAAGGAAGTCAAATTGACTCATTCTGATGAAGATGTGATTATCTTCGCCTCCAGGGATAATACTATTCGGCTTTTCTCTCTTAATGATAAGGGTGAAATTAATGCCATAGAGCAAATTCCAGTGGTGAACGAATATCAAGACGTCTTTCCAGAAGATCTTCCAGGCATGCCTCCACACCGTCAGGTGGAGTTTGTCATTGAACTCGAGCCGGGCACCGAACCTGCTTGCCGGCGTCCATACAAGCTCTCTCCGGATGAATTGAAGGAATTGAAGAAGCAGCTTGATAAGCAGGAGAGTATGGGTCTCATCAGACCGAGTACATCTCCGTGGGGCTGTGGTGTCTTATTTGTCAAGAAGAAAGATGGCACGGAGCGTCTCTGTGTTGATTACCGGCCATTGAACAAGAAGACGATTAAGAACAAGTATCCGCTCCCCAACATCAGCGAACTCTTTGAGCAGCTCAAAGGAGCTAAAGTGTTCTCTAAGCTTGACCTCCGAATGGGCTATCATCAAATTCGCATTCGCGAGGAAGACATTCCCAAGACGGCCTTCAGAACGAGCTACGGTTCATATGAGTATACCGTCATGTCCTTCGGTCTCGCCAATGCTCCTCCTACCTTTTCAAGGATGATGCATTACATCTTCAACCCCTATACTGGCGAATTCGTGCTTGTGTATCTGGATGATATTCTGGTGTTTTCCAAGAATGAAGAAGATCACGAAAAGCACTTGTGTCTGGTTCTTGATCGACTCCGAGAGCATAAATTATATGCCAAGTTCTCCAAGTGTGAGTTTTGGCTCGATAAGGTTTTGTACCTGGGCCACATTATCTCAGCTGACGGTATTGCGGTTAATCCCGAGAAAGTTGAAGCAATTGTCAACTGGGAAGCTCCTCAGAACGTCAAGCAGCTCCGCAGTTTTCTGGGTCTTGCCAGCTATTGCAGAAGGTTTGTGGAGAACTTCTCCAAGATTGCCAAGCCTCTTTCCAACCTCCTTCAGAAGAATGTCAAATACTTTTGGTCTCCCGAGTGTGAAGTGGCTTTCAAAACCCTCAAAGAGAAGCTTGTCTCTGCTCCAGTTCTGACTCCTCCGGATGAAACCAAGCCCTATGAAGTGTTCTGTGACGCTTCTCTTCAAGGTCTTGGTGGGGTGCTTATGCAAGATAAGAAAATTGTGGCATATACTTCTCGGCAGCTCAAGCCCAGTGAGAAGAACTATCCCACACATGATCTCGAGCTAGCAGCTGTGGTACATGCTCTGATTACGTGGAGACATCTGTTGTTGGGCAGAAAGGTCGACATCTTCACTGATCACAAGAGCTTGAAGTACATCTTCACACAGCCGCATCTGAACCTCCGCCAGACTCGTTGGGTAGAGATGATCCAAGAGTACAACCCCAGCATCGAATACACTCCAGGCAAGGCGAATGTGATTGCAGATGCTTTGAGCAGAAAGGCATATTGCAACAGCCTTCTTATCAAGCCATACCAGCCTGAGCTTTGTGAAGCATTCAGGAAGCTCAACCTCCAGGTTGTTCCGCAGGGTTTTCTTGCAAATCTCCAAATTGCTCCAACCTTGGAAGATCAAGTCCGTGAGGCCCAGCTCAGTGATACCATGGTGAAGAAGGTGAAACATGGGATTGCAAAGGGCACTCCAAAATATAAGTGCTTCCGTGTTGATGAGAGAGATACCTTGTTCTTCGAGGACAGACTCGTTGTTCCCAAAGGTGATCTCAGGAAGCTCATAATGGAAGAAGCTCATGATTCTCTCCTTTCCATTCATCCTGGAAGTTCCAAGATGTACCAAGACCTCAAGCAATCTTACTGGTGGACACGCATGAAAAGGGAGATTGCCCAATTCGTGAATGAATGTGATGTATGCAGAAGAGTGAAAGCAGAACATCAACGTCCAGCCGGTCTTCTCCAACCTCTTCCTATTCCTGAGTGGAAGTTCGACCACATTGAAATGGACTTCGTCACTGGCTTTCCTAAATCCAAGCGAGGCAATGATGCTATCTTTGTGGTGATTGACAAGCTTACCAAAGTCGCTCATTTTCTTCCAGTCAAAGAATCAATCAATGCAGCTCAACTTGCAGAGCTGTACACTTCCAGAATTGTGTCCCTACATGGCATTCCTCAAGTGATATCCTCAGACCGTGGCAGCTTGTTCACATCAAGGTTCCGGGACTCCTTTCAGTCCGCCATGGGCACGAAGATCAGGTTCAGCACTGCCTTTCACCCTCAGACTAGTGGTCAAGTCGAGCGTGTGAATCAGATCCTTGAAGATATGCTAAGAGCCTGTGTCATCTCCTTCGGCATGAAATGGGAAGACTGCCTTCCATTTGCCGAGTTCTCTTACAACAACAGCTTTCAAGCAAGTGCAGGCAAAGCACCGTTTGAAATTCTCTATGGCAGAAAGTGCTGTACCCCTCTCAACTGGTCTGAAACAGGTGAACGCCAACTTCTTGGCAATGACTTGATCTCTGAAGCCGAAGAAATGTGCAAAGTCATACGTGAGAATCTCAAGGCCGCTCAGTCGCGTCAGAAGAGCTACTATGACGGAAAGCATCGTGATTTGGCTTTCGACATCGGTGATCATGTCTATCTCCGAGTGTCTCCGATGAAAGGAACCCAAAGATTAGGTATCAAAGGAAAACTTGCTCCTAGATACGTCGGGCCTTTCAAGATTCTTGGCAAAAGAGGCGATCTAGCCTATCAGCTCGAGCTCCCTTCCAACTTTGCAAATGTTCATGATGTCTTCCATGTGTCTCAACTTCGCAAATGCTTCAAGGCACCTGAGCGCATGATTCCGTTTGAGGAGATTGATCTTCAACAAGACCTTTCCTACCGAGAGCATCCAGTTGCAATTCTCGAAGAAACCAAACGCAAGACTCGCAACAAGTCCATCAAGTTTCTGAAAGTCAAGTGGTCGCATCACACAGACCGAGAAGCTACCTGGGAACGAGAAGATCATCTTCGTTCCGAGTACCCTTCCTTTTTCCAGTCCTAGATCTCGGGACGAGATCTTTTTGTAGTAGAGGAGAGTTTGTAATGCCCCGGATGTAATACTTTCCCTTTTGGGTATATAATATATCTCCGGCTTCATCTATTTCCATTTCGGGTTCTTTGTCTTTCGGGCTTTCGTCGTTTTGTTGTGTGAGTGTGTGGCATTCATTCATATCATGTAGACATGTGCATTGCATTGCATTTGTGTTGTGGGTTGCATCCGGTTCGTCGTGTTTCTTCCCGTTGTCCGTTTCGTGTTCCGGAGCTCCCTCACGTGTCCGTGACGTCCCGTAGGCCTACTTTGTTGTTCGGGCGTTTTACGTTACCGGTGTGCCGTGAGGTTGTTGTGTGTGTTGTTGTTTTGTTGTGTGCAACCCGCCTCTCAAATCTCGTCTCGTTTGGACTCCGTTGACTTTTCCATCCGTTGTCCGTGTGGGTCCGATCTGCCTTCACTTCGTGTCCCGGAAATACCCCTACTGCTTTCTTTTATCTCCGTCTAGGCCTTTTAAAATTATCCCCGCGGTCGGATCCGTCGGATCACGATCGGAGGGCTCCTAGCGCCCCTAAATCCCCTCCTAACCCTAAAAACTGCTACATATAGACCCCCTAGTCTATTTTGGGCATCCCTATCCCCTTCTTCTTCCTCCTCTAGATCCCCTTCCTTTTTTTTTCTTTTCTATCTTCAGATCCAGTTTTTCCTGCCCGGATCCCGAAGGGATCCTTCGTTTCAGCAGCAGCCCAGCCGCCGGGATCCCTCGAAGGACCGCGCGAGGTCAACGCCGCAGGCGCCAGCTCCTTCTGGCCCTTCGCGCGACGAGCGACCGAGCCGGCCTGTACTCCCTCGACCGGCCAGGCTTCGACCGCGCCGGGCAGGCCCGTTGCCTGGGGACCAGATCGTCGCCAGGTTCCCGCCGGGCCCGTACACCGCGGCCCATCGCCGTACTCCGCACCGCCGCTCCGCCGAGGCGACCAGGCCGTCGCCCGTACCAGGCCGCCCAGCTCCGGGCCGCCGCGCGCCGCGGGCCTCCCGCCCCGCTGGGCCTCTGCCGCAGCCGACCGGCCCGCCCCTTCGCCAGATCCGCCGCCCAGCGGGTGGGCCGCCTCTCCAGCACCAGCTCGTGGGCCGCGCCGCCTCTCCCTCCGGCCCACTCCGCTTCCAGACCTGCTACTGTTCATCTCAGATCTGATCTAGGTTGACCTAATTCTCTAAGTCCTTTTTAAATCCTGTTCTGGAATGCTATCTTTAAACTGCTGTAACTTGGTGCCTGTTGCTCCGTTTTGCGCGTGTAGCATGTCCAGATGTTCGTGGAGATGTCCTCTACGTTTTACCTGTTGTAGTCATGCATGTTAGATGTCATCTTGACACTTGTTTTGCTGTTGCAAGAGTGCATCATGTTATAAACTGCTGTTATGTGTTATTTTCATGCCACCTTTGACTTGTGATAACTTTTAGCTCGTTTGTCCAAACGATGCAAATGACATGTCCACGTGTTCGTCTCGCCACGAACTACGTGTTGTATGTGATAGGTTGCTTGGTAGATGTATTGTTGCCTTGTTATCATCGTTGCAAAGTGCCATGTTCACCTGTTGTGTTTTCACTTGTTATGAAATGCCATCTTGTTGAGCTCGTTGCAATCGTTGTGTTCACCTCTGTGAAGCATGCTTGTGTGTTTCGGGATCACCTTCATATGTTTTTTGATGAGGTGCTTACCCTTTGCCATGTTTAGTTTCGAGGTGACTTAAACATGCTCTTTTTGATGCTATGATGATATTGCTGTTTTGGGACTTAGTGATTTTTTCACTAAGTCTGAAATCTGTAACGTTCCGATGCCATGTTCGTGTGATGTTGTAGGACAAAGCATGATAGTTTTGGGGTGGATTTTGATTGTTCCTTGTAGTATATATTGTTGTCTTTCCATCCATGTCCTCACATGTCCATTTGAGTGGCTGTAGCATGCTTATCTTTTGCTCTAAAGTTTCAATAAAATTCTGCTGCCAGAATTTTATTTCAAAGTTCAATATGTCCAAGATCATTGCTATTGATCCGTGACTCCGTTGGGGGTGCACTTTGGACCTAGTTGCTGTAATATATATCTAGTTTGTGTTCAAGTCCTTTGCCATGCTTTTTGGGTGCTGTAGCTTAATTATTTTGAGCTCCAAAGATGCTATGTTGCTGTAATTTTCAGTTTTCGCTCAAATCTTGTTTCGGGCATAACTTTTAGCCCGTAACTCCGATTTCAGCGAATCTTATATCAAACTTGGGTGTTTTTCTGTGTAGATTAATAATATCAGCTTGTTATCTTGTTTTGAGGTGTTTTGCTTGAGTGATGTTTTACGTGCTCCATGTGCATCTTTAGTGCATCCATCATGCATTCATGTTTTTCGAGTGCGCATTGCATCGTGTTGATTGGTGCTTGGTGTGTTTGTCTTGTTTAGAGCCGGAAGCTGAGACCGGGTACGAAGTTGAGCACGAGTTTTCCAACGAGGTTGAGCACGAAGACCCTTCTTACGATCCGAACGTCTTCTCTTCAGGCAAGATGACCGAACCCCGATAACATTACTATCTTTGCCTATTGCTAGTAGTCTCGATCTATAGTTTTGCCTCGATGCCCATGTTCTTCTTGTCAGCCTCCTACTTGTAACCAATTGCCATGTTTAACCACCCTACCTATGCAAACCGTTGCTTGGCTAAGTACGCTTCACTCAGCCCTTCTTATAGCGTTGCTAGTTGCAGGTGAAGTGAAGATGCTTGCTTCATGTTGAAGTATGGTTGGGTTATATCACACTATATAAATGCTTTAATTGAAATCATCTATATATTGGCAAGGGTGGAAGGCTAAGCCTTTTTGCTTGGTGATTTGTTCCACTCATGCCGTTAGGATCCGTATAAGCCGGTTTTATGTTCCTTGATTATGCGTTCCTAACACGGTTGGGGTGTATGGGACCCCCTCGATAAACCGCTAAGTGCTAAGTCTTTTCCAGCAAGTCCCAACATTGGTACTATTTGCCTAATAACAAACTAAACTGGCATAGGGAGTTATAAACCCTTTTATTTAATTCAACAACCCCGGGCCAGTGCTCCACATGAGTGTTGGTCCGAAACGGGGGTTCTGCGGGGCCACCTCAAGGAAACTCGAGGTTTGGTAAAAACCTGTAGAATCGCCCATCCGGTCGTGGCCTGAGACGAGATACGCGCGGCTACTATCAGGGTGTCGGCACGCCGGGAGGATTTGCTGGATTAGCCTTACCTTAGCTCGGTATATCTTGAGCACGAGATTCCGAGGATACTCGGGTCTTCCCACTTTGGAGTTGCGACTCCGCGGATCGTGGGCTTGTAATGGGTCAAGTTGGAACACCCCTGCAGGGTTTGAACTTTCGAAAGCCGTGCCCGCGGTTATGTGGCAGATGGGAGCTTGTTAATTCCGGTTGTAGATAACTTGACACAAGGATACTAATACACTACCAGCGTGTGTTCCGTGACTGTCAATTTCCGAATAGGGATTCGGGAGTTGAACACGGAGGGGTTATGTTTGTGAGCTTATAGCTAGGATCACTTCGTGATCACTTCTCGCCGATGCCTTCTCTTCTCGCTCTCACTTGCGTAAGCTAGATGCTAGGTGCTGCTGCAGACTTGTTCTTTCTTCAGCCTTTCCCTCACCCAAAGGCTTTGATAGTTCTGTTACCCGGGAACGGGATTGCTGAGTCCTCTGTGGCTCACAGTTACTTCACACACCAGATGCAGGTCCAGCTGTGAGCTATCCAGGTGATGGCACCGAGCTGGATTGGGAGTACGACGAGGAGCGTAGTCGGTACTATGTGCGGTACCCGGACGATCAGTAGTGGAGTCTCTTACTAGGATTCGATCCGCCTGTGGTTTATTTATCTGAGTTTGGTACTTTGACATTTGGCTTTTGCCCTTAGAGGGTTGTAGTGCTCTTAATGTATGATGTTTGAGACTTGTACTGTAATTTCTGTGACGTGGCGAGTGTAAGCCAGCTATTTTCAGTTTACTATCCCTCTTTTACATGAGTTGTGCAAAGATTACCAAACTTGAGATCATTCTAGGATGGACTTATGCCTTTAAGTCGTGCCTCGACACGTAGGAGGTATAACTCCATCCTGGGCATTACACTTTAGCTTTGCTTGCTTTTCATAACGAGTTGGAACTCAACTTTCTTTGTGTGGGAGAGAAACACGCTCCACTTCAACCTAGAACACAACATAGAATTTTCATGTCTATCTTTGCTGTGTATGTTCTTGGTCTTTCAATAGCTACTGTCATGTTCAGCTCTTAGTTTTCATGCTTATCTTTTTAAAGAGCTTTTGTTTAGTTGGTCGCTGGAACTCTCTTTAGTCATCATGCTTATCTTGTTAAGAGAGTTGGCTTCTGTTGCACTGGTCGATATGTCTATGATAAAAATGCTACGTGCATAATGGTGCTTAGTAGTTCATGTTTTCTTATGGTTAGTCTCAAATAGCTGGAGGGTTTCCAATGTGTTATTGGAGTACCAACATGATTTGTTTGCCTATGATGTGGTATGGTTTAGTGATATCTTCCTTCAAAAATTTATTTTGATTGACTTGGCGTATGCTCACGCATATTTAAGACTATAAAGAAAGTCTGTCAAGCCTTGATGATCTTTAATTTCTGAGTAGCAATATAACTTCCATGCCTGATTCAATGTTGCTTTGTCGCTCTGCATGATTATGACCGTCATTGCTCTTTTAGTTGGTCGCTCCCAGTCTTTTGCTAACCTCCACCTGTACTAAGCGGACTGACTGCTTGTGCATCCAAAATCCTTTAAACCAGTTATGCCATATGAGTCCACCATACCTTCCTATACATGGTATTTACCTGCCATTCCTAACGAAGACTTTCATGTCCCATCTCGAAATTATTCAATAAAAGCATTTCTTTTTTGTGCCTCTATTTAGTTCATGAGGAAGTAGTAGTTAATTCATGATCTTTTTAAGTTGGACAAGCTTCACCCCGGGATTGCATGTCTAATGTGCAAACCCATAATACGAGAAGGAACTGGCATAGAGTGCGCCCGGCTCATTAAAAAATAATACAACAAACAAACCCTCCTTCATGCTTTGTTCATGAGAAATCAGGAAACTTTGGCAGTGATAAACAAAGGAGATTAAGAGGATGTGATCGTCCTCATTCGGGAGCCGTTCCTCGAAACTTGTCCAGCTCAAGAAGTAATTGAGTTATCTGCTAGCAGTCGTTGACGAAACATGCATATCCAAAAAAATAATTTTTACTTATGTTTTTTTTTAAACCAAGAGCTCTGGTACATGCTTTGTCTTTGTTTCCGACCACGGGTTTTCAACCTTGCCAACAAAAGCCACGGTTCGAGAGTCTCCACCTTCTTTAAAGCACCAACTACTGAGAGCATGATTGTCATTCTGAGTGTAATGTGCATTGTCCCAAAGTACCATTATCTTTTGCATGATTATGAAATCGTTTATTCTGAAATCATTGTATCTAGTCGTCACTTAAACCTTGGAGGTGCCCCTGCATTTATGTTTTGCTTCACTAAAGGGGGCAAGCGAGATATCACTTTATCATATTTGCACACCATGCTCATTGAAAATCTATTTGATGTTTCAGTATCATATTGTAAAACTTTCAGTTCTTTGCGATTTTCTCATGAGGCAACTTAATTACTACAGATTCATTGTCTCAGTATGCTTTTGTCATGTGACTATGAAAAGTCCTTATATGGTTAATAGCATGTCACCACAGAAATTACGCTTGTTATCATTTACCTACTCGAGGACGAGCATGAATTAAGCTTGGGGATGTTGATACGTCCAAAACGTATCTATAATTTCTGCTTGCTCCATGCCTCTTTTGTGTGATATTGCTATGATATTTATGCACTTCCATACACTTTTGATCATATTTGGACTAACCTATTAACTCAGTGCACCCCAGTGCCAGTTTCTGTTTTCTGCTGTTTTTGTATTTCAGGTTTTCCCATTACGTAAACTGCCAGAAAAATTCCGGGAAAATATATAAAAAATCAGCGTTCCGGAAGCTTCCATGCGGCCAAAGTAGGGCTGGAGGGGGGCCACCAGGCCTCCAGGCGGCCATGGGGCGCCCCCCCCATAGGCCGCGCCGCCAGGGTGCCTGGGCCCCCCATGCACCCTCTAACGCCCCCCTTTGGCATATATTTACACCGCGTCCCGAAACCCTCGAGGACGGAACCCTTTTTCGCGATCTCATCGCTGTTCCGCCGCCGCCGCGCTTCCAAGATCGGGAGCACCAGGAGAACTCTTCCCGGCACCCTGCCGGAGGGGAGGATCACCACCGGGAGCCTCTCCACCACCATGGACGCCTCCCGGATGAGTTGTGAGTAGTCTCCCTTGGACCATGGGTCCATGACCAGTAGCTATGTGATGTTCTCCTCCCCTTTTTGTTCTTCACTAATTAGACCTCGTGAGCTGCCCTACATGATCGAGGCACATATGTAATCCTTATGTTGTTGCTATGATGAGTTTGCTGGGATCCGATGGATTATGAGATTATGTTCAGATTGTGTTTGAGTAATATATTTGATTTACCTCTTTTATATTTATGTTCTTAAGTAATTCTTGCATGTTCTCCGTTGCTATTTATTGCTTTGGCCGAGTAGTAGGTAGTAACTCCAAGAGGGAACGTTATGCTTGATTGTGGGTTCATGCCCCTCGATGACTAGCTTGAGTGACAGAAACATGAGTCTAGGGGATGTGCTATTGCCACAAGGGGGAAAACAACGGTGCTTGTACTCGCGGATGCAAGAATTGTTTACTTTACGCAAAGTTCTTTTAATGCAGTTGTCTGTTGCTTTGAGTTTACACTATGGGTGGGACTCGCAACTTAATACCAGCGAGATGTTCTGGATAGATATCTCAAGGTGGATGATTAGTAGTAGATGCAGATGGATTTCGGTCTACTTGCCTTGGCGTACCGCCCATGCTTTGAACCTCTACCTTTCTTGCAACATAGTTAGCATTGGTTTGCGCACGTAATCCTGTCAATTGCCCAGCTGTAATTCGTTTACCTCACATAGCTGTTTTATCGTCTTTTGGGAGAGAGACATCACTAGTGAACATCATGGGACCCCGGTCCATATTACCATCACTGATCACATCCGCCATTTTCTTTCTGTTTTTACTTACTAGTTGCAGTTATACATATCACTATTATCTCTTGTGTTTGATCCTTTGTAAACGACAAGGCCGGAGGGATTGACAACCTCTCTGTACTCGTTGGGAGCAAAGTTATTTGTATCTGTGTGCAGGTCCAGTTGATTGCTAATATCTGGCGCCATTAGCAGTTGACACCTTCTTGTTGAACCTTGGAGTCTCAGGGGAATTCGATCCTTGGTACCTTTGCCAAGGGAAAACTACGGCTACACTGCATCTCAAACCTTCCACTTGGGGTAACCAACGAGGGGCGAGAAGCCATCAGTGGGACGCCGCAAAGAAAGCATATTTCCCTATGAGAGCCGCACTGCTCACGACGGTGCACGACTATCTCGGTTATGGATATGTCGCGGGGCAGGTGGTCCACGGATTTTCTGGATGCGTCAGGTGCATGGATGACACGACGTATCGCCAGCTAGATAGAGATCCCGGGTCTTCGAAAACCGTGTTCATGGGACATCGAAGGTAGCTTCGCGACGATGACCTGTGGAGAAAACGCAAGGATCTGTTCGATGGTGAAACCGAACCCCGTGGACGCCCGCGTACGAGGAGCGGCGAGGAAATAGACGAGCTGTTGAAAAATTGGAAAGATTGCCCACTGCCGGGAAAGAAGCAAAAGGCGCCAGAGCCGGGAAAGAAGCGAAAGGCGCCAGAGCCGCTGCTGAAGGTATGGAAAACGAGGTCTGTTTTCTGGGACTTGTCGTACTGGAAGATCCACCGTGTGCCTCACAGCCTTGATGTCATGCATATCACGAAGAACATGTGTGAGTGTCTGCTTGGTACCCTGCTCAACATGCCAGAGAGGACCAAAGATGGGCCGAAAGCAAGGGCAGACTTGAAATCATTGGGTATCAGGCAGGAGCTTCACGCTAATGATGATGATGATGATGATGAGGCGAAGCAGGACACGGAAAGTCGTCGCAAAGGCAAAAAGGCCAAGAAGACCGGAAATGACTACCCTCCCGTGTGCTTCACTCTAAGTCAGGAGGAGATCGAGCAGTTTTTCACCTGCCTCGTAGGAGTAAAACTTCCTTACGGTTACGTGGGGAAGATAAGCAGATACCTAGACCCAGCGAAGCAGAAGTTCAGCGGGATGAAGTCTCACGACTGTCACGTGCTGATGACGCAGATACTTCCAGTTGCAATCCGTGGGATCATGGACGGGCACGTCCGTGAAACGCTATTTGGCCTATGCAACTTTTTCGACGTCATCTCTCGGAAGTCGGTTGGCGTGAGGCAACTCAGAAGGCTACAGGAAGAGATCGTGGTGATACTATGCGAGCTTGAGATGTACTTCCCGCCTGCATTCTTCGACGTTATGGTGCATCTGCTGGTCCATATCGTGGACGATATCATCCAACTCGGGCCGACGTTCCTGCACAGCATGATGCTGTTCGAAAGGATGAATGGTGTCATCAAAGGATACGTTCGCAACATGTCGCGTCCAGAGGGAAGCATAGCCAGGGGCTTTCTGACCGAAGAGTGCATCTCCTACTGCACGAATTATCTAGGCATCGAGAATCCCATTGGTCTGCCCGTCAACAGGCACCTCGGCAGGCTCGCTGGATGGGGTCACCGTGAGGGTCGCCGCGAAATGCATGTCGACTTCGAGAGTCGACTCGCCGACTTTGAAAGAGCAAACCTAGTCGCGCTACAACACATAGACGTGGTCGATCCTTGGGTGGTAGAGCACAAAACCTTTATTGAGAAGACGTACAATGACCGAGGCCAACAGAGGACGAACGGAGATATAATCAAACATCACAACTCATGTTTCACGCATTGGTTCAAGCAGAAGCTTCTGTCGTACCCTTTACATGAGGATTCTTCCGCGGAAGAACAACTCATATTCGCCTTGTCACAGGGCGCCGAGCACAACCTGATGACCTATGAGGCGTACGATATCAACGGCTACACATTCTACACCGAGGCCAAGGACATGAAGAGCGATGGTTATCAGAACTCCGGGGTAACGATGGAATCCTACACCGGTAACGACAAGGACAAATACTATGGAAGGATCGAGGAGATCTGGGAGCTGAGCTACGCTGGAGAGAAGGTCCTGATGTTCCGTGTTAGATGGGCCAAGAGCGTCCTAAAAGAAGACCGGTATTTCACCACCATGGTTATACCCGAAGCCAAATCCAAGACCGCGGGCGCAAACGTCCCCGCGAAAAATGAGCCATGGGTACTGGCTTCCCAAGTTGACCAATGCTTCTTCATTACCGACCCGTCAAAGCCCAGTCGTGCTGTCGTGAGGAGAGGAAAAAGGAAGATCATCGGAATGGATGGAGTCGCCAATGAGCAAGATTTCGACAAGTACGGCGACCCGAAGATGGAACATGACGACGACGATGAAGTAGCAGCATACACCACAAGAAGAAGCAGGACCACCCTACCTAAAGGACGTCCGTTCCATAGAAGAACTCCATTTGCGAAAAAGAAGGGCAAGAAGATTGTGAACAGATAGCTAGCTAGCTAAGATCGATTGTATTTAAACTGTAGTCTTCATTTCTCGATTGTATTTCATGGGCACTTTTTGAACTATCATGAATATTTTTAAATTTCATGGGCACTTTTTGAATTCATAAATATGTTTTCAAATTTGATGATATTTCGATATTTCTCGATCTCTATCCCACCGCCGCTCCACCGCCGTCGACGACCCACCGCACCCTCCCCCGCTCCACCGCCGCCG
>LR738715.1:823141047-823235447 GCA_902687465.1 Secale cereale
ACCCCCCGCACCCTCCCCCGCTCCACCGTCACAAATGAATGCAACTAAAAATCCAAAAAAAAACAAATTTGATTATAATTTCAAATAACAAATTTGATAATATTTTCAAATAATAAATTTGATGATATTTTTTCGATTCATAAATATTTTCAAATAACAAATTTGATGATATTTTTTTAAAAAATTATTACTATTTTTATTAAAAAATATTACTGTTTGATATTCATATTCATTTTCTAAAAAATTATTAGATGCAACAAAAAATAATAATAATAAATTTACTTATGGCGCACCTCTGGCTGGTGCGCCATTGCTATTCAAAAAAAAAGTTACTTATGGCGCACCGCTCGGTGGTGCGCCATTGCTATCTAAAAAGAAAGATTACTAATGGCGCACCGCTAGGGGTGCGCCATTGCTAAGCCTCCCCCACACTAAAATCCCCAATCTCTCACATTTCTCTCTAATCCCTCCCCTGCCTCATCTCACCCGCGCCCGACCACCACCGACCACCACCGCCCCCGTGCTCGCGTCCCCGGCCATGCTCGCTGCCCCCGCCGCATCGGACCACCACCGCCCCCAACGTCACCTTCCCGAGCCGAGCGCCGCCTCCCTCGTCGTCCCCCCTCTGCCCGCGCCCGCGCCCTCGACGTCCTCCCGCCCAAGCGCCCCCTCCCCCAGCGGCCCCGCCTACGTCAACCACGTGCTCGCCGTCCAACACCGCGCGGCCTGCCCAGGAGGACCGCCGTCGTCTTCCTCTTCGACTACGAGGACCCGGACGAGCTCGGACGCCCTCGAGCCATCCTTTCGACGCCCGCCGATTTCCTCCGCCTCGGCCAACATCGCCACCGCTCGACGCCGAATTCGCGGCGCCTCGACTAGCTCCGGCTACCCCGAGTCGCCCTCGACCTCCCCAGTGAGCACCTGAGCTGCTTCCCCCTCTTCCCCCTCTTGATTTCCTTCTGATGTGTTCTAGGGTTGGGGGTTGGAGAATTTTGGACAAGGAAAGGGGGTTGGAGAATTAAGTAGCTAGGGTTGGGGGTTTGCAAGAGAAGAATCTTTAGGCTTACTCACTGTTCAATTTGTTGTTGTGAGTTTGAATTTGCTGTTCTCAGTACAGTAGTTTACACTGGTTGTCAAGCTGTAGAGGAACTATAGTGCCAATACTGAAAATGTTCAGTGTTCCAATACTGTAGAGAAACTATAGTGCCTGTTATTCAGTTATGACTCCTTCACTGAAACTGTAGTGTTTGATAAAACTAAGATGTAAACTAAAGGAGTTTGTTATTTGCAGAAGCTATAGCATACTCCAACAAGTGATAAATGCACTCAAAAGTTCACTAAGAAAATGCAGATGCTTCTCACTTGTTACTGAAAGTTTTCTGGAGTGATAAATGCATGCAAAAGAAGTTCAGTTAACTGTTACTGTTGCTGTATGAATTCCAACCAGGTCAATTTGCTGTCAATTTCTCTGTAATACTCAACCAGGTTTATGCAAAATGAAGATCAACCATATTTATGTAATAGATCAAATTGCAACAGATTATTTGCAGTAGATCAAACAACAGTAGATTACTCAATATTCTTGCCATTTGTTGAAAGGTTATAAATATTGACCATAAATAAGAATGAATATTGACCATTTGTTGCTGCTAGCACATGTTGAAGTGTACCTGATGATGCTTCTGTAGAAAATTCAGTCTTCCTCCTCAGGCATGTGTTGTGTGACCTGACAAAATATAAATGTGGTGTGTGCCATGTGTTGGTAATTCAGTAAAGTCAAACAAGCACTGTATTTAGGCATGTTGCTTGCTGAAATTGTAGCAGCAACAACAACTATGGATGAATGATGAACATGTTATAGTGGTCAGATTAGTTCAGCAACAACAACTATTTTCAGTTTGTCTTATGGGTCATTTATAGTGGTCAGATTAGTTCTGCATTTAAACGAGTCCCAAAGGACCTACTGCCAGCTTATTTGTTCTAGGACAATTTATCTAATTTTGTTTACTATGGGGTCAATTAGCATGTAAACATTCTTTCAGTCCCTAAGGGCATCACAAACAATTTATGCCAAATTTGCAGTTTCACAGTTTCACAGTCACTAAGTGTGTGTAGAACAGCGATAACTTACACTAGTTTTGTAGCCTCCAGCAAGTTTACGAGCAAACATATTTTTCCTTCTCTTTTAGAAATATGCAGGCAGCTCCCTAATCAGTGTTGTTGTTGGTTGCTGTAAAAAAACTAGTTACCAGTGCACAAATGAGTCTGAGACATGCCAAGCTAAGCTACTCACCATTTGAACTTCAAAGTATAGTTTTACAAGCTTCTGCAACTTTTTCTTAACTGTTGCTGCTGCTGTTATGCCTGTATTCACTGCTGTTGCTGCTGTACTTGTGATGATGTTGTACTTGTGATGATGCTACTTGTGATCTTCTAAAATGACCCATTGGCGACTTCATTACGCGGGGATAATGATTTTGCAGGTACCCCGAGAGGCCCTTGAGTTTGCTGGAATGTCGATTAACTTCCATTCCGGCAAATTCGGGTACTCCATATGTCCTATTTTCAGCAAAGGTCATGCTGAAATTTTTCGTGAATTTTAGCTTGACTTTGCTAAAAATAGGACATATGGGGTACTTGTGACTAATGCATGGGCTGGGGTATCTTAGTACTTAATTAATTAGGATCAACTGCCCCTTTATTCTTGCTGCATTAAACCATAGGCGGCAATACAGCCAAATGATTAGGCCCAACTTAGAATTCTCCTTCCCAGCTTAGCTTTTAGGATGCCTCGGTGTCGACAAACCATAAAATATAAAACCTTGGCTTTTAGGGTGCCTCGGTGTCGATAAAAACCTAAATGATGAAAGCTTAGGCTTTTAGGGTGCCTCGGCGTCGAAAAACCCTCAATGATAAAAGCTTAGCTTTTAGGATGCCTCGGTGTCGACAAACCCTAAATGATGAGATCATGATCTTGTTCCTTGACAATAACCAACTTTTTGACCAAACTTTTTTCCTATTTAGAGAGAAACATGGCCCACAACGATGAGGCCGGGGGTTCGGGCGGCAAGGCATTCTAGGAGCTGTCCCAGGAGATGGAGGAACAACCTCACTTGTATGAGGATTCCGCCTTCCCCACCGATCCTGACACCACTGATGGTGCCGCCGAGGATGACCCCACTGATGGTGCCGTCGGGGATGATGATGTCTACACACGCTTCTACTCTTGTAGACTATGTTGGGCCCCCAAGCGCAGAGGTTTGTAGGACAGCAGCAATTTCCCTCAAGTGGATGACCTAAGGTTTATCGAACTCAGGGAAGTAGAGGTTGAAGATGGTCTCTCTCAAGCAACCCTGCAACTAAGATACAAGAAGTCTCTTGTGTCCCCAACACACCTAATACAACTAGGAGTTGTATAGATGCACTAGTTCGGCGAAGAGATGTTAAATGGCAAGTGATATGGATGGCAAAACAAAGTAATATAAATCTGTAATAAAAAGTGCAGCAAGCAAACAAGTGGTAAACGGGAGCATAAATGGTATTGCAATGGTGGAAACAAGGCCTAGGGATCATACTTTCACTAGTGGCAACTCCCAACAAAATTAACATAATCGAATCACATGATATTTCCTATAAAACATGCAATGGAGACGCACCCGGAGGTCATTCCTTCGTGGTCAAGAGAGGACGAGAATTATGTAGGGCTACAAAAGCACACCTCAAAGTTCGTAGTTATCAATCTAAGGATTTCCCAATGTCACCGCGGCCATCCAAAGAGAGTCCCACAATCACCACAACATATCTAAAGGATAGTCAAAGACAAGCACCAAGAGACTCTCAATCTTCAATCAACACACAAGAGAGGAAATCACTCATGAAAATATTTTTCTAATCCATGTCCAATAGACCGCTGTCACCTTGGTCTCGGGGATTATACTAGATAAAGACAAGTGAGTACATCAATCCAATACATAGAGGAAGGGGAAATATCATGGGATCACCCTAGATTAACATAGCCTATGATCACAACGAAGATCACATCATGGGAGAGAGAGATAACCACATAGCTACACGTACGAGCCCTCGGACCCGGAGAAGACTACTCACACATGGACATGGTGAGGAGGAGGTTGATGATGGTGTTGATGGAGAGGTGCAGCCCCGCGAGGAGGAGACGGCCGGCGGCAGCCACGGAGGCGGCGGCGGCGGCCCTTGGGGGCGCGGCGGCGACGGTGGCCCTCGGGGCGGCGGCGGCCCTAGGGGGCAGCGGCTCCTTGGCCCCCCTTCTTCCTTGTGGATGGTGCTGCAATGGTGCTGGTCCTCCCCTCCAAGACGGCGGCTCGGGAGGAGGAAAATTCGTGGCCCTTGGTGACCTAGGTTTCCTTTCTTTATATAGACTCTCGGATTCCCGTCATCAGATTTTGGGCCTCAGTAAAACGGGCTTTACTCGGCTGTCCGAACTCCGATTTGGACGAATTTTATATCCAGAAGAAACACCTCAAAATTCCCCACAACTTTCGCAACTAGACTTTTTCCGTTTGACGTCGTCTTTGGGCCGGAACGTGACCATCTTTAAAAAACGTTCTCAGACATATTTCAGGAAAGTCAGAGTCCTACTCCAATACGACTTCTTTTGCGCTTTTGTCAATTTCAAAGTAATTCCTACACAATAAAGTGTAAAACAAGAACATTGTGCACTTTTGCAACCATTAGTAGGTTAGTCCAAATATGATCAAAAGTGTATGGAAGTGCATAAATATCATAGCAATATCACACACAAAAGGCATGGAGCAAGCAGAAATTATAGATACGTTTTGGACGTATCAACATCCCCAAGCTTAATTCCTGCTCGTCCTCGAGTAGGTAAATGATAACAAGCATAATTTCTGTGGTGACATGCTATTAACCATATAAGAACTTTTCACAGTCACATGACAAATGCTTACTGAGGTAATGAATCTATAGTAATTAAGTTGCCTCATGAGAAAATCACAAAGAACTGAAAGTTTTACAATATGGTACTGAAACACTCAATAGATTTGTAGTGAGCATGGTGTGCAAATATGATAAAGTGGTACCTCGCTTGCCCCCTTTAGTGAAGCAAAACATAAATGCAGGGGCACCTCCAAGGTTTAAGTGACGACTAGATACAATGATTTCAGAATAAACGATATCATAATCATGCAAAAGACAATGGTACTTTGGGACAATGCACATTACACTCAGAATGACAATCATGCTCTCAATAGTTGGTGCTTTAAAGAAAGAAGGTGGAGACTCTCGAACCGTGGCTTTTGATGGCAAGGTTGAAAACCCGTGGTCGGAAACAAAAACTAAACATGTACGAGAGCTCTTGGTTTTTAAAACAGAAGTAAAAATTATTTTTTTAAAGATGCATATTTCGTCAACGAAGTAGATAACTCAATTACTTCTCGAGCTGGACAAGTTTCGAGGAACGGCTTCCGTACGAGGACGATCACATCCTCTTAATCTCCTTTGTTTATCACTGCCAAAGTTTTCTGATTTCTCATGAACAAAGCGTGAATGAGGGTTTGTTTGTTGTATATTTTTTTAATGAGCCGGGCGCACTCTTTGCCAGTTCCTTCTCATATTATGGGTTTGCACATTAGACATGCAATCCCGGGGTGAAGCTTGTCCAACTTAAAAAGATCATGAATTAACTACTACTTCCTCATGAGCTAAAACAGAGGCACAAAAGAGAAATGCTTTTTTTGAATAATTTCGAGATGGTACATGAAAGTCTTCGTTAGGAATGGCAGGTAAATACCATGTATAGGAAGGTATGGTGGACTCATATGGCATAACTGGTTTAAAGGATTTTGGATGCACAAGCAGTCAGTCCGCTTAGTACAGGCGAAGGTTAGCAAAAAACTGGGAGCGACCAACTAAGAGAGCAATGACGGTCATAATCATGCAGAGCGACAAAGCAACATTGAATCGGGCATGGAAATTATATCGCTACTCAGAAATTAAAGATCATCAAGGCTTGATAGACTTTCTTTACAGTCTTAAATATGCGTGAGCATATGCCAAGTCAATCAAAATAAATCCTTGGAGGAAGATATCACTAGACCATACCACATCATAGGCAAACAAATCATGTTGGTACTCCAATAACACATTAAGAATGCCCCAGCTATTTGAGACTAACCACAAGAAAACATGAACTACTAGGCACCATTATGCACATAGCGTTTTTATCATAGACATATCAACCAGTGCAACAGAAGCCAACTCTCTTAACAAGATAAGCATGATAACTAAAGAGAGTTCCAGCGACCAACTAAACAAAAGCTCTTTAAAAAGATAAAGCATGAAAACTAAGAGTTGACATGATAGTAGCTATTGAAAGACAAAGAACACACACAGCAAAGATAGACATGAAAATTCTATGTTGTGCTCTAGGTTGAAGTGGAGCGTGTTTCTCTCCCACACAAAGAAATCTGAGTTCCAACTCGTTATGAACAGCAAGCAAAGCTAAAGAAAACTGAAAAGGAAACTAAAAGCAAGACGCTCCAAGCATAGCACATAACACATGAAGTGATAAAAATATAGTGGAATGAAAGACGAACTGATAATTGTTGATGGAGAAGGGGATGCACAGGGGCATCCCCAAGCTTAGATGCTTGAGTCTTCTTGAATATTTCTTGGGGGTGCATGGGGGCATCCCCAAGCTTGAGCGTTTGACACTCCAGAATCTTTTTATCATCTTCCCTCGCACACTTGAAAACTCCCTTCATACATAACTCATCATAATCAGGTTAGTGAGGTTAGTACCCTTAATAAAATAATTTTTCCTTGCTGGAAATAAGGATATTCTTGAAGGTCTACTGTTTCTCAAGATTGCCAAAAGGTTTTTGCAAAGAAAAAGCAAGCTTAAAGTTTGCAAAACGAAGGAAAGGCAAAACAGGACAGAATCTGTGAAAAACAGACCAGCAGGTAGTAAATAATCTTTTCGGGGCACTTCTGCAACTCAAATCAAAAAACTCAGAACAGACGCCCGAAAGCCAATTGTATAGAGCACGCTGTCGAATAAATTCAGACCAAAAAGACGATCTGGTGATTTTATACGAATTTTTCTGTCCAAGGACAGAATCTGTTTCCTGGACAGCACGTCACAACTTTTGAACTTTCTTGCAATCAGAGGCTACACTTGGCACAAAGCTGAAAAATAAAGATACATTGATGTTGCTACAGTAGTAACAAACATCAAGACCACTAAAAACTGAAATAACAAACTGAAAACAAATATAACAAGGGTTGTCTCCCTAGAGCTCTTTCTTTATAGCCATAAAGATAGGCTTAAGACTTTAATGATGCTCTCGTAGGAATAAGAGTTGAAGAACAAAAGAGAGCATCAAGAAGCAAATACCAAACACATTTAAGCCTAACATGCTTCCTATGCATAGGAATATTGCAATAGAATAATTCATTGAAGCACAAAGCAATAAGCATAGGAAGACAAAACAAGTGCAGCTTCAAAACCTTCAACATAAAGAGAGGGAACTTCATATTATTGAAATATCTATAAGCATATGTTCCCTTCTCATAATAATTTTTAGTGGGATCACGAATAAACTCAACAATATAAGCATTGTTACCATGATCCACATGCAAAAAAGGTACTCTTACTCTCCACATAAGCATCTTTGGGGAGCCCATGGTTAGGACTTTTTAGCATTAACGTTTTCAGTCTCCCCAAGCTTGAGCAATGCTTTCTCCGTCACGAAACCCTAAAGTTATAGATATAGTTCCTGTCTCGATGAATTTCATGAAGAGGATAAAACTTAGTATAAAAGAGAGACATAAGCTCTTGCCAATCAAGCAAGTGCGAGTTATCGAGAAGCTTATACCAATCTGAAGCTTTATGTATAAGTGATACGGCGAACAATTTCCTCATGACAAACTCCCTTGATACACCTGCAAGCTTAAATAATGAACATAATTGTGACAGATATAGCAAGTGTTCACCGGGATGTCTGTCTCCTGCATAACGATTAGCCAAAACATAATCGATAATACCAGCTGGTATTTTATAGGGCACAATTTCAGTAGGGGGAGGAGCAACCACCACAGGTGTGGGGCGTCTTCCCACAAGCAACGAACTAAGATTGCAGTTTTCCATAAACATAACTAGTGAAATAAAAACAAGAAACAAAAAGATTTACTTGCAAGATCTAAAGATATACCTTCAAGCACTCACCTCCCCGGCAACGGCGCCAGAAATAGCTTGATGTCTACACACGCTTCTACTCTTGTAGACTATGTTGGGCCCCCAAGCGCAGAGGTTTGTAGGACAGCAGCAATTTCCCTCAAGTGGATGACCTAAGGTTTATCGAACTCAGGGAAGTAGAGGTTGAAGATGGTCTCTCTCAAGCAACCCTGCAACTAAGATACAAGAAGTCTCTTGTGTCCCCAACACACCTAATACAACTAGGAGTTGTATAGATGCACTAGTTCGGCAAAGAGATGTTAAATGGCAAGTGATATGGATGGCAAAACAAAGTAATATAAATCTGTAATAAAAAGTGCAGCAAGCAAACAAGTGGTAAACGGGAGCACAAATGGTATTGCAATGGTGGAAACAAGGCCTAGGGATCATACTTTCACTAGTGGCAACTCCCAACAAAATTAACATAATCGAATCACATGATATTTCCCATAAAACATGCAATGGAGACGCACCCGGAGGTCATTCCTTCGTGGTCAAGAGAGGACAAGAATTATGTAGGGCTACAAAAGCACACCTCAAAGTTCGTAGTTATCAATCTAAGGATTTCCCAATGTCACCGCGGCCATCCAAATAAAGTCCCACAATCACCACAACATATCTAAAGGATAGTCAAAGACAAGCACCAAGAGACTCTCAATCTTCAATCAACACACAAGAGAGGAAATCACTCATGAAAATATTTTTCTAATCCATGTCCAATAGACCGCTGTCACCTTGGTCTCGGGGATTATACTAGATAAAGACAAGTGAGTACATCAATCCAATACATAGAGGAAGGGGAAATATCATGGGGATCACCCTAGATTAACATAGCCTATGATCACAACGAAGATCACATCATGGGAGAGAGAGATAACCACATAGCTACACGTACGAGCCCTCGGCCCCGGAGAAGACTACTCACACATGGACATGGTGAGGAGGAGGTTGATGATGGTGTTGATGGAGAGGTGCAGCCCCGCGAGGAGGAGACGGCCGGCGGCAGCCACGGAGGCGGCGGCGGCGGCCCTAGGGGGCGGCGGCGGCCCTCGGGGGCAGCGGCTCCTTGGCCCCCCTTCTTCCTTGTGGATGGTGCTGCAATGGTGCTGGTCCTCCCCTCCAAGAAGGAGGCTCGGGAGGAGGAAAATTCGTGGCCCTTGGTGACCTAGGTTTCCTTTCTTTATATAGACTCTCGGATTCCCGTCATCAGATTTTGGGCCTCAGTAAAACGGGCTTTACTCGGCCGTCCGGACTCCGATTTGGACGAATTTTATATCCAGAAGCATCGACTCGAAATTCCCCACAACTTTCGCAACTAGACTTTTTCCGGTTGACGTCGTCTTCGGGCCGGAACGTGACCATCTTTATAAAACGTTCTCAGACAGATTTCAGGAAAGTCAGAGTCCTACTCCAATACGACTCCTGTTGCGCTTTTGTCAATTTCCAAGTAATTCCTACACAATAAAGTGTAAAACAAGAACATTGTGCACTTTTGCAACCATTAATAGGTTAGTCCAAATATGATCAAAAGTGTATGGAAGTGCATAAATATCATAGCAATATCACACAAAAAAGGCATGGAGCAAGCAGAAATTATAGATACGTTTTGGACGTATCAGATGACACCACTGATGGTGCCGCCGAGGATGCCACCACTGATGATGGCGGCGCACGCACAAATGGCAGCCAACCGAAGAGGCAACGGAAGGACCGGCGCCCGAACGCTCTCCGCACCGTCAAGGAGGAATTTACTGAAGTGGACTCCGACGGGAATCCAACGGCGCCCGAACGAATAGTCAAGGGGTACTCGCTTCAGCTCGGGTGCATTCTCCAGAGCACCATCTCGATCAACACCGAGAACCTGAGGCATCCTGACCGAGGGAATTTGCGCAACCTCCTCTTCACGAAGCTGCACGAACGATACAAGTTCCCCGCTGAATTTGAAAACACAAGCCTCAAAGGGAATAAAGTGAACAATGCCGCCCTCACGAAGATCAGCACGACCCTGTCTACTTGGAAAAGCACGATGAAGAGAATGATTGACAAAGGTTTTAGTTATGAGAAGATCAAGGAGAAAAATCCTTCGATCACCGAAGATGACTACAACGACTTCAAGATCAAGTGCTCGAGCATCGCAACCTCCGAATCAAGTCAGTGGGGGAAAGAAATGCGGGAGCTAAACTTAGGGGAACACACACTCGGTCCCGGCGGTTACAGAGTGGCGGAGCCTATATGGGACAAGGAGGAGGCGGACCGTGCCGAGCAAGGTCTACCGCCCCTCTTCGATAAATACGGTGACAAGCAGACCAAGAACTTTGTCAGGGCCCGATACAAGAAGGACCCGAAAACAAAGGAGCTTACCACGGATCCGAAGGCCAGGGCGCTTGAGCTTGTTCTGGTAAGGAATACACCCCCGCGTAATTAGCTCCATATGGTTGCATTCTAATTAATGAAGCCAAATTTCTAAATGGTTCACATTCCTTCCGCAGGCGACTGAAAGCAGTAGCACGGGGTCGACTAAGAGCAACCCTTGGGACACCACTCTAAATAGGGCGTTGAATGTAATGAAGAAAAAGGATAAGCTCAGTAAGCCGTCGTCAGCTGGTCGTGTGGCCGGCAAAGGCTTGTCCACAAAATGGTCGTCATACTATAACACTGGTGGGCGAAAGGAGAAAAAGACCAGCTCGGAAAGCCAGTCGCGCGAGGTTCAAGAACTCAAGGCACAAGTGGCGCGGATTCCGGAGATTGTCCAAGAGCAAGTGCAACAACAACTGGGAGCGACGATCACCGCCATTGTGCCTACCTTGATTGAGGGGTTGCAGGCGTGGATTGCGGGCGGCCAACAGGGGCCGCCCCCGATTCCCAGCTTCACGGCCAGCAACTCGCAGAACACGATGGCGGGGCCATTGGTGTCTCCTGCGGAGGCGGCATTGGTGTCTCCGACGCCGGCACGGGAGCTTAATGCACCCGGGTGTACGCCGGCCGGCACCTCTGCAGCAAGCGGCCTCTTCGTCAATTGCACGCCCGCCGTTGGCGGTGCCTCGACATTAGCCGAGCTCGACGCCATCATCACGGTAACTAATTAAGCCTCTCTCGGCCGAGGACTTCATCTCCTTGCCTTTGACTGGGCATCCCTGACGCCCTACATGTTTTCGCAGGACGCCGCCGATGTTTCGTGCACTCTCCTACACTTCGTGAACAACGAGTTGCTCGATGTCGCCAAGGGCAAAATTGTTCAACCGGGCAACCCCGTGTTCCACGGTACTAGGATGCCACCCACCTTGTATAGGGTTCAACTGGTTCGGGTGCTGCCAGGCTGCGACGAGTTGTTACCTCCGATTCGACCTGTCGGGGCCGACGAAGATGATGTGATGACCCTCAGCGCCTGCCTAAGCTGGCCCCTGCTTTGGCCGAAGAACCAAATTCGTTTGGGGGCGGGGGACACCACCCTAAAGACAACACCGCCAGTCGTGCCGGCGCCAAGCCATGGCAAGACCGCCGCAACGGTGCCGGACATCCCTATGCCACTGGATCCAAACATGCATATGGCACAGGATTCGAACGACGACGACGACAACGACGACGATACATTTGCCAACGTCGATGAGTACTTTGCCGATCATGGGTACGATGGCGACTTCATGGGGCCTCCTTCTCAAGAACCCAACCCTACAAAAGACGTGCGCGATCTAGCTGGTACCGCGGAGAAACCAAGTTGCAACAGGCGTCGTCTGCCGTTCAGTTCTCAGGAGACGCCTCCAGCTGCCGACTTCACCGAGCCTCAGATAGGCGAGGTGCGAAATATTATCAGCCCCAACACACTCAAGAAGGTGGTCTCTTAGTAGAACTCGGTCCCATTACAGGAGAAGAAGAAGGCACGGAAAAGAAAGACTAACAAGGGTGCGAGCCAGCCAGCACCAAGTACGATCCGTGCTCAGGACGGGTGAAAGGATCGATATGGTTGACTAGAGGGGGGGGTGAATAGGCAACTAACAATTTTTAGCTTTTCTTAACCACTTTAAATTAAACGTCAAAGTAAGTTGTCTAGATATTCTACTAAGATGACAACTAAAGGAAAGAAGGATAACAACTACACAAGCATGCTATAGGAGTTAAACAAGTAAAGCATGCACAAGTAAAGGTAAGAAATAACCACAAGTGGAACCGGTGGAGACGAGGATGTGTTGCCAAAGTTCCTTCCCTTTGAAGGGAAGTACGTCTCCGTTGGAGCAGTGTGGAGGCACAAGGCTCCCCAAGAAGCCACTAGGGCCACTGTATTCTCCTCATGCCCTCACACGATGCAAGGTTCCGTGATTCCACTAGTGGTGCCCTTGAAGGCGGCGACCGAACCTTTACAAACAAGGTTGGGGCTATCTCCACAACTTGGAGGCTCCCAACAAAACCACGAAGCTTCACCACAATGGAATATGGCTTCGAGGTGACCTCAACCGTCTAGGGTGCTCAAACACCCAAGAGTAACAAGATCAGCAAGGGATTAGTGGGGAGAATCAAATATCTCTTGGTGGAAGTGTAGATCGATGCCTCCTCAAGCAATCCCGAGCAAATCAACAAGTTTGATTGGCTAGGGAGAGAGATCGGGCGGAAATGGAGCTTTTGGAGCAACAATGGAGTAGTGGGGGAAGAGGTCAGTCTTCTTGAGGAAGAAGACCCCCTATATATAGTGGGAGAGCAAATCCAACCGTTATGTATGTTTTCTGCCCGCAAAGAGCGGTAGTACCGCACGTAAGTTGCGGTACTACCGCTGGCTGAGCGGTACTACCGCTCTGGGAGCGGTACTACCGCTAGGCAAAAACACGCAAGATGATTGACAACCACGGATGAAATAAATTACATCTGTGGCTACATCCGCAGAAATACGGTAGTAGCAAAACGCGACACGGTACTACCGCTTGGAGTAAGCGGTACTACCGCATAGGATGCGGAAGTAAAAAATTACTTGCGCACCTACTTCTACACTTAGTACAGTGCCGGGCCAGATACACGGTACTACCGCTCTGGAGCCGCGGTACTACCGCTGGTGCGGTACAACCGTGTCTTCAGGCGGTACTACCGTGTGGCTGTGCGGTACTACCGCTTTATGGAGCGGTACTACCGCTTGCCAGGCAGATGTTTTAGTTAAGAAGTCATGATTTGCATATACGATAATAAACGGTTGGAACTCCAGAGAAGCAAGGGAAAGGTGGTGTGAGAGTAAGATGTGTACGTGTTGATTCCACCCAAACCTTTCCGAAACGGACCCCTGATACGTCCAAAATGTATCTATAATTTCTGCTTGCTCCATGCCACTTTTGGGTGATATTGCTATGATATTCATACACTTCCATACACTTTTGATCATATTTGGACTAACTTACTAATCCAGTGCACCCCAGTGCCAGTTTCTGTTTTCGGCTGTTTTTGTATTTCAGGTTTTCACGTTTCGAGAACTGCCTAGAAAAATACAGAAAAATTATATAAAAAATCAGCGATCCGGGAACGACACTTCTTCCGAAGGGGAGCCTGGGGGGCCACAGGGGCTCCAGGCGCCCTGTGGGCGCGCCCCCCCTGGGCCGCGCCGGGGGGGGGGGGGGGGGGCGCCTCGGCCCCCCGAGAGCCCCCCGGTGCCCTACATTGGCAGATATTTAAAGGGTCCTCCGTAACCCTTGAAACAGGACTTCTTTTCGCGATCCCATCTCTGTTCCGCCGCCGCCGCCGCTTCCAAGATCGGGAGCACCAGGAGAACTCTTCCCGGCACCCTGCCGGAGAGGAGGATCACCACCGGGAGCTTCTCCACCACCATGGACGCCTCCCGGATGACTCGTGAGTAGTCTCCCTTGGACCATGAGTCCATGACCAGTAGCTATGTGATGTTCTCCTCCCATTCTTGTGCTTCACTAATTAGTCCTCGTGAGCTGCCCTACATGATCGAGGCACCTATGTAATCCTTATGCTGTTGCTATGTTGAGTTTGCTGGGATCCGATGGATTATGAGATTATGTTCAGATTGATCTTGAGTAATATATTTGATTCACCTCTTTTATATTTTAGTTCATAAGTAATTCTTGCATGTTCTCCGTTGTTATTTATTGCTTTGGCCGAGTAGTAAGTAGTGACTCCAAGAGGGAACGTTATGCTCGATTGTGGGTTCATGCCCCTCTATGACTAGCTTGAGTGACAGAAACATGAGTCTAGGGGATGTGTTGTTGCCACAAGGGGGAAAACAACGGTGCTTGTGCCCGCGGGTGCAAGGATTGTTTACTTTACGCAAAGTTCTTTTAATGCAGTTGTCTGTTGCATTGAGTTTACACTATGGGTGGGACTCGCAACTTAATACCAGCGAGATGTTCTGGATAGATATCTCAAGGTGGATGATTAGTAGTAGATATTGATGGATTTCGGTCTACTTACTTTGGCGTACCGCCCATGCTTTGAACCTCAACCTTTCTTGCAATGTAGTCAGCATTGGTCTGCGTTCGTGGTCCTGTCAATTACCTAGCTGTAATTTGTTTACCTCACATAGCTGATTTATCGTCTTTTGGGAGAGAAACATCACTAGTGAACATCATGTGACTCCGGTCCATATTACCATCATTGATCACATACACTATTTACTTTCCGCTATTTTATTTACTATTGCAAAATACTATCTATCACTACTATCATATTGCTTTTAACCCTTTGTGAACTACAAGGCCGGAGAGATTGACAACCTCTCTGTACTCGTTGGGAGCAAAGTTATTTGTATTTGTGTGCAGGTCCACGTTGATTGCTAATTGCGCCGTTAGCAGTTGACACCTACCTGTTGAACCTAGGAGTCTCTGGGGATTCGATCCTTGGCATCTTTGCTAAGGGAAAACACTTCTACTTACTGCATCTTACGCCTTCCACTTGGGGTAATCCAACGAGGGGTTCGAGGCCCATCAAGGAGTATTTTCTGGCGCCGTTGCCGGGGACTCCACTCTTCAGGATAGGGGAGTTGCATGCTATCTTTTACCTTTGCTTTTTAGTCTTGTTAGTTTACCTTTCATATTTGCTTTAGTTCCTTTTATCGAAAATCACAAAAATAGTTATCTTGCTTGCTTGCTATTATGGGTTCCACCGGGAACACCAAGTTGTGTGACTTCACTAGTCACAACAACGATGACTTTATCAGCACACCTATCACTACACCTGCCACTTCAGCACCTTCATATGAAATTAAACCTGCTTTACTGAACTTAGTTATGAAAGAACAATTCTCCGGTGCTGGAGATGATGCTGCTTTACACTTGAACAACTTTGTAGAACTTTGTGATATGCAAAAGTACCAAGAAATAGATGGTAATATTGTTAAGCTTAAGCTTTTTCCTTTCTCTTTGAGAGGAGGAGCTAAAATTTGGGTTCAGTCTTTGCCTAGAAATAGCATAGATTCATGGGACAAGTGCAAAGATGCTTTTATTGGAAAATACTATCCACCTGCTAAAATTATCCAACTTAGAAGTAACATCATGAATTTTAAACAATTGGATAATGAACACGTTGCCCAAGCTTGGGAACGTATGAAGTCTCTTATCAAGAACTGCCCTACTCACGGTTTGACTACTTGGATGGTTATCCAAACTTTTTATGCAGGCTTGAACTTTACCTCGCGGAACTTGTTAGATTCGGCCGCGGGAGGAACTTTTATGTCAACTACACTTGGTGCTGCCACGAAGCTTCTCGATGAGATAATGACCAACTATTCCCAATGGCACACCGAACGCGCTCCAACAGGTAGGAAGGTAAACTCTGTCGAGGAGATTTCCTCCCTCAATGAAAAAGTTGACTTGATCATGTCTCTACTTTCGAAGCAATCTACTGTTGATCCTCGTGATGTTCCTTTAAATTCTTTGATTGCTCAAGAACAAGTAGATGTTAACTTTATCTCTAGAAATAATTTCAACAACAATGCTTATAGGAGTAACTTTGGTAACAATTCTAGACCGTTCCCCTCTAACTCTTATGGGAACAACAATACTTATCCTAATACCAAGAACTCCAACACTGAACTAGAGAGCATGCTTAGAGATTTCATCACTACCCAAAAAGCCTTTAATAAGAATGTAGAAGAGAGACTACATAAACTAGATGATCTTTCTTTTAAGGTAGACCACTTAGCCAATGAGTTAAAATTGCTAAAAATTGAAACTTATTCTCTTAAGGAGAAGGAAGGCATCCCTATTAATGCTACTCAAGTGCAAATTAATGAAAACATTAGGATGATGGCTAAGCTTAAAGAGAGATGGGCTAGTGAAAGGGAGGAAGAGGAAAGAATTAAGAGCCTTCCTACCCACTACACTGTTGCTACTATCCAATTTATTGAGAATGTTCACACTCTTAGCACCCAATGTACTCCTGGTCCCAATGGACCTATTAATGGTGATGCTATAGAAACTACCAAACAGGTGAGCCTTAAGGACACCACTACTACTTTACTTGATGCTCATGACCTTGATTTTGATAATTGCACTCTTACCGAAGTTATTGATTTCCTTCACAAGATGTCTAGAGATCCCCGCACTAGCACGCAAAACCTTGCCTCCACCGAGCATATCACTAATGCTCTCATCAAAGCTAGGGAGGAGAAACTTAGAGTAGAAGCCTCCATACCTAGAAAGCTAGAGGGTGGTTGGGATCCTATGATAAAAATTTATTTGAATGACTTCTCTTGTTATGCATTATGTGATGTTGGTGCTAGTACCTCTGTTATGCCCAAAAGGATATATGATATGCTTAAATTGCAACCTTATGATTCTTGTTCTTTTGGTATTCGTCTCGTTGATTCTTCCATAAAGAAAACTTTGGGGAGGATCGACGATGTTCTTATTGTTGTCAATGATAATTATGTGCCCGTTGATTTCACTATTATGGATATTGAATGTGATCCTTCATGTCCAACTATTTTGGGACGTCCCTTTTTGCGCACCGTTGGTGCTGTCATTGACATGAAAGAGGGTAATATAAAATTTCAGTTTCCTCTCAAGAAAGGGATGGAACACTTCCCTCGTAAGAAGGTCAAGTTACCTTTTGAGTCCGTTGTACGGGCTAGCTATTCTTTTACTCTTGATTAAACTTGATCTTTGCATTATGCCTAGCTTAAAGGCATAAAAGAAAGCGCTTTTGGGAGGCAGCCCACATGAATAAATTTTTTGCTTTTGTTGTGTCTTGATGTTGTTTACTGCTGTAGCATCATCATTGTATCTTTGCTTTTCATATTTGTGCCAAGTATAGCCTCCGATTGCTAGAAAGTTCAAAAGTTGTGAGGTGCTGTCCAGGAAACAGATTCTGTCCTTGGATAGAAAAATTCGTGTAAAATCACCAGATCATCTTTTTGGTCTGAATTTTTTCGACAGTGTTCTCTATATAATTGTCTTTCGTGCGTCAGTTCAGAGTTTTTTTATTTGAGTTGCAGAAGTATCCCGAACAGGTCAATTACTGCCTGCTGTTCTGTTTTTCACAGATTCTGTCCTGTTTTGCCTTACCTTCACTTTCAAATTAAGAACTTGCTTTTTCTTTGCAAAAACCTTTTGGCAATCTTGAGAAACAGTAGAACATCAAGAATATCCTTATTTCCAGCAAGGTATAATTATTTTATTAAGGGTACTAACCTCGCTAATCAGATTATGAATGAGTTATGTATGAAGGGAGTTTTCAAGTGTGCGAGGGAAGATGATAAAAAGATTCAGGAGTGTCAAGCGCTCAATCTTGGGGATGCCCCCGTGCACCCCCAAGAAATATTCAAGGAGACTCAAGCGTCTAAGCTTGGGGATGCCCCCCGTGCATCCCCTTCTCCATCAACATTATCAGTTCGTCTTTCGTTCCACTATATTTTTATCACTTCATGTGTTATGTGTTATGCTTGGAGCGTCTTGCTTTTAGTTTTCTTTTTAGTTTTTCATAACGAGTCGGAACCCAGCATTCCTTTATGTGGGAGAGAAACACGCTCCACCTCTACCTAGAACATTACATAGAATTTCCATGTCTATCTATGTTGTGTGTGTTCTTTGTCTTTTAAGTAGCTACTATCGTGCTCTGCTCTTAGTATTCATGCTTATCTTTTCAAAGAGCTTTTATTTAGTTGGTTGCTTGAACTCTCTTTAATTATCATGATCACCTTATTGAGAGAGTTTGCTTCCGTTGCATTGGTTAATGTGTCTATGATAAAGATACTACTTTCATGATGGTGCTTAGTAGTTCAGGTTTTCTTTTGGTTAATCTCGAATAGCTGGGGGGTTCCCAATGTGTCATTGGAGTACCAACTTGGTTTGTTTGCATATGATGTGTTATGGTTTAGTAATATCTTCCTTCGAGAATTTATTTTGATTGACTTGGCGTATGCTCACGCATATTCAAGACTGCAAAGAAAGTCTGTCAAGCCTTGATGATCTTTTATTTCTAAGTAGCGATATAACTACCATGCCGGATTCAATATTGCTTTGTCGCTCTGCATGATTATGACCGTCATTGCTCTCTTAGTTGGTCGCTCCCAGTCTTTTGCTAACCTCCACCTGCACTAAGCAAACCAACCATGCAATACATAGCTCATGGGAAAGTAGCCTAAAAACTATCGTGGTAAAGAATATGTTGCTTATGTATCTTATTTCTTATGAGTTGCTTGCTGAGCGGTAACCATGTTTCTGGGGACGCCATCAACTGTCACACTTTTGTTGAATATCATGTGAGTTGCTATGCATGTTCGTCTTGTCTGAAGTAAGGGTGATTTACCGTGGGTTGAATTAATATGCATATTGTTAGAGAAGAACATTGGGCCGCCAACCAAAGCCATGCATCATGGTGGAAGTTTTAGCTTGGACCTTAATCCTCGATATCTCATGAGAATATGCTTATGCATTAAAGAGGAGTCCATCATCTATTTTCTATGTTGTCCCGGTATGGATGTCCTCAAGTTGAGATTTATCAAAAACGAGAAATCAAATGCGATCTATCTCCTTGGACCTTTGTACAGGTGGCATAGAGGTACCCCTTCGTGACACTTGGTTAAAACATATGCAATGCAATGATAACCCATGGGGATCCGAGCTAATTAGAACAAGGAGCGAGCACTATTAGTATTCGATGCATGAGGCTTGCAACTTATAGGATGTTTTATGCATGACACATATGAAGTACTACTACCGTTGACACAATTGCTTCCATGTTTCAAAATAAAAAGCTCTAGCACTTCAGGCACCAACTACTGAGAGCATGATTGTCATTCTGAGTGTAATGTGCATTGTCCCAAAGTAGCATTGTCTTTTGCATGATTGTGATATCGTTTATTTTGAAATGATTGTATCTAGTCATCACTTAAACCTTGAAGGTGCCCCTGCACTTATGTTTTGCATCACTAAAGGGGGCAAGCTAGATATCACTTGATCATATTTGCACATCATGTTCATTGCAAATCTTTTTGATGTTTCAGTTTCATGTTGTAAAACTTTCAGTCATTTGTGATTTTCTCTTGAGACAACTTAATTACTTTAGAATCATTGTCTCAGTAAGCTTTTGTCATATGACTATGAGAAAGTCTTATATGGTTAATAGCATGTCACCACAGAAATTATTCTTCTTATCATTTACCTACTCGAGGACGAGCAGGAATTAAGCTTGGGGATGTTGATACGTCCAAAACGTATCTATAATTTCTGCTTACTCCATGCCACTTTTGGGTGATATTGCTATGATATTCATACACTTCCATACACTTTTGATCATATTTGGACTAACTTACTAATCCAGTGCACCCCAGTGCCAGTTTCTATTTTCGGCTGTTTTTGTATTTCAGGTTTTCAAGTTTCGAGAACTGCCCAGAAAAATACAGAAAAATTATATAAAAAATCAGCGATCCGGGAACGACACTGCTTCCGAAGGGGAGCCTAGGGGGGGCACAGGGGCTCCAGGCGCCCTGTGGGCGCCCCCCCTGGGCCGCGCCGGGGGGGGGGGACCTCGGCCCCCTGAGAGCCCCCCGGTGCCCTACTTTGGCAGATATTTAAAGGGTCCCCCGTAACCCTTGAAACAGGACTTCTTTTCGCGATCCCATCTCTGTTCCGCCGCCGCCGCCGCTTCCAAGATCGGGAGCACCAGGAGAACTCTTCCCGGCACCCTGCCTGAGGGGAGGATCACCACCGGGAGCTTCTCCACCACCATGGACGCCTCCCGGATGACTCGTGAGTAGTCTCCCTTGGACCATGAGTCCATGACCAGTAGCTATGTGATGTTCTCCTCCCGTTCTTGTGCTTCACCAATTAGTCCTCGTGAGCTGCCCTACATGATCGAGGCACCTATGTAATCCTTATGATGTTGCTATGTTGAGTTTGCTGGGATCCGATGGATTATGAGATTATGTTCAGATTGATCTTGAGTAATATATTTGATTCACCTCTTTTATATTTTAGTTCATAAGTAATTCTTGCATGTTCTCCGTTGTTATTTATTGCTTTGGCCGAGTAGTAAGTAGTGACTCCAAGAGGGAACGTTATGCTCGATTGTGGGTTCATGCCCCTCGATGACTAGCTTGAGTGACAGAAACATGAGTCTAGGGGATGTGCTGTTGCCACAAGGGGGAAAACAACGGTGCTTGTGCCCGCGGGTGCAAGGATTGTTTACTTTACGCAAAGTTCTTTTAATGCAGTTGTCTGTTGCATTGAGTTTACACTATGGGTGGGACTCGCAACTTAATACCAGCGAGATGTTCTGGATAGATATCTCAAGGTGGATGATTAGTAGTAGATATTGATGGATTTCGGTCTACTTACTTTGGCGTACCGCCCATGCTTTGAACCTCAACCTTTCTTGCAATGTAGTCAGCATTGGTTTGCGTTCGTGGTCCTGTCAATTGCCCAGCTGTAATTTGTTTACCTCACATAGCTGTTTTATCGTCTTTTGGGAGAGAGACATCACTAGTGAACATCATGTGACTCCGGTCCATATTACCATCATTGATCACATACACTATTTACTTTCCGCTATTTTTTACTATTGCAAAATACTATCTATCACTACTATCATATTGCTTTTAACCCTTTGTGAACTACAAGGCCGGATTGATTGACAACCTCTCTGTACTCGTTGGGAGCAAAGTTATTTGTATCTGTGTGCAGGTCCACGTTGATTGCTAATTGCGCCGTTAGCAGTTGACACCTACCTGTTGAACCTAGGAGTCTCCGGGGACTCGATCCTTGGCATCTTTGCTAAGGGAAAACACTTCTACTTACTGCATCTTGCACCTTCCACTTGGGGTAATCCAACGAGGGGTTCGAGGCCCATCAACCCCCTCTTAATAGTATGGCTTTCCTATTACTCAAAGCCACCGACAGGGAGCAAAAAGAAAACACCGTCTTCCATCGAATCCGAGGGGCAAGCAATCGTCTTGTGCCTAAGTGAGATATACCTGTAGGAGCTTAGAGCACACGATTAGTCCGCAAAAGCATTGTCATCAATCACCAAAACTACTTAGGGAGAAATATGCCCTTACAATCTCCCCCTTTTTGGTGGATTGATGACAATACGGGATTTGCACAGGGATAAAATAAGCAAGTATGCAATTCTAAAAACTAGAATATAGGTGAGCTCCCCCTGGATGTGTGCCTACACAAGATTGTGCTTTGGACTGCACAACACACATACTAGGTTCAGTGCTCCCCCTATATTCTACACATAATATACTCCTTATATAAAACAGAGCACATAAACAAGGGAAAGTAAACTAACTGCTCACGGTATAATAATAGAGACATAACGACGAGTTTAACGATAGAGAAGCATATGTCTTACACCATACGATAGTCTCACGCACACGACACAAAAGCACGCAAATAAACAGAGTTCAACCAACGAAAAGAAACAACTGGCACAAGACGCAAATCACTCTCTCCCCCTTTGTCATCGAGACACCACAAAGGGGAAAGAGGACACTAAGAAGGGTGGCAGCCCCGGAGAAACTCAGTCATTGTACTCGTCATCAGACTCCTGCTGCTCCTCCTGAGGCCCCTCGTCAGACTCTGACCACTTGTACCCCTGACGGGCCATCCAAGCTGCCTCAGGGGTGATGTTGTCCTCGGACCCGTTAGAAACGTCCTCTCCATAGACCGCCAAGAGCTTCTTGTCACGCTGGCGAGTCTTCTTGTTAGTCACATGAGCCCTGTATTGACCTTGAGCCTGCATGCAGAAAAGGGCCTTCATCTTTTTCTTAAGCTTTTTAGCCCAAGAAGGCTCTGAGGAGGATGGAGCAAATCTGCCAGGGCCTTCCTCATCAGCCTCCTCCACAGGCTCCTCATCAGTGCCCATCTGAGTTGCAGCAGCTTGCGCACGAGTGGTAGTGTTGGCCCAGCGAGTCTTGATGCGAAGACGAATGGGATCATGACGGATACAGTTGGCCTCAAACTCCTCATCAGGGTACAGCTTCTCCCAAGTCTTGGAGATCAGTAGAAACAGGAAAGGACCATAGATGGGTACCTTGCGAGTGTAGATCGCAAAGCGGAGCTCACACCACATGATATGGGATATGTCAAGTGGTGGAGACTGCTCCATGCGAGCCGCTTCACACATCAGCAGCATGTCAACCAGGTATGCATGGACCTTATCCTTATCGCCAACGCGAGGAAACAGAGTGTTGCGAAAGATCCGTTACATGATGTCCAAATATGGGTTCAACACCCAAGTCTTCTTGCCACTTGCAAGAGTCTTCTCCACATAGAATGGCAGCAGCTTGTCTTTGTTGGCAGATTCTGGTGGCATGAGGCCTAGCTCCAACTGGGTTGTGGAGTCCTTCGTCAGCAATCTGTAGAAGATCCATGAAATCCTTCCAAGATGCAGTCATCTTGTGACCATTGGTCATCCATGTCATTGGGCGATCATCCTTGGTGTGGAAGTGGACTGACGCATAGAACTGAGCAATAATCTCCGGATCAAAATCATGCTGAAAGGTCATGATGTGCTCAAGTCCAAACTGCTCGACCAGATCCAGAGCCTCGGCAAAGTAGGCCCGGTTGGTGTCCCTCCGCATGTGGGCCAGGTCCACCCAGTGAGCATCCACGTACAGGTTGGTCTTGTTCTTGAGCACCTCTGTGTAGATGCGATACTGCTGCTTAGTCCAGAAAAGATCATCTCCAGGAAACTGAGCACGGGGTTCTCCATATGGGTTTTGCTTCCTTCGTGCCATGAACTCATTAGCTGGCATTTCTTCCATAGACATTGAGGATTCCTTTCGCTTGTTGGCGGTAGTCTTGAACCTGCGCTGGGGATTGGAGCCCTTGGGCACATCACTAGGGTTGCGCAGACGCTTGGACCCGGTGTCGTGGACAGGATTGGTATGACGAGCATCGAAACCGGAGCCACCACCTAAAACACAAACACAAGAACACGACAAAAGCACAAAGAGAATCAATGCAAAAGCCTCAAAAAGCACGAGAAATGAGTAGAAAGGGAAATATGTACATGGTACGAAGGAACTATGACCAAAGCGGTAGTACTGCCTGACTGACGCGGAAGTAAAAAATTAGTACCGCTTAGTGAGCGGTAGTACCGCTTGGAGGAAGCGGTAGTACCGCACACTCTGCGGTAGTAAAAATTTACTTCCGTGAACAGAAGCGGAAGTAAAAACTAGTACTGCTTATGGAGCGGTAGTACCGCGTTGGGGTTGCGGTAGTACCGCTCGGTAAGCAGTAGTAAAATTTTACTTCCGCTCCAGAGCGGTAGTACCGTGGAGGACGGCGGTAGTACCGCTCTGGTCAGATCTGAAAACGGATCTGGACCAGATCGGGCGGTAGTACCGCGGTTCACCAGCGGTAGTACCGCACGGAACAGATCTGAACAGAGCGGATCTAGATAAGGCCATGTAGATCGAACAACGGTACTACGGCTGATCATAGTAACTTGGTAGCAACATACATACTAGCATTTCTAGAGTAAGAACACTCTCCTACATCCTAAACTTCCATGGATAAGAACACGAAGAACGCAAGAACACTAAGCATCTCCCCTAACCCTAAATACAACAACAAGGCAACAAGAAGAGGGGAAAAGGGGAGAAACCTTCATCCATGGCAAGAGGGCGAGGTGGGGAGCGATCCCACCGGTCGGAATGCGAGGAGAGTGGCCGAGGGAGGAGATCCGGCGAGGTCCTCCGGCGGCGTTCTTGAGAGGGAGAGAGAGGGACGGCGTGGGGGTTAGGAGTGAATGGGTATGGGGGAGTTGGAACTCCCCCTGCATGCTTATAACCCCCACCCGTTCGAATATGTGCGGTAGTACCGCGGTCATTGCGGTAGTACCGCTTGGGCGGAAGTACCGCTCGCCAAGCGGTAGTACCGCTCTACCAACGGCAGTAAATAAATACTGCCGTGCTGGACTTGCGGTAGTACCGTAACCTCCTTTGCGGTAGTACCGTAACCTTGCACGGTAGTACCGCTACTCCAAGAACAAGCACGTTTTAACACGAGGCTTTTAGCAAAGAAGAGAGAAAAGCAAACGAACGCACAAGCGAGGCAAATACCACAACTCCACAGAGGAGGGCGGTGGCCGAGGCCACCTATGTTTGAGTTTGTTGGTATGGCACCGCGAGGAATTATCCTTGGGCCCATGACCAATACTCGTCTTGAAGCACTTAAACCAACTATGTATGGCAAATGATAAAGACTTGATCAGTTTATGCATAATGGGGGAGGAATGGTTCATTGAGAGAACAATACTCCCCCTATGTCCATGCCTACATCTAGACAAGATAACTATATTGAGTGTGAGGAGTGTGTGCAAAGACTCAAGCCACATTGCTCAAATCGATGATATTTAGCTCATGCCTTAACTCGAGAAATCTTGCTTCATCCAATGGCTTCGTGAAGATATCTGCAAGGTTATCATGAGTGTTGACGTAGTGAAGCTCGATCTCTCATTGCCTTATGTGATCCCGGATGAAGTGATACCGAATCTCTATATGCTTCGTCTTGAAGTGTTGCACCGGATTGAGAGAAATCTTGATGGCACTTTCATTGTCACACCAAAGAGGCGCTTTGTCACAAGTGACACCGTAATCCTTTAAAGTTTGCCTCATCCATAAGAGTTGAGCACAACAACTGCCAACAGCCACATACTCTGCTTCGGTGGACGAGAGAGATACACAACTTTGCTTTTTGGAAGACCAACTAACAAGAGAGCAACCAAGAAATTGGCATCCTCCCGAAGTGGACTTCCTATCCACTTTGTCTCCCGCCCAGTCAGAATCAGAGAAACCTACAAGGTTGAAGTTTTCTCCTCTCGGGTACCATAAGCCAAAGTTTGGGGTATGAGCCAAATATCGAAAGATTCGCTTGACAGCCACAAAGTGACTCTCCTTAGGTGAGGCTTGAAACCGTGCACAAATTCCTACACTCAACATAATATCCGGTCTAGATGCACAAAGGTAAAGCAAGGATCGGACCATAGAGCGATATACCTTTTGATCCACCGCTTTACCATTGGGATCAATGTCAAGTTGGCATTTGGTTGGCATTGGAGTAGTAGCCGGCTTGACATCACTTAGATTGAACCTCTTGAGCATGTCTTGAGTATACTTGGATTGTTTGATGAAGATGCCTTCTCTTCTTTGTTTTATCTCAAACCCAAGGAAATACTTCAACTCGCCCATCATGGACATCTCAAAATGTGTGGTCATGAGTGCGGCGAACTCATCATTGAAAGCTTTGTTAGGAGAACCAAAGATAATATCATCAACATATAGTTGGCATACAAACAACTCCCCTTTGACCTTCTTAGTAAAAAGAGTGGGGTCGATTTTCCCAATTTCAAACCCACGATCTTGTAACAACTCGGTAATCTGCTCATACCACGCACGTGGGGCTTGTTTAAGGCCATAGAGTGCCTTATCGAGTTGGTACACGTGATTGGGGAGCTTAGGATCCTCAAACCCCGGGGGTTGTTTAACATACACCAACTCATTAATAGGACCATTAAGAAATGCACTTTTCACATTCATTTGTTGCAATTTAAAGTTATGATGGGAAGCATAGGCAATCAACAAACGAATGGATTCATGACGAGCAACGGGGGCAAAGGTTTCACCGTAGTCGATACCCTCGACTTGAGAGTAGCCTTGAGCCACCAGACGCGCCTTGTTGCGGATGACAATGTCATGAGCATCTTGCTTGTTCTTAAAGATCCATTTGGTTCCAATGACATTATGGTTCTCCTTTGGCCTTGGCACCAGACGCCACACCTTGTTGCGCTCGAAGTTATGGAGTTCTTCATGCATGGCATTGAGCCAATCAGGGTCTTCGAGCGCCTCATAAACCTTCTGAGGTTCAACACGGGAGACAAAAGCTTGATGAGCACAATAGTTTGCTAATTGTCTACGAGTGCTTACCCCCCTCTTAATGCTTCCTAGAATGTTCTCGATGTGATGTTCGTTGGAAGCAAGCCTGGAGGCAACTTTTGCAGCACGACGCTCTAATTGCTCTTCAAGAGTTAACTGAGGAGCACTGAGTTGATCATCTTGAGCGTCATCAGAAGCTAGATCTTGATCTTGAGCTTCCTCTTGATCTTGACCTTGCTCGGAGGACAGAACTTGGCCTTGTGCATCATTTGGTGGCTCTCCACCATCTTGTAATTGATCTTGCACTTGGCCTTGTTCGTCAGGTTGGGAACCTTCACTTTGTTCTTCGGAAGCGTGTGGGTCTTGGGTTGATGATGGTTCCACTTGAGTGGAACATTGTCCTTCTTCTTCGGCCACAAGGGGTTCCTCAATGGGTAGGATGTATCCAACACCCATTCTTCTTATGGCTTGAGGAGGAATTTCATCACCTACATCACAAGTACCACTTTGCTCCACTTGGGAGCTTTTATTTTCATTAAACTCTACGTTACTCGTCTCCTCAATGAGTCCATTGGACTTGTTGAGGACACGGTAAGCATGAGAGTTTGTAGCATAACCAACAAATATGCCCTCGTGAGCTCTAGATTCAAATTTAGACAAGCGAACACCTTTCTTGAGAATGAAACACTTACACCCGAATACCCGGAAGTACTTGAGATTGGGCTTGTTACCGGTAAGAATCTCATACAGAGATTTGTTCAAGCCTTTGCGGAGATAGAGATGATTTGATGCATGGCAAGCGGTGTTGATGGCTTCGACCCAAAAGTTGTATGGAGATTTGAATTCAGCCATCATGGTTCTTGCCGCATCCATCAGAGTTCGGTTCTTTCTCTCTGCTACACCGTTTTGTTGAGGGGTATATGGGGCTGCATATTGATGTTTGATCCCCTCATCACCAAGAAACTCATCCAAGGTGTAGTTCTTGAACTCGGTGTCGTTGTCACTTCTGATCATCAAAATCTTTGCTTCATGTTGTCGTTGAGCTTCATTTGCAAAGTTGATGACGGTTTGTTGGGTCTCACTCTTCTTCTTGAAGAAGTATACCCAGGTGTATCTTGAGTAATCATCCACAATCACCAAGCAGTACTTTCTACCCCCAAGACTATCAAAAGATGGAGGCCCAAAGAGGTCCATGTGGAGGAGCTCTAGGGGTCTCTTTGAATAGATGATAGTCGTGGGAGGGTGAGCCGTCTCATGTAACTTTCCTTCAATGCAAGCCCTGCAAGCACGATCTTTGGCAAAGCTAACATTTGTTAGTCCACGGACATGGTCCCCCTTGAGAAGACTTTGCAAAGATCTCATATTGACGTGGGCCAAACAGCGATGCCAAAGCCATCCCACATCAACTTTAGTCATTAGGCATGTCGCGACCTTAGAGGGTTGCTTCGAGAAGTTAACCACATAAAGGCCGTTCTCGACATGCCCAACATAGTCTACTTTAAGAGTCTTGATCCACAAGAGGGCCACGGTATCAATATCAAAGAATGTAGCAAAGCCCATGAGTGCAAGTTGGCGAACGGAAAGTAAATTGTATGCAAGGGACTCAACAAGCAAGACTTTCTCGATCGTGAGATCATGAGAGACAACCACCTTGCCAAGCCCCAATACCTGAGAAGAAGAAGCATCACCCCATTCGACGTTGGTGGCCATAGATGAACTTAGATGCACGTCCACCACCAAGTCTTTGCTTCCGGTCATATGATTTGTGGCTCCGCTATCGAGCAACCATGATCCCCCACCGGAAGCAAACTCCTACAATAGATCAATGCTTGGATTTAGGTACCCATTTGGTAATGGGTCCTTTGAGGTTAGTAACAAGGGTCTTAGGAACCCAAATGGACCATTCAATGTACTCATAAGAAGAACCAACAAATTTAGCAAACACATGACCATCACTAGCACGGCATAAAACATATGAAGGATTAAAGTCGCCGGCCATGTTTGATGGTATGGTGGAGTTTTTCTTGACACCACCACTTTTCACACTTTTCTTCTTCTTTGACGTGCCCTCTCCTTCTTTCACAAAAGATTGTCGGAGAGGGGGTGGTTGCTTGGTCTTGTCATTCTTCTTCTTCTTGGGCTTAGGAACAAACCCAATTCCTTCCTTTGCCACAACCTCCTTTTGATTGCTCAAAAGGGTGTTGAGGTTCTTCTCACCTTGTATGCAAGTCACAAGGCCTTTCTCAAGTTGCTTCTTTAACTCGACATTTTCTTCAACAAGATGCACATGCTCGCAACACGGGTTAGTAGCATTTGCATTATCAATTAAAACCATGCGAGGAAAGATAGCCTTTTCCTTGGTTAGCGAAACTTGGAGTTGATCATGAGACTCCTTGAGAGTAGCATGCATACCTTTCAAGGCCTTGTGAGCCTTGTCAAGTATGTCAAACTCCTCTTTGAGTTTAGCATGGTCAACCTCAAGTTTTGCCTTCTCGGAATTAAGGACACGAGAGACAACTAAAGCATGATCAAGATCTTTCTTTAATTTAGCATGACCATTGTTGTGTGACTCCTCAAGAGCCAAACGAAGACCACGCTCTTCCTCTAGGGCGTTAGAGAGATCCGATATCTCATCGGCATAGTCTCGACTATGTCCTTCCATTTTAGTAATGGTTTCCTCGTGAGCCTCGATCATGTCATTGGCCTCACCGAGTTGTTCCAAGAGAGCAACAAAATGCTTCTTGGGTTTGCCCTTGAGATTTTTCATGAACAACTCAAATTCATTTTCTCCCTCCTTAGCACCCTCACTCTCATCAATACAATTCGTCAATGAAGGATTAGAAGAGATAGTAGTATTGATGTTTGAGGTTACCTTGTTGGTGGCCTTGTCCATGAGACACTTGGCGGTGATGTTCTCATTTGGTGAGTCGAAGAGAGATGAGTGCGGAGTAGTAGCAATTGCAATTGTGGCCATGGTGGTCACCTCATCGTCTTCATCATTATCATCATCCTCAACATATTCTTCTTGGCCACCAACACTTTCGGAGGAGTCTTCTTGTTGAAGTTGTTCTTGTTGGGATAGGACTTTGACTTGTCCTTCCGAATAAGCTTGCCTCCAAAGTCTTCTCTCTTCTCATATGGGCAATCCACAACGAAGTGACTTACATTTCCATAGTTGAAGCATGTCCTCACTCGTTGCTTCCCCTTGTTCCCACTAGAGTTGTTCCTGTTGAAGTTAGGTCTTGTGTTCTTCTTGCCCCAGAATTGCCTTGAAGCAAGAGTCATGTGCTCATGATAGGCATATTTGGTGTCCTCGGGGCTACACTCATCATCATCTTCCACCTCCTCCTCTTCCACACAAGCCTTGGCCTTCAGTGCAAGATTACGCTTCTTCGATCGTTGAGCTCTTAAGACCGCATTGTCGGCGGTCACATCCAAGATCCTCATGGCAACAAACTCATCCAACACTTCATTTGAGGATAAGTGGTGGAAGTCCGGTCTCTGACGTATGACAAAGGACATGGCCTTATGGTAGGGCATCATGGCCTTGAGGAACTTGCGCTTGATCCAATTGTCATCTGTATCCTTACTGCCATGATCTCGAAGAGAGACCGCAAGGATAGTTAATCTTCGATAAAGTTCATGAGGATCTTCATCTTCGATCATAGCAAACTCATCAGCTTCATCTTGCACCACTTCATAGTTGGAGCGTTGAATACTGGTGCTTCCCTTGTACATTGTGCCAACATGCTCCCAAGCTTCCTTGGCCATAGTGAAGGGTCAAAGGTGTGCAATGTCTTCAGGAGGGATGGAATCTTGAAGAATGCAAAGAGCGGACTCGTTGAACTGATGATCCGCAGTTTCTCTTGGAGTCATGTTGTCGGGATCATGCGGATAAAAACCTTGCTCAATGATTCTCCAAAGGTTAGTAGAACAATGATTAATATGACGTTTGAAATGAAACACCCAAGTAGCAAAATCAGAATTTTTAATAAACTTGGGAGGGGGCCCAACGGAATTTAAATGTGGTGTGGGAACGGGTCCTCCATAGTGAGTAGGAGGAGCGGATTGGGCAAATTTCCCACTCCCATTCTTAGTAACAGGGGCTTGTTCACTACTAGCTTCTCCCTTGTCGGGATTAGCCTCCGACACGTTGGTAGCGGGACGAGCCACTTCCAACGGTGTGGTGGATAATTTAAGCCCCTCAAGCAAATCTTTAAACATGCCTTTGACCTCGCTCGCTAGTGATTCTTTCAATGTGGTCAAGGCCACATTGAACTCCTCACGAGAGACCGAGGCTCCCCCATCTGACGTAGGCAAGGACGGAGTTCCACCAGAATGGTCCTCCGTCTCGACTACGTTGTCACCCATACTCTTTGGATGGTAAAGTCCTTAAAAAGAGACGAGGCTTTGATACCAATTGAAAGGATCGATATGGTTGACTAGAGGGGGGGGGTGAATAGGCAACTAACAATTTTTAGCTTTTCTTAACCACTTTAAATTAAACGTCAAAGTAAGTTGTCTAGATATTCTACTAAGATGACAACTAAAGGAAAGAAGGATAACAACTACACAAGCATGCTATAGGAGTTAAACAAGTAAAGCATGCACAAGTAAAGGTAAGAAATAACCACAAGTGGAACCGGTGGAGACGAGGATGTGTTGCCGAAGTTCCTTCCCTTTGAAGGGAAGTACGTCTCTGTTGGAGCGGTGTGGAGGCACAATGCTCCCCAAGAAGCCACTAGGGCCACCGTATTCTCCTCACGCCCTCACACGATGCAAGGTGCTGTGATTCCACTAGTGGTGCCCTTGAAGGCGGCGACCGAACCTTTACAAACAAGGTTGGGGCTATCTCCACAACTTGGAGGCTCCCAACAAAACCACGAAGCTTCACCACAATGGAATATGGCTTCGAGGCGACCTCAACCGTCTAGGGTGCTCAAACACCCAAGAGTAACAAGATCCGCAAGGGATTAGTGGGGAGAATCAAATATCTCTTGGTGGAAGTGTAGATCGATGCCTCCTCAAGCAATCCCGAGCAAATCAACAAGTTTGATTGGCTAGGGAGAGAGATCGGGCGGAAATGGAGCTTTTGGAGCAACAATGGAGTAGTGGGGGAAGAGGTCAGTCTTCTTGAGGAAGAAGACCCCCTATATATAGTGGGAGAGCAAATCCAACCGTTATGTACGTTTTCTGCCCACAGAGAGCGGTAGTACTGCACGTAAGTTGCGGTACTACCGCTGGCTGAGCGGTACTACCGCTCTGGGAGCGGTACTACCGCTAGGCAAAAACACGCCAGATGATTGACAACCACGGATGAAATAAATTACATCCGTGGCTACATCCGCAGAAATACGGTAGTAGCAAAACGCGACACGGTACTACCGCTTGGAGTAAGCGGTACTACCGCATAGGATGCGGAAGTAAAAAATTACTTCCGCACCTACTTCTACACTTAGTACAGTGCCGAGCCAGATACACGGTACTACCGCTCTGGAGCCGTGGTACTACCGCTGGTGCGGTACTACCATGTCTTCAGGCGGTACTACCGTGTGGCTGTGCGGTACTACCGCTTGCCAGGCAGATGTTTTAGTTAAGAAGTCATGATTTGCATATGCGATAATAAACGGTTGGAACTCCAGAGAAGCAAGGGAAAGGTGGTGTGAGAGTAAGATGTGTACGTGTTGATTCCACCCAAACCTTTCCGAAACGGACCCCCTCTTAATAGTACGGCTTTCCTATTACTCAAAGCCACCGACAGGGAGCAAAAAGAAAACACCGTCTTCCATCGAATCCGAGGGGCAAGCAATCGTCTTGTGCCAAAGTGAGCAAGGTTGTCAGAATCGCGATTCTGTTATACGATTCTACGACTTTACGATCCAAACTAACCCCTACGATTCTACGATTTTAGTTCTTAGAATCTACGTTTCTACGATCCTGATAGTGAAGATTCTTTGATTTGCGATCCTACCATCGAAGGTCCGTTCTGATTCAAAATCGCGATTCTGACAACCTTGTAAGTGAGATATACCTGTAGGAGCTTAGAGCACATGATTAGTCCGCAAAAGCATTGTCATCAATCACCAAAACTACTTAGGGAGAAATATGCCCTTACAACGGGCCACCTTCACCTGAGGATATAATGAGGAGGGTGCATGTGGCGGGTAGGCCGATGCTACCGAGTAATATGCTCAATGCTGCAACCGATGCTATGCGGAGTCTGCATGACAGTGTTCTTTCTTTGGAGAAGCGGCATCTTAGAGAGAAGGATGTGGCATACCCGGTTTTCGCGGCCAAGGTGCCAGAGGGCAAGGGCTTTGTGGATAACTCCATCGGGGGTACGATCGTCCTGCGGTTCGATGACATCTACGCTATGTTGAACCTTCATCCGCTGCACTACACCTTCGTTCGGCTATTTTTGCTGAGTATGGAGATGCGGATCATTAGAGACAAGACCCCGGACATCGTGATAGTCAACCCCTTCTACATGCGTGCCAAGATCTTGGGCAGCGCTGGGGACCGGCAAGTCGCGAGTTCTTACCTCGAAGGCGTCATTCTGGCAAACCGAGATAAGGATAACTTCCTCGTGCCTTACTTTCTCGAGTAAGTCGTCCCCTCAACCGCCCCGTAACATATGAATTCTTAGATTTCGATCGTTTTTCTTTTAACATTCTGTGTTTTGTGCAGTGACACACATTGCACACTCATCCTCCTAAGCCCGAAATATTCCACGGCCACGTATTTCGACTCGGACCGTCAGTCGAAGGTAGACCACACAAATGTCAAGATAGTTCTTGATGATGTTCTCCCCGGCTACGCCAAATCTAGAGGCACCTTCACCAGGCCTATTCGTAAGTACGGCAAGCACGTGTTCTCCCACAATACGACGTTCTACTGCGTCAAGCAGCCGCCTGGCGGTCAGAAGGGTGCCTACTACGCCATCGATCACATGCGGGCGATCATACGGGACCATCATCACCTTCTGCTACCGAGTAAACTCAAAGATTGGGCCGCGAGCGTGTCGGCAATCCAGGACGCAGACATCAAACAAGAATTCTTTCGCATCCAGTCGGAGTTTGCGGAAATCATCCATCAAGATGTCCTTCGTACCTCGGGGCAGTTCTACCTCAGAAATCAACCGTCCAACAGTGACATAGTGATGGGCCTCGAACCCCTCGTTGGTTACCCCAAGTGGAAGGTGTAAGATGCAGTGTTGTGGAAGTGTTTTCCCTTAGCAAAGACGCCAAGGATCGAATCCCCAGAGACTCCTAGGTTCAACAAGTAGGTGTCAACTGCTACGGCGCCAGATAGTAGCAATAAACGTGGACCTGCACACAGATAATAATAACTTTGCTCCCAACGAGTACAGAGAGGTTGTCAATCCCTCCGGCCTTGTAGTTCACAAAGGATTAAAAGCAATGATAGTAGTGATAGATAATGTTTGCAATAGTAAATAATAGCGAAAAGTAAATAGCGGATGTGATCAATGATGGTAATATGGACCGGAGTCTCATGATGTTCACTAGTGATGTCTCTCTCCCAAAAGATGATAAAACAGCTATGTGAGGTAAACAAATTACAGCTGGGCAATTGACAGGACCACGAACGCAAACCAATGCTGACTACATTGCAAGAAAGGTTGAGGTTCAAAGCATGGGCGGTACGCCAAAGTAAGTAGACCGAAATCCATCAATATCTACTACTAATCATCCACCTTGAGATATCTATCCAGAACATCTCGCTGGCATTAAGTTGCGAGTCCCACCCATAGTGTAAACTCAATACAACAGACAACTACATTAAAAGAACTTTGCGTAAAGTAAACAATCCTTGCACCGGCGGGCACAAGCACCGTTGTTTTCCCCCTTGTGGCAACAGCACATCCCCTAGACTCATGTTTCTGTCACTCAAGCTAGTCATCGAGGGGCATGAACCCACAATCGAGCATAACGTTCCCTCTTGGAGTCACTACCTACTACTTGGCCAAAGCAATAAATAACAACGGAGAACATGCAAGAATTACATATGAACAAAAATATAAAAGAGGTAGATCAAATATATTACTCAAGATCAATCTAAACATAATCTCATAATCCATCGGATCCCAGCAAACTCAACATAGCAACAGCATAAGGATTACATAGGTGCCTCGATCATGTAGGGCAGCTCACGAGGACTAATTAGTGAAGCACAAGAACGGGAGGAGAACATCACATAGCTACTGGTCATGGACTCATGGTCCAAGGGAGACTACTCACGAGTCATCCGGGAGGCGTCCATGGTGGCGGGAAGCTCCCGGTGGTGATCCTCCCCTCCGGTAGGGTGCCGGGAAGAGTTCTCCTGGTGCTCCCGATCTTGGAAGCGGCGGCGGCGGCGGAACAGAGATGGGATCGCGAAAAGAGTTCCTCTCTAAGGGTTTCGGAGGACGCTTTAAATATATGCCAAAGGGGGGCATCGGGGAAGCTTCGGGGGGCCCAGGCGCCCCCCCGGCACGGCCTAGGGGGGCGCGCCGCCAGGGCGCCTGGAGCCCTGGTGCCCCCCCCCCCCGACTGTCCTTCGGACGCACGGTTGTTTCCGAAACGCTGATTTTTTTTATATAATTTTTCTGGATTTTTCCTGGCAGTTCTCGTAACGTGAAAACCTGAAATACAAAAACAGCCGAAAACAAAAACTGGCACTGGGGTGCACTGGATTAATAAGTTAGTCCAAATATGACCAAAAGTGTATGGAAGTGTATGAATATCATAGCAATATCACCCAAAAGTGGCATGGAGCAAGCAGAAATTATAAATACGTTTTGGACGTATCAACATCCCCAAGCTTAATTCCTGCTCGTCCTCGAGTAGGTAAATGATAACAAGAATAATTTCTGTGGTGACATGCTATTAACCATATAGGACTTTTTATAGTCATATGTCAAAAGCTTACTGAGACAATGATTCGATAGTAATTAAGTTGCCTCATGAGAAAATCACAAATGACTGAAAGTTTTACAATATGAAACTGAAACATCAAAAAGATTTGCAATGAACATGATGTGCAAATATGACAAAGTGATATCTAGCTTGCCCCCTTTAGTGATGCAACACATAAATGCAGGGGCACCTTCAAGGTTTAAGTGATGACTAGATACAATGATTTCAAAATAAACGATATCACAATCATGCAAAAGACAATGCTACTTTGGGACAATGCACATTACACTCAGAATGACAATCATGCTCTCAGTAGTTGGTGCTTTAACATAAAGGTAGAAGAATGGTTATGTGCTAGAGCTTTTTATTTTGAAAACATAGAAGCAATTTTGTCAACGGTAGTAGTACTTCATATGTGTCATGCATAAGACATCCTATAAGTTGCAAGCCTCATGCATCGAATACCAATAGTGCTCGCACCTTGTCCTAATTAGCTCGGATTTCCATGGGTTATCATTGCATTACATATGTTTCAACCAAGTGTCACAAAGGGGTACCTCTATGCCACCTGTACAAAGGTCCAAGGAGATAAATCGCATTTGATTTCTCGTTTTTGATAGATCTCAACTTGAGGACATCCATACCGGGACAACATAGAAAATAGATGATGGACTCCTCTTTAATGCATAAGCATATTCTCATAAGAGATTGAGGATTAATGTCCAAGCTAAAACTTCCACCAGGATACATGGCTTTGGTTGGCGGCCCTGTTCTTCTCTAACAATATGCATATTCATTCAACCCACGGCAAATCACCCTTACTTCAGACAAGACGAACATGCATAGCAACTCACATGATGTTCAACAAAAGTGTGACAGTTGATGGCGTCCCCAGAAACATGGTTACCGCTCAGCAAGCAACTTATAAGAAATAAGATACATAAGCAACATATTCTGTCGGTGTACTAAGGTAGGGGTACCCCAGTACTCCAACTTGTGCACGGGCAGTTGCAGCTTCCCGCGACAAGGTCTACTGCGGACTCGCCGGAGACCTTCCTGCTCCTTATTAAACCATTCAAAAACAAAGTATAAAAGGAAGAAGACCAAGACCCCGGCAAGAGGAGCTTGCCGGGAAGGCCGTACCAGGCTCAAGACCGCCCCACTAGCACAAGGCCCTGGCAAGAGGAGCTTGTCAGGAAGACTAGGAGACAAAGCCTCGGCGCTACATGCGCCCCGGCAAGGGGCCCGGGGAGCGGCAAGCTCCCGGGCCCGGCAAGATCGAGGCCCCCGGCAAGGTGCTTGCCGGGGAGGTTGCACTGTGTACCCGCGCTCCAGCTCATCGGCCCACGCGTCGCCCTGGGGCTTATCCAGGGACGCGTGGCGGATGGCTGTGCAGGCTGGGGTACACGGTGGCACTCCACGGTGATGGATCCGTCGCCGTGGCGAACGGGGACGCTAAGGCGGGAGCTTTTGGGGTCGACGGCGACGGGCATTAAATGCCCTTGTCCCCCACTGTTAAAGTAGGTATAGACCACTGTTCTGTACTGTAGCTCCACTGTTCCCGCACTGTTACAACTACCACCTCTTTTACACTTTTACCCCTTTCTCCTACGTTGACACCTGTCGGTGACCCCTTTACACTATAAAAGGAGGCCCATGCACAACGTGGAGGGGGTTCGGAACTTTGATCACTCTCACGCACGGTGTAGCTGCTTCTTCAAGCTCCCGAGCACTCAACTCAATACACAACCAAGCAGGAGTAGGGTTTTACGCATCCGTGCGGCCCGAACCTGGGTAAAACTGCCCGCGTGTTTGCTTCGATCTGCTCTTTGTGCTCCCTCCGCCCTCGTACCGCACAGACAAGGGGCTCCGGTCCCATAGGTGTTCGTGGCGGACAGTTTCCCCCGACATCTTTGGCGCGCCAGGTAGGGGGCGTCGAGGTTGTGCGAACCTGATCCGGCGTTCGCGCGGGCGCATTCTTCATCAACCTCTCCAGCTTCATCAGCAACTTCATCAGCGACAACTCCATGGCCCCGAAGAAGAAGGCTTCGGAGGTCGGAGGCCCGTCTGCGTCTCACCCGCCGCCACCAGAGCCAACGGTGGGCGGGGGAGATGCCGTCGGAAGGGTGGTTGCCGGTGAGGACACTCACGGCGCCACCAGATCCAAGAACCGGACAGACGACCGAACCTCGGTCTCCGTGGACGCGCCGCGTCCATCGCAGCACACAACGACCCAGCAGCGCCATACCACGGGAGGTGGTATCCGCTTGCTGGGACAAGGCCAGACCGGAGGCTCGCGGGACGCCCCGGACCCCCGTCCGGGCACAAGCAAAGCGAAGGCGCCGGCACGGGACCCCGCTCCTTCTAACGTTGTTAGAAGTCCGAGCGTATCCCGCTCCTCGCACCGCTCACCCGCGTTCCCCTCTACCCCAGCGGAAGCGCTCGCAAGAGCGCAGCTGCTCCTCGACTTCCCTCCAGCGGCCGACAAGGCCGAGGAATGGAGGGCCACTATCCGGAGCCTGATAGACTTCGCCAACAACGATTCTCCACAGCAGCCGTCGGCCTCACGGCCGCGGCAGGCTGAGAAGACGAAGGCTATCGGCGACAAGACTGCCGGGGGTGCGACAAGCGTGCACTCCCCGCCGCAGAAGCAGAAGACGCCGCCCCGCCGGAACAACCCCGACGACGGCTCCACAGCCTCGTCGGACCCGCGGGCCCGTCGGGACCAGCGCCAGGTCCTCGACGACCGGCGAGATGAAGACGCTCGAACCACGATCGAGCGCCGCCGAGAAGCTCGGCGACAATCCGACAAGAGAGCTGGGAACACCGTCGACGCGCACGCGCCCGGTGAACCAGGCGACTTGCCGTACGTGGCAGGTTGCCCTGCGTTCACCCGCGAGCTGCGGCGCGTCCAGTGGCCCAGCATGAAGAACTTTAAGCCCGACGTACCGGAGAAGTACGACGGCAAGACGCACCCCTCGGAATTTCTCAGCGTCTACACCATTGCAGTACAAGCTGCCGGGGGGCGCGACGAGAAGATCTTAGCCAACTACTTCCCGCTCGTGCTGAAGCCGAACGTCCGTTCGTGGCTCATGCACTTGCCGGGAGGCTCCATTTCTTCTTGGGCCGACCTCTGCCACCAATTTGTCGGCGCCTTCACCGGCGGCCACAAACCCCATGGCCAGGAGAGCGATCTCCACATCTTGGCCCAGAAGGAAGGCGAGCCCCTGCGCAAGTATATCCAACGCTTCAGCCGGGTGCAGCACAACATCCCTGACGTTCACCCTGCCGCGGTTATCAGCGCGTTCCATCAGAACGTGCGTAACCGCCGCATGCGTGAGGATATGGCGATGACGAAGATTCGGGATGTCAGCGAGCTCTATGCTCTTGCTGACAAGTGCGCACGCGCAGAAGAGGGGAGAAGACTCCCCGGGGAAGATACTGGCGCAGGAGGAAGCGACAGCGACGACGCCGCCCCGGCAAAGAAGAGCCGGCGGCGGAACAACAGAAAGAAGGGCAAGAAGGAGGTGCTTGCCGTCGAGAAGTCCGGCAAGGAGGCCCCCGCCAAGCAAGCGCAGGCTGGCGGCTCCGGCAAGGAGCCTGCCCCTGCAGCGGCGGCCGACAAGCCGGGTAGCTCCGACAAGCAATACTGTAAGATCCACCGCACCAAGGGTCACGATCTCTCCAACTGCAAGCGCGTCGAGTACCTCGTCGAGCAGCAAAAAGCTGAGTACGAGAGGCGCGACAAGGAGAAGGCCCAAGGTGGCGGAGAAGAGCCCAGCAAGAAGCGGCCGTTCAACGGCCGGGGAGGACGCCGCGGCAAGGCTAAGCAGCGGCAAGGAGATCGACCTCCCCGGGGCCGCGACAACGACGAAGATGACGATGAAGACATGGAGGACGATGAGAACAGCGAGCAGGAGTTCCAGAAGGCCACGGAGGTCCTGTGCGTCGACGGTGGTGCCTCCCTGCATACCTCCCACCGCCAACTCAAGCAGTGGGTGCGTGAGGTAAACGCAGCGGAGCCACCCGTGGAGTCGCGCAGGCTCCTCAAATGGTCCAGCACGCCCATCATTTTTGATCTTGAGGACCACCCTGACCGCACCACGGCGGTCGGGTGCTTGCCGATGCTGGTTTCTCCCACCATCCACAACCTTAAGGTCACCAAAATGTTGGTTGACGGCGGGGCCGGGCTGAACTTGATCTCCTCCGCTGTGATCAAGAAACTCCAGATTCAAGATGGCGAGCTCGAAGAGACCGGTTCATTCCAAGGAATCAACCCGGGAAGGAGCAAGCCCAAGGGAAAGATCACTCTGCCGGTGACCTTTGGCGGGGAGCTCAACTTCAGGACTGAGCGCATCACCTTTGACGTCGCCGATATTCCATTGCCCTACAATGGAATACTTGGCCGTCCCGCCCTCGCCAAGTTCATGGCAGCTTCCCACTATGCCTACAACGTGCTGAAGATGCCGGGGCCGATAAGCGTCATCACTGTCCACAGCGACAAGAAGGATGCGCTTATTTGCGCCGACAAGATTTACCGGGATGCAGCAGCTGCGGCCGAGAAGGATACTCTTGCCGCTGAAGCTCCCGGAGGTAAGAAGACGAAGACCAAGTCCGGCAAGTGCTCTGGGACCCACTCCGGCAACCGCACCTCTTCGGAGTGCTGCGCTGCCGTCGAGGACGTTCCATCGAGCTCCACCGGCAAGAGCAAGAAAGGAATGGCTGCTCCTCCGGCAACCAAGAAAGTGTCCGCAAAGGAGGATGGCACTGGTGGTACCTTCACCATCAGTGCAACCCTTGACAGCAAATAGGAAAGCGCGCTCGTTGCCTTCCTGCGGGCGAATGTCGATGTGTTTGCCTGGCAACCATCCGACATCCCCGGTGTTCCCAGGAAGGTAATTGAGCACAAGCTTGCTGTCTGTCCTCATGCGCGGCCTATCAAGCAGAAAGTGAGGAAGCAAGCCGTGGAGCGCCAAGAGTTCATCAACGAGGAAATCAAGAAGCTAGAAGCAGCTGGCCTAGTTAGAGGTGTGATCCATCCGACGTGGTTGGCAAACCCAGTCGTCGTGCGCAAGGCCAATGGGAAGTGGAGACTGTGTATAGACTTCACCGATGTGAATAAAGCATGTCCCAAGGATCCCTTCCCTTTGCCGCGCATTGACCAGATCGTTGACTCCACTGCCGGATGTGAGCTACTCTGTTTTCTTGATGCATACTCAGGCTATCATCAGATTTTCATGGCCAAGGAAGATGAAGAGAAGACTGCATTTATCACTCCATGTGGCACTTATTGCTTTATCCGCATGCCATTTGGATTGAAGAATGCAGGCTCAACCTTTGCAAGGGTAGTGTACACTGCTTTTGAGCCACAGATCCACAGAAATGTAGAAGCTTACATGGATGACATCGTGGTGAAGAGCAAAAGCAAGGAAACCCTGATTCAAGACTTGGAAGAAACGTTTCAAAACCTGCGCAGGATACAGCTTAAGTTGAACCCCGAGAAGTGCGTCTTTGGAGTCCCCTCCGGCAAGCTTCTCGGGTTCTTTGTGTCACAGAGGGGGATTGAAGCCAACCCCGACAAGATCAAAGCCATTGAGCAGATAGAGGCCCCGAAGCGCGTCAAGGATGTCAGAAGGCTTGCAGGTTGTGTTGCTGCCCTCAGTAGGTTCATTTCAAAGTCTGCAGAACGCGCCCTACCTTTCTTCAAAATCTTGAAGAAGGCAGGTCCCATGAAGTGGACTCCGGAAGCGGAGGCGGCGTTGCAGGATTTGAAACGGTACCTGTCCTCCACTCCTATACTTGTCGCACCTAGACCACAGGAAAAGTTGTTGCTATACTTAGCGGCAACCAACCAGGTGGTTAGTGCTGCGTTGGTAGCGGAGAGGGAGTCCGACGAGGAGTCAGCACCACCGGCAAACGAATCCAGCGACAAACAGGGGGCTGACCCGACAAGCTCTGGCCCCGACAAAGAAGACTCTGCGCAGGAACAAGGAGAGGTGCGGAAGAAGATGGTGCAGCGCCCAGTGTATTTTGTAAGTTCCCTTCTCCAGGGGGCTAGATCAAGATACTCTGGTGTGCAAAAATTGCTTTTCGGCCTCCTCATGGCCTCAAGAAAGCTGCGCCATTACTTCCAAGCCCATGAGATAACAGTGGTCACTCGCTTTCCGTTGAAGAGGATATTGCACAATCCAGAAGCAACAGGCAGGATCGTTGAGTGGGCACTGGAGCTGTCGAGCTTTGGACTCAAGTTTGAAAGTACTTCAACCATACAGAGCCGAGCTTTGGCAGAATTCATAGCTGAGTGGACCCCGACACCAGAAGAAGAAGTTCAAGAAACAAGTGTACCCGTACAAGAAGCGACAAGTGAATGGGTAATGTATTTTGACGGTGCCTTCTCGCTGCAAGGCGCCGGTGCTGGCGTGGTACTCATCGCGCCTACCGGAGAGCACCTCAAATATGTTATCCAGATGCACTTTCCCAGGGAGCAAGCGACGAACAACACTGCGGAATATGAAGGCTTGCTTGCCGGCCTCAGGATTGCGGCCGAACTTGGGATCAGAAAGCTGATTGTGCGGGGCGATTCTCAGTTGGTGGTCCGGCAAGTTAACAAGAGTTATCAGAGCCCTTTGATGGAAGCTTATGTTGATGAAGTGAGAAAGCTTGAAGAGCACTTTGAAGGTTTGCAGATGGAGCACGTCCCGAGAGCTCAAAATGAAATTGCAGATGGCCTTTCAAAGTGCGCCGCGATGAAGTTACCTGTGGAACCAGGGACCTTTTTACTCAAGCTGACTCAGCCATCCGTTACACCATCAGTTGGGCGGTCCAAGAAGAGAAAGTTGGTCTCCGGCGACTACTTGCCGGCGGATCTCCCTGAAACCGCCGCCAAGGTCCCCAAGATCAACAACCAGAACGCTGAGGAACAGTTTGCTCCTGCAAGCCCTCGGGCTTGTACAGTTGAAGCAAGCTTTCCCGGCAAGCCTCGCCCCGGCGAGCTTGCCGGGGGACCGTCAGCTCCGGCGGAACCAGAGGTCCTTGCCGTAGAAGCTGAGGTTCCCGCAGCAGCCCTCGAGCCTTTAGTCCTTGTCGTCGAGCCTCGGGCTCCGGCATGGGCGCAGCAGATCGTCCGTTTTCTGCAAACTGGAGAACTTCCCGACGACCCTCAAGAGACAGAGAAGATAACCAGGCAGTCAAGTATGTATCAGTTCGTGGATAACGAGCTGTACAGAAGAAGACTCAACGGTGTCAGGTTCAAGTGCATCTCCAGAGAAGATGGACAGAAGCTGTTGGCAGAAATACACGGAGGCATATGCGGCCACCACATTGGCGCAAGGGCACTTGCCGGGAAAGCTTTCCGGCAAGGGTTCTTTTGGCAAGAAGCCCTCCAAGATGCCACTGCACTAGTAACCAAGTGTGAAGCGTGCCAGTTCCATGCGAAGCAGATCCATCAGCCAGCTCAAGCTCTCCAAACAATCCCTTTGTCATGGCCCTTCTCGGTCTGGGGGCTCGATATCCTCGGCCCTTTCCCTCGCGCTGTCGGGGGCTTTGAGTACTTGTACGTCGCAATCGACAAGTTCACAAAGTGGCCGGAAGTGGAGCCAGTGAGGAAGGTGACAACACAGTCAGCAGTCAGGTTCTTCAGGTCGATTGTTTGCCGTTTCGGGATCCCTAACAGGATCATCACCGACAACGGTACGCAATTCACTAGTCGCACCTTCATGCAGTACGTCCAAGACCTTGGCGCCAAGGTCTGTTTTGCTTCTGTTGCTCACCCAAGGAGCAACGGTCAAGCGGAAAGGGCAAATGCTGAAGTGCTGCACGGACTCAAGACAAGGACCTTTGACAGGCTGCGCAAGTGTGGAAGAAATTGGATAGAGGAGCTCCCGGCGGCTCTTTGGTCAATCAGAACGACACCAAGTCGAGCCACCGGACAGACGCCTTTTGCTCTAGTCTATGGAGCAGAAGCAGTTCTCCCCACGGAACTCGTATACGGATCTCCTCGAGTGCTCGCTTATGATGAGCTCGAGCAAGAGCAGCAGCGGCAAGATGACGCATTGCTCCTTGAGGAGGGACGTCTCCAGGCTGCGGTACGAGCTGCTCGATACCAGCAAGCTTTGCGCCGCTACCATAGCCGCAAAGTCAAGGCCAGGAGTCTCTAGGAAGGCGACCTTGTTCTTCGGCGTGTTCAGTCCGCCAAGAATTCCAACAAGTTGACGCCGAAGTGGGAAGGCCCTTATCGGGTGAGACAAGTTACGAGGCCCGGCGCTGTCCGCCTCGAGACCGAAGAAGGCTTACCGGTGAGCAACTCCTGGAACATAGAGCATCTTCGCAAGTTTCACCCTTAAGGCGCGGTTGCCGTGATCCGCTCCGGCAACCACCTTTTGTACAAGCTTTGCCGCTGTTGCATGTAACCCTTTGTACAAAGCCGGGCGCAGACCCCGTGCATCAGTAAGGTTTTCGTGTTTCTCGCATCGATTGCCTTTTGCATGCCTTTCCCTGCTATTTGCATGTTCTATTTGGCGTTTCGATGCAACACTCAAGTGTACGGTAAGCATTAGCGTGCCGAAAGGCCATATACTTGTTTCCCTCTCCGTTTTCTTTCCTCTTAAGCAGAAGGAACGATTCCTCGCGCACAAGTTTGCCGGGGGGGAAGGAGGTGGAGGAGGAACCAAGTGCTGTTCAAGAAAGAGAAGTCTTACCGAAAAGCAAGCAGTATAAGCAAGCAGCATATGAAAGATAAGTTGTTAGAATTTGACCAGTTCAAATTTTAAATTTTAAGTTGTCTTCCTTGAACGATCACATTTTGTATGGAAAACCTGTGCGCGGAGGAACCTACCCGTAGCTTGCAGCACCCTTATCTTGCTTTCGAGTTCACTCAACGATTTAAGTGAGCTGCGACAAGTGTCGCGCCCTTGCTTCGTTTCCGAGTACGCTCGGCAAGCTAAGTGCGTTGCGACTAGCTGCGGCAAGGTTGCTTGCCGGCGAAGACCTTGGCCAGCAGGCTGCTCAGAGTCCAGCACTCAGCGCTCGCGGCAAGGGCCCCTTGCCGGCAAGCTCCCCGGGAGCGTAGGGCAAAAAAAACATACAAACTCAAAGATTGAAACAAGGAAGATAACATTGCACTGATTGATCAAAATAGAGTAAATATCTTACAGAGGATAACTTGTCGCAATGGACTAATAGGTTCATGACATAATGTGCAGCAGCAAAAAGATAAAGATAAGTGGAGCCCTAATCTACGCGGTCGCCCTCCTTCCTGCCAAGCTTTGCCACCTTGGCGATGATGTGGCCGACCTGCTCCTTCAAGGCCTCCGTGTCTGCATCTGCCGGCAAGCTGCGAAGAACGTTCGTGAGGTTGATTCCCGGGTTGCGGTACACGATCTTCGTCAGCACCCGCTCCAGAGTTCCCGCGCAGAGCCGGCGCGACTCCTCGGCCAGCTGCGCGGGGATGCGGTTCCGGAGACTTGCAAGAGCCGGCGCGACCCCTCTGAAGAAGAGGCTGAGCCTAGCGCTGTGCGGGAGATCCGGATCCGGCGAGTAGATAAGATGTTCGACCTTCAACGCCAGCAACTCCTGGTCAATATTGGACGCAGAAGAAACCAGCTCTTCGGTCCACACTTCAATAGTCTGCCGGAAGAGCTCGGACGCCTTGTTGACGTTCTCCACCAAGGTCCGCTCCTTGCGGAGCTCATCCTTCAACTTGGTCTCCTGGGCTCGGGCGGCGTCGAGTGATTCCTTCAGAGTGGTGACCTTCAGCTCCAAGTCCTCGATGGAGTCCTTGGCGGCCTTCAGCTCGTCGCCCCTCTTGGAGAGACTCACCTGAAGCTCGGAGTTTGTGTGAGCATCCTTCTCGCGCTCCAAGATGAGCGCGGCAACCTTCTCGGCGCTCACCTTCATCGCCTTCTCCAGCTGTTCGACCTTGGCGGCGAGCTCTTTCTTGGCGTCCTCCGCGGCAACCGCGGCGGCTTTCGCCTCCTTCAGCTCCCCGCCAAGGGCAGCCTCGCGAGCGGCAAGGTCTTCTTCATGAGAGTCCAGCTCGACCTTCCGCTGCGCGAGCTCTCCCTCTCGCCGGGACATCTCCACCCCGGCGAGACGCTGCTGTTCATCGGCTTCGGCCTTCTCGAGTACCCACTCCTGGTACTCGCCGGCGAGACGCTCACGCTCCTCCGCCACCTGGCGGAGGGCAGCCTGATTGGCGGCGCTGAGCTCCGCCGCACGCTTCTCCATTTCTGCCGCGGCCTTGGCGGCAAGAGCCTCCCGGGAGGCGAGCTTTGCCTGCCTGGCCCGGTAAAGGGCCAGGAGTTGGTGGAGCAACCTTTCCTCCTCGGGCCCCTCACCTCCGCCGGGCGCCTGGACGATCTTCAGGCCTGCGGAGGCGAGGACTTCTCCGTCGAATGCCTCGCCCTCCGCAGGAGCTCGCGACGAAGACCCCCACGGCATCTGGATGAAGACGCCATTGGGGGCCTCGAGATAGAACCTCTGCTCCTCGCCGGCGGAGGGACCGGTGGCCGGTGCAGCATCCGATGCTCCCGCCGCCTCCAGGTCGGCGGTGCGGCCACCGTCCCCCTCCCCGGCCGCTGCGTCTGCAGCCGGAGCAGTCTCTTGCGCGGCCGGTTCGGCAGCCTCGGCTATCTCCTCGACGACAGGGGCGTCGCCGCCGCCGCCCTGCGCGCCCTCCTCCTCAAGGTCGATGACCTCCGTCTCCATGGGCGCAGGAGGAGGAAGATCTAAGAAGAAGAAAAAGAAGTCCAAGGCTCAAGCAAATATCCAAAAAAAGAGACAGGCCAAGAAAACAAGTCACAAAGCTTGCCTTGGCGGACGTCCTCAGCGGCGGGCTCCCTCGCCGGGGAGCTCAGCCTTGTCGGAGTAGTCACCCTCGCCGGGGAGCTTGGCCTTGGCGGGGTGGCCGCCCTCGCCGGGCTGCTCGTCCTTGGCGGGGTACTCTGCCTTGGCGGAGTACCCGCCCTTGACGGAGCACTCTCCCTTGCCGGAGAGTTCTGCCTTGGCGGGGATGGCGGGGCCTGCGGCTCCTCAGCTGTGGTCTCCGGGCGCTCTTCCCGCTGGGGCTCCACCTCTGCACAGAACAAGACAAGAGATGTCAATACGTGAAGACAAAATCAAGTCCTCAGGCGTTCCCCAAAGCGAAAAAAGAGAACCCCAGACTTACGCTGGGGGCTGCGCTGCGGGCTGCGCTGGGGGCTGCTCATCGGAGCAGTGCTCGAGTCCGGCAGGCTTGGCTCCGGCACACCCCCTGTTGCCGCCGCTGCTGAGCCTTCCGCGACCTCGGCCTCGGGCGCCTTGGCCTTCTTCGCTGCGCGATGGGCCAGGGTCCTGAAATCAAAACAGTAGACAGAGTCAGCATCAACAGAAAAATCAAGACAGAAATCAAGAAGATATAAAATCTCGGATTCTTACTCCTGGTCCTCCTCGTCGTCCTCGCTCAGGGCGGAGAAGTCATACTCCACCGTGGGCGCGTCAGCGCGAGGAGCGGAAGATGAAGACTCCCTCGCGCGCTTGGTGTTCACCGGGGCTGGGGGCTGCGAAAACCCAGCCCCTGTGGCTGCCGGCGCCCGAGGAGCGGGCGGAGCCGTTGCTCCGCTCCGGGAAGACCCCTGCCGGCTCGCTGCCGGCCTGCGGGGCGCCTCCGTCGTGGTCCGCGCACGGGCCGCCTCCGCTGCGGCTGGTGCGCCGGACGGCCTTGGCGCGGCTTGACTCCCCCGGGGAGCCGCCCGCCGAGGTGGCTGTTGCCGGGGCGCCTGCGCCCTCTCCCCCGTCGCCGCCTTGCGGAGGCGCTTTGCCGGGGACTACTTCGGGCTTGCCGGGGGCGGGGAGCTCTCCGACGAGGAGAGGTCGTCGGCGTATAACTCCGTGGATCCGCCGGAGTCTTCGGCCTCCTCCTCCTCCTCCTCCCCTGCCCCGGCCGGCTCGCTGGGCCCAGCGTCCTGCGCTGCGGCCCCCTTTCCCTTGGCGCCTCTGCCCCTCACGGCGCCTCTGCTCCCTCCGGCGGTCCCCTCCATTGTCGCGGCTTCCGCCGCGATCCCATGGATCCCGGAGTGCCTCAGTGAGGGGACCCCGGCGAGCGCGTCGGGTGGAAGGTTCAGCAACCTGCGGATTTCCGCCTCCTCCGCCTGGGTGGACGCCTCCTCGGCCTCCGCCTCCTCCGGCGAGAACCCGAAAACTCCTGCCGCCGCGGCTGCGGCGGCCTCCTCAGCCCGAGAAGCTATATAGGCGATTTCCTGGTCGGTGGTGTCCCGCGTGTGCAGCTTGAGGTCCTCCTTGTTCCTCGCCACCTCGGTAAGGTTGTCGTAGAAGTTGAGGACGTCGATGGGCTTCGGGGCGATCCACGAGCGGTCCAAGCCATGCGAGTCGCACATGGGCATCATGGCGAGGATCCGGTCCCTGGCGGCGTTGTTGCAGAGCGGCACCACTTCCCGGGGAGTCCTGAACCACTCGGGGTGCGTCGGGTCGTACTTAAAGAGCTCCCGTACCATCCCCCGCAGCTCCAGAGTGGTGAAGTTGAAATTGAGCCCGGGGCGCAGCCTCATGGTATCTGCCGGGCCGCCGTACTCCCATGCCGGCCTCTTCCGGTCTTGGAGAGGGGCGATGCGCCGGCGGAGGAAATCTGCGCCCACCTCGGCAACAGATAGATTGGCCAACCGAAGACGAAGAATCCGGACAAGGGCGATGTTGAGTTTGACATCGTCGGAGTCCAGGTCACTCCAGTCCCTGCCGCGCACAATGGGCGTTGTGCGCGGCGCGGTGAAGGCTTGCGGCTGGTCTTCTACGATCCAGCACCACTCCGCTCGCCATTCCTCCCACTTGCCGCGGAGCTCCCCCGGCAAGTACGCCCCTTTCTTATTCAGACGAAAGATCCAAGAAATTCCTCCGGAGAGGGGGGCATCGGCCTCGGCTCTAGGGGTGAAGAAATGTCTAAAGAGGGCTACATTGGGGTGGACTCCTATGAAGTTTTCGCACATATGTGCGAAAACAGCCATGGTGAGAATGGCGTTGGGGGTGAAGTCAAGCAGATGGAAGCCATATGTGTTCATGACATCACAGAAGAAGTTCGAAAAAGGAGGACAGAGACCACAATGGAAAAAGGCAGCAAAGAAGTGGTACCCGCCGGGATAGCTGTCCTTGGCGGCGGCCGGGTATGCTCGCGTGCGGGGATGCGCATCGGTTCCCTTGGACCAGAACAAGTAATACTTGTTCCAGAGTTCCTGCACGCCGAGCTTCGGCGGGAAGACGACGTGCCTCTTCCGGTATGCGATGAGCTTGGCCGCTTGCTCCGACTTCTCCTTCTTGGCCTTCTCCGCCTTCGCCTTGTCGGTCTTTGGGGCCATGGCGGACGCGGTGGAAGGAGGGGGACGAAGAGCTCGGCGGCGGCGGAGGTGTGGAGGCGGAGCACAAGAAGGAATCTTTTGCAGGTGGAAGACGACGTAATGAGAGCGCAAGGAGGGGAACCGCGCCTGCTACCTCTGCTTTTATGGGGGAGTGGGGGGCGTTTCGCCCTTTCCATTAAGAGATCGTGGGCACGTCCCATCCCACGGCGCCGCAATCGACGCGTGCCGTTACCGTGGGGTGCGGCGGATATGGAAGTAGATTCGGCGCGCCGCGGGCCGCGGGTGCCCGTGCACTGTTCTGGGCCTGGCCCAACAGCGCTCGGCACCGTGTGTGGCCCAGGCCCGGGGGCTCCTGTCGGTGTACTAAGGTAGGGGTACCCCAGTACTCCAACTTGTGCACGGGCAGTTGCAGCTTCCCGCGGCAAGGTCTACTGCGGACTCGCCGGAGACCTTCCTGCTCCTTATTAAACCATTCAAAAACAAAGTATAAAAGGAAGAAGACCAAGACCCCGGCAAGAGGAGCTTGCCGGGAAGGCCGTACCAGGCTCAAGACCGCCCCACTAGCACAAGGCCCTGGCAAGAGGAGCTTGTCAGGAAGACTAGGAGACAAAGCCTCGGCGCTACATGCACCCCGGCAAGGGGCCCGGGGAGCGGCAAGCTCCCGGGCCCGGCAAGATCGAGGCCCCCGGCAAGGTGCTTGCCGGGGAGGTTGCACTGTGTACCCGCGCTCCAGCTCATCGGCCCACGCGTCGCCCTGGGGCTTATCCAGGGACGCGTGGCGGATGGCTGTGCAGCCTGGGGTACACGGTGGCACTCCACGGTGATGGATCCGTCGCCGTGGCGAACGGGGACGCTAAGGCGGGAGCTTTTGGGGTCGACGGCGACGGGCATTAAATGCCCTTGTCCCCCACTGTTAAAGTAGGTATAGACCACTGTTCTGTACTGTAGCTCCACTGTTCCCGCACTGTTACAACTACCACCTCTTTTACACTTTTACCCCTTTCTCCTACGTTGACACCTGTCGGTGACCCCTTTACACTATAAAAGGAGGCCCATGCACAACGTGGAGGGGGTTCGGAACTTTGATCACTCTCACGCACGGTGTAGCTGCTTCTTCAAGCTCCCGAGCACTCAACTCAATACACAACCAAGCAGGAGTAGGGTTTTACGCATCCGTGCGGCCCGAACCTGGGTAAAACTGCCCGCGTGTTTGCTTCGATCTGCTCTTTGTGCTCCCTCCGCCCTCGTACCGCACAGACAAGGGGCTCCGGTCCCATAGGTGTTCGTGGCGGACAGTTTCCCCCGACATCTTCTTTACCACAATAGTTTTTAAGCTACTTTCCCATGAGCTATATATTGCGAAGTTAGTTCGCTTAGTACAGGTGGAGGTTAGCAAAAGACTGGGAGCGATCAACTAAGAGAGCAATGACGGTCATAATCATGCAGAGCGACAAAGCAACATTGAATCAGGCATGGTAGTTATATCGCTACTCAGAAATAAAAGATCATCAAGGCTTGACAGACTTTCTTTACAGTCTTAAATATGCGTGAGCATACGCCAAGTCAATCAAAATAAATTCTCGAAGGAAGATATTACTAAACCATACCACATCATAGGCAAACAAATCATGTTGGTACTCCAATAACACATTGGGAACCCCCCAGCTATTTGAGATTAACCATAAGAAAACCTGAACTACTAAGCACCATTATGCACGTAGCATCTTTATCATAGACACATTAACCAATGCAACGGAAGCAAACTCTCTTAATAAGGTGAGCATGGTAATTAAACAGAGTTCAAGCAACCAACTAAACAAAAGCTCTTTGAAAAGATAAGCATGAATACTAAGAGCAGAGCATGATAGTAGCTATTAAAAGACAAAGAACACACACAGCAAAGATAGACATGAAAATTCTATGTTATGTTCTAGGTAGAAGTGGAGCGTGTTTCTCTCCCACATAAAGAATGCTGAGTTCTGACTCGTTATGAAAAACTAAAAAGAAAACTAAAAGCAAGACGCTCCAAGCATAACACATAACACATGAAGTGATAAAAATATAGCGGAACGAAAGACGAACTGATAATGTTGAAGGAGAAGGGGATGCACGGGGGCATCCCCAAGCTTAGACGCTTGAGTCTCCTTGAATTTTTCTTGGGGGTGCACGGGGGCATCCCCAAGCTTGAGCGCTTGACACTCCTGGATCTTTTTATCATCTTCCCTCGCACACTTGAAAACTCCCTTCATACATAACTCATCATAATCTGATTAGCGAGGTTAGTACCCTTAATAAAATAATTATACCTTGCTGGAAATAAAGATATTCTTGAAGTTCTACTGTTTCTCAAGATTGCCAAAAGGCTTTTGCAAAGAAAAAGCAAGCTCTTGATTTGCAAAGTGAAGGAAAGGCAAAACAGGACAGAATCTGTGAAAAACAGAACAGCGGGTAGTAATTGATCTGTTCGGGATACTTCTGCAACTCAAATCAAAAAACTCAGAACAGATGCACGAAAGACAATTATATAGAGAACGCTGTTGAAAAAATTCAGACCAAAAAGATGATCTGGTGATTTTATACGAATTTTTCTATCCAAGGACAGAATCTGCTTCCTGGACAGCACCTCACAACTTTTGAACTTTCTAGCAATCAGAGGCTATACTTGGCACAAATATGAAAAGCAAAGATACAATGATGATGCTACAGCAGTAAACAACATCAAGACACAACAAAAGCAAAAAATTTATTCATGTGGGCTGCCTCCCAAAAGCGCTTTCTTTTATGCCTTTAAGCTAGGCATAATGCATAGAGGAATCAATAACCATCATAATAATCGGAGTTATAAATTGATTCATATGGTTCCTCAACAAGTTCATTATTGTTCCTTCTAGGAAAGGGGTACACACCTTTTTCCTTCCTGCGTAAGCGGATTTGTCCCTTACCTATATCGATGAAGCCTTTAACTGCTCGGAGGAAGTCCCTTCCAAGCACTATATTTCCTTGGTTTGGCTCCATGATGAAGAAATCAATCATTGCAATCCCTTTAAGGAATTTAACTGGTACATCTTTTATTCTTCCCTGGATTTCAGAAATATCTCCATTAGTATGTTCATGATGAGATGATAATCTATCCATGTTAAATTTTAAAGAATCATGAACAATTTTTGGCATAGTAGAAACCATAGATCCAATATCACAATAAGCAAGGAAGTCTTGATTAGAGATGCTAATCCTAACAAGAGGCTCCCAGTCATTATCTGTTTCCAAAATATCTCTCTTATTGGGTTTGGGTTTCTCTACCTTCATTAAGTCTAGTCTATCTATGACAGTATCAAAATTATGATCATAAACAAAGTAACTAGATAGACCATGTATAATTTCAAGAGCTCTAGCTTCATCACACTCTAGGAAATCTCCCTCGGCTATAATATCAAGAGAGTGTTTACACCATTTAAAAATACCATGGTAAAAATTTCTAAGCACAATTTTTATAGGTATCCAAGGCATAATTCTCCTATGTGCATCAGAAATTCTGTCCCATGCCTTCTTCATATTTTCTCCATCCCTTTGATGGAAATCTAAAACTTCTGATTCCCTCAAAGCACCAAATCCTAACATGTTTGGCTAAACAGAAAGGACTACTAATAAAAAGGCAAATAATTTTTTTGTGATTTTTGATAAAAGATACTAAAGCAAAAACTGAAAGGTAAACTAACAAGACTAAAAAGCAAAGGTAAAAGATAGCATGCAACTCCCCTATCCTGAAGAGTGGAGTCCCCGGCAACGGCGCCAGTAAATACTCCTTGATGGGCCTCGAACCCCTCGTTGGTTACCCCAAGTGGAAGGTGTAAGATGCAGTGTTGTGGAAGTGTTTTCCCTTAGCAAAGATGCCAAGGATCGAATCCCCAGAGACTCCTAGGTTCAACAAGTAGGTGTCAACTGCTACGGCGCCAGATAGTAGCAATCAACGTGGACCTGCACACAGATACAAATAACTTTGCTCCCAACGAGTACAGAGAGGTTGTCTATCCCTCCGGCCTTGTAGTTCACAAAGGATTAAAAGCAATGATAGTAGTGATAGATAATGTTTGCAATAGTAAATAATAGCGAAAAGTAAATATCGGATGTGATCAATGATGGTAATATGGACCGGAGTCTCATGATGTTCACTAGTGATGTCTCTCTCCCAAAAGACGATAAAACAGCTATGTGAGGTAAACAAATTACAGCTGTGCAATTGACAGGACCACGAACGCAAACCAATGCTGACTACATTGCAAGAAAGGTTGAGGTTCAAAGCATGGGCGGTACGCCAAAGTAAGTAGACCGAAATCCATCAATATCTACTACTAATCATCCACCTTGAGATATCTATCCAGAACATCTCGCTGGTATTAAGTTGCGAGTCCCACCCATAGTGTAAACTCAATGCAACAGACAACTGCATTAAAAGAACTTTGCGTAAAATAAACAATCCTTGCACCAGCGGGCACAAGCACCGTTGTTTTCCTCCTTGTGGCAACAGCACATCCCCTAGACTCATGTTTCTATCACTCAAGCTAGTCATCGAGGGGCATGAACCCACAATCGAGCATAACGTTCCCTCTTGGAGTCACTACCTACTACTTGGCCAAAGCAATAAATAACAACGGAGAACATGCAAGAATTACTTATGAACAAAAATATAAAAGAGGTAGATCAAATATATTACTCAAGATCAATCTGAACATAATCTCATAATCCATCGGATCCCAGCAAACTCAACATAGCAACAGCATAAGGATTACATAGGTACCTCGATCATGTAGGGTAGCTCACGAGAACTAATTAGTGAAGCACAAGAACGGGAGGAGAACATCACATAGCTACTGGTCATGGACTCATGGTCCAAGGGAGACTACTCACGAGTCATCCGGGAGGCGTCCATGGTGGTGGAGAAGCTCCCGGTGGTGATCCTCCCCTCCGGCAGGGTGCCGGGAAGAGTTCTCCTGGTGCTCCCGATCTTGGAAGCGGCGGCGGCGGCAGAACAGAGATGGGATCGCGAAAAGAGTTCCTCTCTGAGGGTTTCGGAGGACGCTTTAAATATATGCCAAAGGGGGGCATCGGGGAAGCTTCGGGGGGCCCAGGCGCCCCCTCGGCGCGGCCCAGGGGGGGCGCGCCGCCAGGGCGCCTGGAGCCCTGGTGCCCCCCCCCCCCCGGCTGTCCTTCGGACGCACGGTTGTTTCCGAAACGCTGACTTTTTTTATATAATTTTTCTGGATTTTTCCTGGCAGTTCTCGTAACGTGAAAACCTGAAATACAAAAACAGCCGAAAACAGAAACTGGCACTGGGGTGCACTGGATTAGTAAGTTAGTCCAAATATGATCAAAAGTGTATGGAAGTGTATGAATATCATAGCAATATCACCCAAAAGTGGCATGGAGCAAGCAGAAATTATATATACGTTTTGGACGTATCACATAGACACAATGCTACAAATGCAGGCTGACAACACCCGCGATTTCATGACTCCCACGATAGACGGCGGCTTCATCCACGCTCCGGTCCCTTGAGTCGAGTTGAAAGTAGTGATGCTGTGTCTAGTTCTGAAACATCGATTGACTCATGTTGTAATTAAACTTTAATGAACTTGTAGTATGTCTCTTTGGTTTCGACAGTCGTTCAACTTAGATGTAATCGATGCTATTAATGTCTTGCTTTTCTCTTCCGATCGTTCTGTTGCATACTTATATATTGCTTATGTATTGTCTGTGAATTGGTACTAACGTTTCGTTTGGCTAGTGCATAGCGATGCCGTCGTATGTCGTGTACAAGGGTAAGGTTCCCGGAGTCTACGACGACTGGGAGGAGTGTCGGAGACAGGTTCACCGTTTCAGCGGTAACAATTACAAAGGGTACACCACTAGGGCCGAGGCGGAATCTAGATACGCCCGCTATCTAGCGGAAGAGGGGAGGGAGCGTTGGAGGAACCGGATGAAGACGAGTTTCATCGTGATGATGCTCATCGTGATGACCACAGCTCTCTTCTATGTGATGGTAGTTTAGATGATCGATATCGACTTGTAATGTGAAGACAAACTCGCTACTCGCGGTCTCGAGACTTGTAATATAATGTTCTATCTTTGTTCGGTCTTTTGAATTCGAAGACTAATATGATGAATTGTATTCGGAGACTAATATGATGAATTGTATTCAGAGACTAATCTTCTATTGTATTCGATGAATCTGTTGTTGTTGTGTGCTGATGTCTATATTCTGTCCAATAATACATTTTGTAACCTGTGCAAAAAACAGAAAAGTAAAAAAATAAATAAAAACCTAATATTCATACTAATGGCGCATCACATCACAATGCGCTATTAGTATGCCAAAGGAAACTAATGGCGCATCATCCAACAGTGCGCCATTAGTATGCCAAAGTTACTAATGACGCATCAGGAAAGAGTGCGCCATTAGTATGCCAAAGCACCTGGGTATATATGGCCCCCTGGGAGGCATACTAATGGCGCACAGTGGTCTATACTAATGGCGCGCATGTGGTGCGCCATTAGTATAGCAGATACTAATGGCGTACCACAGGTGCGCCATTAGTAAAATATACTAATGGTGTGGCACTAATGGCGCACCACTAATGCGCCATTAATGGCCAAAATTGGTGCGCCATTAGTAGGCCTTTTCCTAGTATGCTCTCCGTCACACGGAGTGACAAATCCCAGTCTCGATCCATGCCAACCCAACAGACACCTTCAAAGATACTTGTAGAGAATCTTTATGATCACCCAATTACGTTGTGACGTTCGATAGCACACAAGGTATTCCTCCGGTATCTGGGCGTTGCATGATCTCATGGTTAAAGAAACATGTATTTGGCATTAAGAAAACAGTAGCAGTAAACTCAATGATCATGTGCTATGCTAACGGTTGGGTCTTGTCCATCACATCATTCTCCTAATGATGTGATCCCATTATCAAATAACAACTCATGTCTATGGTTAGGAAACCTTAACCATCTTTGATCAACGAGCTAGTCTAGTAGAGGCTCACTAGGGACACGGTATTTGTTTATGTATCCATGCATGTACTTAAGTTTCCGGTCAATACAATTCTAGCACGAATAATAAACCTTTATCATGATTAAGGAAATATAATAATAACAATTTTATTATTGCCTCTAGGGCATATTTCCATCACCTTAGTGTCCATAGTAGTAACTAGATGGCTCTCTCTCTTTTGGATCTTCAATACCAAGTTCATTGGATGTAATTCGTGTATGTGTTTGTTGGGATATAATGAATTGTCACTTTATGAACAGATTGGTCATTGGATACAATTGAATCTTTTGATGTTTTCTTATTGTATAATTAAATAGCTTTGCATGCTCTTCGATATGTGTCTTCTCTGAACATGTTTGATGGGTTTTTCTTCAGAGCGAGTGGTGCTTTGTAGTGGGTTCAATCTTGCGGTGCTCTAACCTAGCTAGTGGCAATAAGGGCCAAGACACGAATTATAATGTTGCCACTAAGGATAAAGCGCCGATGTCTGATTGATGTTTTGTTGTCTACATTATGTCATCATGCTTATTGCAATGCCTCATTTCTTGTAAACTTAATACTTGAGGATGCATGCTAGATAAGGGTCTTTGAGTGGAGCATTAGTAGTATATTCAGTTGGATTAACGTTCTATTTTCAAGAATATAAATATAAATATTGTAGATTAATCGCCGCCCAATTATAATTTGTTCACCATACCACCTGCTTGTTTCAGGAGAGATGCCACTAGTGAACCTATGGCCCTGAGGGTCTATTCTCCATTACTGAAATCTACATCACAATTGTTACTTTTACTTTACCGTTTTACTTTGTTAATTATCAACTATCTCTATCACGTGCAGTTTAATATTGTAACTAGTAAGACAAGGGGCTTGACAACCCTCTTCCCGTGTTGGGACAAGCTTGTTTTATGTTTGTTGTGCAGGTATCACTCATTCTGTTTTGCTAGGTGACTCCTAGTTAGATTAACCTTGGTTCTCCACCCGAGGAAAATACTTACTGCTATGTTACATCACCCTTACACTTGGGGGATCGCAACCACTCTTAAGAGAGAGCAGGCACCTTAATGACCCACAAGCATAGTGGATCACGAGAGTCTTCGAGGGAAGTATTTAAATCTAAATTTATTAATTTAACACAAGGGGAGCCAAAGAATATTTATAAGCCTTAGCAGTTGAGTTGTCAATTAAACCACGCGTGAAGAGATAACTTCTTGCGGCACTTTATCAGTAGTAGAGTAATATGATAGCAGTAGTGATAGAGTAGCAGTAATAGAATCAATAACAAGATGGCAAAACATCAACTTGTGCAGTAGTAGTGATTGTAAACGATACGTACATTAGTAAAAGTGTGGGCATGGAGTAAGCATTGGGGTTGTTCAGATGAGATTCATTATGCAACGGCCACAACCTAGAGCGACAACAAACTAGCTCCAGTTCGTAAATCATATGTAGGCATGCGTTCCATAAATAGTCATAAGTGCTTGCGATAAGAACTTGCATAGCATGTTTTGTCCTATCCTTCCATGACAACATGGTCCTAATGGAAATTAAGTGTAATTAATATGCTCCTTTTAATATAGAACCGTAACAAAGAATTAACACTTAGTGAATACATGTAATCCTCAAGTTAAAGTCATCCCCGTCGATATCCAAAATTATTGTTACCTTGCGATCTATGGTTCAGAACGAAAACATGTGCATATAAATTGCAGATAATATCAAGAACACAATTATATTCATGAAAACATAGAGGGTTCACATCTGAAATCATGGCACCCGGACCCTAGTGACAAGCATTAAGCATATCAAAGTAATAGCAACCTCAATCTTAGAACATAGTGGATACTAGATATCAAACCCTAACAAATTTGATAGCAATTACATAAGATTTCTCGTCCAAATCCCATCTACCTCCATACGCCTATTGAAGAATTGCTCACACATGGATGTGAGCACTATGAAATTGTTGATGGAGAAGGGTTGGTGATGACAACAACGATAAATCCCCCTCTTTGGAGCGAGAAATGGATTGCAGATCAGATCTCCCGAGGAAGAACATGAGGTGGCGGCGACTCCATAGAGTAAAACTTGATGCTGATTATCTATCATTTTTCCGAGCATATATGAGAATTTATGGTTGTGGAATCATCGTAAGGCAGTGTCTAGGGACCCCACACGGCCAGGTGGCGTGCCCTGGGTGGTGCCTGCCCCACTATGATGTGTGGCACTGGTGGCCCCCCTTTGGTCTACTTTGCTCTAAAATCCTTAAATACACTAGAATAATTCTCCAAAAATCCTCGTCCAATTCTGAGTACTTTCATTTCTGCACAAAAATAACATCTTGGTTGTTCTGCTGAAAATAACGCCAGTCCGGATTAGTTTCATTCAAATCATGAAAATTAGAGACCATGACAAGAGCAAAAGTGTTTGAAAAAGCAGATATGTTTGGACGTATCACACCCCACAGTTTCAATAGTGCGAGTTTGATATGTTGATGAAATGAATTTACGACATCCCACCCTGAAAGTAAAACCATGTCTCATCTATGCCTCATTGCTCCGTTGAAGGACATACTTTATTATTTGTGTTCTCACAAACATGATGCTCTACATGCTTCATTTTTTAACTCCTAAAAGGGATTCTTTAAATACTGGATTATTTTACATTTAGTTTTTTTGGCAAGATGGCACTGAAAAGAAAAGGTACAAGTTAACCAAATGGAGTGTATTTTGTCAACTGAAAATACTTAGGGATGTTTTGGTATTTAGCAACTCCATATCAAGAATGATGCCTTACTTAGTAAATGATTGTTGAGGCTACTCACCAAGGATGGTGTTTAGCAACCATGTCGCGCAATACATATATAAGCCAAAAGTTGTGTCTCACACATATTAGCCTGGAGATTCACATTTTTTCAGATCTTTCGCAATGAATGATAGCTCTGAGATACGTTGCGGGGTGGGGAGCTAAGTGTTTAGGTAACGTAACTCTCTTTGTACCGTATTGTTCGTGATAAGAATGATACTCCAGTGGATGTACTCAACTCCTCCCCGCCCGATGTATCCTTTAGTGGGATTTGACCGCCCCCCCATCTTATGTCATGGAAACATCATCTATCCCTTTTGGATTTGATCAACCTAACACAAGGACGGGATGTCTTTCACTACAATCTAACAACAAACGGGTCTTTCTCAATCAAAATTATGTATCAGACACTCTCGCATTTAGAGATTTCAATGGACAATAGCAAACAAATATGAAATAAAAAATACCACTAAAATTTAATTTTTTCATGTGATATCTTCGGAAAGGCAGTTATGCTAACTAAAAACAACCTTGCTCAGCGCAAGCAGGAAGTAAGAAGTGATTTTTTTGTACTCACGTTGAGACAATCAAACACCTCATTTTCAATGCAAGTTTCTACGTTCTACATGGTCAAATTCAAAATGGTCATAGGCTTTACGAGATACCAAATAAGTTTCGTACCTAATAAGGATGGGAGCGTCTGACTTATCATGGTCACTTTGGCTATGTAGAAATGATATTATTTTTAATGGTAAAAGCTCTTCTCCTATGCATGTTATTTTTCAATATACACATTGGCTTTGTATCTGGTCTACGTTGCATCCAACGAAGTATCAACCATTGATCAATACGGTGTGTACGCTGGTGGTTCTAGTGGTGGGGAGGTTTTTATCCAACATTGGTGGCAACATAATATCCGGTTCGATCCACCACCTCCTTCAACAAGACATATTTTTGATCCCATGTGACTTTACTGTTACCTATACAGAGGTTGGATGTTGATCATCATGCTTTGTATCCTCTTGATGCTACATCACGAGTCAACAAAATTGCTATTTATAGGAGGGGGTGCCTACCATGCATATGAAAGTAGACATACTTTCGGTCACATGCTATAGTTGCCGAGTGTGCATGCTAGATCGTAGTCATCCCTCCAGATGGTAAGAGCATCTCCAGCCGCGCCCCCAAGACGCCCCCTAGGCCGCTTTTTTTAGCGCCAGCGCCGAAAAAATGGCCCAGTCGCGCCCCCAAGACGTTGAAATCCGCCGGCTCGGCCCGTTTTCTGACCCAGCGCGCCCAAGCCGAACCCGGCGCACTGGGGGGATGCTCGGGGGCATCGGTGGAAGGGAAAATCGCCCGGGTCCCCACTGTCAGGCGAAAAGTCACACTGATTCGCCACCGTTTTCCCCTCTCCTTCCCCGACACCTTGCCGATCCCCGCGTCACCAGCCACCTCTCCGCCGCCGCCGCCGCTATCTCGCTATTCCTCGCCGGGAAACAAAAAAAGATCCCCACGATGCCACTTTTCTCGAGTTTCCCTCGCCGCTCCGGCGCCCGTGCCGGCGACTCTGCGCCCACCACGCCCGCTAGGTGTTCGGCGCTTTGCCTGCCCCGGCCGTGATGGACTCCGACGACGAGGAGGCGCTCGCGGCGTTGCTCGAGGAGGAAGCCGACGCCGCCGCCCAGGACGAAGAGCACCTCATGGTCCTCGCCGCCCTGGCCGGCTTGCTTGTCGGCGATTCATAGCCGAGGCGAGGGGGCTCGGCGCCGGGGCGACGGAAAGCAAAGAACCGGCATCGGCTCGAAGGCTATTGCATGCTCTACTCCGACTACTTCGCCGATGCTCCCCTGCACGGCGACAAAGTTTTTCGGCGCCGTTATCGGATGGGCCGAAAGCTTCTTCTCAGGATTGTCAATGAACTCAGGGAGTACGACAACTACTTCAGGTGCAAGAAGGATGGCACCGGCACACTTGGATTCGCCTCAATCCAGAAGTGCACGACAGCTATGAGAATGCTTGCATACGGGGCTCCAGGTGATTCACTCGACGCCTATGGGCGCATGGCTGAGTCCACGATCATTGAGTGCACCTACAAGTTCTGCAGGGCTGTGGTGGCAGTGTTTGGACTAAGGTACTTGCGATCACCCAATGCTGAAGACACTGCTGGGATCCTGGCATAGAATGAAGCAAGATGATTTCCTGGTATGCTTGGAAGTATCGACTGCATGCGTTGGGCATGGAAGAACTGTCCGTTTGCTTGGCAGGGGATGTACAAAGGTGCCAAAGGAGCTTGCAGTGTGATACTTGAGGCAGTTGCCACACAGGACCTCTGGATTTGGCACGCTTTCTTTGGTATGCCAGGAACTCACAATGACATCAACGTGCTGCAGTGCTCTCATGTTTTTGCCAAGCTCGTTGAGGGCCATTCTCCTCCGGTGAACTTCGAGATCAATGGGCACCAATACAACAAGGGGTACTACCTAGCAGATGGCATCTATCCGAGATGATCAACATATGTGAAGACCATCTCAAGCCCTGTGCCAGGAGGCAAGAACTCCCACTTTTCGAAGGTTCAGGAGGTTTGCAGGAAGGATGTCGAGCGAGCATTTGGCATGCTCCAATCTCGATTTGCTGTTGTCCGGTACCTCGCTAAGACTTGGTCGAAAGATCAAATGTGGGAGATCATGACTTCTTGTGTCATTTTGCACAACATGATCATTGAGAACGAGTAGGAAGAGCCAGTGTTTGACACTGAACCATATTACATGCAAGGTCCTCTAGCCGAAGTGGATCACCAGCTCCCTGCAACATGGACGGCCTTCCTCAACATGCGTCAGGAGATCCGATACCCACAGGTGCATCATCAGTTGCAGCAGGATCTAGTGGAGCACCTATGGAGGCTCAAGGGCAACGCCTAGCTCGACGTGCAATGAAATATGAGTGTTTTTATTATTTGTTTGAACTTTAAATTTGTAGAACTATGTGGTGAACTATTTGATTTTCTGTGATGATTTTATTTGCGCCTAAATTCTTCCTTCTGTGATTTTATTTCAATAGACGCCGAAACACATCGAGAGGTGGGTCGTTCTGTGTCGGAAATTGGGCCAATCCAGCGCCGAAAATGGGCTGAAAGCACTGAAACTGGGCCGATATCGGCGGCTGGGGGACGACCTGAGGGGCGGTGGCTGGGGGCGCACTGGCACCCAAGCCAAAATTAGCGCCGGCTCGCCCCCAAACGGCGATATTCGGCACGTCTTGGGGGTGCAAAGGCTGGAGATGCTCTAAAGTAGTTGCCCACTGAACAACTATAGCATGTGATCCCTCCGGATACATGGGTAGTTGTGACGAGATTTAGTGTTTAAATTGACACACATGAGTAGACCGACAACCCACATGCTATATGCTAATGGTAGCATATGAACGATACTGGTAACCCTTTCAATATCGGGTGAACAACTTGGTAACTTCCACAATGTAGCATGATAGCTTTTAACCAAAAAAAGATTATCAAAACATACAATCATGGGATCTAGTTTCGAAGGTCTCACCACGATTTATTTGATGGTGAAAATGAATTCTGGCTCAGGTCAACAGTTTGAACCACAAAATATTTCGGATTTCAAATTTGAATGGAATCTTTGGCATAAACATTTTCATCTTATATGCACGCATGCAAATTTCAAATCAGCTGGAGACATCACAAGCTTTCTTGGCCGTGTCGAAGGAATGATTCGATAATGTCACTAAAATTGCAACGTTCGTTGGCTATTATAACGCCCAAGAAGCAAAAGGATGCACTGAAAAAAACATATAAAACGCCGAATAAAATACGCTTTCATCACCGTTCCGCGTAAGCGCGCAAGACGCGAACACAGGTGGGAGCGATCAGCTTGAACCTTGAAATAGCCAACGGATTAGAGGCCGACTTTTCCAAAACGGCCCCTAAGCTTTCCCCTCCCTCCCGCAAATCCCCAGCCCCCCTCCCGCCCCCCCCTTCCCAAATCCCAGTCCCCGTCTCCACTCTCCCTCCATTTCGCGGGGTCTAAACATAGGCGCGAGCTCGGCGCACGCGTCGCACGCCCGCACGCACACTCCCGGCGGAGAAAATTTCCGCCCCTCGCTCGCGCTCTCCCCGGCCCCCCGCATCGAGATCGCGCCTCGCCCGGATTCGAATCAAGTTCGCCGGCCGGCGGTGGTGATGCGCCGGTGCTGGTAGCCGCAGGCAGGCTCGGGTCGGTCGGCCGGACGCGAACGATGAACCTCGTGCGGGGCGTCGCCGATCTGCTCCGCAAGTCGCCGCAGCCCCCGGGGCCGCCCGCGCCCCCCTCCCCCTCCGTCCGCGGCGGCGGCTCCTTCCGCGGCGCCGACATCGACGACGCCCCCGCGCCCCGCGTCGTCTTCAGGTATCACATCGCCCCGCATTGGGAAATGCGACTTGCTCGTGCGGCGCCATGGCTCGATTCGCGCGCGTGTCCCCGCTTGACCGTACCTGACCTAGCCTGTAGTGACGGGAGCCGGCGCGTGTTCTATTCGCAATAATGTGGGTGCGATTTTCATCTGTCTCTGTTGTCACAGCAATGTCCACGGGTTCATGAACTGTGGGAAATGCATGCTATAGGAGAACGATGCCGATGCGATGGGGGTAACTCAGTGTGGATTCTGAGTAGTGCTGGGGCTTTTGTTTCAGTGTCCCGCTATGAATTTTTCTTCAGAGAAGAGTTATGAAATTTATTCACTGAGTCGAGCCTGAACTTGTACTGTAAGCTCATATCCTGAGCTGCACCACTTGCATTTGCTGTTCCAGTTTTGGGCTTTATAAGCCAGGCGAAAGCATTCCATTCCACCCAAGGAAAACCACATTTATTCATGTGCTGCTGTCTGGTTACTAGTATGAGGGCCTTTTTAACTTGCCTGCATTCCCTGTATAATACATCCACCCGCTTCCGAGTTGTTTCAAAATGGTTATACATATGGTTTACATTGAGCGCGCAACCATGGCTACCGTGGACCGTGGAGCAGGTGTTCATGTTATAAAAAGCATTAAAGACAGTAATGCACTGATTGATTTTAACTCCATGAACTCCTTTCTTATTTAATGATTAGGATATGTTGCTGCAACATAATACATGCCTTCAATGACATTATGTGGAACAGCACACCATATGCTTGCCAGTTAGGAAATTGTTTAATATTCTGGTACATTTGACACTGTATCATATAGTCTGCAAGGATTCATACAGAAAATATATCATCAAATGACTTGATTGTTATGTGCACATCAGCATGATTGGTTCTCATTATTTTTCATCTCGTTCTAGTGATAGCACCGAGGAGGGAGTCTTAAGTACACTTTGGCAGAAGTATGAGAATGCCCATGATAAGGTATTTCCCTGAAGCTTGCTAGTTTCTTGTATTGTCTCTATACTTTGATGTAACGTATGAGGAGGGAGTCTTGAACAACCCTTTTTATAACTAGGAACGTACACCTGACAAAGATGTCCAGTCTCATACTTTTGTTAGATGTATTGTCTCTATACTTTGATGTAATGCAAGAGGATAAATGACTAATCATGTTTACTTAATATTTATGTTTCGGTTCTTATCCATTTCATCACTGAGTAATTTCCTGTCTTAGTGCAACACGTGAGAAGTATCAAATACACAGAATATCAACAGACAAACTTATATTTCAAAGCCAAACGTGAAGTTTAATACTTCCATTTGGCTGTGTCTACTTGTTTGTCCACTGGGCTTAGAGTTGGTTTGTGTTGTAGCAAGGTTGAATGCTTAACTTTTAAGTCGAGTTGCACTTCGAATTAGAACTACTCTCAGTATGATGATAATTGTATTCACACATGTTGTTTCAAGCTACAGTGTACAACTTTGTTTTTCAAGAAATATAACATTCAAAGCCTCAAGTGTTGTAAGTGTTGAAGTTTATATGTGGATTGCCTAGCCCTTTCCATCAGTTTGGACTTTTGGTTGCATTGGCTAGTGCATGAAGCTTAACATGGTATCGGGGAGTCTTGAGTTCAAGTCCTGGCTTCACAATTTATCCAAAAATTATTGTTCTCCCCTTTGTGTCCACGTATAGGCCTCTTGAGCCAGCGTTGGCTAGTGCATGAAGCTTATCAATATGATTCGATTTCTATTAAGTACCAGTGTTCTAAACGCTCTTATATTAGTTTACGGAGGGAGTATTAGACATAGCTGTATGTACTTGCGCTTTATGATAAACTAATTAGTGTATTTATTAGCAATTCAGACAGTACTATATCTTGTATCTCTTTGCAATAATTTTTACAGGAGGAAAAGGAGAAATCACTGCAAATTTTTGTCTTACAATTCGTGCAAACATTCAGAGACTGGGGTCCATACCATATTGAAGAATTGGTTAATCAAGAATTGGGATCTGATGAAACAGTCGTTGGATGCTCTTATGGGCATCCTTCTGAGGTCATTCTTATTCTGATCCAGGAAATTTCTCTAATAACTTCAACTATCACTGAAAGTAAGTGCCTCTACTATATGATGAGTCTATAGTGGGCTCCACTTCTCAAGTCGCGCTATACAGTAGCCCACCTACTACTTATGTCCATAGTATATTGAAATGTTCTATTCAACATGGGACTTGAGAAGTTTGGAATTAGGTGTTAAAAAAAGATCGTAACTGTAACATGCTGCCCCAAATTTCTTAATGCTTACTCCACCTGTAGGACTGGACCATGTATGCGCAGCACCCCTCTTGCACTTTCATCCTGTCTTAATGGAAAAGGGTTAACCCAGAGGTCGTACGTTTGGAGCACAATGATATATACGTTGGTCCAACCATATCTAAACTCTCCATGTGAGACTAATTCCACCATACAACTATACTTGGGCCACATGGGCCTCCAATAATGGGCTGGGGTATTACAGTAACTTCTTTGACACTTTTGCCACAGAGCGCAGCTTTGCTATTTTTTCTAGCCACTAAAAGATGCACTCTTGTGGTTTTTTTTTTTCATTATTAGGGCTAGGGCATCTCCAACACTGACCTGCAAATTCCCTCCTGCATCCGTCCGTAGCCACACATGCGGGAGCCGGCCATCCAATCCTATCCGTGTACATCCGGCCCCATTTTTGTTAAGGTTTACACGCTTAAATAGCCGCATATAGTTTCAGTTTAGCTTCAAATGCATAATTTTAAAAAACTTCAAATATTACACTCCAACACCGTTCTCCCCTTTGACCACCCATAGATGCTCAATCAGGTCTTCCTTCAGTTGCTCGTGAGTTGCTCGATGCCGATTTGTTGATGCATTTGAACAAAATCTTTAAATGTGGCCGGATTCTTGTGTGGAAGTTCCATAGGATCACCCATGTTCTCAAATTCAAGACCTGTAGCAGCATGGTCACCCTCATCCTCCACGATCATGTTTATGCATGATCACACAACATGTCATCACCTCCCACAAGATCTCTAGATCCCATTATTTAGTAGGTCCATGAACAACTGCAAAACGTGTCTGCATAACTCCAAATGCCCTCTCAACATCCTTTCTAACTGCTTCTTGTCTTTGAGCAAAGTGAGACTTGTTTTCTGACCAACTGGGTTAGAGATGGTGTTCAAAAGGTAGCCACGGAGGATAGATGTCGTAACCAGATAGTATCCCATGTTGTACTCATGCCCATTGACAGTATAGCGTCAAGGAGGGGCTTTTCCTTCAGTCAGCCTGGCAAACAGTGGTGATCGCTACAACACATTGATGTCATTGTGAGACCCGGGCATGCCAAAGAAAGCGTGCCAAATCCAAAGATCATTTAATGCAACTGCTTCAAGAATGATGGTGGGATTCTTAACATGACCCTGATATTGCCCTTGTAAAGCTTTTGAGCAGTTCTTCCATTTCCAATGCATGCAGTCAAGCGATCAGAGCAAACCTGGCCATCATCCTGCTTTCGAGAATGATAAGAGCCTCTCAATGTCTGCCATAGTTGGTTCTCTAAGGTATTCAGGTCCAAGCACCTCGACCACGGCAGTTGCAAACATGACCATGACATCTCTGCATGTGCTCTCAGACATTCGTAGTTATTCGTCCCGCGCACCACCGGTCATGCCATATGCAAGGATTCGTAGTGTGGCCCAAAGGACCGGACGCCATGGTAGAGACGATCAAAGACATTTTTGCGCATCTGGAAGTGCCTGTGAAAATTGTCAGCGAAGAGGGCATCAGAGGCAAAGTAGTCGTCCATCGGCATCAAATGGCCGCGCGCCCTGTTGCCCTGTTGCGGTTGAGCACTCGATGACCCTTGATCGATCAATTGAAATTGAGAACATGCTCTTTCGTACGCTCCGCGTCTGCAAGGACCGCCTGCATCATCACCGCTTCATCCGTGTAGTCCTCGTCGGATGAGCCGTTGGATGACTCAACATAGTGCTCATATGTGTACTCCATATCTGAATCCATTGCTTCAAAGAAGAAGGGACACATTTTTAGCATGGGCATTTCACTGAACAGATGCCGGGCATGGTGAGTATCGTACGAACGGATGGTACCTGTGTGGCGGTCGGAGAAGTATGCAACGCAGTAGAGGAGAAGCAGCGTTGAGCCCGGGGTGTACCGTCGAAGGTGATGGATCCGTCGACTTCCAGCAGGGGTGTGGCGGGGCGGCCGGGGTGGTGGAGCAACAGCGATGGCAAGAGAGAAAACGCATGCAGACAAAGAAGGGAGGATGGAGGCGCGGGGTACGAGAGGGGTTTTGGTGGGGTTTCAGGTGGGCGGGGGTGTCGGAGACTCGGAGGCCTACATCGCTGCTTTCCGGACTCCCGCAACCCCCCCCCCCCCCCCCCCCCCGCGTTTGTCTCGAGTTTGTGGGAAAAAGTACGTCCAGACCGGTCGGCGGACGGATACAAGGCATTGTTGGATGGAAAAACACGTCCGCACCGTGCAGTGCGGACGTGTGCGGGCGGTTTGAGGATCCGCTTTGGAGATGCCCTTAGGTCACATGTAGTTTGACTCATTTAAGTAATATCATAGCAGTAGAATGGTCTTGCCAGCAGTAGTGCTCGTAGGCAGGGCTAACTTCTCCTTTTTTGATCTTTATACTTTCAGAGCAAATGTAAGAGAGGTAGCATGGTCCTTTGATGCCGTTAGTGGACATAATATAGTGACCAAAGAGAAGAGAGTGTGCATTTTCCGACAACAAAAAGTAATCATAGAGCTTCACTTAGAGACAATAACAAAAGCTCCCTAGTTTTAATCCTATGGCTTTAAGTAACCTACTTAAGTTAGGTGTCAGCTAGCAACTAGTGCTTCCGTCAGTCCAACACCTTTTTCTTCTTTTGTTAAGTCAGTGTGCTTAATGACTACTTTTCTATATTGTTGTGCAGTTGGGCTGTGGTGTGTTGTCCTCCATTGTGGAATCTATTTCGTTGCGGAAATCCTGACCAATTTTTATAGGATTTCATTGTTATGTTTGTGTGCAAGATGGTCTTAAGTAGCTAGTTTATCGAACAGAGAAAACTTCTCTTTCTAAGTGCTGCTAACATACCAAATTTAGCATTAATCAATGTTACCCCAACATCCATGTCATACCGGACCACCACTCATGCTAAATTATCACTGCAGTATTCAGGCATTTGTCCGCAGACAGTGCTGTACATGATAAATTTGAGTTATACGAGCAAATGCCTTAACCAAAATACATCAATGCTATGGGAGCATGTACTATTACATGGGAATGTGTTGCTAATTTTTAATGATACTGTTTGTGATTTTGGTTCTTACTGTGATAAATGGAATCACATCTGCTCCTGTATTGCATTATTAGGTGGCACCAGTCCAGAATCTTCTCCAAAGCATTCGGACCAACTAGAACCCCTGGAATTAAGCGCTGAAAGATTGCATGTCCTGGAGTGCCTTACTATTCTGACCCGCTCCGTGCATAATTGTAGAGTATTTAGCTATTATGGTGGTGTGCAGAAGGTTACTTCTCTTCTAAAAGGTAGCATTTCTCTTCAGATGTTGGTACATTCCAAGAATTATCTCGGGGTGCTGGATATTTGTTCTGATTACTTGTTCTATGTTCAACTATAATTTCTTATTTTCGTTACTAAATGTTCCAGTTGTACAATTATTTCTTGTTAGCTTACCTATACTTTCCTGCATCTGATTTTGATGGATCACTATCCAAAATTTTAAATAACTCTTTCCTCTTTGTTATATTCAGCCGCTGTTGATCAGCTGAAAGCCTTGAACAGTTTGCATGCTGTAGATGACCAATCTTCAGATCAAGCAGTAGAAAATACAAGGATGATGCTAAAGATACTCATATGCATAATCACAATAATTTCAAATTTCATGAAGTTGGAACCAACTGCTACAAGGGACCCTCATTTTGTCGATACCACTAAATATGTCCGATCGAGTAGTTATTTGGCTACGGTTTCTCCAAATATTCCAGAAAACACCATTCCTGATGCACTTCAACATTGGCAGCAAAAGGCTATTATTCTTGTGCTGGAAGCTGGTTGTGTCAATCGGTTAGTAGGTAAAGTTGCCCTTTAGCTGTTTATCAAAATTGAAGTTCTGCATTTTTTTCTTTCTCAAACATACATTAGTGCAGTAGTATTTGTTGTCTACTTTACTGGATTGTCATATAAAGCCTTCGATCTTCGTTGACAATAGATCCTAGAAGTTTCAAATGTCGATGATTGAAGGTTTGCTGTTAGGAGCCTTATGTTAATTACTCCTAATTGATGATTTATACTTGGTATTTTACTATTTTTTAAACTAAAGAGAGGACTTAGGCAGAATCCTGATGTGTAAAGGGATACCAATTACAGAAAAAGGCATAGACATTGTCTGCACAGTTCACTGATTAAAGTTAGCTTTTTAATGATAGATGGAAAATCATACTTCTAGTTCAGTCTTTTGTGTTTAGGAACAGAATTAGTGAAGAACAAGATAGCGCTACTCTCTCCGATCCAAATTAATTGACGCTGCTCTAGTATAGCTTTAGTACAAAGTTGTACTAGAGCAGCGTCAGTTAATATGGATCGGAGGGAGTACTAAAGATGGTCAATAAACTATTAAGCTGCAAATTATTAAGTTTTTATTATTAACAAACACAAATTTATATCAATGAATGAGAGTGAGGTGCTAAGAACAAATCAGAACTCTGCCATAACTCCTCTCCTAACCTCATCGTCATAAGCACCATGGACCACAAGCAGTGCATGCCTATAGACGTTTGCTGGTGGATCCATCTGTAATTTACAATGTCATCATATGTCTCTTATTGAATTTCTATCATTTTTATTATTTGATAAAACATAGAAATGTTACTGCAGAACTGTTACGGGTTATTCAGAGGCTGAATTTGAAAGAGCAGTGGACTGATCTCTCACTTCATTTTACCACTTTGTGCACCCTTCGATCAACTATATCTGGTACCCATGCACAGAATCATTTCAGAAGCATTGGTGGGCTGGAAATTCTACTGGATGGACTAGGGCTTCCTTCAAATAAATTTTCAGTTTCAAAGCGTTCATCTATATCAAGAGATGAAAGGTGCACCTACAATACTTCTGTTTTTCATTTCATATTTATGATATTACTTTTGTAATTTGATATCTATTTTTTCATGACAAATTTATGGGGCAGAGTGGTTGACAATGTGGAACATACAGTTGCAGTTCTTTAAATCATATGCACTCATACATCAGATGTTATGGCGCTGATGCCCGGCCGGGCAAGAGGGAAGGGATTTCCTTCTTAATTCTTGCTTGATTAGATTGATACATCTCCTCTCTTTATAGAGAGGTTTACTTGACTCCCAAGCAAGGCTTACTTGACCCCTAAGCAAACGACCCTTATCTTTAATTAACTCTAAGACTAACGGGCTATACCGCCAGCCCAGACCCATTAGGCCCATTACGTACTAACACTTCACCCCACTTGGACATGCAGCTTGTCCTCGAGCTGCAGCCTAACCAACTTATAACCATGACTCGACGCAACACAAACCTAACACCTAAAAACAAGCCTTTTACATCTCGGCTTGTTTTATTACTCTCAACCTGAAATGGTCTGGGGCGCTTTATTTTGGACCCCTTAACAAAAAGTGGACACCATCCGCACGTCGGACGTGCACGTGTACAACCACCTGGATCCCATGGACACCATCTGGACAAAATGAGTGCATGTGAGCGACCAGCAGAGGCGCCCTCGCAGCGGCCGGCGGCGGAATGCAGTGGTGCTACACGGTGCGCTCCTGTCAGTGACACCATGCCTTCTCCCCGCCGGACGGCTGTTGGTCTGCACCGCACAGGGAAGAGTGGAGGGCTTGCGATGAAGAATGACGAGGAGGGGTGCGCCCCCCCCCCCCAACCGCTGATGTCGCAGACTTTGAGGTCGCTGCCCGCGGGGAAAACAGCATGCCCGCCGCTCGTGGGGGAAACCGCATGCCCAAGATCCCCGACGCAGCGGACGAGATCGAGGTCCTTTGCGCAGTGAAGGGCAACTTGGAGGAGCGGCAGCTGCAGACCACGCATCTCCCGCACACGCCGACGCGCTAGGAGGCCGCGCGCAGCAGCCTGCAGCCTCACCGCCGCCGACATCTGGCGGGTAGCGATCCAAGACGGAAGCAGTGACGGCGATGGCGGGAACTTGATCTGCAGGATGGGGACGCCCTGGGACGGCGGCGGCGCTGATGGGAACGAGGTCGTCGCAGTCCCGTCGTAGGGCATCCCATATTGGTACGAGATGACCGTCTCCGTGGGCGCGGTCGAGGGCGGCGGCGGCGGGGGTAGCTGCTGTTGGTGTGGCGACGGAGGTGGCTGCTGGGGATGCGGCTGGGGCGCATAGGGCCCGACGAGGAAGGCCCTGATGCCCGCCACGGCCTGCCATAATTCCAGGATTGCGGCTGTCATCTGCTCCGGGGTGAGGACGAGGGCGGACGACACCAGGGCAGAGGGTGCAATCGCCCCTGAGGACGCCAGCACGCCCAATGCCGGCGCGCCTGCTGTGTGGGGCAGCAGCGCCGATGAAGACGCTGGTGGCGTCGGGTAGGTGTGCGGCGGCGGCGGGTGGGAAGAACTTGGTGGAGGGCTGGACATGATCGAACTCGGGAAAACTGATACCAGATTGTTATGTGGCTGGTAGATGGAGGGCGCTGGAGGGCCGGCCGGGGGCCTTTTGCCCATGGCCGGGCAAGAGGGAAGGGATTTCCTTCTTAATTCTTGCTTGGTTAGATTGATACATCTCCTCTCTTTATATAAAGAGGTTTACTTGACTCCCAAGCAAGGCTTACTTGACCCCTAAGCAAGCGACCCTTATCTCTAATTAACCCTAAGACTAACGGGCTATACCGCCAGCCCAGACCCATTAGGCCCATTACGTACTAACATCAGACTTAGTGTTTAGACTGTTATTTACTCCCTCTGTAAACAAATGTAAGACATTTTAGGTCACTATTTTAGTTACCTAAAACGTCTTACATTTGTTTACAACTTTTTCATTATTTTTTCTGCCAATTGCTTGTACAACTTTTGGGAAATTTGCAAGCTCTATTACGGGTGATAATAGGAAAGTTCTGCAATGAACAATTTGTTTCTGTAAAATCTGCTGTGAAATATTAGGATGGGAACCTGCTAGGTTAAGAGTTCAGCTCTACTGTGCTAGCTCACCTTATATGTTTTATCCCCACTTTTATGTTCTGACATTACCATGCTTTTATAGGGGTGAAATTCTTCTTCTGCAGCTACTATATCTGGAAATTCTGAGTGAGGCAGTGTATCCTGTGCTCTAAACTACTTTCAATTGTTGATCACAATATGTTTCATAATATTAATATGCTTCTCTAAACATAAAGAACATCAATATGCTGTGCTAATCTTTATCATTGGAACAGATTAATGTATGTTTTGACTATGCTCTACCAAGAAAAAAAAGAGTGTTGTTTATGCATTTTCTTAAAAAATTGGTGATCACATTCTATTCCTTGTATCAATGCATCGAGACGCAAGGCCTTTTGTGTTTTCTTTGAAAGAAAAGACTTACAATAATATTGAAGCATTTAATAGTGCATTTGAACTTCGATATTATACTGTTTTAGTATTTTCCCCATATTTGGTCCTTAACTGCTGTTCAGATTTGGCAATATCAACAACTTGGAATTTTTATGCGAAAATGGATTGGTGCATAAATTTGCAAATAGCATCAGTTGGCCTGCATTTATGATTCAGGAGTCTCACCGGCAAAAGGATACTACGAAAACTCTTCTTGCATTAAATTCTATCTCTGGTCCAGTTCATTTTCTTAAGATAACAGAATGGAATGACTATTCTCTAAAGTTGAGCATTGCGCTTTGCTCTTTTATTCTCCCCTCAAATGTCGTAAAATGCTGTTCTGATGAAACTGCTATCAACCAAATCTCGGCATCCATCCCATCAGCTTATCAGGAGCAATCCGTGAGATGGATGATAAGGGTTCTCCTAACAGTCTTTCTTTGCATCAAAGCTTGTGCTTGTGAATCGGAATTACCAAGCCATATAAAGTAAGTTTTAAAATGTACTGGCATGAATATTCTCTTCAGCTAGAATAGTTAACTACAGTGTTCTGTTACTTTGTTCAATGCTACCTAAATGCTTCATTTGCTCCATGGAAGATATCTGAAGCTAATGTATTTTAGCAACCATGGAGTTTAGCTGATATTTTCTGAAGCTAAATTCTAACATGCAATGATCAATATGTCAGTCAAACCCGACTTCAATCTATTAGTTATCAGGCAAGTGACTAACAATATTCTGTAGTACGCCCCATAAAAAACTGTTCTAGTGTACACTGCAACTTTTACCTATGCAGTGGATTAGTTTGACGCAACAGAAACTGCTGTACATAACAAGATTGTTTTTTTTAAGTTGAAGTCATTGAAGATCTGTATGTTTGAAGCTTTGAAGATTACCTTTTCCCAACTCTTTTAATGACAAAATGCTCCCTGTATGATGTGACTCACACTACAGGATATTAGCCAAAACCATTCAAATTTACACAATCCGTACATTCAGAAGGGTTCTTGTTTCAGCGCCAGCTCTACTCACAGCTTTTCGAGAGGAAGGTGTATGGGACTTGATATTCTCCGAAGACTGTTTCTATGTTGGATCATCTGTGGAAGACTTCCAATTTCATATCGGTACAGAGAACCAAAATGACAATGTCAGAAATAATAGGACAGCAACTGATTCTCAAAGGTCATATCGGACTGATGTTAACATTCTTCAAGTGGAAGCTATTTCCTTTCTGGAATTTGCTGCGACACTTAATGAAAACACATATAATCTGGTACATTTTTTTCCACTTCTGTTACCTTATATTTTATATTATTCTTATCTGTAATAATGATATTTTTATTATTTTGAATTCTTTTTCTTATTATATTATTTTCGTTCTTTGTAGCCAGAATGCTCAGCACTAGTGGATGCACTTGAGCATTGCGTTTCAGATGCGGTGGTGGCCAGCATTCTTCTTAAATGCTTCCGTGTTATTCTACAACTTGCCACGGAACAAACTTTAGCTTCATTCAAATCCTTGGATGCAATCACTAGAGTCCTTAAGGTCGCATGCCTTCAAGCACAGGGACTACGAAACTCCAGGAATCTGCCTCATCCTGAAATTACCATCGATGGAGATGGTTCTCAGACAAAAAATATTGAGATGACTTCACCTGAGGACAGAACTGATCACACTCTTACATGCCTAAAATTAGGTGTAAACCTCCTTAAGGATTATGTAACTATATCTAGCGATGGAAGAATTCTAGTTTTGCACAATGCTGAATGTATTGAGTGTTTATTCAACTTATTTGAAGAAGAGAGCCTACGAAAACAAGTACTGGAGCAAGTTCTTGCCTTATTTAGGGTAAACCTGTGTTTTATCTCAAATTTCCCTCTGTTAATATTGTTATAACTTTTGGAGCTAAATTATTCTTATAATTTATTGTAACCAGTTGCCTCCATCCTCAGCACAAGATCATGCTGCAAAGTTGCATCTATGCTCCAAATATTTAGAGAACTTCACACAAGCAAATGAAAATGAAAAGGTCAATTCAGAATTATTAATTGATCTACTGGTCAGCATGAGAGAGATCATTATGATGGACCGCATGGTAGGTTCTCGTATATTTCTTGGCATATAGCAGTTGAAATAGCAGTAGTGTTTGTTTTCTACTATAAGTGACATAATATGTTGACAAATACACTTTTATACTCCATTTTTGCCTAGTACTATCAAAATCTATTTCGCAACGAAGGGTGCTTTCTGCATATTATCTCTTTGTTAAACGGAACTTTCAATGAGGCAACCGGTGAGCGCTTGGTACTTAATGTCCTTGAGACGTTAACCTTACTGCTTGAAGGAAATAATGCTTCGAAGGTAATCATATCGTTGTATGTTGTTTAAAGCTTTTTTTTGTCTGTTGTGCTAATTAGTCTTGGTTTGTCTTGTCAGGCCGCTTTCAGAGTGCTAGTTGGTGTGGGTTATCAAACATTACAGAGCTTGCTATTGGATTATTACAAATGTTTGCCAAGTGAGAGGCTCTTGGATGCATTGCTTAATATGCTAGTTGATGGGAAATTTGAGATAAATGAGAAAACAACAATAAAGGCTAGTATCTTTGAACCAATTTATCATGATGTTATCATTCCTGGGCCCAGATAATTGTTGTGCTTCATTCTTGTATCATTCTCATAAATGTTTTCTTAACTTATTTCTCAGAACGAAGACGTTGTTGTATTACTTTTGAACATTTTACAGAAGGTCTGTTCTCTCGCGCACAGAGATGTGATTACCATACTTTGATAAAATTTAATTTATGGTTTACAATTTTTGTAACATCAGCAATTTCTGAATGGCAGAGCAGCACATCACTTCAGCATTATGGGCTTGTTGTATTGCAGCAGTTGCTGAAGCAATCCATTACAAATAGAACTTCTAGTTTCAGAGCAGGGTTGCTTAGTGTTCTTCTTGATTGGTTTTCAATAGAAGAGAAGGATGATACAGTTAACGTAATTGCAGAGTTGATTCAGATTATTGGCGCACACAGTATATGTGGGAAAGATATTCGGAAAATCTTTGCCCTCTTACGCAGCGAGAAGATTAGTGCCAAGCAGAAGCACACTTCTTTGCTTTTGAGAAGTCTCAGCCACATGCTCAAAGAAAAGGGCCCAGAAGCTTTTTTTGAGTTCAGTGGCCATGATTCTGTGCGTTCTGTCGTATTTATTTATCACTTATAATTTGTTTGTTTTGTTATCCATGTTAATAGTGACAGGCTGTGAAGTTTTGAACTCTCAGTGTTTCCTGGGTGAAAATTAGTTGTTTTTGCACTGAAAATGGGTTTGTGTGGAGTTTGACACCACTAAGGTGTGCCTATGCTACCACGGTAGCAAGTTGTGTGAGTGTTCATAATGATATCCTAGCCTTTTGTGGATGAAATTCTGCCAGTTTAGTACTTGTACATGTGTTCTGCTGTATGTTTCTAGACATATGTTACCTTGTGTGGAGTTAATTATGGTTGCACATATAACATTTGACGATGATGTTCTGCCACTAACATCAATTTATCTATTTCATTTTCATGTGTCTTTTGAACATTTTATATGTCACAGATACTACACGCATACAATACATAATGTGGTGATGGTCTGACATCTTCCTTTTCTTTGATAGGGTATAGAAATAAAATCTCCATTTCAATGGCCTTATAATAGAGGACTATCTTTTTCTTGCTGGTTGAGGGTAGAAAACTTCCCAGAAAATGGTATGATGGGCCTTTTCTCCTTTTCCACAGAAGATGGAAGGGGGTGCTCAGCCATGCTTAGCAAAAGTGCTCTAGTATATGAGGTAATGGTTTTTTTCTACCTCATTTTTAGTCAAATCAGGTACTTGAATTGCAGTAATTGTTATGAAACAGTTTATCAGATTGATGGCTTCTGTTAGCTAGCTAGCATATAGATAGAACCATATCTTTCTTTGCCCTATCAAATAATAAAAAATCACCATTTTGACTACATCACTTGATAATTTTCTCAACACAGTGTATCTAACTTCCAGATTTTAACACAAATACGTGGAAACTGACACAATAACAGTCTCAATGGGGATTCATGGAAATTGACACAATAATTTCAATGCAATGAAACGCAAAAGTCTTGCGTTTTCTCGAAAAAACAACAACTTCACTGAACATTTTTACTAATTTCATAAAAGTTTAGAGAAAACCCCAGATCCTCTATGCCATAATTTTAAATACGCGTTGCTAATGTTGGCTAAATTGAGCAATTTTGATGTGATTACACTGATTCTCTCTTGCTAATAACTCCATACGATGTTTATGAGTTGTGACTAGTTATTTATAGAGGTAGATCTGTTGCATCCAATTTTTTTTCTTTAACTACATTCTACAATGTGTGGATGAATACTGTTGAGTTTACAAAGGAATTGGTCATATTTACTCTAAACCTGCAGAGATTTCCATACCTCTCCAAACTAGAAAACCAGATATCCCATTCCCCCTAAACTAAAAACACCAAATAAATTAACCCTGTAGCATTGGCTCCAGAGCAGTTTTGCCATTGTGGACACTCCCTTCGCCTCTAACTCTATCCCCACTAGTGTAGAATAAGGCAGTGAGAATTTGATGTATTGACGGGTTACTGTGATGTACCCATGCTCAACGTGGGTGGCAGTCTGGCAGAGGAAGAACTTTTTATTCGTGTTACTCATGACATGCCAGCCCATGTGGTAATAATAGATCACATTCCCTTTAACCATGAAAGAACAACATCTAGTTTTGGTCTAAATCTTGGGCCACAGGCATTTCAGATGATGACGGTCTTCATGTTTGCTTCCACCATGGTAGCGCTATGTTTGGTTTGTAGGCCATGTATTTTTGTATCCTATGCTAAAGTCTGGTTCTTCCCTGCTTTCGCAGTCTATCAATAAAAAACATCAGTGTGTTTTGTTACAACTCAAGCTCCCACCGAAGGAGTGGAAGTTCCTTTCTGTTACTCATACAATAGGAAGGGCTTTTTCCGGAGGAAGCCAGCTGAGATGCTATGTTGATGGGGAGCTAGTATCATGTGAGAAGTGTAGGTGAGCAAATTCTTCATTCATAATTTACAATGATGTTGGCATCATCTATTTTGCATTGGTGCCTAATATGTGGCTACATTAATGTATTCTAATCATATTTTCCAATTAAAACTTCTTACATAATATTGTTTACAAGTAATTATTTATTCATCTTGTTACATTGATGAAACATAGGTTTGGGGTTCTTCAACATGTACTTTCATATGTTAAAGTATTCACTCATGTATAGTTCTAAGTGGTAGACCCATAGTGTAGTCTGGCTCAAAGCACCCATGTAACATAGGGAACTCCCAAGATTTCGCAATAGAGTGAATTTATCTGGCTATCTTCCTAGTTTAGACAATGCCATGTCGCAATGATATTATTAATTTTTCTGGAAAAAAAGAGATACTGTTAGCTTTTATTTCCCCTGATTTTAAGCTTTTAAATCATAAGTTATTGTTGCTATTTTTAGGTATGCAAAAGTCAACGAGGTAATGACCCGCTGCACCATCGGTACAGAATTGACGCCTCTTGGCGATGAACCTAATTCTATTGGTTTTGAAAGGACTTCTGCCTTTACTGGTCAAATGGGCCCAGTTTATGTGTTTTCTGATGCTCTCTCATCAGAGCAAATAAAAGGCATATATAATCTGGGACCAAGTTATATGTACTCCTTCCATGGCGATGATTCATTGTACAGGGGAATTTTGGACGCACGAGACGGCATCTCATCAAAGATTATTTTTGGTCTTAATGCACAGGTTCCAATCTCTTTCTGATAAACATGACGCTGTACTTATTTCATCAAGTGTAACACTCAAGTCCAGGTAGTGTTTGCCCATGTGTGTAGTAGATAGTGTAACTGGAAATGGGATTGACCCAACAAAAGTTCAGAAAGTTTGGACCGCATATGAAGTTATAAAACTTAAGGGAATCAAACATAGCAACTCTGCACAAACTGTAGTTTGGGAAAAAAACATGTAGTATGCTATATGTGTCCAAATTGCTCCATGTGGCTGTTAAGCTTCATGCACTAGCCAAAGCAACCAAAAGTCCGAACTGATGGAAAGGGCTAGTGCAATCCACATATACTGTAACACCCCCTCTCACGTGTGATGGGGAAGACAAGTCAACACGTGCAACCGGAAGAGAGCGACGGTGCGCGAAACTCACGTATGACTCAAGAGGCTTCTACGTGGACACAAAGGGGGGCTACCAGCAATTTTTTTAATAAATTGCGAAAGCCAGGACTTGAACTCAAGACCTGGCTCTGGTACCATGTTAAGCTTCATGCACTAGCCAACACAACCAAAAGTCCGAACTGATGGAAAGGGCTAGTGCAATCCACATATACTGTAACAGTGGCAACCTTGAGCAGATTTTGGGCTCTTTGGAGTTACAAAGAATTCAGACTGACTAACAGAGTATTTTTCTTTCCCACATATTCTCAGGCTAGTGACAGCAAGACTTTGTTCAGTGTGTCATCCACACTTGATAGTGCTGACAAAAGCACAGTTGAAGCAACAATCATCGGCGGGACAAAGTTATGTTCACGACGCTTGCCACAGGATATTATTTATTGTGTTGGAGGAGTCTCTGTATTTTTTCCTCTCTTCACTCAATTTTGTGACGCTGTAAGTAATGGTGGGCAATATTGTTATACATCTGTCATCAATGATAAATTGGCAGCTGAGGTTATTGAGCTTGTCGCGTCTGTTCTGGATGGAAATGTATCGAACCAACAACAGATGTATCTTCTTTCTGGGTTATCCATTCTGGGTTTCTTGCTTCAAGCTGCTCCACCTCAGCTGTTAAATATGAAAACACTTCCTGCAGTGAAGTATATGTTTGATGTGTTAAGGAACTGCGGTACTCTCTCTCTCTCTCTCTCTCTCTCTCTCTCTCTCTCTTAGTTAATATTTTTTCTTGTGTGTCTGACGTAGCTACACATTGTTAATATTTTTTCTGCATATTCAGGTATGTCTAAAGTTCTTCTGAAAGATGCTATTTTACGAGTTTATTTGAATCCAGAAATATGGGTATATTCAAACTATGAAGTGCAGAGAGATCTTTATATGTTACTGATACAATATTTTGAAATGGATGGAAGATTTTTACCAATACTATGTGGACTTCCTAGGATTATTGACATTGTGCGCCATTATTATTGGGAAAAGATAGATTCTAAGTGTGTTATTGGTTCAAAGCTGCTGCATCCAATTACTAAACAAGTTATTGGAGAGAGACCTAAGATAGAAGAAATCCGCAAGCTTCGGCTTCTGCTTCTGAGTTTAGCAGAAATGAGCATAAAGTAAGTACGTCTAACTTTAAAAGAATCATTTAAAGATGTTTAGATGTTTTCTCCTCTCTACCCCCCCCCCCTCCCCTTTTTCCTTTGATTTCTTATGTAGATATCTTATAGTTGTACTTATTTCACAGGCTCAAAATTTCTCCAGCTGATATAGGAGCTCTTATATCATTTGTTGAGAGGAGCCAAGATATAGCATGCATCGAGGACATACTGAACATGATCCTTCGCGCTCTTTCACATGATTCACTTTTGTCATCTTTCTTGGAACATGTAAATGTCCTCGGTGGCTGTTGTATTTTCTTGAATCTTCTTAAGAGGTAATATATTTTCATTGATAACTATCCAGAGCTAATTTCTTTATGTACATTCAAAACACATAAAATATAAATCGAGATATTGCTTATCATGCAAATCAGACCCGATGGTACTTCACCCAGGTTAAAAATTTAGTTGCTTGCTTGTGTAAAGTAATTGGATGCTTGATAAACCACAAAACAACACAGAAAATTCCCAGAGATTGTGATTTTCTTTGACTCAGTTATTTGGTTGCGATGATTTCCCTAAGGAATTTTGCAAATTACGAAAAATGAAAATGGACCACATGAATATTGGAGCAGATTGAATGGTGAGGATTGTGGTCGTGTAACATTCATGCACCATTATAAGGCTCTAGAGCTCATTTTTTGCCTATCTCAGCATCTTGAACCATATAGAAGGGCCTAGCTGAACATGGGGTGTCATGACTGTCACTGATGCCCCTGAATTCTTTGCTGTCGATGCTCTGCATGAGTGCTGTCACTACTGTATTTTGACCTGCTTCCTGCAGTATTGAATGACTCATGTTTCAGAAATGTCTGTCCATTTGGTCAGAAAAAAGGGAGTTTGCTTTACCACAATTTCAGTTCACTGATGTGTAATATATTCAGCGACACCCACATTAACATAGACATCCATCTCCATGTTTTAGTCTTCAACCGTGAACTCTAGAAAAGACTGACTTTCAACCCTGAACTAGGAAATTGTTTAGTTACAACCCTGAACTAGGAGAACAGTTCAATTTACCTCTCGGTTGGTCTGGCTGGTGGTTTTGGTTGAGATTTGTGCCACACGTGTGTTTTGAATGACGTGGCATCTATGTGAACAATTTTTCTCCCTTGAGCTCTTTGTCATTCTTAAAAGTTCTTAATAGTGAGTCCAAGGTTCAGTGACAGAACTCATTAAATGGAACAGGGTGTGATGTTCCCTACATATAGACTGATTCATTTTGGGGAAGAAAGAGAGAGGCAAAGAGGATGTCAATCTCTTCTTGGACCTGCATAGACTTGTCTACTGGGTCCACATTAGATTTAAACCACTCCAAATTAGGTTGAGAGGGTAAAGTAAACTGTTTTCATAGTTCATGGTCGTAATATAGATGCTTCCGTAGTTCTTCGTTGTTAATTGGACTTCTGCCAAAGTTCTGGGCTGAAAACTAGAGTTTTGTTTGCAAGAACCTTTTTGTTTCTGCGGTGATCTGTTTACCTTCCATCTTCTGTGCATTGCATCACTGGCTTTTGTATGTTACTACAAAAAACTTGATTGTGAGAACCCATAATATATAGGTATGTCATACTTGTTTAACGTAGGTAGTATGTTTCTTTTGGTATATCTGACTTGGTTCATTTCTCAGGGAATTTGAGCCAATCAGATTGTTGGGGCTTCAGCTCCTTGGAAAGCTTTTAGTCGGGATTCCATCAGAGAAGAAAGGAGCAATATTATTTACCTTACCCACAGGAAAATCTAGAAAAGAAATGACATCAGCACCTCAATTGTTTTTCCATGTATTATCTGAACGGCTCTCGAGATTTCCACCCTCAGATAATTCAAGTGCAACTTTTTTCGATGTTCTTCTGGGTAGAACCAGTCCAAAACAGGTCATTATGACAATTTTGTGTCATGTTACTGTTTCCTTTTATTGTTTTACCATAACTTCTACTCCCTCCGTTCCCAAATATTTGTCTTTCTAGAGATTTCAACAAGTGACTACATACGAAGCAAAATGAGTGAATCTACACTCTAAAACATGTCTACATACATCCGTATGTTGTAGTCCATTTGAAATGTCTAGAAAGACAAATATTTGGGAACGGAGGGAGTAGTAATTAACTGAAACTGTAAATGTTGTCTGCTGTTTTCCCTCTATAGGTCCTACAAGAACATTCTCAGTCTGATCCATCAAAAGATACAAATTCCAGCGCTTCAAGCTTGGATCACTTTTTCCTTCCTCGGATTTTGGTTTGCATCTTCAAATATATGCAGTCCTGTCAAGATTCTTCAGCTCGCATGAGAATCTTAACTAAGCTTCTTGGTTTACTCTGTTCAAACCCTACGAATATCGAGGCATTAATGGTACTGATTATTTTCTTAGCTCTATATAAATTACTCACTACGTATTAATCCTGGGATGATTTTATCAGGAGCATGGTTGGAACTCTTGGCTTGAGACATCGACAAATCTCGATGTAGTTAAGGAGTACAAACCAGCTCCTAAAGCTGAGCTGGACAATGTGGAGATCAATGAACTAATTCTTGTGAGGAAGTTGTACTCGTTGGTCCTTTCATACTACCTGAGCTCTGTAAAAGGTGGCTGGCACCAGCTTGAAGATACAGCTCATTTTTTCCTTCTGAAATTTGACCAGGTTTGGTGTTATCTCCTTTTATATGAACAGCTTGGTACCATATATCTTTTGTTCGATTCTGATGCCATTACTGGGATTAATGAATCTGCAGGGACAACTATCAAGTTCTTATTTGCTGCGGGACATACTCGATGATATTGTTGGGAACCTGCTTCAGACATCTTCGGAAGAAAATATTTTCCTTTCACAGCCTGGCTGTGATAATGTCTTACATCTTTTGAAGCTTATCCAGGAGTTGCTTGTCAATCAAATAGGAATTAAGCTCTTGGTAAACTTTGAAGCATACTTTTATGAAACAGAAAATAATTTATTCTACACACATTTCAATACTGTTCTTTTTCATTTACAGTTTCCATCTCGTAGCACTACAGACGAATCTTCATCCGATGACAAATGGAAAGAAGATATTAAGCTTACAGTAAATGAAATTTTAGATGCTGAGACCAATGGCCAGTGTAGAAGGTACTAGTTCTTTCCCTATGTTTTCCTGCATAAAATGCTTAGTTACTATTGGTAAATATGCGAGTTTTGTGTAGCTAGATGTGGAGTACTGCTTATACCTGCATTCTCACTCCTTGTACTGTTGTACATGCATTTGCTTTACCTGGCCATTTTACCCCTTTTCATTCCGAGGTGCATATTGCAGTATTGTGCCAGGAGCCCAGGTTATGGTCAGGGGTTACCACCATTTGACCACTGGTTGTCAGCCCCGTTGTGTTTCTACCGTTCCCGCCCTAGGCGACGTATCTCCACTCCTTTCCCAGTGCATCCACTTCTTGCACAGATACCTCAGCCGTATCCTGTTGTGGCTGGCACTGCTTCAGGCCTCCACACTACTTGCGGTAAAGCAAGGCACACTGAAGAGGGATCACAAGAATGGCCGTCCTCCGAAGGGCTCTGGTGGCAATGGCATACACTAGGTGATCGAACCCAGGTGCTGAGATAGGTGCTAAGGCAGCAAAGACGAGGGAGCAAAGGACCGAGCATCAAACCTATTTGCTGAGGTACCATTGCCTGACCTAAACAAGCCATGCATCTTATGTCAGGCAGTTAGATCATGAAGATCACCATGGCATTGTTTCAGGATCGATACACAGGGCTTTCTGTGTCATGTTAGGGTTTCCTCCCGCCTTCAGAATTAACATTGGATTACCTTTTATATCGATGTTTTCTTTGGTGTCCTTGTAAGATATTCTCTTATCCTGTAATGAGTGCCTCTTCAACAGCAAGCATCTAGGTTTCATCAGCTTGTTTAAAGGGCAGCCTGGTGGACGTAGCTCCCACTTGCACAAGGTCCGGGGAAGGGTCCGACCACTTTGGGTCTATAGTACACAGCCTTTCCCTACATTTCTGCAAGAGGCTGTTTCCAGGACTCGAACCCGTGACCTCTAGTCACAAGGCAACAGCTTTACCGCTGCGCCAAGGCTCCCCTTCTTTCATTAGCTTGTTTGGACACGACAAATCGGAGGCGACAGCTTGTGCTGCTTGCCAACAGCATCTATTCTTTTGGGTGTGTCTAGGGTTTCCTAGTCTTAGGCTTGTATACTCACTGTTTTTTCTATCTATGCATCGAGAGGCCAAGCTTTGGTGTTATCTCAAAGGAAAAATAAAGATGCATTTACATAAATGAGCTCAGGCTGATAATTAAACAATTTAATGTTTATATTCGAGTCATACACAACCTGAAGCTGATATGTTAAACTGCTATTATTCCCAAGCTAAACAATGCCTTTTCATAGATTTTGATTTGTTTCGAATTTCTTAAATTTCTAAACTTGAGTAGCTGCACATCGATATTCTAATGAAGATATCAATTATCAGTTTTCCTTGGAGCTCGTGCCAATTTGCTGTTGGGGATGAAGTAAGTGATGATTGGTGGAGCTTCTTTGACAAGGTATGGAGTATTATATGTAATTTGAATGGGAAAGGACCAAGCAAATTGATCCCAAAGAGTCCCCAAAATGTTGGAGCCCCGTCCCTGGGGCAAAGGGCACGTGGATTGGTCGAGTCTCTGAATGTCCCTGGTGCAGAAATGGCAGCTGTTGTTGTATCCAGTGGTATTGCAAAAATGAATATATTTGCTGACAGAGCAACGATATTGAGGGAAGAGATATTCCCGAGAATTTTCTTTCACCTTGTTATTCTGTACCTCTGCAAAGCTGGATTGGAAAACGCATCCAAGTGTGTTCTGCAGTTCATGTCATTGCTTCCCTTGCTCATTGCAGACGATGAGCAAAGCAAAAACAAGCTGCATTTTCTAATATGGTACGCTGAAAACATCGAGCTTTGTTATAAGCTCGTGTAAAATATTCTTCTAACTCCTTTCTTGGTACAGGTCTTTACTCGTTGTGCGATCTCAGTATGGGCAGCTTGATGATGGTGCACGCTTCCATGTTTTATCACACTTGATTCTCGAAACTATCATATATGGCAAGGCCATGCTTGTTACTAATATCTTGGGCAGAGATGATTCTATTGAAGTCAACAGCAATAAAGAGGCTGGGTTCATTCTTAGTTTTATACAGAAGGATCGTGTTCTTGCCACGGTTTGTTCCTTGGTCCTTATGTTTATGTTTGTTCATAACCTTTTGTTGCTGTCTTCGAAACTTGTAGCAGTTCGTTGAGTAGGACATGTTTCAAGCGGCACGACTTCAACTAATGGTGTTGACTGCGTGCTGTATGGCTGTTTGTCTTTTCCTTTTCATTTTATTAGTGTGGTGGGTCGGAAAGGGGGCTGAACCATTCTTTATATGTTTATTCTTTTTTCGATGTACGAACGATGTTAGAACACATATTTGTTTCTAAGTGGTGACAAAGTCATATTTTTTTTTTCAGGCTGCTTATGAGGTTAAGCATATGCATGCTGTTCAGGCTGATCGCTTAAGGAATCTACAAAAACTAAACTCTAAACTTAACGAGCGTTTTACTAAAGAGACACAACTAGTGCAGATCATTGATGATCAGATACATTTCTCCATCACTTCTGCACTTTCCGCAGATGACAGTAGAAAAGCAGCTTTTCAACTTGCTTTTGATGAGGATCAGCAAATTGTTGCAGTAAGTGAAATACTGCCAAATTTCCAATGCCTTTTTGAGTTTTGGAAGACATACTACCTCCATTCGGAAATAAGTGATGTGGTTAAAACCACGCCACTTATTTCCGAGCGGAGGGAGTAATTAAGTTTCATGCACAAACCAGTAGAGCCAACTGTCCAAACTGACATGTTTAATAAAAGAGAAAGTCCAAATTGATAGAGAAGGTTGGTCAATCCACACCCTCTCTCACATATGGCTCAATTAGGTCTAAACTTGAACAGAAAGAGGGCAAGCATTTTTTTGTTTAAATTGCGAAGCCGAGACTTGAATCCAAGGCCTCTTGACTTTGATACCATCTTAAGTTCCATGCACCAACCAGTAGAACTAAAAGTCCGACCTGATGGAGAAGGTTGGGCAATTCATATTTACTTCAAAAATTGTCATATACTCCCTCCGTCCCATAATGTAAGACGCTTTTTGACACTAGTATAGTGTTAAAAAACGTCTTACATTATGGGACGGAGGGAGTAGTAATTATGGTAATATGTAATTATTTGGAGGACATATAGTCATATACTCCCTCGGTCCCAAAATAAGTGTCGCTGACTTAGTAGTCAGCGACACTTATTTTGGGACCGGGGGAGTAGTAATTAGTTTTGTGTTCTGGAGGACATATAGTCATATAGTAATTATTTGCCTCTTGCATCAGGATAAGTGGATACATATTTTCCGTGCTCTGATTGATGAGAGGGGACCATGGTCTGCAAACCCTTTTCCGAATGATGCTCTGACTCACTGGAAACTTGACAAAACAGAAGATAAATGGCGGCGGAGGTTCAAGCTCAAGCGGAATTACATGTTTGATGAACGTCTTTGCCAACCTTCATCCTCCAGGAATGAAATTACAGAGCCATTTTTTGACCAACCTTCTTTTAGCACCAAAGTTCCTGAGAAAATGAAGCGGTTCCTTCTGAAAGGCGTGCGAGGAATCACAGATGATAGTGGTTATGGACTATTTGAGGACACTAATGGTACAAGTGAATCTTCCCAGAGTCCTTCAGAGAACCAAAACCAGAATAATGCTGCAGATTCCTCAGATCATCGCACTACTGTTCAGAATAAGAGAGACACATCATCTACTAATGGAGATAGTGATTATACCAAGGTAAAAAAAATAGGATAAAATTTGCCTGAAGGTACCAGACAGATGTTGATTGCTGTTTGCTTTCTATTTTCCAGGTGCTATGTTCAGTTCATTGTGTTCTTGTAACCCCGAAGAGAAAACTGGCAGGGCAGTTAAATATCACACGAACTGTTCTACATTTTTCTTTTGATTTTTTGGTTGAAGGGACTGGAGGATCATCTGTTTTCAGCAAATTCAAAGATAAGAAAGATTCTGATAGGAAGAACGAGCTGGGCGGTGCGGAGAGACTTTATGGTTGCCGAGACAGTTTGATTAGAATCAATGGCGGCTTGATGCAAAACCAATCTAATAAAATCAAACATCACAGGAGGTGGAATATAGCCAAGGTATGTCCTCCCCTCTCTCTGTCACTCTATTTTTCTTGCTCACTCTTTTCATCTTCTTTCTTCCGTGTTTGTTTCAGATAAAAGGAGTTCACTGGACACGCTACCTACTACAGTATACTGCAATGGAGATATTCTTTGATGATTCAAATTCACCTATATTTTTGAACTTCTCCTCCCAAAAGGATGTTAAAAGGGCCGGGTCTCTCTTAGTTTCCCTCAGGAATGATGCCTTGTTTCCTAAAGGAAGTATTAAAGACAAAAATAGTGTCATTTCATTTGTTGACAGGCGAGTTGCACTTGAAATAGCTGAGAATGCCAAGGAAAGATGGAAAAGGAGGGAGATCAGTAATTTTGAGTATCTAATGATTCTTAATACCCTTGCTGGACGATCTTACAATGATTTAACTCAGTACCCTATATTTCCATGGGTTCTGGCTGATTATGCCTCAGAAAATCTAGATTTCAACAAGTCATCTACTTTTAGGGATCTTTCAAAGCCGGTTGGTGCTTTGGACGAGAAACGATTTAAGGTCTGGTAACTGTTGAGTACTTATTTTCATGTACTAGGTTAGCATTCCTTATGAGAACCTCATAAACAATGTGGTATTGTCAGGATTTTGAAGATAGATATCTTAATTTCTGCGATCCTGATATACCGAGGTTAGATCTTGACTCTTGAAAAACAGTTTCTTTGGCTTCCCTTTTGTTGTTGTTTGAGTTCACATCAATTGTACTAATAACCGCGAATCTTTTTGCTGCAGCTTTTATTATGGATCTCACTACTCTAGCATGGGAATCGTTCTTCATTACCTTCTCAGGCTCGAACCTTTTACAACCCTGCATCGTAGCCTTCAGGTTGTTAATGTGCTTGTCATAGAATATTTTTCACCATATATTTTTCGAAAATGAGCATTATGTTCTCTTATCACAATGCCATTCATCTTCTGTTGATACTTAATACAGTACTTGTCATGCCACATTTTCACCATAATTCACAAAGCAGTAGCTTTAATATGTGATAATTGTTCAGCATTTGTGCCTGCCTGACACTTCCTTGTACAGGGTGGCAAGTTTGACCATGCAGATCGTCTTTTCCAGAGCATTGACAGCGCTTACAGAAACAGCTTATCAAATACAAGTGATGTCAAAGAGCTTATTCCTGAATTCTTCTATATGCCTGAGTTTCTTGAAAATTCAAATTCATATCATCTTGGTATTAAGCAGGATGGTGAACCTTTAGGTGATGTTGCTCTCCCTCCATGGGCGAAGGTAATGGATACTTCTTTTTGTCAGTTATCTATATGATTTTCATATTTGTGATCTTGAGGATGAATTACTTGTCCACTAGGATAGCTTTATTTTTATTCTAATGGCAATTAGTTTGGTCTTTTGTAATCTTCACATGCTGTGTGCAGTACCATCTCAATTTTGAGATTTGAGAGTTGAGCTAGTTTTCTAAATAAAAGATGGATTTTCTTATGTGGAAGCTGCTAGACTAGTCTTCCCAAGAAAATATATTTTTGATTTGACCATCACTACTAACAAGATCAACTCTATAAACTCGTAATGTTGCAAAGAGCAATTTGTTGAATAATTATGTCAGTTCATGTTCTGATGTTCATGTAGCTCTCTATTTAGCATGCTTGTTATAAGTGTGAGCCTACTGGTTTGCACGCGCATCTTCAATTTCTTCGCTGTTCAACTGCATCCTGTTTTAGTAATTTGGTACTTTCCTGACATAATTTACTTCATACAAACATTTAGGGTTCTCCAGAAGAATTCATTCACATCAACAGAGAAGCACTTGAAAGTGAATATGTGAGCTCTAATCTCCATCACTGGATTGATCTCATATTTGGGTACAAGCAGCGGGGACAGCCTGCCGTTGAGGTGCAATTAGGTTATTTTTGCCAGCGTCTTTGAAACTGTAGCAATGGAATATTATTTGATCTATATATTTTACCTTTTATAGGCAGCAAACATATTTTACTATGTGACATATGAAGGCGCAGTTGATCTGGAAAACATGGATGACATGTTACAGAAATATGCTATTGAGGATCAGATTGCGAATTTTGGACAGACACCTATCCAGATTTTTCGTGTGAAACATCCAAGAAGAGGGCCTCCTGTCCCAATTGCCCATCCACTGTATTTTGCACCACAGTCAGTAACATTAACTTCAAGTGTTTCTAGCACAATCAGCCACATGTCTGCTGTACTATTTATTGGCTTGTTGGATAACACAATTATACTGATGAATGAGGGACTCATATTATCAGTGAAGCTGTGGTTGACAACACGGACGCAGTTAGGTGGAAATTTCACCTTTTCTGGACCACAGGTTTTTCCTGACTACAACACCATAAAATGATATAAATATTGACATGTTAGTATGTACTTTTGTTGGTAACATTTATTTATTTTTGTAGGAAAATTTCTTTGGGGTTGGTTCAGATGTTATCTCCCCTCGTAAAATTGGCACTTTCCTGGCTGAGAACGTCAAATTTGGAAGACAGTTCTTAGCAACTATGCAAATTAACAGCGACAAGTATTTGATTTTATGTGGAAATTGGGAAAACAGTTTCCAGATAATTTCTCTCAGTGATGGAAGAATTGTGCAGAGCATCAGGCAGCATAAGGATGTTGTTGGCTGTGTTGCAGGTAGAGACATTTTAGCGGGTTTATGTTATCCATTTTATTTTCAAGTTTCCAGATTATCTTGGAGTTCGTAGCTTTCGCTTTGACCAAGATATGGGTACCCAAGCCGGTCCTAGGAGTGTGGAGGTTAAACAACTCGACTTCCTTACCCCCAGGGCACTAGCCTACTTCTGTAGTTCCCTAGCTGGAATTGTAACAGAATTTGCAATCATTTGCTCATGCACACCCAAACGTGGCTGTTTTATATTAGAAGGAGAACACAAACATTTCGCAAAAGGTTACAAGGGTTAACCGGCAAAACCAGAAAGAACCAAAATAACTGTAGTAAACAGCCAAAGAAGCCTAAAAGATACTCCCTCCGTCCCATAATATAAACATGGTTGCAATAACATCTTATATTATGAGACGGAGGGAGTAAGAAAGAAGAAGACCAAAATCCTACTGCAACCACTGCAGGTCTGGAGGCTCTGCATGCAAGAACTCGCAATCCTAAAAAATTATGCCTCGTGTGCTAATAAAATCTTGCTCTTGAGCCCCTCGAAATAAGCCATATTCTCCATCTCTCTCGATTGCATTTCCACAATGGATGTGAAGTAGTTTGTGGTGAGGAATAAAGTCTATTGACCACTTCATATGCTTGTTTCATGCATGGTAATTTGGATAGTAGAACGGAGCAGCAAATTTTAAATTAATGATCTGGTTATCTCATTTTATTAGACATTTTTTGGGTCCTTGTGTGACCATCTGATTGTTTGCTTTCTGTCTTTTGTACGTTGACTGGATTTTTAAAATGTTAATGGTTCTTGTCGTTCCATTTGCTTCTTACGAAATTTCTCGTCCTAGTTGTCATTGTTCTTGTTTCCCCTTTTCATTGTTAGAAACTTTTGTGATGCAGTTTCATCCGATGGAAATGTGGTTGCAACTGGAAGTTATGACACAACTGTTATGATCTGGCATGCGTTTCGAGGCAGACCAAGTGAGAAAAAAATGAGGACTGCAAATTTTGAAATTTCAGAAAATGATCACATTATAATGGAAAGGCCTGTTCATATCTTGTGCGGTCATGATGACATCATAACATGTTTATTTGTTAGCACAGAACTGGACATTGTTGTCAGTGGATCGAAAGATGGAACTTGTATTTTCCATACGCTGCGTGAAGGGAGATATGTCAGATCCATTCGGCATCCTTCTGGCTTTGGTTTATCAAAGTTGGTGGCAACACGGCATGGAAGGGTGGTACTGTATTCTGAAATTGACCTATCCTTGCACATGCATTCTATCAATGGAAAACATATTGCTTCGGCAACATCCATTGGACGTCTCAATTGCATGGAACTTAGTTGTTGTGGAGAGTTCATGGCTTGCGCTGGTGAGCATGGGCAAATAGTTCTGCGTTCTATGCATTCTCTTGATATTGTTTGGAAGTATGCTGGAGCTGGGAAGGCAATTACTTCTCTAGCTGTGACCCCTGAGGAGTGCTTCATAGCAGGAACCAAGGACGGTAGCTTGCTTGTATTTTCAGTAGAAACTCCTCTAGTTCGACGAGGGAGCGTGCCACAAACAAGTGTAAAGCCTACGGGAGCTGGTTGAGTTGTGGTAACTTGTAGCGAGAGAAATCCACTCACAAGAGCCCTTGCTCGGAAGTTTGAGGCACAAGGTACACCAAGTTTGAATTGATTAGTCTTTTCTCACGCTTGTCTCATTCTTTATCATGTTTGTCTTTAATTTTCTCATGATTTTAAGTGTGATGTGTATTTTACACCATCTCTTTATATTTTAGTACTTCCTTCTATTTTCATCTCTTAAACCAGCAAAACAAACTGAACCTTGAGTTAACCCGCTTAGTACTGCTTATAAGTTATAATGCATACGAAAAGTGTACTGCAGCTAGGAAATAATGTCTCATTTAGCTATCCTATAAGATTTCTCCAGCCGTGACTCTTAGATTGCGTTAATCTCAGGTTTAGTTCTAAGGGTTTCTGTCAATTTTCAGTAGTTCAGTACTTCTGACTGCTATTTGAACTGCCAAGTTCAGAATTTAAGATTTGGAAATGTTAGCTTTAGCTCAACTATGCGCAGAATTCATCATGAAAGTATTGACTGCTGAATTCTGTTGGTACTCTCTGCAGGTTATTAGCAGAAAAATACACCAGTTCTCACGCTCATGCATAATGTACATAAGGTGGAGCGAGATTCAGAGGACAAGGATTCTCAAGATGCTGTGCTGACGACGATCCACGAGCAACCAAGCTGACAGTAGTGAAAACTAACATGCACGAGGAACACCGACTAGCGGAGTACCAAATTGATTTTAAGGGTAGACAATAGCAATTGACATCCATCTTACAGCGGTACGGCACACTGCCACTCCTGTTGTTGTGTAGTAGTGGAGGGGTGGTGCCAGGGTTAGCCTAGCCCCAGCATGATTCGCCTGTATGTATTAGACGTCAGTGCTCTGTAATCACCAAACTCCTCACTGTGGTAGAGAGGGTATTCTACGTTCCTAGCAATCTGGAAAGTGTACAAATCATTTAAGACAGGCAGTTCTCATGGTTCTTGAAACTTCTACAACATGTTATTGATGTCAGCCTTTAAAAAAATCGATACTGAATCTTGAAAGGTGCTCTTGAACAGTGTCTAGATCGATTCCTTAGAAAAATAATTAGATTCCTCAAAATAAAAAAGATTTCAAAAAAAGGTGTCTAGATCGGAATCCTTTTTCACTATTGCGTTAGTTCTTATGAGATCTTCAAAACTGAGCCCCAATTGTATTTGTCTCAGCCACATTCTTCTTTTACTGCATTTTGCACTAGTGTATGCACTGCAAATTTTGTGTTTTTATACAAATGTGTATTAATACACTGTTACAGCGAACTGCTATACAAACGGTTTTTATGGAATAATTAGATTCCTCAAAATAAAAAAGTTTTCAAAAAAAGAAGGTGTCTAGATCGGAATCCTTTTTCACTATTGCATTAGTTCTTATGAGATCTTCAAAACCGGGCCCCAATTGTATTCGCCTCAGCCACATTCTTCACATAAAAAAAAGCCACATTCTTCTTCTACTGCATTTTGCACTAATGTATGCACTGCAAATTTTGGACCGCTGCGTATTGTGTTTTTATACAAATGTGTATTCTATTTCAGCACTGATGTGTACTACATTTATGGACAGTAGATACTACTACGATGGTCTCTATAGCACTTTTGGAAGAGTTTCCCTTTAGAGTTGTTTTCCATCTGGATGTGTAAGAAGACTGCGTCTGAACCACTCCCTTCGTCCCATAATGTAAGACGCTTTCTAACACCACACTAGTGTCTTACATTATAGGATGGAGGGAGTATAATACTATAAAAACATTATTGTCAGTGTTGAATATATTAGTTGTGCAATATCCCCATAGGTGTTTCCTACATATTGTAACGTGCATGTACATGTACATGTAGTCATGTACTAACCTATACCGTTAAAAAAGTACTAACCTATGGCCTCATGGGAATACAAGTTTTCATTTCTCTAACATGTTGTCAAGGCTAGATTTAGGGTTTTTTCTTGGGTGTGGCTACATATAAAAAAGAAGAAACAAAATTTTGCATGGATCTTCATATAAGATCTCATGATAAAGCATCGACTGAGATTTAGTAATCCCGTTTTTTCTTTCGTTCTCTCAAATGATTTCTATACGAGTGTTACCTCGGATGCTTCATGTGCTACCAAGCTTGGTGATAACGTTGCTATTGTTGTCTATGAGCAGAAGGTTTCAAACTACCTGACCTCTCTCTACACCTATTGTGACAATTGTTGACTATACTCAATAGCTTGATGATGATGCTCGGTTTGATGGCGTCCTCTTCTCTAGTGTTCATTCCCAATTTTTCTCTTGAGATTGTGGACTTCTCTAAGGCTATTGTGGACTTCTCTACGCCTTTCCAGATGTAGACTCAACTTCGTCAATGTTAGCAGTCCTTCGATGACTTCATTGTCCTTATAGGCTCAAAGTTATGCTATCTATTGTCAACTCGATTCTCCCTGCTTTGCTGGTCGTAGATCTTGTCTATGGTGTTAGGCTGTTCGTTCGAACATGGAGTTTCAAGGCTTTTATGAGTTTGAAAGTGCATATAATCCCCTTGGTGGATTTTGGTAATTAATGTTAACGTATATAAAGGGGCTAATACTTTAACTGGTTTATCTTGGGATAGTTCACTAATGTTGCAACAAAGGATATGAAAGGTGACGCCCCACCCCACAAATTCTCATGAAGATAAGCGTTGGCCAAGCCCGGGACTTGGCCTTTTCATTTTAGTGATCCAAGATCACATTGAGTTCATATGCACATCGGTACTATCAAATACGGAATTGAAAGCGCTGGTTTACTCCCCGGGGGGGGGGGGGGGGGGGGG
>LR738715.1:823235568-823268596 GCA_902687465.1 Secale cereale
GGGAGGGGGTGAATGAGAGATTTTTAGAAATTCGTCAAACTCTAAAGAATTTGACAAAGATCAGAGTGAAGAAATAGAAACGTAAGGCAACTAAACCATCGCAGTAGCGGGAAGCATGCATACAACATATATAACATGCAATCATACAAGCATACAAGCATGAGGAAGATGAACTGATGAAATGAAAGACAACATGGTGAAAGTCTCCAGTTCAAATTCTTCAGAAGTAAGATCACAAATTATTCAACAGCAGAATAACGTAAAGGTAATGGTGAGGAATTTCAAACCAGGTTGGCTCCGTGAAGATGCAACGATTTGGTAGACCAGTTCTAGTTGCTGTATTAATTGTACGTCTGGTTGAGGCAGCTAACACTGGTGCGCGTCGGTTCTAAACAAACGGTTTAAAACCCCTTTCTGTGACAGCATTTGGAACCGTCTCCAAGTGAGTGTGGGCGATAGGGGGGGTCCTTCCCACACGACCCAGAAACCATCGGGGATATGCCTTCCTGGCACACACGTTCGGCAAAATGAGGTCGTGTGCGACCGGCGAGCATTCAAATACGGAAATACGTACAATAAAGCTAAAAACTACAATTATACGGTGAAATTGTTTCCGGTCGCAAGTACATCCCACACAGTCAGTCCCTGCTAAACGTTTCCGCTCGTATGCACATCCCACACAGTCGCTCCAAGGAAAACGTTTCCGTTCACAGGTACATCACACACAATTTTTCCCGTTAAATCACTACAAGAAATATGTCAACTTGTGACCACCACTATTGGTCACTGAATGGTCACAAATTTCCATTTGTGACCTTTTTGTGACCAAAAACATAAGGTCAAAAGCTGGCCGTCATAAACTGACATTAGCGACCTTCTCTGTGAGAAAGTCATAGACGTTTATGACCAAAATATGCCTACCGTCGTGTTTTGGTCACTAGCAGCCTCCCCAGACCACGTAGGCATCCAGCGTGGCAAGCTGATGTGGCACAAGAATCGGCCCGGTCCAATTTGGTGTTTTACATGGGCCGAGCCCACTAATTCCAACAAATTTAGGTTTTTTTATGGTCAACTAAATGGGCCAAGCCCACTTTTACAGGCCTTTTCTTTTGGGGTCCCTTTACTTTTTCTTGTAAATTTCTTTTTTTGTTGGCCATTTCATTTCGTTATTTGCTGGCCTTTCATTTTGTTTTTTATAACTTTTTTGCAGAATTATTATTTTCGCTATTTAAAATAAAATAAACAATTCCACACCAACATCATCAGTTGGTTGTAGCCTTTTTAGGCGCAGTACAACTTTAAGCATAGAAAATTGGAAAATAGATATTTAACTCATATATATTGTTGAGAAATTTTCATAATTTTGCTGTCAAAGCGGCATGTACACACGAAACCAATTTTGCTGTCAAAGCAGCATTTCAAACGTACATCTCATGACATCGTACATAAAGAACAGCAATAAAAAGTTTACAATATGCCATATGGCTCAGCTCACACAACACATGACATCCAGATTCAAATGATCCCAGCAACGAAAAAACTTCAACAGCTTAACATACTATCTGCACATTCAAAGAGAACAAACTATATGTCAAAAGAGAACTGAGCAGAAAATAGCCACTAAAAGAAAGCAGATAGTATACTCAGTAATTCCTATAGATTTGCTCACTGGATACACACACACTTTGCATATACTTTTGGAAGGAAGTGCAGATTCAAGAAAACTGCAGAGTTATATCTAGACTAAGATACCTGATGGTAAATAACAACAGGAAACAACAACAGGAAAACCCAGATAGAAAGTAACAAACTTGTACCCCTGATACAGACCAGTAATCAACCCAAACAATGAGTACATTCTAACATATGTTAAGTGGCTACCATTCCAATCATATTTGTACCATGCCATAGAAAAAAAATTAGTGACCTCACTGCTACAGATTAAACTGATGCTCTTCTACTACTAATTAAACCATTCAAGCTCATGGTCAGGATCAACAATACTAATAACCTGTAGGTACAATGGTACAACAACAAGCAAATAGTGGAATAATCCCACCACAGCGCATGAAGAAAAACACTATCCTACTTCCACTCTCATCCATTCAACTGACAACATCTATTTCATGGAGGAAGGGAAGGGAATAGATAGGCTAGTACCAGTTAATGATGGCGTCAACGATGATATGGATGAGGTTGGCGTAGGTGAGCAGGGATCCACTTGTGCATGCATCCACTCCTCCGGCTCTAAGCAACTTCCAAGACATGGTAGTCGTTGTTGAAGTAGGAGATCAGAACAACCGGACCCTGAGACAAAAAATGACAACAGTGACGTCATGAGCATCATCTAAACAAACATGAAACAAAACCTAAAGAAATAAGCATCTGCCAGCAAGAGAAATTCTACCAAGACGAGGGTGTGTGAACAAACTGATCATAGATATGAAACTTTGTAATGCTCATGTTTCAGCTAATAGGGATTCCAGAACTACCAAGACTCAGACATCTCATCGACAAATAAACTTGAGGTACATTAGCAGTAATAAAATTTGATTACAAGCCAGGTGAAATGCTAACATACTCATTTACTACACAAATGTATCAGATTCACTTCCATGCAAGAGCTTGTTCATGTCTAGAAGAGGAAATGAATGCAACTCTATATAGACAAAAACACATGTAGCACTATTATACATAGCAAAACTTTAGTATTTGGTAGTACAATGAAAGAGCAGTTCAGTTGAGCATTCATGAAGAGGAAAACACAATTACCAGTTCATTTGAGCATTCATGACGAGGAAAACACAATTATCTCGACTACATACAAACACTATGGAAGCAGACTGCAACAAAATAGGCATCCTGGCCGCCTCATACAAATAAAGAGAGAAGTGTAACAGAAGTAAAGAAGGATGTATTACTAAGTAAATGTGAAGACAGTGGAGTGGAACATGCATATAAATTTTACTGGATATGATCACAGATTCATATGAGGTGTGCATATAAATTTTACTGGATAGGATCACAGAATCGCACAATCACTAGGCCTACCAATCACTTCAACCCAAACTAAAAATAGCAGAAGCTCCAAGTACAAATAGTAGTAATCTGATGCTACCCTATTCACATTCTTCTGACGACGCCCAGGAGCAGAGGCTGCTCAGGTTGCCGCCGGCGCCCGACGGCTGCAACTCGTTCACCACCTTCATCGCCGCGTCGCTCAGCCGGCCCTGCAAGAAAGCAGACATCACGACCATCACACTGCCATCTTGTAGGTGAGTCGGGAGGTGACATCGAACATGATGATTGCACACTCGCCATGGATGCTGAAAAACAGCAAGAGAAAGTAAGAATCCTATGTGGTAAAATGATGTGCCTAGTTGCTGAAAAATGATGTTTATTTATGTTGACATAATGCTTTTGAGGAGTTGGCATCCAATTCTTATTGAGCTATACAAGGAGACTAGAATTGAGCATTGCCGTGCAACTAGGGACTTGAGTAGCTACGGCTGCTATGTGAAATGAAACTGATAGTAGTATAGTACGTGTGGTCTGGTCCTAGCAGCAACAAAACCTGTCACTTATGCATCAGAGAGAGGGGTGGCTACCAAATTGAGCTGCTCTTTCATCCATGGTGGCGTACCAGCATCCATGTAGCTGTTGCTGCTACTGACCTTGAAGATCCAGTTCCTCGTTCTGCTGCTGTACCAAACAAACATTGCCACTGCTGCACGCATAATAACAAATAAGAAGTGTGTCAGATCAAACCGGAACCTTCCATGAGAGAGAGAGAGGGAGATTTCAAACCTTCCATGAGCAGTAGCTAGGAACTGGTCAACTTGCGCGACCGGATCGTCGGCCTGCTGCTGCTCCTCCTCCTCCTGCGCCGTGGCCGGGTGGTCGTCGGTGAGGTCGGGGGAGGAGGAGAACCTTCGCGCGGCGTGGGAGGCCGAGGAGGAGGAGGAGTTGGAGAGGAGCAGGCGGCTCATGGCCCCGTCGAGGTCGGCCGTCTCCCACGAGTCGGGCGCCGCGCCAGCCGCGGCCGCGTCCTCCTCCATGCTTCGCTGCCCCGATCCACGCGCGGCTAGCTCGCTGGCTGACTAGAAGCCGGCGAGGAGCGGGAGCAGAGGGTGCGGCTATCGGGGGTCGTGGCTCGACGGCGAGATCTGGCGGAGGCGCGCGGCGAGCTGGCTAGGGTTTGCTGGTGGTGGTGGAGGCCACGATCTGGAATGGACGAGCGCGGATCCGACCGGGGTTGGTGGTGGTGGTGGAGGCCGTGGGAGAGAAGGGGAGGGGACGGAGGACGGAGGACGGCGACGGCTGTGGGACGGTGGTTCGGGATCGATAGATTGAGACGGAGGAGGGGTGAGAGGGTTGGGGGGTGGCGGCTGTGGGACGAGAGGGGGAGAGTGGATCGGGGAAGTTAGGGTTTGGGTGAGAGGGTGAGGGGTGAGGGCTGCCGTTGGATCCAGAAGCATCCGACGGTGGTTGATGCATGATCCGCGTGATATGCCTATGGACCAATCAGAGCGCACCAAACAATTTGAAGATTTTTTGACCATATAAATTGGTCATGATTGATTACACACAAATTTTTCATTTCATTTTTCAATGCTCAAAATGAGTTTTTTGTGAAAGACCTATCAAATATTTGTTCAAATGATGTCATATTTTGCACAAGTTTACATCTTAGATTGGCAAACAACATTGACAAAGGGAGTTTTTATTTCTTTTGCATGAAAAAACAATTTTCCATTTTTTGAGTTCCCAAAATAAGGTTTTTGTGAAGGAACTATAATATATTTGTTGCAAAATTATACCAAATCAATTTTCTAAAATACTAGGCCATATATAATGCACAATTAACCAAATGGTTGGGTGTAAAAAGTTTTGATCCACCTCTCGTGAAGAAGACAAATTTCGGCCGATTCAGCTCGAAGCGGGTCAAATTTGAACTGTAGCTACCTCGTAGTTTGCTCTTTATTTTTTCCAAAAATAATTTGTAGGTACATAAGTATCTATTTAATCAGAGAAACACCAAAAAAATTCCAAGATTCAACCACTAGCTAGGAACTGTCATTCCCGCCGTTTTGACCGCATTTTGAAACGGGCATAAAAAATTCAAAAAAAATCAAAAAAATGGAAAACCTTCGCATTGTGTCATTATATATGACCAAGTTAGCAGGAAAAATAATAAACTTGTAATACGGCAAATCTTTTAAAAAAGAGTTCTCAGAAACGAGCTATCATGCGTGAAGATTCATGGCTTTCAAGCCAAATGATCAATCCTATGTCCACACTCATGGCATAGTTTGTTCAAATGATCTCATATTGTGCAAAAGGGTGCATCTTGGAATGGCAAACAATATTGCCTAAGGAAGTTTTCATTTTCTTTGGACGAAAATATCATTTTCCATTTTTTGAGTGCCCAAAAAGAGGTTTTTTTTGAAGGACCTCCCAAATAATTGTTGCAAAATTGGACCAAATCAATTTTCTAAAATACTAGGACATATTTAATGCAAAATTGACCAAATGGTTGGGTGTCAAAAGTTTTGATCCACCTCTGGTGAAAAAGACAAATTTCGACCGGTTCAGTTGGAAGCGGGTCAAATTTGAACTGTAGCTACCTCGTAGTTTGCTCTTTATTTTTTCCAAAAATCATTTGTAGGTACATACGTATCTATTTAATCATAGAAACACCAAAAAAATTCCAAGATTCAACCACTAGCTAGGAACAGTCATTCCCGCCGTTTTGACCGCATTTTGAAACGGTCATAAAAAATTCAAAAAAATTCAAAAAATTGGAAAACCTTCGCATTGTGTCATTATATGTGACGAAGTTACCAGGAAAAATAATAAACTTTTAATACGACAATTCTTTTAAAAAAGTGTTCTCAGAAATGAGCTATCACGCGTGAAGATTCACGGCTTTCAAGCCAAATGATCAATCCTATGGCCACATTCATGGCATAGTTTGTTCAAATGATCTCATATTGTGCACAAGGGTGCATCTTGGAATGGCAAACAATATTGCCTAAGGAAGTTTTCATTTTCTTTGGACGAAAAAATCATTTTCCATTTTTTGAGTGCCCAAAAGGAGGTTTTTTTGTGAAGGACCTCCCAAATAATTGTTGCAAAATTGGACCAAATCAATTTTATAAAATACTAGGACATATTTAATGCACAATTGACCAAATGGTTGGGTGTCAAAAGTTTTGATCCACCTCTGGTGAAAACGACAAATTTCGACCGATTCAGGTGGAAGCGGGTCAAATTTGAACTGTAGCTACCTCGTAGTTTGCTTTTTATTTTTTCCAAAAATCATTTGTAGGTACATAAGTATCTATTTAATCATAGAAATACCAAAAAAAAATCCAGGATTCAACCACTAGGTAGGAACGGTCATTCCCGCCGTTTTGACCGCATTTTGAAACGGGCATAAAAAATTCAAAAAAAAAATCAAAAAATTGGAAAACCTTCGCATTGTGTCATTATATGTGACCAAGTTACCAGGAAAAATAATAAACTTGTAATACGACAATTCTTTTAAAAAAGTGTTCTCAGAAATGAGCTATCATGCGTGAAGATTCATGGCTTTCAAGCCAAATGATCAATCCTATGGCCACATTCATGGCATATTTTGTTCAAATGATCTCATATTGTGCACAATGGTGCATCTTGGAATGGCAAACAATATTGCCTAAGGAAGTTTTCATTTTCTTTGGACGAAAAAATCATTTCCCATTTTTTGAGTGCCCAAAAGGAGGTTTTTTTTGTGAAGGACCTCCCAAATAATTGTTGCAAAATTGGACCAAATAAATTTTCTAAAATACTAGGACATATTTAATGCACAATTGACAAAATGGTTGGGTGTAAAAAGTTTTGATCCACCTCTCGTGAAAAAGACAAATTTCCGCCGATTCAGCTGGAAGCGGGTCAAATTTGAACTGCAGGTGCCTCATAGTTTGCTATTTTTTTTTTCCAAAAATCATTTCTAGTTACATAAGTACCTATTTAATAATAAATACATGGTTTGGTGGCGATACGTCGAGGTTTGGGCGGTGGTCGAGGCACCAACTCTAGAGCGCGTAAACTCGCATGCCCGCCGCGTGGTCACCGCATGACTGTGGCGTTGCCATGTGTTCTGGGTGGCCTAGGCATGTCTAGTGGGTTGGGCACTCCCCAGGTAGGTGCTAGGAAGAAAATTACAACATAAGATTCTCACGAGGAGACCGATCGATGCTCTAACATGAATTAGCAGCCAAGTGTTTGATTAGCGGTACGGGAAATGCACATGGCTAATGGGCGTGAGTTTTGGTTGAGGATGATCAGTTACTAAGAAGACCGTCTTCACAAATTTTCAGCTCAAAAGGAGGAGTCTAGGTGGTACTTGCTTTGCAAAGTACCACGCTGGACATAAATACGAATGTTGAAGATGGGCTCAAAATAATGAATGGATTGAGTTGGTATTTGGTGGAGGATAGTTGTTTGGGCATAGGAAAGCACCGTAGAAAATGGATACCATTTGGACATGCCAAAGTGGTACTTCCTTCACAAAGTGTTTTTTTAACAGAATAGGAAAATGAATATTTTTGAATTATTTTTGAACTAGGCAAGGAAGGTTTTTTACATATTTGACGAAGATATGACCCAAAGAATTTATGAGATTTTTTGGGGAATTTTGGGAATGACAGAAATATAGGTTGCTTCACAACCTAGGGCAAAAACTGCCACATGGACATGACACATAGGCAAAACTGATGAGGTGGCGCCTAGTCGTAACAACCCACCACAATTTACAAGGTTATGACCATCTATATTGGTCATGATCAGCTAGAAATAAGGCAGCGGACCAGTGCTATCTGCTTTATGACCATTTCGTGTAAGGAAATTATGACCTTTCTGACCAAAATGGTCGTTATAGTTTAGGGTTTGGAGCCCCCCGAACAACTTTTGACCAATTGGTTTGAAATGGTCATAGATCTATGACCAATTCTTCCAGGGTCACTAACAGAAGGTCATAAGTTGACATATTTCTTGTAGTGAATCGTTTGTGTTATTGAATGTATCACACACGGTCTGTAGAAGAAACTGTGTGGCAAAGGCTGTCCATCACACGCAGTTTTTATATGGTAAACGTTTGGGCAAGGTGGCCTAACGCAAACAATTTTTAAGAGAAAGTCGTGTGTAATTGTTCATTGATCCAACGCAGTTTATTCCTAGAAACTGTGTGTGTTGTCAGAGGTCATCGCCCACGGTATTTTTTCAACAACCGTTTGCAATAGCAAAACACAATTAGCAGGCTAATTATCCGATTATTCATAATCCATTTATTATTCTAACTGACATTTCATATTAAGTTCATTTCCATATTAAGGAAGCAAATTTCATAATTGAAATACATCAGAGTACAACATGATATATCTTCAGCACTCAGCTACCCCATTACACAACTGCACCAGCAGCAAGTTCCACATGCAACATGTAGAACCTTTCGAAATTAGCATCATAGACCGTATATAGACAGATGCATCTCATCTGGAAAACTGCTGAAGCGGAAGGCGAATATTGAGCTTTCATTCATGTTGAAGGTCTTTGCAAATTTAGGCCAGTGCCTGTGGATGATTGACCGTCCGTCCTTCGTCCTCTTCAGGAACACTTCAATATTAAACCGTGGGTGTTGTATGAAAAACTTCCTCACCTCGTGACCATAGAGGTGGTTTGAGAGGTAATCATCAGTGAACTGCTTTGGAAAGGCCTGAAAACAAGGATGTGCATAAATATCTTCTCTATATTGGAAATGGGGCAAATGAATAAAAAAAGGCATGGTATAATAGTTAGTACCATCTTGGAGTGAACTGATGTCTTCTTCATTGTGCAAACAATGATCTTATTGTTTTTTTCTCTAATTTCTTTATCCTAACAATCTTTCTGAGTTTCTTGATATGATTGATATTCATGGACAACTCATTTTCCCATATGCAGAAAGGGTCGAACAGTGGGTCAAAACCTCTTACAGTAGGACCTACATGTGCAAGATCAAATTGTTAAAAACCAAAATATTAGAATGGTTCATGCAATTGCACAATAATGTGCTATTATACAACGGACCATGCACGTGCTAACCTCGATTGTAAACCTCAGTGCTTCCCATTATTTTCCTGCAACACATATAAGGTAGTTAGTCATTAGGTTAAGTAAGGGTTCGCATGCTATCAGTAAAATATGTTGATGAAAAATAAGCACATTGCAGATTCACCAGATTAAATGAAGCCACACAAAAAACCCATATACCCAAGCCAAACATGATTAAGAACTAGGAAATATAGCACTTGTATATGTTTCTCATGTATTAAGTGCAGCCAAATTCGATTTATTCCTCACATGCACAACAATATAAAATTCTACCCATGACAATTGGACATCGCATTGCAGAATTGAACCAAGTAGTTAACTAAACACCACAACAAATGAACCAAACATTAACCGAGCACCACATTGTATACAATAATAGAATGCATCCACAATTTTGTAAAGATAAATTCGATTTATTTCTCACATGGAAGACAATACAAAATTGCAGCATGAAGAATTGAATATCACATTTGCAGAATTGAACCAAACAGTTAACTGAAGACGACAACTAATTAACAAAACAATTAATAAGTGAGCACCACACTGCACGACATATAGAACATATACACTAGAGCAACATATTGCATGGTGAAATTAGATAGCACAATTCACTAGAATTTGTGAAGGAAAGGCAGGAGCAGCACACGCAACTGGTAAACCGAGCATGCTTAACCAACGTAGCTAGCAATTGGCAAGGTGCTCCTTCAAGATCTGGGGGTCGGCACGAATGGTAGCCATAACGACCTCATCCGCGCGTGCGGCCGCGATTTGCTTCTCCGCTGCCAAATGCTCCTTGAGGTCCTGGCTATACTGCGTGCACCATGGCTTAGGCCGGCGCTTTTTTGGTGGAGGGATCGGTGATTTGGGTGGAAGGTGTTGCGCTCGCGCCGGCGGTCGGGGCATGTGGGATGTGGAAGGAGGAGGAGGATGGGGGTCGGGTGTGGATTACCTGCCTGGATAGAGGAGGCCGAGCAGCGTGAAGGAGGGGCGCCGCCGAGGAGGCGGCGGCGCTGCAAACAAGGAGTGAAGGTTTCAACTTGGAAAGGAAGGCGGAAAGATGGGAAATGTGGATTTTGATAAGGGGGGAGGGGGCGGGGAGGTAGATATTTCCGCGGAAGCCGAAAATTTGGAATCGCTTCAGCCAAAAAAATGGCGTGCAAAGTGTCATCAGACACGGTCCCTTATTCAAAACTGTGTACGATATGAGGAAATCACAAATGATTCAGATAGCTTAACCCGTGTCTGATGAGTTTGAACGTCAAAAATTTGGTTCGAATTTCCATGGTTACAGTGGTCATCCACGTCATTGCATAATTTGGGTACACAAAGGAGACTACAGCACACCCACACTTATTAATCGAGCAAGTTCAGCAATTAAACATAGCTAGATGACCTAAACATTACTCTAACAAATTAAAGACCAGCGCTCTTGATTAAACAAAACAAAGAGTACTACTACGGCTGGTGCTCGTCGATCTCCGCCGCCGCCTCCATGTCCAGCTCGTGCCCGACGGTCTCCTGGGGAAGGGGCTCCATGGCATCCCTCTCACCATACTCGGCAAGCATCTCCCCATCCGCGTCCGCCATCTCTTTGGAAAAGGCCTCGACGAGCTAGGCGTGGGTGGACGCGATCTGGGCTTGGACGGGCTCCGTCGTTGCAAGGTATGCAACGGAGGAACGGACGGCTGCTCGAACGCTCTCGGCGATTGCCAGCTCTTCGACCGTGGGTTGCCAACCGTTGTCGGAGAAGCTTCGTTCGATTTGTGCGGTGACCGCCAGGAACTGGGCGTGGGCGGCCTCGACATAGTCGTTGGTGGCCTCCATCTGGGCTAAGGCCGCCGCTGCGAAACGGACAGCTGCTGTGCCGCTCTCGCCAGTTGCTATCCCTGAGGCAGATGTTGCTGCCGCCACCAGAGAAGCAACAACGGCCGTTTGGGCTACCTTTGCCGCCCGGTCGCAAATTGCGGCCGCACTCATGCACCTTGTTAGCATGCGCATGGTGGCTGCGGCCGCGCTCTTGCCGGAGTGGGCCACCGAAGTTGCCCTCACGACGTGGGTCCACGTGCCCATCTTTCACCGGCGACAATTGAATAGTGAAATGATATTTGGGGAGCGAGCTAGTGTGCTTGAGACGCCGGCTGTGGACTGTAGCCGACGCACAACTTGATTTTTCATCTTGATTTGAATTACATAATGGGGTCACAGCGACAATGGACGGTGTTTGAATTGCTAGACCTTTTATCTGGAGTGAACATGCAACTATATGTGTGTCGTGAAAGAATTGGAATTATTCAGGGTTCGTTTGAATATTTTATACATTAAATTGGGTTTCTAGCCATTTCAGGTGAACAATTCAAGTTTGAACTACATGCACATGCTCCGGTGCATACAAATTGGTTGAAAAATCAAATCTATGTCCATGGGTGAATGCTTAGGTCCCATGCAAGAAATGTGAATGAATTTCAAACACCGGGGCACCGTTGATTGCCGGCAAAACAATGAGATGCCTGGTTTTTAAATTCTAGTAAATCCAGAACTCGTTTGAAATTCATGAAACTTGGCATTCTATCATGGAACGGCATCAACATGCCGTGGTACAAATTTTGTCCCATTTGGGGCAGGTTAGGGTATATGCTTCTCACAAACCGGAGCTTCTCACAACAAGCATGATGCTTTTCGGTAGGGAACGTATATCCATTGCCTCTTATTGCTTTCAATTATTTTTCTCGTGTCAACATAGAACAACAGGACTGTTGTGTGAATTTTTGTGATTTTTTGGGGTTCGTTTGGACATTCTTATGCATTAACTGAGTTTTCAATGCATTTTATGTGCATAATTCAAATTTAAACTACATGCACATGTTCCAGTGCATATAAATTGGTTGAAAAATCAAATATGTGCCCTTGGGTCAATGCTTAGGTCCCATGCAAGAAATGGGAATGAATTTCAAACACCGGGGCACCGTTGATTGCCGGCAAAACATTGAGATGCCTGTTTTTTAAATTCTAGTAAATCCAAAACTCGTGTGAAATTCATGAAACTTGGCATGCTATCATGGAGGGGCATCAACATGTCATGGTACAAATTTTGTCCCATTTGGGACATGTTAGGGTATATGCTTCTCACAAACCGGAGCTTCTCACAACAAGCATGATGCTTTTCGGTAAGGAACGTCCCACCTTTGGCGACGAAACAATATCCATTGGCTTTTATTGCTTTCAAGTTTTTTTCTCGTGTCAACTTAGAATAACAGGAGTGTTGTGTGAATTTTTGTGATTTTTCGGGGTTCCTTTGGACATTTTTGTGCATTAACTGAGTTTTCAATGCATTTATGTGCATAATTCAAATTTGAACTACATGCACATGCTCCAGTGCATATAAATTGGTTGAAAAATCAAATATGTGTCCTTGGGTGCATGCTTAGGTCCCATGCAAGAAATGGGAATGAATTTTAAACACTAGGGCACCGTTGATTGCCAGAAAAACATTGAGATGCCTGATTTTTAAATTCTAGTAAGTTCAAAACTCGTCTGGAATTCATGAAACTTGGCATGCTATCATGGAGTGGCATCAACATGCCGTGGTACAAATTTTGTCCCATTCAGGGCAGGTTAGGGTATATGCTTCTCATAAACCGGAGCTTCTCACAACAAGCATGATGCTTTTCGGTAAGGAGCGTCCCACCTTTGGGGACGAAACGATATCCATTGCCACTTATTGATTTCAAATTTTTTTCTCGTGTCAACATAGAACAACAGGAGTGTTGTGTGATTTTTTGTGATTTTTCGGGGTTTGTTTGGACATTTTTATGCATTAACTGAGTTTTCAATGCATTTATGTGCATAATTCAAATTTGGACTACATGCACATGCTCCAGTGCATATAAATTGGTTGAAAAATTAAATATGTGTCCTTGGGTGCATACCTAGGTCCCATGCAAGAAATGAGAATGAATTTCAAACACCAGGGCATCGTTGATTGCCGGAAAAACATTGAGATGCCTGGTTTTTAAATTCTAGTAAATCCAAAATTCTGTTAACCATTCACGTGATGCCACGTGTCTTGGTTTTACTTGCTGTAGGAGGTGCCGCGCGGACAGCTGCTTGACCTTGACTGAACGCGAGGCGTGCGAGCGCCGTCTGGTGCGCAGGCTGACCGAGAGGCATGCAAGCTGTGCTCGAGTGCTCTGGCTCACCGGGAAGCGTGCGAGCTGTATGTTACACATGCTCACTGGGAAGCGGGCCCTTTGACTTCCATGGCCGCCTGTCTTGCTCGCATCCTCTCCATTAATGGCGCCCAAACCGCAGTTTAATTTGCTTTTTAAATATAGAACACTCATCGTAAACGTTTTAGTTAGAACACCCGTATGCAAACAGACAGCTTCCCCGCGAAGCCAAGAGAAATTGTGTCGAGCAGGATTTCTGCAGCTCTTGATCGCAATCGTTTTAGATAGAACACCCGTACGCAAAGTGAGAGTAGCGCATGATTTGTGCATCCCTTCAACGCAAACGGTTGTTTTGGATGACCCGTGTGCAACCACGTACAAACAATTTGGTAAGATTTGTGAATCCTTGTAACACTATGACTTGTCAAAATATGAAGCTAAAAATCACTAGCAGTATCTAATTTTTGCAACTAAAATTCAGTAATTAAGCATAGATTTCATTCATAGATTAAGCAGTCGTTCTTAATTTATACAAACAGTTCAATTCGACAGCTGAACCGACCAAACTTTTCCCCAATTGTTGCCAACCACGTACTGAAATAGCTAGTTCAATTATATATACTAGCTAATTTTAAGTACGTTGTACAGTTCCACCACATCTATAGTCAGATGAACTGAACAAAATAGCCCCTACCTAAATAATACTACTACTACTGCTGCGGAGGGGCATTCACTACTTCCGGTTGCCTCTCCTCTTCCGAGCGCGCTCAATAAGAGGCGGAGGAGGAGGAGCCTACCGACGAGCTGGGCAACCGCAATGCGGTGCCTGCCGCTAATGCAACTTCAGTGACGCTCACCTCGAACGCCCTCTGCCGCTCCAGACTACCCCTCTCGAAGCGGTGGTTCTCCTTGTAGATCTCCTAATTCCCCGCCTCTGAGACGGCGTGTGCCGAGGCCACTGCAGCGGTAAGGCTCTTTACGTGCTCGACGAGGCGCTCCCCCTCCTCCCGCAGGAACTCGGTGTAGCGCGCAAGGTCGCTGTCGCACGTGCGGGCATCCACCTCCGCCTCCTACCTTCGGGCGGCGGTGGCGGAGCGGGTGATGACCCCGGCGGTCGATGTCGGGCTGGAGGCCATGGCGGTGGACGACGGGGTGGGGGCCACGTCCACCACCTCCTGCCTTTGGGCCGCGGTGGCGGAGCGGGTGATGGACACAGTGGCCGGCAGTGGGGTAGCGGCCACGACGGCCATCTCCCGCCTTCGGGCTGCGGCGGCGGAGTGGGCGATGGCCCTAACATTCGATGGTGGTGTGGTGGCAACGACGGCCGGCAACAGCTGCCGACGGGAACCGGCGGCGAAGCGTATGGTGGGTGTTCCGCGCACACCCAATAGGGACGCCACGCGCACTACACTACACCGGGGACTGAATCGCCGCCGTGGTGTAGCCTCCCAGCTAGAGCTATCCTCTGATGACGGCGGAGTGGCTGAGCAACGACGCCGGACCGGTGCCATTGGCGAATGTGGGAGAAACAAACGAGATAAGCTACAACGATGGGGGGGGGGATGCGACGCAGGACTCGCCGACCGTGAGGGTTTTTATAGTAGGCCGGTAAGCATTGAGATTTTGGGGGATTTCACCTATTCGGACGAGAAGCTTGCGCGGGAACCTGCGAGGTTGCGCGGGAACGGGATCATCGACGATTCATTGGCGCTACCGTTTGGCAAAAAGAACGCCCCCGTGCGCTGCGCAAGCTTGTGCTGTAAGCCGTCTGCGGTAGCGGGGTGACAAGATGTGCGAGAGAAGGACGAAAGGCCACGTACTCATATGGTTAATAAAAAAAATGTTTGCGATTTAATTACGTACTATACCACCGTCCTGGTTTATAAGTATGATTTAACTAATAAAATACGAATGCATGCCGCTAAAGATTATATAGTTGGATTTGTATTTGAACATAGTTTCCAATTATATAATTTTTAAAACATGCGTTAACATTTTGCTGGTTAAATTTGAGGGCAAAATATGGCACAGAATATAATAGAGACTATAGACTAGACGAAGGTGGTACCACACGGCCGCTCTCTAGGCAGCGACGCAACTGTCGGCCGGCTTGTAGGCGACCATTTCCTGCGTGTACAACTGGTCTATGCGTGTGGTTGCTTGCGGTTCAAGTGGCCGCGGCGCACTCTGCTCGCGTCCCGCCGCGCGTGCTTTGCTCTCGCGTTCCTCGGGGTGCTCTGCCCTCGTCCATCCATGCGCACGATCACACACGTTTGTGTGCAAGCGGTTGCGCCGGTCGCGGTGCGACGATGCAGTTACCCGCTGCAAAAACTGTCATGCGAACGCGCCGAGAATCCACGCCGCCCGGCCCCCTTTTATTCCTATGGCCATTTACCTTCATATCTCATCTCACACGACACAATAAGCACACCCACGAGGACACATACAGAGAGGACATCCGACGGTTCCAATGTCGCTCCCCGTGGCTCCAATGGCGCTCCCAGCGGCCGATGACGACAATGGTCGGCAGTTCACCACGCATCACGTAGTGGACACCCACGTGAGGGGGAAGGCCCTCTCGGTGGTGTACACGAACGATCTGGTCTCGGTGGAGAGCTCCATCCAAACTATGGAGCAGTTCCTTGCTGAGGATAAGTACCGAGTGGTCGGTTTCGACCTCGAGTACACCATCGGTCGTGTCGGGTATGATCAGAAGGTTGCCGTCACCCAGTTGTGCATGCGACATGACGTCCTCGTCTACCACTTCCACCTTGCCACAAGGCCTTCCGAGCGTTTCTCTAGGTTTATCAGCAGCTCCGACTACAGTTTCGCTACGGTGGACACCACCAACGATCTAAAAGCGCTCAAGGTTTCAGATTTGAAATGCCCGAATCTTGTCAACATCCAGCACCACTACAAGGTCTGGGGAAGCGACAAAAGCAAACTAAACTCCCTGGTTGACCTCGCCTCGGCCATCATTGACCCCTAGTGATACGTCTCCAATGTATCTATAATTTTTGATTGCTCCATGTTATTATATTATCTGTTTTGGATGTTTAATGGGCTTTAATATGCACTTTTATATTATTTTTGGAACTAACTTACTAACCAAAGGCCGAGTGCAAATTGCTGTTTTTTTTGCCTATTTCAGTGTTTTAGAGAAAAGGAATATCAAACGGAATCCAAAAGGAATGAAACCTTCGCGAGGATCGTTTTTGGAACAAACGCAATCCAGGGGACTTGGAGTGGACGTGAAGGAAGCGACGAGGCGGCCACGAGGCAGGAGGGCGCGCCCAGGGGGGTAGGCACGCCCCCACCCTCGTGGGCCCCTCGTAGCTCCACTGACTTACATCTTTCGCCTATATATACTCATATACCCTGAAAACATCCAAGAGCATCACAAAACCCTATTTCCAACGCCGCAACCTTCTGTATCCGTGAGATCTCATCTTGGGGCCTTTTCCGGCGCTCCGTTGGAGGGGGAATCGACCATGGAGGGCTTCTACATCAACACCATAGCCTCTCCGATGATGTGTGAGTAGTTTACCACAGACCTTCGGGTCCATAGTTATTAGCTAGATGGCTTCTTCTCTCTCTTTGGATCTCAATACAAAGTTCTCCCCGATCTGCTTGGAGATCTATTCGATGTAATACTTTTTGTGGTGTGTTTGTCGAGATCCGATGAATTGTGGGTTTATGATCAAGATTATCTATGAAAAATATTTGGTTCTTCTCTGAATTCTTATATGCATGATTTGATATCTTTGCAAGTCTCTTAAAATTATCAGTTTGGTTTGGCCTACTAGATTGATCTTTCTTGCAATGGGAGAAGTGCTTAGCTTTGGGTTCAATCTTGCGGTGCTCGTTCCCAGTGAAAGAAAGGGAACCGATACGTATTGTATTGTTGCCATCGAGGATAAAAAGATGGGGTTTATATCATATTGCTTGAGTTTATCCCTCCACATCATGTCATCTTGCTTAATGTGTTACTCTGTTCTTATGAACATAATACTCTAGATGCATGCTGGATAACGGTCGATGTGTGGAGTAATAGTAGTAGATGCATAATCGTTTCGGTCTACTTGTCACGGACCTGATGCCTATATACATGATCATGCCTAGATATTCTCATAACTATGCGCTTTTCTATCAATTGCTCGGCGGTAATTTGTTCACCCACCGTAAAATATGCCTAGTGAAACCTATGTCCCCCGGGTCTATTTTCCATCATATCAATCTCCCGTCAACTAGCTATTTTTATCATAGTTTATTTTACAATCTTTACTTTTCAATCTATACAACGAAAATACCAAAAATATTTATCTTATTATCTTTATCAGATCTCACTTTTGCAAGTGACCGTGAAGGGATTGACAACCCCTTTATCGTGTTGGTTGCAAGGTTCTTAATTGTTTGTGCAGGTACTAGGGATTTGCGTGTAGTCTCCTACTGGATTGATACCTTGGGTCTAAAAAACTGAGGAAAATACTTACGCTACTTTACTGCATCACCCTTTCCTCTTAAAGGGAAAACCAACACATGCTCAAGAGGTAGCAAGAACGATTTCTGGCGCCGTTGCCGGGGAGATCTACACACAAGTCAAGACATACCAAGTACCCATCACAAACTCTTATCCCTCGCATTACATTATTTGCCATTCCCCTCTCGTTTTCCTCTCCCCCACTTCACCTTTGCCGTTTTATTCGCCCTTTTCTATCCGTCCCTTTTTGCCTACCTTTTTGTAAGCTCGCTCTTTGTGCGATTTGTTGCCATCATGTCTGAAACGGGGGAGGTTATCATGGATAATAGTAATAACGTGGGAAACTTTGATGCTTTTGATGATCCTCTTGAAAAATCTACTATTTTACACACTAAAAAGTTTCGGATCGGTAATGGTAATATTATTGGAAAAGGGGTTATTCAAGATTTCTTTACTTGTGCCGGTGCCTTGCCCACTATGGGTGGGTCTATTCTTCATAGAACTAGTAGCTTGCGGATGCAATATCCTTCCTCGTAGTTGAACTTGAAAGACAGTTTATTCATTTGCATCCTTGCATACAAAGGATTTTTCTAGAACTTTCCAATATTGAGCATTCTTCTGTTAAGCGAGCAGCTACTATCTTTTCGGCACATGAGTTTAGATTTATAATGAAAGAGGCCAATGAAATTTTTACGCATTATAGGGTGGATGCTGGTCGCCCTCCCATACAAGCTACCCTTTTTAATCAAGAAGACATAATGCGTTTACAATCTTTAGATCATGTTGCTTATAATGAAAACCTTAGAAAAAGGTTCCTACCGGTGTTCTAGTTGATAGGATTTCTGAACTTAATGATGATTTTCTATTCAGAACAATGGGTTAGGATTTTCTCTTGAGCAAAGGCTCATGACGGCCAAAAGAATACTTATAAGCATGAATTGGTTGTGCAATATGAGGGGCCAAAGGAGGAACCAATACCTCCCGAGCTTGATCTTGGGGAATTTTGTCCCATTAAATTTAGCCCTTTTGATTACTTTTGCCTGCCACAAAGAAAACTTGCTGCTAAACGTAGGGAGTATGAGATGAGTTTTCATGATTTTCCCTATCATTATAATACCTAGATATATTCTTGTTTTTATGCCTAGCTAGGTGCGTTAAACGATAGCTGTTGTTGGGAGGCAACCCACTTTTATTTTTCTTCCTTGCTTTTTGTTTCTGTTTATTAATAAATAATTCATCATGCTACTGCTATGATTGTGTTTTTGTGTTTTAACTAGTGTTTGTGCCAAGTAGAACCTTTGGGAAGACTTGGGTGAAGTCTTTGCGATCTTGTTGTAAAAAACAGAAACTTTTGCGCTCACGAGAATAGCGGACATTTTTACTGGAGATTGCTTTTAAGTTGATTTGTTTTGCAGATGATTAATAGGAAAATTCCGCATGTCCACCAATTTATTTCACAATTTTTAGAGTTACAGAAGTATTCGAAAGCTACAGATTACTACACACTATTCTGTTTTTGACAGATTTTGTTTTTTGTGTGTTGTTTGCTTATTTTGATGAATCTATGGCTAGTATCGGGGGGTATGAACCATAGAGAAGTTGGAATACATTAGGTTTAACACCAATATAAATAAATAATGAGTTCATTACAGTACCTTAAAGTGGTGGTTTGTTTTCTTATACTAACGGAGCTCACGATATTTTGTGTTAAGTTTTGTGTTGTGAAGTTTTCAAGTTTTTGGGTAAGGATTTGATGGACTATGGAATAAAGAGTGGCAAAAGCCTAAGCTTGGGGATGCCCAAGGCACCCCAAGGTAAAATTCAAGGACAACCAAAAGCCTAAGCTTGGGGATGCCCCGAGAAGGCATCCCCTCTTTCGTCTTCGTCTATCGGTAACTTTACTTGAGACTATATTTTTATTCACCACATGATATGTGTTTTGCTTGCAGCATCTTTTATGATTTGAGTCTTTGCTTTTTAGTTTACTACAATCATCCTTTCTGCACACACCTTTTGGGAGAGACACACATGAATCGGAATTTATTAGAATACTCTATGTGCTTTACTTACATCTTTTGAGCTAGATAATTTTGCTCTAGTGCTTCACTTATATCTTTTAGAGCACGGTGGTGGTTTTATTTTATAGAAATTATTGATCTCTCATGCTTCACTTATATTATTTTGGGAGTCGTTTAGAATAGCATGGCTATTTTCTTTGGCTATAAAATTAGTCCTAATATGATATGCATCCAAGATGGGTATAATAATTTTTTTCATATAAAGTGCATTGAATACTATGAGAAGTTTGATACTTGATGATCATTTTGAGATATGAGGATGGTGATATTAGAGTCATGCTAGTAGAGTAGTTGTGAATTTGAGAAATACTTGTGTTGAGGTTTGCAAGTCCCGTAGCATGCACGTATGGTAACCGTTGTGTGACAAATTTGAAGCATGAGGTATTTCTTTGATTGTCATCCTTTGTGTGGAGGTCGGGATCGCACGATGGTTAACTCCTAGCAACCCTTCCACTAGGAGCATGCGTGTAGTACTTTGTTTTGATGACCTATAGATTTTTGCAATAAGTATGTGAGTTCTTTATGACGAATGTTGAGTCCATGGATTATACGCACTATCACCCTTCCACTATTGCTAGCCTCTCTAGTGCCGCGCAACTTTCGCTGGTACCATACACCGACCATATACCTTCCTCAAAACATCCACCATACCTACCTATTATGGCATTTCCATAGACATTCCGATATATATTGCCATGCAACTTTCCATCGTTCTGTTTATTATGACACGTTTCAGCATTGTCATATTGGCTTGCATGATCATGTAGTTGATATCGTATTTATTGCAAGGCCACCATGCATGATTTTTCATACATGTCACTCTTGATTCATTACCTATTCCGGTACACCGCCGGAGGCATCCATATAGAGTCATATTTTGTTCTAGTATCGAGTTGTAATCTTTGAGTTGTAATTTAATAGAAGTGTGATGATCATCATTATTAGAGCATTGTCCCGAAAAAGGCCAAAAAAAGAAAGGACAAATAAAAAAAGGGAGAATGGCCAAATAAAGAAAAGAAAGGCAAAATAAAAAAGGAGAAAGAAAAAAAAGAAGAAAAAGGGGATAATGCTACTATCTTTTTTCCACACTTGTGCTTCAAATTAGCACCATGATCTTTATGATAGAGAGTCTCTTATTTTTGTCACTTTCATATACTAGTGGGAATTTTTCATTATAGAACTTGGCTTGTATATTCCAACAATGGGCTTCCTCAAATGCCCTAGGTCTTCGTGAGCAAGCAAGTTGGATGTACACCCACTTAGTTTCTTTTGAGGAGCTTTCATACATTTATAGCTCTAGTGCATCTGTTGCTTGGCTATCCCTACTCACTCAAATTGATATCTATTGTTGGGCATCTCCATAGCCCGTTGATACGCTTAGTTGATGTTAGACCATCTTCCTCTTTTTTGTCTTCTCCAAAGCCACCATTCTATTCCACCTATAGTACCATGTCCGTGGCTCACGCTCTTGTATTGCGTGAAAGTTGAAAACGTTTGGAAAAATTAAAGTATGAAACAATTGCTTGGCTGAAACTGGGGTTGTGCATGATTTGGGTATTTTGTGTGACAAAGATGGAGCATAGCCAAACTATATGATTTTGTAGGGATTAACTTTCTTTGGCCATGTTATTTTGAGAAGACATGATTACTTTGTTAGTATGCTTGAAGTATTATTATTCTTATGTCAATATTAAACTTTTGTCTTGAATCTTTTGGATCTGAACATTCATGCAACAATAAAGAGAATTACATTAAATTATGTTAGGTAGCATTCCACATCAAAAATTCTGTTTTTATCATTTACCTACTCGAGGACGAGCAGGAATTAAGCTTGGGGATGCTTGATACGTCTCCAACGTATCTATAATTTTTGATTGTTCCATGCTATTATATTATCGGTTTTCGATATTTAATGGGCTTTAATATGCACATTTATATTATTTTTGGGACTGACTTACTAACCAAAGGCCTAGTGCAAATTGCTGTTTTTTGCCTATTTCTGTGTTTCGTAGAAAAGGAATATCAAACGGAATTAAACCTTCGCGAGGATCATTTTTGGAACAAACGCAATCCAGGAGACTTGGAGTGGACGTCAAGGAAGCGACGAGGCGGCCACGAGGCAGGAGAGCGCGCCTAGGGGGGTAGGCGTGCCCAAATCCTCGTGGGCCCCTCGTAGCTCCACCGGCCTTCTTCTTTCGCCTATATATACTCGTGTACCCTAAAAATATCCTAGAGCATCACGAAACCCTATTTCCACCGTCGCAACCTTCTGTACCCGTGAGATCCCATCTTGGGGCCTTTTCTGGTGCTCTGCCGGAGGGGGAATCGATCACGGAGGGCTTCTACATCAACACCATAGCCTCTCCGATGATGTGTGATTAGTTTACCATAGACCTTTGGGTCCATAGTTATTAGCTAGATGGCTTCTTCTCTCTCTTTGGATCTCAATACAAAGTTCTCCTCGATCTTCTTGGAGATATATTCGATGTAATACTTTTTGCGGTGTGTTTGTTAAGATCCGATGAATTGTGGGTTTATGATCAAGATTACCTATGAACAATATTTGGTTCTTCTCTGAATTCTTATATGCATGATTTGATATCTTTGCAAGTCTCTTCGAATTATCAGTTTGGTTTGGCCTACTAGATTGATCTTTCTTGTAATGGGATAAGTGCTTAGCTTTGGGTTCAATCTTGCGGTGTTCGATCCGAGTGACAAAAAGGGAACCGATACGTATTGTATTGTTGCCATCGAGGATAAAAAGATGGGGTTTATATCATATTGCTTGAGTTTATCCCTCTACATCATGTCATCTTGCTTAATGCGTTACTCTGTTCCTATGAACTTAATACTCTAGATGCATGCTGGATAGTGGTCGATGTGTGGAGTAATAGTAGTAGATGCAGAATCATTTCGGTCTACTTGTCACGGACGTGATGCCAATATACATGATCATGCCTAGATATTCTCATAACTATGCGCTTTTCTATCAATTGCTCGACAGTAGTTAGTTCACCGACCGTAAAATATGCTATCTCGAGAGAAGCCACTAGTGAAGCATATGGCCCCCGGGTCTATTTTCCGTCATATCAATCACCCGTCAACTAGCTATTTTTATCGTATTTTATTTTGCAATCTTTACTTTTCAATCTATACAACAAAAATACCAAAAATATTGATCTTATTCTTAATTGTTTATGCAAGTACTAGGGATTTGCGTGTAGTCTCCTACTGGATTGATACCTTTGTTCTAAAAAACTAAGGGGAATACTTACGCTACTTTGCTGCATCACCCTTTCCTCTTCAAGGGAAAACCAACGCATGCTTAAGATGTAGCAAGAAGGAATTCTGGCACCGTTGCCGAGGAGATCTACGCACAAGTCAAGACATACCAAGTACCCATCACAAACTCTTATCCCTCGCATTACATTATTTGCCATTCACCTCTCGTTTTCCTCTCCCCCACTTCACCTTTGCCGTTTTATTCGCCCATTTCCGCCCGTCTCTTTTTGCCTACCTTTTTGTAAGCTCACTCTTTGTGCGATTTGTTGCCATCATGTCTGAAACGGGGAAGGTTATCATTGATAATAGTAATAACGTGGGAAACTTTGATGCTTTTGATGATCCTCTTGAAAAACCTACTATCTTACACATTAAAAAGTTTCGGATCGGTAGTGGTAATATTATTGGAAAATGGGTTATTCAAGATTTCTTTACTTGTGCCAGTGCCTTGCCCACTATGGGTGGGTCTATTCATCATAGAACTAGTCTTGCGGATGCAATATCCTTGCTCGTAATTGAACTTGAAAGACCGTTTATTCATTTGCATCCTTGCATACAGAGGATTTTTCTAGAATTTTCCAATATTGAGCATTCTTCTGTTAAGCGAGTAGCTACTATCTTTTTGGCACATGAGTTCAGATTTATAATGAAAGAGGCCAAAGAAATTTTTACGCATTATAGGGTGGACGCTGGTCGCCCTCCCATAGAAGCCTATCCTTTTGAATCAAGAAGACATAATGCGTTTACGATCTAAGATCATGTTGCTTATAATGAAAACCTTAGAAAAAAGGTTCCGACCGATGTTTTAGTTGATAGGATTTCTGAACTTAATGATGATTTTGCTATTCAGAACAACGGGTTAGGATTTTCTCTTGAGCAAATGCTCATGACATTCTGCCAAAAGAATGCTTATAACGATGAATTGGTTGTGCAATATGAGGGGCCAAAGGAGGAACCAATACCTCCCGAGCTTGATCTTGGGGACTTTTGTCCCATTAAATTTAGCCCTTTTGATTACTTTCGCCTACCACAAAGAAAACTTGCTGCTGAACGTAGGGAGTATGAGATGAGTTTTCGCGATTTTCCCTATCATTATAATACCTAGATCTATTCTTGTTTTTATGCCTAGCTAGGGGCGTTAAACGATAGAGCTTGTTGGGAGGCAACCCAATTTTATTTTTGTTTCTTGCTTTTTGTTTCTATTTATTAATAAATAATTCATCATGCTACTGCTATGATTGTGTTTTTGTGTTTTAATTAGTATTTGTGCCAAGTACAACCTTTGTGAAGACTTGGGTGAAGTCTTTGCGATCTTGCTGTAAAAACAGAAACTTTAGCGCTCACGAGAATAGCTACCATTTTTTTACTGGAGAGTGCTTTTAAGTTGATTCATTTTGCAGATGATTAATAGGAAAATTCCGCACGTCCACCAATTTATTTCAGAATTTTTAGAGTTCCATAAGTATTCGAAAGTTACAGATTACTACAGACTGTTCTGTTTTTGACAGATTCTGTTTTTCGTGTTTTTTTTTGCTTATTTTGATGAATCTATGGCTAGTATCGGGGGGTATGAACCATAGAGAAGTTGGAATACATTCGGTTTAACACCAATACAAATAAATAATGAGTTCATTACAGTACCTTAAAGTGGTGGTTTGTTTTCTTATACTAACAGAGCTCACGATATTTTTGTTAAGTTTTGTGTTGTGAAGTTTTCAAGTTTTTGGGTAAGGATTTGATGGACTATGGAATAAAGAGTGGCAAGAGCCTAAGCTTGGGGATGCCCAAGGCACCCCAAGGTAAAATTCAAGGACAACCAAAAGCCTAAGCTTGGGGATGCCCCGTGAAGGCATCCCCTCTTTCGTCTTCGTCTATCGGTAACTTTTACTTGAGACCATATTTTTATTCACCACATGATATGTGTTTTGCTTGGAGCGTCTTGTATGATTTGAGTCTTTGCTTTTTAGTTTACCACAATCATCCTTGCTGCACACACCTTTTGGGAGAGACACACATGAATCGGAATTTATTAAAATACTCTATGTGCTTCACTTATATCTTTTGAGCTAGATAATTTTGCTCTAGTGCTTCACTTATATCTTTTAGAGCACGGTGGTGGTTTTATTTTATAGAAATTATTGATCCCTCATGCTTCACTAATATTATTTTGAGAGTCCTTTAGAACATCATGGTAATTTTCTTTGGCTATAAAATTAGTCCTAATATGATAGGCATCCAAGATGGGTATAATAAAAACTTTCATATAAAGTGCGTTGAATACTATGAGAAGTTTGATACATGATGATAATTTTGAGATATGAGGATGGTGATATTAGAGTCATGCTAGTAGAGTAGTTGTGAATTTGAGAAATACTTGTGTTGAGGTTTGCAAGTCCCGTAGCATGCATGTATGGTAACAGCTGTGTGACAAAATTGAAGCATCAGGTATTTCTTTGATTGTCATCCTTTGTGTGGAGGTCGGGATCGCGCGATGGTTAACTCCTACCAACCCTTGCCCTAGGAGCATGTGTGTAGTACTTTGTTTTGATGACTTCTAGATTTTTGCAATAAGTATGTGAGTTCTTTATGACGAATGTTGAGTCCATGGATTATACACACTCTCACCCTTCCACCATTGCTAGCCTCTCTAGTGCCGCGCAACTTTCGCCGGTACCATACACCCACCATATACCTTCCTCAAAACAGCCACCATACCTACCTATTATGGCATTTCCATAGCCATTTCGAGATATATTGCCATGCAACTTTCCACCGTTCAGTTTATTATGACTCGTTTCATCATTGTCATATTGCCTTGCATGACCATGTAGTTGACTTCGTATTTGTGGCAAGGTCACCATGCATGATTTTTCATACATGTCACTCTTGATTCATTGCCTATTCCGGTACACCGCCGGAGGCATCCATATAGAGTCATATTTTGTTCTAGTATCAAGTTGTAATCTTTGAGTTGTAATTAAATAGAAGTGTGATGATCATCATTATTAGAGCATTGTCCCAAAAAAAGAAAGGCCAAAAAAAGAAAGGCCAAATAAAAAAGAGAGAAAGGCCAAAAAAGAGAGAAAGAAAGGCCAAATAAGAAAAAAGAGAAAGAAAAAAGAAAAGAAAAAAGGGGACAATGCTACTATCTTTTTTCCACACTTGTGCTTGGAAGTAGCACCATGATCTTTATGATAGAGAGTCTCTTATTTTTGTCACTTTCATATACTAGTGGGAATTTTTCATTATAGAACTTGGCTTGTATATTCCAACAATGGGCTTCCTCAAATGCCCTCGGTCTTCGTGAGAAAGCAAATTGGATGCACACCCACTTAGTTTATTTTGTTGAGCTTTCATACATTTATAGCTCTAGTGCATCCGTTGCATGGCAATCCGTACTCACTCACATTGATATCTATTGATGGGTATCTCCATAGCCCATTGATACGCCTAGTTGAGTGAGACCATGTTCCTCTTTTTTGTCTTCTCCACAACCACCATTCTATTCCACCTATAGTACTATGTCCATGGCTCACGCTCATGTATTGCATGAAAGTTGAAAAAGTTTGAAAAGCAATTAAAGTATGAAATAATTGCTTGGCTGAAACCCGGGGTTGTGCATGATTTGGGTATTGTCAGGACCGGGATTTCGGGGTATAAAATTCCCAAAATTCGGACCTTGTGCTCACCAGCCCCAGGATTACTGTTAGCTGATGAGGCACCAACTGGTTACAGAAATTCCAAGCAAAAGACAAAATATGTAGTACAAGACCATTCTGGCCTTTAGGTACAACATGGGGTTTCTAGTGGATGATGGCGGAAGTGGTTGTGATACGTCGGCGTCTGTGGGACTCCATTTCCCACGGGAACAGCTGACCGGGATAACACCTATCTTCGCGGGACTGCTCACTCCAAAGTGTAGGCTCCGGGGTGGCATGACGCCGTTCCTTCCCACGCAAGGAATCTGGCCAAGACAATAGCCAGGGACAAGCCAGTGAGTACTTTGAATGTACTCGCAAACATTTTCAGCATGGGTGAAATAAAATCATGCTCGCATATATATTATGATCACGGTGTTAAATCTGATATAACTGTTGTGATGCATGCAAAACGATTGTATGGACATAAGACTACGCATATGCATTTAGGGAGATATAAAAAAATAAAAATAAAAATAAAGGAGGACGAAAAACATGCCGCCGTCGGGCGTCTGAGCGACACCGCGTAAAGGGCTTAGAAAAAGAGAAGAAAGCAATAAAATGCCACAGTCGGACGTCTGAGCGACATCACAGAAAGAGCTTTGTAAATAAAAAGAATGCCATAGTCGTACGTCTGAGCGACATCACAGAAAGGGCTTTGTAAATAAGAAGAATGCCATAGTCGGACGTCTGAGCGACATCACAGAAAGGGCTTTATAAATAAGAAGAATGCCACAGTCGGACGTCTGAGCGACATCACAAAAAGGGCTTTGTAAATAAGAAGAATGCCACAGTCTGACGTCTGAGCGACATCACAGAAAGGGCTTTGTAAATAAAAAGATGAGTAATAGTGAATATCCAGGAGGTAAACCCGTCCCAGGGATACTCCTTGTCTCAAATAAGATGATAGGTTAGTTCATAATAATTATGAATCACAATCACTACCTGTCACAGGTCATTATTAATATTCTGGTTTAAATAGATTTCTCCTCCGAAGACCGACACTCGACCCATCCCAGACTGTAGTCCTTAACCATGGACACGGCTATTCTAATAGGTTTTATACCTCTGCAGGGGGTTGATAACCCTCAACCGTAAGGGATCGAGATAGTCTTCGTGGGTAAGAATAACCCAATTTATAGATTCGACACACGGGGAGCCAAAGAGTATTTATAAGCTTTAACAGTTGAGTTGTCAATTCAACCGCACCTGAAATATACTTACTTGCAACAAAAGATAAGTGGTAACGGTGGTATGATAGTGATAGTTGTAATAGTAAAAGTAAACAGCAAAGGTAAACAGCAAAAGTAACAGCTAGTAACCAGCAGGATTTAAAACACTGTAGGCTAGGGAGATGGATGGTTGGGCGCTGCATGGATGAGATATATCATGAATCTAACTTGGGGCAAGGCACATAGAAAAGTAATGATCATCTAGGCAAATATCAAACATTAGGCATGTATCCCACAGGTAGTTGTACGTGCTTGCAATAAGAACTTGCACAACATCTTTTGTCCTACCATCCCGCTACGAACGGGGCCAAAAGGAACTTATGGAGATTAAGGTGCTCCTGTCAAAGAGCACCGGAACAAAGCAATGAACTCAATGGATACATGTAATCCTCAAATTATGGACCATCCCCTTTGGTGTCCCAAGCTGTCACTTTTGGGATCGCCGGTTCCGGACCGTAATAGGTGCAAACAACTCATAGATAGGATCAAGAACACAAATATATTCATGCAAACACATAGGGTTCAGATCTGAAATCATGGCACTCGGGCCCTAAGTGACAAGCATTAAGAGTAACAAGTTGAAGCAAAGATGATAAACACCATAGTAGATGATAGGCAACATGCCCCCAACAATCTGATAAACTATTACAAGATCTAACTCATCCAATCCCAACCATCCCCTTTGCCTACAGCAGGGAATTACTCACACATGGAAGGAGAAGCCATGGAGGGAGGATGGAGTGGTGATGATGATGACGATGGCGACGATCTCCCCTCTCCGGAGGCCAAATCAGCCTCCAGATTAGCCCTCCTGACGAAGAACAGAGGGTGGCGGCGGCTCCGCGACGGAAACTGGGAAAACGACCTCTGTTCTGGGGTTTCCTCGTCACGGGCTAAATACGGGTCAAAGTAGGGCACCAGAGGAGGTGGGAGCAGCCCAGGCGGCCTGGCCAGGCGGCCAGGGGTGGGGCCGCCTAGGCAGGGCGCCTGGAGCCCCCCTGGCTCCCCTCTGGCCCCTCTTCTGACACAAGGTTCCTTTGGGTGCGTGGATTTTCTGTGATTTTTCGTGGAATTTTCTGAGACACCTAAAAATCCGTTTTCCTGCACACAATAAAACCATACAGGCAGCTCTGCTGAAAACAGTGTCAGTCCGGGTTAGTTTAGTTCAAATCATGCAAGAATGAGGTCAAAACAATAGCAAAAGTGTTTGGAAAAGTAGATACGTTTGAGACGTATCAGGGGTGTACTCTTTACCCACGAATAACAGATTTTCTATAGTCCTTCTGGACTAATTCCGTCTGCGGCCTTTTAATTTGAAGACACACCTGGTTGCACACACCAGCTTAACTTACTGGTGTCTGGAATCACCCACGACACTAGTTTGGGGAGGCTACAACCTCGACTAGCATGGGATCACAACAATTTATAACGCGCGCGAGAAAACTGGGGACGCTATCCCCTTCGGCTACAACCAAAACACCCATGCCCCCGGACCAGGTGGCCTGCCTACCGGATGCAGCCGGTATCTTCCACCGTGGCCTCTCTGTACGGTGTGTGATAAAACAGGGATCGACAAATCTACTGAACCGCACCCTACCTGTAGCAGGGACACATGGTAGTACGAAACAAGTATGGGGTTTACCAGAGCAAGACTCGATCTATGGTCGACTCAGGAGCTTCATGTATTCTCTGCATGGTTAGTGACACAAAGCTCTCATGGTTCTTGGACAGGGTCACACCCCTCATGCTACATGCTGCCTAACTGCACATCCTCGTCTCAACGAGATGTCAGTCAGTGGTCGGTTCACCGAACCACATCCTTCCTTCGGACTCCATCTGAACTATCACCAGGCATATGTGGCATGAGGAGGGGTGGCTGTCACCGATATTACCAACATGACAGAAAAGATCTATCACCACAAGTAGATATGCAAGAGTAAGATTTCCACATGAAATAATGATGCTTCATTATGGCATGTTAATGGAGTTTGAGTTATAGCAAACAACACACAAAGTGTGTTATCACTGGGTTCAAGATGCTTGCCTACAAGTAGAGGGGAGGAGAAAAGCATTCCAAGAGTTTTGGAAGTTTTCTCCCTCTTCAAAATCCTAAAAGAATAAAAAGGAAATCAATACATAGACTTAGAACACCCTCAAAAAGTTGTCTGGAAAATTTTCATATAAATATGAAAATAAACTAGACAATATTTGGGGAACAACAGAAAAAGAATGAAATCATTTGGAGCTATGGTTAAAAAGTTAAAGCCAGTCAAAGTTCTGGTCAAATCTGATTTTTAAATTAAAACAAAAAAGAAAACGTTTTGGTTAAGAATACGCTTTCGAGCTAGGGAATACGTACTTCGCGTTTTACGCCTCCACTTAAAAATGCGAGGTGGCGACTCTGGGTCACTGACAGTGGGCCCAGAGGGTCCACTGGTCAGGTTTGACCAGTCTTTCCCCCCTCCTCTTCTTCTGCCCGAATGGGAGCGGGGCTCCGGCGATCATCGCCGGTGAACCAGGGCTCCTCGAGGGTCACTGAGTGCGGGAATGGACCCGCGGGGTTGGTGCGGTCCTCCTGGTAGTCGATTGGTCGGAGGGGGCGAAGGGAGTCGCCGGCGGCGAGCTCCGCGGCGGAGGAAGCTTCAGGTGAGTTTGGGGCTTCGCTATACGGTGGCTCCCGAGCTTGTTTGAGGTGATGGGTGGCTTCGCAGGGTCGAGGGGAAGGCGACGGTGGTGCTGGAAGGGCGGAGGAGGCTCTGGTGGCGTCGGATTGCTCGAGGCAGAGGCGGCGGCAGTGTTCGCCGGAGATGGAGAAGGGAGCTTCCCGGGGGCGATTGGCTGCCACGGGGCTGCTCTGCGAGGTGCCTAGGGAGGGTATGCTGCTGCGGAGAGGCTCGGGCGCCTTTAAATAGGCAAGTCATGGCGGTTCAGCGGCGGCAGTGGATAAGCTCGCCGGCGACCGTCGCTCTGTTGCAGCAGGGGGACGTGGCGGCGACGAGCGCTAGCGGACGGCCTGCGGATGAGCTCGCACTGCTCCGAGGGGGCAGCTGGCGAGCGCGCGCGGCTTGGGCGGCGCCGACCGTGGTAGAGAGCCACTGTGCTCGCCGGCGTGCCGCCAAAAGCGCTCTGACAGCGGCGCTGTGGCGACCCAGGGGCGGCTTGGCGTTTCCTCGAGTGCGTATAAGGCTGGGCGTGGCTCTGGGAGTGGGTTGGGGCCAGGGGCGCGACGCGGCGGCCCGAGCGCACGCACATGCAAAACGCGCGCTCTGGGTGCGTCCAGAGCACGCATGCAACGTGCTCGGCGTTATGCCAAGGCATGCAAATGAGCTCCAAACTGCAAGTGGGTCAGCAGGGTTAGGCTAAAGGTTGGGACAAAGCTAGGGGACATGCTGGCTTAGGCAGGAGATCAAGTTCATAATATGAACCAGAAGCTAAGCCCAATATGGTCATGCACTCAGGGTGTTTGACAAAATGCCAGGGGCATCTAGCCAGCTCTTGGGGTGGCCAAATTTACCAGATGGATGTCTCCTTAGATGAGTAAGAAGGTGTTGAGGTTAGTTTATCAAAAGCAAAAACTTGTTAGTGCAAGTTTTGCAAGATTTCAGTTCTGGACAGAAAATGCACAACACTATTCCATGAACCAAACTTATTCCAATAGGCCCACTCTTCTGGACTTAAGGGTTTTGCAAGAGAGACTGTCAGCATGAGGAAGCTCAAAGGCATTGGGGCAAAATAGACTAAGGTTGCAGTGTAAATCACCAAACTGAACCAGAATGGAAAAGAGGTTGTTTCACTCAAACTTCCAAAAGACCAAGATGGGTTTTTGCATAAAGATGGATAACATACTGCTATGAACATCCCATAATTTTGGTGGAAGCATCAAAGGAATATTTAAAGGGGTTGTAGTGCAATATGGCCTACTGAACCAGATTGGCAAACATGCTGTGGAGCTCAAAATATTCAATGAAATAATTATATTCTTGCACAAAAGTGATCTAGTAGCATTACTAGACATCTCCAACTTTTGGTTGAAATTATAAATAAATTTATCAATATGCTGCAGAACAAAGGCGGACTTAAAACTAGGTTTAATCATATATATAGAGAAGTAAATTATGGAGACCAATATATAATTAATCCTGTTGATATGAGCAAGGTTTTTAAAGGATGCAGAAGAGAATCTAATATTAGCTGGAAAGTTTTCACTATTGGCAAAATTTCAACATAACATAACCAGACAGGTTCTGGAAACCAAGGGACATATAGCAAAAGGCAAAATTTTAATTTACTGGCAAAAATTTATTTAATAAAACATTGCTAAATTTTTGGGGTGTTACAGGTATTTTGTGTGACGATGATGGAGCATTGCCAAACTATATGATTTTGTAAGGATGAACTTTCTTTGTCCATGTTATTTTGAGAAGACATGATTACTTTCTTAGTATGCTTGAAGTATTATTATTCCTATGTCAATATTAAACTTTGTCTCGAATCTCTCGAATCTGAACATTCACGCCACAATAAAGAGAATTACATTGAAAATTATGTTAGGTAGCATTCCACATCAAAAATTCTGTTTTTATCATTTACCTACTCGAGGACGAGCAGGAATTAAGTTTGGGGATGCTTGATACGTCTCCAACGTATCTATAATTTTTGATTGTTCCATGCTATTATATTATCAGTTTTGGATGTTTAATGGGCTTTAATATGCACTTTTATATTATTTTTGGGACTAACCAACTAACCAAAGGCCCAGCGCAACTTGCTGTTTTTGCCTATTTCATTGTTTCGAAGAAAAGGAATATCAAACGGAATCTAAACGGAATGAAACCTTCGCGAAGATCGTTTTTGGAACAAACACAATCCAGGAGACTTGGAGTGGACGTCAAGGAAGCGACGAGGCAGCAACGAGGCAGGAGGGCATGCCTAGCGGGGGGGGGGGGGGGGGGGGGGG
>LR738715.1:823268626-823281661 GCA_902687465.1 Secale cereale
GGGGGGGGGTAGGCGCGCCCCACCGTCGTGGGCCCCTCGTTGCTCCACTGACCTACTTCTTTCGCCTATATATACTCATATACCCTGAAAACATCCTAGAGCATCACGAAACCCTATTTCCACCGCCGCAACCTTTTGTACCCGTGAGATCCCATCATGGGCCTTTTTTGGCACTCCGCTGGAGGGGGAATCGATCACGGAGGGCTTCTACATCAACACCATTGCCTCTCCGATGATGTGTGAGTAGTTTACCACATACCTTCGGGTCCATATTTTTGGTATTTTTGGTATAAGAACAGAAAGTAAATGAAGCAAATAAGCAACGGTGAGAGAAATCGAAGGTAAAGTAATGTGATAAAGATAGGCCCGGGGGCCATAGGTTTCACTAGTGGCTTCTCTCATGATAGCAGAATTCTATGGTGGGTGAACAAATTACTGTCGAGCAATTGATAGAAAAGCGCATAGCTATGAGAATATCTAGGCATGATCATTATATATAGGCATCACGTCCGTGACAAGTAGACCGAACCAATTCTGCATCTACTATTATTACTCCACACATCGACCGCTATCCAGCATGCATCTAGAGTATTAAGTTCATAAGAACAGAGTAATGCTTTAAGAAAGATGACATAATGTAGAGGGATAAACTCAAGCAATATGATATACACCCCATCTTTTTATCATCGATGGCAACAATACAATACGTGCCTTGCTGCCCCTGCTATCAGGGAAAGGACACCGCAAGATTGAACCCAAAGCCAAGCACTTCTCCCATTGCAAGAACTATAGATCTAGTAGGCGAAACCAAACCAATAATTCGAAGAGACTTGCAAGGATATTATAATCATACATAAAAGATTTCAGAAAAGAATCAAATATTGTTCATAGATAATCTTGATCATAAACCCACAATTCATCGGATCTCTACAAACACACCGCAAAAAGATTACATCGAATAGATCTCCTCGAAGATCGAGGAGAACTTTGTATTGAGATCCAAAAAGGGAGAAGAAGCCATCTAGCTAATAACTATGGACCCAAAGGTCTGTGGTAAACTACTCACAACTCATTGGGGAGGCTATGGTGTTGATGTAGAAGCACTCCGTGGTAGATCCCCCCTCCGGCGGAGCTCCGGAACAGGCCCCAAGATGGGATCTCACGGGAACAGAAGGTTGTGGCGGTGGAATTAGGGTTGTCTCTGTTGCCTCGATGTTTTCAGAGTACATGGATATATATAGGAGGAAGGAGGGCATCGAGGGAGCCAGAGGGGGCCCACGAGGGTGGGGGGCGCGCCCTGGACCCTCGTGGCCACCTCTCTTGTTCTCTCGCGTGTACTCCAAGTCTTCTGGGTATATATGATTCCAAAACTAACTCTCCCAAAGGTTTCATTGCGTTTGGACTCCGTTTGATATTCCTTTTCTGCGAAATACTGAAATAGGCAAAAAACAGCAATTTGCACTGGGCCTTGGGTTAGTAGGTTAGTCCCAAAAATAATATAAAAGTGTATAATAAAGCCCATTAAACATCCTAAATAGAATATATAATAACATGGAACAATAAAAAAATATAGATACATTGGAGACGTATTAAGCATCCCCAAGCTTAATTCCTGCTCGTCCTCGAGTAGGTAAATGATAAAAACAGAATTTTTGATGTGGAATGCTAACTAACATAATTCTCAATGTAATTCTCTTTGTTGTGGCATGAATGTTCAGATCCGAAAGATTCAAGATAAAAGTTTATATTGACATAAGAATAATAACACTTCAAGCATACTAACAAAGCAATCATGTCTTCTCAAAATAACATGGCCAAATAAAGTTCATCCGTACAAAATCATATAGTTAGGCTATGCTCCATCTTCGTCACACAAAATATTCCAATCATGCACAACCCCGGTTTTATCCAAGCACTTGTTTCATAATTTTTTTTCAAACTCTTTCAACTTTCACGCAATATATGAGCGTGAGCCATGGACATAGCACTATGTGGAATAGAATGGTAGTTGTGGAGAAGACAAAAAGAGGAAGATGGTATCACATCAACTAGGCGTACCGATGGGCTATGGAGATGCCCATCAATAGATATCCATGTGAGTGAGTAGGGATTGCCATGCAACGGATGCACTAGAGCTATAAATGTATGAAAGCACAACAAGAGAAACTAAGTATGTGTGCATCCAACTTACTTGCTCACGAAGACCTAGGGCATTTGAGGAAGCCCATCGTTGGAATATACAAGCCAAGTTCTATAATGAAAATTCCTACTAGTATATTGTCAGGACCGGTCCTTCAGTAAAATAATTACCGGAAGACCGACCTTTTTATTAAACCAGCGAGGAATATTATTACCTGCTGGCAGACAAATCCTTGATACAGAATTCCAGTACACTGAATATTATACAAGGTTGAGCTGGGGTTGCTCAACAATTTTATTACAAGCGCGCCAATATAGTACATAAAGGCGAATATGGCACAAGGCAGGGTGGCATACTACTAACTCGTAATAAAAGGTGGTGGATAAGTCACAGTGAAGTGGGTGAGGTGACTCCGATATATTACAGTTCATCGAGTGTTGGAGTGAGACTCGATGAATTTATTTGGTGGTAGGCGGAATCGGTTATAAAACAGTGATCAACTCTAGGATCGCAATCGACTGACTAGGACTCCACTAGATGTCGGACTCGCTATCGAACTCTTCATCCATGAGATCGCCTTCGTCCACATCTGGCCAAATCAACAAGCCAGGCGAGTACTTTGAATGTACTCGCAAGACAGTTCGGACTTAAGATATAACAAATGTCAACATGATGCATATGAGTATTCCAGCAAAAAAAAAGCGACCGGAATAAAATATTAATGTGCTGTATGCAACGATAGAAGTCGGGCGGTAATCCTCCCGAAATCCATAAGATAAATAGAAGGAGACCAAACGAGTGTCTGAGTGACGCCTCGTAAGAAAATAATAAATGATAGCAGGCCACAGTCGGGCGTCTGAGCGACACCACATAAAGGGCTTATAGCAAAAATAAAGAACAAGAATGCCTCAGTCGGACGTCTGAGCGACATCGCATAAAGGGCTTATAAATAAAAAGAATGCCACAGTCGGACGTCTGAGCGACATCACATAAAGGGCTTATAAATAAAAAGAATGCCACAGTCGGACGTCTGAGCGACATCACCTAAAGGGCTCATAAATAAAAATAATGCCACAGTCGGACGTCTGAGCGACATCACATAAAGGGCTTATAAATAAAAACAATTCCACAGTCGGACGTCTGAGTGACATCACCTAAAGGGCTCATAAATAAAAAGAATGCCATAGTCGGACGTCTGAGCGACATCACCTAATGGGCTCATAAATAAAAAGAATGCCACAGTCGGACGTCTGAGCGACATCACATAAAGGGCTTATAAATAACAATAGTATAATGATGAAATACTTCTGGAAGTAAATCAATACAGAGATAGTTGGTGAGTTCATCTACCAAATGAACTTGACGAAAACACTACTCTGGTTACCAACAAGAATTTACTAGAGACGGTCACCGGGTTGACATGAAGATTGACCCTAGGCCATAAACGTGGCTACTGAAGGAATTTAACTCTGCAGAGCTTGTACTATTAACTCATAGCCAACGGATTCTACTAGCCATGGGGACTAGTTCCGTCTACGGTGTTTTAATAGATACCCAACTAACCAGTACACACCCGTTTCACATCCTGCTGTCCGGAATCAACCGCGACAACATTCACGAAAAACTTTAAGGCGGGGAGGCTACAACCTCGAATAGCATGGGATCAAATTTATATATGCGCGCTCTAAGGGGTGCCCCCCTCTCGGTCCCAACCGGAAACACCCATGCCCCCTGACCGGATGATGGGCTTTAATCCAGGGCCATGGAACCCTCATCCCGGCCCCTCTACTTGGTGTGTACTCGGGAAGTGGTTTACAACTGACTAGACCGTAATCTCAACAGACGGCCTATGATAGTACCAAAAAGGAGATGAACGGAATCACGACATAATCTCCGTTGATACTGAGCTAACCAACTACTGGCATGCTCCAACAATACCAGCATTCCACCCATCATGTCACCACATGATCGAGGTGGTTCAAACATTATCATTCGGGGCTCACCCGAAGCTTGTTTGCATGTAATATAACCATACACATATGCTTATATGACCATGCTTATGAAAAGAACTACTCGAGCAAACATGCAACACACTCATCATATCAAAGGTTCAAACATGCTTGCCTGGTTCTGAGAAGTCGGAGTCTAACTCGGTGTGATTCGCGGCTCTGTCACGTCTTTCGGTATCTATGTATTCAAACAAATGTATACTAACATAAATGCCACGCGTGCAAATAAAGTTGCTCCAAAATTTTCCACATAAATATGACAAAACTAGGCAGAAAACTAAAGAGGACAGAAAAAGAATCAACTCAAAATCATCTTTAGTTAAAAATATGTTAGAGTTTCTGTCCAGGGACTTATCTGTAATGAAACAGAAAAGTTCCAGGGGCTAGAACAGAAAACAACAAAGCGAACCGGTACGCAGTACGTCAACTAAAGGAGAAAACGTACTTTGCCCGAAGGCGCTTACAGAAAAATGGTTCGGGGAAGAGGTGTGAGGCTGACAAGGGGCCCCACTCATCGGGTCTGAAATCTGGAACAGAGCCGCGCCGGCGCCGGTGCTGCGGTGGTCGCCGGCGCCGATCCACGGCGAGTTAGGGGAGGGGATTGATACGTACGGCTTCTCGGTGATCTTCCGCGTCGAATGGTGGTGGAGTTGAGCGTCGGTGAGCCCCACGTCGACGGCGACCCTGTCTCCGGCGGACGGCGGCTCGGGTGGTCGTGGGCCTCGTCGGGGAGAGTTCCTAGGGTCGAATTGAAGTGGGGGTTAGGTCTAGGTGGGTGCCAGGGTGCTACGCTCGAGTCCACAGCGGCGGAGGAGCTCTCACCAGAGTGAATCCTGCTGGAGCTCGAGGCGGAAGGAGTTGGCCGGAGTTGGAGAAGAAGGCCCCCTCGAGGTTCTTCCAGAGGCTGGGCGTGGTCTAGGGGGGTGGTGGAGATGTGCGGGCTCGAGAACGAGCTTGGGGGTGCCTTATATAGCCGTCCCGAGGTGGTTGCCGTGAACGGGATAAGTCCGGCGAGGGATTACAGCAAGGCAGTGGCGTGACAGCGGGTTTAGGGGCTTGAGCATCAACTAGGAGGTGTAGTGGTTCCATTACTGTGCCTAACTCAGCAGGGGAGAGAGAGTTACGGGCTGTCCTTGATGGAACGGCCGTGTGGCACGTCGGCGGCAGAAAACGCGCTCTGCGTGCGCCAGGCCACGGCGACGGTGTGGCAGGCGCACGCTGGCAGTGGAGATGGCCACGCGGAGCACTGGGGTGATTTGGGCGGCGCCAAACGGCGTTGAGCCATGGGGTGACTTCTGCCAGCCACCACGGGCGGTGCTATTGCGGTGGCAGTCGCCGACGCGGTCGGGTCAGGGCGCCACCGACGCCTAGAAGGAGCCAAGCAACCGTGCGGCGCTCTAGATAAGAAGATGGTGCAGTGCAGCATCGAGCCAAGGTGGTTACTGGTGAGATTGTCGAAGCTGCCTGACGAAACTGACGAACTGTCGAACTGTGTGTCGACAGTTTCAGTTAACAGTTTCTGAACTTGACAGCATAGTGTATGCAATGTGTTTGATGAAATGATTCTGGTATGTGTGCAATGTTACTGGTGCTGATATTTGGTGGAGTGCCCTCTTGATGCATCTAGAGGCTGCCTGATTTTTCACAGGATTTTTGGAAGAAGATAAATATGAATTTCACCAAATTTTGCAAATCTTGTCCAAACTTGCAGCAGGTTAAATTTGAAAATTTTGAACTGTGGACCAGTGAAACAAGATGGATCTAGGTTGTGGGTACCAAGGACTATCTAGGAGAGTTGGTTTGGAATCAAATGACAAGCTAGTCATGGTGGTTCCTTTGTAAATCACCAAGGTCCACTATAAAAGACAGAAATAGTTTTGAAGTGAAATAAATAGAGGAAAAATCCCAATAAGGTCAAAACTTACTGGAATTGATGAGAGACTTGTCCTAAGGTGTGAAGTGGGTCTTAGAGAGAAATATTTCTGTTGGGGTCATGGCAAGATGAAGGTTGGAGGGGAGGATAAGTCCAAGATCAAACTTGAGAGGCATAAATCAAGTAGGGGAGAATTCAAACAACCTCTTTGAAACTCAACTTGGGCTTGAGCCAACCCAAGAGAAGATCTTCAAGGTCAAAAACCAAGCTTGAGAAAACACCAAAAACTTTGGCCAGAAAGATTTTAGAAGAGGCTTAAGAAAAGATCAAACAACCCTCTTTTAAAAGGCCAAAAGTTTGGAAGAAAACCAAACTCAAAAATTTGAGGTGTTACATCACCTACCCCCTTAGGAAAAATCTCGTCCCCGAGATTTCAGCTGATCCTCAAATAGGTGTGGGTGTTCTGTCCGAAGGAAATCTTCCCTTTCCCATGTTGCCTCATCCTCTGTGTGATTACTCCACTGAACCTTGAGAAATTTAATAGTCTTCTGACGGGTTCTCCTTTCAGACTCCTCCCAAAATTTTACTGGGTGTTCCCGGTAGGTGAGATCTGGTTGCACATCAAGGTTTTCATGTGACACATGTTTCTCTGGGTTGCTTACACACTTCCGTAGTTGCGAGACGTGGAACACGTCGTGGACGTCTGACAGTTCCTTGGGAAGATCCAGCTGATAAGCTACTATGCCTCTCCGTGCAATTATACGGAAGGGTCCGATGAATCGGGGTGCTAGTTTCCCTTTTACTTTGAATCGTTGCAGTCCTCTCATAGGTGATACACGTAAGTATACGTCTTCACCGGGCTCAAAACTTATTTCCCGATGCTTTTGATCGTAATAGCTCTTTTGTCGGCTTTGGGCAGTTTTGAGTCGATCCCGTATTATTTTTACTCTCTCCTCAGCTTCCTTTAACATATCTGGGCCGAATATACGACTGTCCCCTGTTTCTGACCAGTTTAATGGAGTACGACATCTTCGTCCGTACAAAGCTTCGAAAGGTACCATCTGCAGGCTGGCTTGGTAACTATTGTTGTATGCAAACTCGGCATATGGTAAGCTTTCCTCCCAACTGGTCCCATATGTGAGGACACATGCCCTTAGCATGTCTTCGTGTATTTGATTTACTCGTTCCGTTTGTCCTCCAGTCTGGGGGTGATAAGCTGTACTGAACGTTAGTTGTGTTCCGAGAGCTTGTTGCGACTGGTCCCAAAATTTGGAGACGAACTGAGTGCCTCTGTCGGATATTATAGTCTTTGGAACCCCATGTAGGCATACTATACGGGCGAGGTAAAGCTTGGCGAGCTTTTGGGTGGTGTGGGTTGTCTTGACTGGTATGAATGTGCCACCTTGGTCAACCTATCTGTGATGACCCATATGGCATCATTACCGTGTTGTGACCGTGGTAGTCCAACAATAAAATCCATTCCAATATCTTCCCATTTCCATTCTGGTATCTTGTTTGGCTGTAATAGCCCTGCGGGTTTTTGGTGCTCGGCTTTAATGCGTTGACATGAATCGCAGCATGCAATAAATGTGGCTATATCCCTCTTCATGCCGTGCCACCAAAATCTTTCCTGAATGTCCTTGTACATTTTCGTCCCTCCAGGGTGGATTGAGTATGGAGCGGTGTGGCTTTCTGCTAGAATTTGCTGTTTAAGGTCGTTGTTATTTGGTACGCAAAGTCTGTCTCCGAACCATAATATTCCTTCACTGTCTATGGTGAATTCCGAGGCCATGCCCTGACTTACTTTTCTTTTTATCCCTTCGATGCTGGGGTGTCCATGCTGAGCCTTCTTTATTTGTTCTATTAGCGTAGGCTATATTTCCAGCTTTGACACTTCGCCTTCAGTGACCATCATTAGGTTGAGTCTGGCGAATTCTTGCTGAAATTCGGGTCTCAGGTTCTGTATGCTGCCGCTGTTCGGGCTGGGGTTACGGCTGAGAGCATCTGCTACCACGTTTGCTTTTCCTGGGTGATAGTGGATACCCACGTCATAATCTTTTACCAGTTCCAGCCAGTGTCGTTGTCGTAAATTGAGTTCTGGCTGCGTGAAAATATATCTGAGGCTCTTAAGGTCCGTATATATTTCACAGCAATTCCCCAGCAAAAAGTGCCTCCACTCCTGGAGTGCATGAATGACTGCTGCCAACTCCAAATCATGAGTATGATAGTTTTCTTCATGTTTTCGCAGTTGCCGGGAAGCGTAGGGGACTACTTTACCTTCTTGCATTAATACGCATCCGAGGCCTTTTCGGGATGCATCGCAATATACTTCAAAACTCTTGTGTATGTTTGGTACAATCAATACTGGGGCTGTTGTTAACTTCTTTTTGAGTTCTTGGAAGATTTTCTCACATGCTTCGGTCCATTCGAACTTCTTATCCTTCTTGAGTAACTGTGTCATTGGTTTGGCTATGGTGGAAAATCCTTCAATAAACCTTCTGTAATATCCGGCCATACCGAGGAAACTTCGTATATCCGTTATACTGGCTGGTGACTTCCAGCCAAGTACAACCTTGACTTTATCTGGGTGCACAGCAACTCCTTCTTGTGTTAATACGTGGCCTAGGAAACCCACTTGCCTCAACCAAAATTCACATTTGCTGAATTTGGCATAAAGTTGGTGTTTCCTTAATTCTCCTAGTACAATGCGGAGGTGTTCAGCATGTTCTTCCGGTGTCTGTGAATATACCAAGATATCATCAATAAATACCACCACAAATTTGTCCATGAATTTCATAAATACTCTGTTCATGAGGTGGACGAAATATGCGGGGGCGTTGGTCAGTCCAAACGGCATTACCGTAAATTCATAAAGTCTGTATCTGGAGGTGAATGCTGTTTTCAGGATATCTTCTGTTCGTACCTTCAGTTGATGATAACCTGACCTTAAGTCATCTTTTGAGAAAACCTTGGCTTGCGCGAGCTGGTCAAATAAATCATTTATCCGTGGCATCGGATATTTGTTCTTGATGGTGACCATGTTGAGCGCTCGGTAGTCTATACACAATCTCATAGTCCCATCCTTCTTTTTGGCAAATAATACCGGCGAACCCCAAGGTGAGGAGCTGGCCCGTATAAATCCTTTGTCCAGCAGTTCCTTTATTTGCTTCTTTAGTTCAACCAACTCGGATGGTGCCATTCTGTACAGCTTCTTGTATATGGGGGTGGTTCCAGGTGCTAGCTCAATAATGAATTCTATTTCTCTGTCTGGTGGCATGCCTGGTAGTTCTTCAAGAAATACGTCTGGAAGTTCACATACAACTGGCACTTTGCTTAACTCAGAAGTGTCTACCTTGTTTAATTTTGATTGCCGCGACACTGGTCTTTCCTGAGCTGCGACCCTTATTGTTGTTCCGTGATGATGAGTAAGAATCACTGTCCCGTTGAAGCAATCGATAAATCCTTTATTGGTGGTTAGCCAATCCATACCCAGAATAACATCCAGTCCCTTATTTCCCAACACGATGAGGTTTGCGTGAAATTTTAATCCTTCAATTTCAATGGTCAAACCTTGGCAGTAATTCTGAGTGATCTGCTTACTTCTAGGGGGCTTGATGGTCATTGATTTTCCCAAGGGAAGCATTGAAAAACCATGTTGCAAAGCAAAACTCTTCGAAATGAACGAATGAGAAGCTCCAGAATCAAACAAAACCGTGGCAGGTATTGTGTTGACAGGGAACGTACCGAGTACGATATCTAGGGCATCCTGTGCTTGCTCCTTGGTCACATGGTTTAGGTGGCCTTTCCTGTGATTGTTATTGGGGTTGAAGTTGTTACGCTTGGGCGCGGAATTGTTTCTGTTGCTGTTTGGCTTTGGTGCTGAGTTTCTTGGCTTTGGGCACTGTTTAGCATAGTGTCCCTCTTCTCCACATGCGTAGCAGGTAACACGGAGGCGGTAGGTGAAATCCTTGTCTCTTGCATGAAAATTCTTGTTTGGACGTGTGTCATTGGTCGTGGGTTTGTTCGCCCCATTTCTCTGAAAATTCACCTTATTCTTGTTGTTGCGAGGGTGGTTGGTCTGATCCCTTTTTCTCTTGCAAATGTCTTCCAGACTGTGACGTTCATTCTCCAACGTAATGGCTTTGTCTACCAGTGTCTTGAAATCCGGAAAAGTGTGTACGACTAACTGGCATTTTATTGCTGGTGCCAGTCCGTCCAAGAATTTTTCCATCTTCTTGTTTTCAGTCATACGCTCTTCGTTGGCATAAGGGATAATTGTGTAAACTGACTGTTATACTCAGGTACTGTCATGCCTCTTTGCTTGAGGTCATCAAATTCTCTTTTCTTGATCTTCATAATACTCTTAGGGACGTGTGCCCCACGAAAGCCTTCCTTGAAATCTTCCCAGGTGATATTATTTATGTCGGGATGCATAAGCAGAAAATTTTCCCACCATGACGCGGCTGCTCCAGTAAGGTAATGTGGTGCGTACAGCACCTTTTCATGGTCTGAGCATTGTGCCACAATTAATTTCCTTTCAATGTCACGAAGCCAATCGTCGGCCTCGAGTGGTTTGTCTGTGTGCGAAAATGTCGTTGGACGTGTCTTCTGAAATTCAAATAATTTTGAGTGCTGCTGGTATGGCTCACGGTGATTTCCCATGTTGATGACATGGTTCATCATTTCTTGGTGCTGTTGCTGACTTTGCTCGTAAAGACGGCACACTTGAGAAAATGCTGTCTCACTGCCCTGCTGACTTGACTGCCCCTGTGTGAAATTGTTGTCTGTCTGTGTGCCATAATTTTCTTCTGGCGGACTTGGCATGGAACGCGTCCAGGGACGAGTCATTTCTTACTCTGGGGTAATAAAGCAGAAATCTTGAGAAGGACCGAGCAGCAAAATAAACCAAGATTTTGCAAAAGCGACAAAACACGAGCCCGAAAGAGATTTTTGAAAAAAACTGCTTGATTGCGCACGGAGAAGGACTGCTAGTACATACTTTACACGCAGGTTCTAATTATACATACGTCACTCAGGTTGTGCGTACACATCCTGACATGTTATTTATGCTAGCGCGCTCCTCCAAGATCCTACATGATGCGCAAACAGACTACTCCATCAAGCTATTTTACATAACACACTAATACTACAAGCGAGCATAGTGCGTCGCGGAAAAACACACTAGTCGGATATGTTGAAGATTTCCCTCGGCCTGCCGAGGGTAAGGCCCAGTGGTGCTGGAGACTCGACTTCCTCCTCACTAATAGGCTCCAGGCGCGGAGTATGGGTACGAGGTGTCGAAGCAGGTGCAGCAGGCGGTGTAGCTCTGACTGGGGTAGGAGCAATGACTTGGTCAAACTCCTCGGTGGTAGGCAGACAGCGAGCGGTGGCTAAGATGGAAGGTGCATAGGATGCGGCGGACGAGACAAATGTCATAGGTGGTGCAGTATGGAGTAGCTCCCTCCTGTTGGCGGAGCCACTCTGGACAAATTCCATACGAGTAGCCACCAAGTCGTCCACAAGATTATCAAAGGCCGCCTCAAGTGCCTTGAGGTATTCAACCATTGATTCAATGGCTTCATCACGTTCCCCATTTGCGCAAGCAAATGCATAGTGGCACGTGTAGGGCATGTGGCATGGGAGGTAACGAAAGCGACGAGTCTTCATTGAAGGAAGGATGTCCCGGAGACGAGCTATCGCCTCACGGGAAGCCATTTGCATGGCATGCCTCTCCGTATGCATGGCCCTACCCACAAAACGGAGGCGGCGCGCTTCAGAACGGCCTCCCTTGAAGTGCACCACAGCCTGGTGCATTGACACACTGTCGTTGAGCTTGTGACGGTAGAGTGTAAACTCTGGACGGATGGATGGCCCAATCGCGACTTTGGTGATGGCGAAGAGGAGCTTGACAAACCCCTCAGGAATGTTGGTGAACACCTGTGCATCACAGTCGTTGCTGGCCATCTACAAAAGTAGACAAAAATTCCGAATAGCCAAGTCATAAATTTATGATGACCAACAGAAAATTGCTACAGATGTAAAAATGCTGAATAGCAATTTTTCGCTAATAACCGATTAGCGAGCGCACCTAGTGGCTTTCTACAGTCAGGCTGGCTTCTATACCAAGGTTGTCAGGACCGGTCCTTCAGTAAAATAATTACTGGAAGACCGACCTTTTTATTAAACCAGCGAGGAATATTATTACCTGCTGGCAGACAAATCCTTGATACAGAATTCCAGTACACTGAATATTATACAAGGTTGAGCTGGGGTTGCTCAACAATTTTATTACAAGCGCGCCAATATAGTACATAAAGGCGTATATGACACAAGGCAGGGTGGCATACTACTAACTCGTAATAAAAGGTGGTGGATATGTCACAGTGAAGTGGGTGAGGTGACTCCGATATATTACAGTTCATCGAGTGTCGGAGTGAGACCCGATGAATTTAGTTGGTGGTAGGCGGAAGCGGTTATAAAACAGTGATCAACTCCAGGATCGCAAGGGACTGACTGGGACTCCACTAGACGTCGGACTCGCTATCGAACTCTTCATCCATGAGATCGCCTTCGTCCACATCTGGCCAAATCAACAAGCCAGGTGAGTACTTTGAATGTACTCGCAAGACAGTTCGGACTTAAGATAACAAATGTCAACATGATGCATATGAGTATTCCAGCAAAAAAATGCGACCGGAATAAAATATTAATGTGCTGTATGCAACGATAGAAGTCGGGCGGTAATCCTCCCGAAATCCATAAGATAAATAGAAGGAGACCAAACGAGTGTCTGAGTGACGCCTCGTAAGAAAATAATAAATGATAGCAGGCCACAGTCGGGCGTCTGAGTGACACCACATAAAGGGCTTATAGCAAAAATAAATAACAAGAATGCCTCAGTCGGACGTCTGAACGACATCGCATAAAGGGCTTATAAATAATAAGAATGCCACAGTCGGACGTCTGAGCGACATCACATAAAGGGCTTATAAATAAAAAGAATGCCACAGTCG
>LR738715.1:823281903-823307379 GCA_902687465.1 Secale cereale
CACAGTCGGACGTCTGAGTGACATCACATAAAGGGCTTATAAATAAAAAGAATGCCAGAGTCGGACGTCTGAGCGACATTACCTAAAGGGCTCATAAATAAAAAGAATGCCACAGTCGGACGTCTGAGCGACATCACCTAAAGGGCTCATAAATAAAAAGAATGCCACAGTCGGACGTCTGAGCGACATCACATAAAGGGCTTATAAATAACAATAGTATAATGATGAAATACTTCTGGAAGTAAATCAATACAGAGATAGTTGGTGAGTTCATCTACCAAATGAACTTGACGAAAACACTACTCTGGTTACCAACAAGAATTTACTAGAGACGGTCACCGGGTTGACATGAAGATTGACCCTAGGTCATAAACGTGGCTACTGAAGGAATTTAACTCTGCAGAGCTTATACTATTAACTCATAGCCAACGGATTCTACTAGCCACGGGGACTAGTTCCGTCTACGATGTTTTAATAGAAACCCAAGTAACCAGTACACACCCGTTTCACATCCTGCTGTCCGGAATCATCCGCGGCAACATTCACGAAAAACTTTAAGGCAGGGAGGCTACAACCTCGAATAGCATGGGATCAAATTTATATATGCGCGCTCTAAGGGGTGCCCCCCTCTCGGTCCCAACCGGAAACAACCATGCCCCCTGACCGAATGACGGGCTTTAATCCAGGGCCATGGAACCCTCATCCCGGCCCCTTTACTTGGTGTGTACTCGGGAAGTGGTTTACAACTGACTAGACCGTAATCTCAACAGACGGCCTATGATAGTACCAAAAAGGAGATGAACGAAATCACGACATGATCTCCATTGATACTGAGCTAACCAACTACTGGCATGCTCCAACAATACCAGCATTCCACCCATCATGTCACCACATGATCGAGGTGGTTCAAACATTATCATTCGGGGCTCACCCGAAGCTTGTTTGCATGTAATATAACCATACACATATGCTTATATGACCATGCTTATGAAAAGAACTACTCGAGCAAACATGCAACACACTCATCATATCAAAGGTTCAAACATGCTTGCCTGGTTCTGAGAAGTCGGAGTCTAACTCGGTGTGGTTCGCGGCTCCGTCACGTCCTTCGGTATCTACGTATTCAAACAAATGTATACTAACATAAATACCGCGCGTGCAAATAAAGTTGCTCCAAAAATTTCCACATAAATATGACAAAAAACTAGGCAGAAAACTAAAGAGGACATAAAAAGAATCAACTCAAAATCATCTTTAGTTAAAAAGATATTAGAGTTTCTGTCCAGGGACTTATCTATAATGAAACAGAAAAGTTCCAGGGGCTAGAACAGAAAACAACAAAGCGAACCGGTACGCAGTACGTCAACTAAAGGAGAAAACATACTTTGCCCGAAGGCGCTTACAGAAAAACTGTTCGGGGGAGAGGTGTGAGGCTGACAAGGGCCCCCACTCGTCGGGTTTGAAATCTGGAACAGAGCCGCACCGGCGCCGGTGCTGCGGTGGTCGCCGGCGCCGATCCATGGCGAGTTAGGGGTGGGGAGTGATACGTACGGCTTCTTGGTGATCTTCCGCGTCGAATGGTGGTGGAGTTGAGCGTCCGCAAGCCCCACGTCGACGGCGACCCTGTCTCCGGCGGACGGCGGCTCGGGTGGTCGTGGGCCTCGTCGGGGAGTGTTCCTGGGGTCGAATTGAAGTGGGGGTTAGGTCTAGGTGGGTGCCAGGGTGCTACACTCGAGTCCACAGCGGCGGAGGAGCTCTCACCAGAGTGAATGCTACTGGAGCTCGAGGCGGAAGGAGTTGGCCGGAGTTGGAGAAGAAGGGCCCCTCGAGGCTCTTCCGGAGGCTGGGCGTGGTCTAGGGGGGTGGTGGAGATGTGCGGGCTCGAGAACGAGCTCGGGGGTGCCTTATATAGCCGGCCCGAGGCGGTTGCCATGAACGGGATAAGTCCGGCGAGGGATTACGGCGAGGCAATGGCGTGACGGCGGGTTTAGGGGCTTGAGCATCAACTAGGAGGTGTAGTGGTTCCATTCCTGTGCCTAACTCAGCAGGGGAGAGAGAGTTACGGGCTGTCCTCGACGGAACGGCCGTGCGGCACGTCGGCGGCAGAAAACACGCTCTGCGCGCGCCAGGCCACGGCGACGGTGCAGCAGGCGTGCACTGGCAATGGAGATGGCCACGCGGAGCGCTGGGGTGATTTGGGCGGCGCCAAACGGCGTTGAGCCATGGGGTGACTTCTGCCAGCCGCCACGGGCGGTGTTGTTGCCGTGGCAGTCGCCGGCGCGGTCGGGTCAGGGCGCCACCGACGCCCAGAAGGAGCCAAGCAACCGTGCGGCGCTCTGGATAAGAAGATGGTGCAGTGCAGCATCGAGCCAAGGTGGTTACTGGTGAGATTGTCGAAGCTGCCTGACAAAACTGACGAACTGTCGAACTGTCTGTCGACAGTTTCAGTTAACAGTTTCTGAACCTGACAGCACAGTGTATGCAATGTGTTTGATGAAATGATTCTGGTATGTGTGCAATGTTTCCGGGGATGATATTTGGTGGAGTGGCCTCTTGATGCATCTAGGGGCTGCCTGATTTTTCACAGGATTTTTGGAAGAAGATAAATATGAATTTCACCAAATTTTGCAAATCAGGTCCAAACTTGCAGCAGGTGAAATTTGAAAATTTTGAACCATGGACCAGTGAAACAAGATGGATCTAGGTTTTGGGTACCAAGGACAATCTAGGAGAGTTGGTTTGGAATCAAATAACAAGCTAGGCATGGTGGTTCCTTTGTAAATCACCAAGGTCCACTATAAAAGACAGAAATAGTTTTGAAGTGAAATAAATAGAGGAAAAATCCCAATAAGGTCAAAACTTACTGGAATTGATGAGAGACTTGTCCTAAGGTGTGAAGTGGGTCTTAGAGAGAAATATTTCTGTTGGGGTCATGGCAAGATGAAGGTTGGAGGGGAGGATAAGTCCAAGATCAAACTTGAGAGGCATAAATCAAGTAGGGGAGAATTCAAACAACCTCTTTGAAACTCAACTTGGGCTTGAGCCAACCCAAGAGAAGATCTTCAAGGTCAAAAACCAAGCTTGAGAAAACACCAAAAACTTTGGCTAGAAAGATTTTAGAAGAGGCTTAAGAAAGATAAAACAACCCTCTTTTAAAAGGCCAAAAGTTTGGAAGAAAACCAAACTCAAAAATTTGGGGTGTTTCATATATGAAAGTGACTAAACAAGAGACTCTCTATCATGAAGATCATGGTGCTACTTTGAAGCACAAGTGTCGAAAAAGATAGTAGCATTGTCCTTTTTTTCTTTTTTCTTTTTTTTCGTTTTTTTGGGCCTTTCTTTTTTTCTTTGGCCTTTCCTTATTTTTTTCTTTTTTTTTTCTTTGGGACAATGCTCTAATAATGTTGATCATCACACTTATATTGATTTACAACTCGATATTACAACTCGGTACTAGAACAAAGTATGACTCTATATGAATGCCTCCGGTGGTGTACCGGGATGTACAGTGAATCAAGAGTGACATGTATGAAAAATTATGCATGGTGGCCTAGCCACGAATACGATGTCAACGACATGATCATGCATGGAAATATGACAATGATGAAGCGTGTCATAGCAAACGGAACCGTGGAAAGTTGCATGGCAATATATCTCGGAATGGCTATGGAAATGCCATGATAGGTAGGTATGGTGTCTGTTTTGAGGAAGGTATATGGTGGGTGTATGGTACCGGCGAAAGTTGCGCGGTACAAGAGAGGCTAGCAATGGTGGAAGGGTGAGAGTGCGTATAATCCATGGACTCAACATTACTCATAAAGAACTCACATACTTATTGCAAAAATATACAAGTCATCAAAACAAAGTACTACACGCATGCTCCTAGGGGAAGGGTTGGTAGGAGTTAACCTTCGCGCAATCCCGACCTCCACACAAAGGATGACACTCAATGAAATACCTCATGTTTCAAATTTGTCACACAACGGTTACCATATGTGCATGCAACGAGATTTGCAAACCTAAACACAAGTATTCCTCAAATTCACAACTACTCTACTAGCATGACTCTAATATCACCATCCTCATATCTCAAAACAATCATCAAGTATTAAACTTCTCTTAGTATTCATTGCACTTTATGTGAAAGTTTTTACTATACCCATCTTTGATGCCTACCATATTAGGACTATTTTTATAACCAAAGCACATTACCATGTTGTTCTAAAAGACTTTCAAATAGATATAAGTGAAGCATGAGAGATCAACAATTTCTACAAAATAAAACCACCACCATGCTCTAAAAGATATAAGTGAAGCAGTAGAGCAAAACTGTCTAGCTCAAAAGATATAAGTGAAGAACATAGAGTATTCTAATAAATTCTAAATCATATTTATCTCTCTTAAAAGGTGTGTTCAGCAGGGATGATTGTGGCAAACTAAAAAGCAAAGACTCAAATCATACATGACGCTCCAAGCAAAACACATATCATGCGGTGAATAAAAATATAGTCCCAAGTATAGTTACCGATAGATGAAGACGAAAGAGGGGATGCCTTCCCGGCGCATCCCCAATCTTAGGCTCTTGCCGCTATTTTTTTGATAGTCCATCAAAGCCATACTCAAAACTTGAAAACTTCACAACACAAAACTTAGCCAAAAATCTCGTGAGCTCCGTTAGTATAAGAAAACAAACCACCACTCAAAGGTACTGTAATGAACTCATTCTTTGTCTATATTGGTGTTAGACCTACTGTATTCCAACTTCTCTATGAATCATACCCCTCGATACTACTCATAGATTCATCAAAATAAGCAAACAACACACGAAAAACAGAATCTATCAAAAATAGAATAGTCTGTAATTATCTGTAACTTTTGAATACTTCTATAACTCCAAAAAATGAAATAAATTGGTAAACGTGAGGAATTTGTCTATTAATCATCTGCAAAAAGAATCAACTAAATAGCACACTCCAGCAAAAAATTACAGCCAAACTCGTGAGCGCTAAAGTTTCTATTTTTTATAGCATGATCATATAAACTTCACACACGTCTTCCCAAAGGTTCTACTTGGCACAAACACCAACTAAAACACAAAACCACATATAAACAGAAGCTAGATGCAATATTTATTCCTAAACCGAAGCAAAAACAAAGAAAAAAATTTGGTTTGCCTCCCAACAAGCGCTATCGTTTAACACCCCTAGCTAGGCACGATACAAGAATAGATCTAGGCATTGCCATATTTGGTAGGAAATTCTTTGATTAAGCATTTATAATTCTTCAGAACTTCTTTATTCCTATTGATAATCAAACTTCTAGGAAAGAAATCAAGAAATTCATTTGTAGCAAAAGGTTCCCTTGCAAAAGTGAGAAAATTGGGGTGAACACTTATGGATTTGAGATCCGCAATTTCCTTACTAGATGATTCACCCTTATTTTTAGGAACATACATAAACTTGGCCAATTTAGTGGTAGAGGGATTCGAAGTAGTTTTCACAGCAGAAAGAGCAGACCCTACATTAGTGATAATATCCTCAAGTTTTTCGATTCTAGTGGAATGTTGATCTATTTTCTCTTTAACTATGGGTTATTTTTCTTTAAAAAAATTCAGAATAACTCCTACCTTGGATCCATACTGGGTTATTTGGTTGTGGATCTTTCTATCCAAACTCTCAACCAACTCTATAGTGGCAACTTTGTTTTCAATAATTTCAAGCCTTTGCATAACATGTTCCAGAGTTAAAACAATTCCATTAACCAAAAGAGGTGGTGGCCCAAACAATTCTGTCATAGCATTATAAGAATCAAAAGTATGCCTGCCCAAGAAATTCCCTCCAATAATGGTATTAAGAATATATCTATTCCACGGAGTTACGCCAACATAAAAATTGCGAAGAAGCACGGAAGTGGAAAGCTTCCTAGTAGATCTATTTTGAGCATTGCAAATTCTAAACTAGGCATCTTTTAGATTTCCTCCTCCCTTTGTTTCAAATTAAGAACCTCACTCTCGGGAGTATTGATAATGAAAGGTGTGCTAGCCATGATGGGAAGGCAAAGTGATAAAACACATGGAAGGAGAGGGGCAAATAAAACGACAAGGGTGAAGTGGGGGAGAGGAAAACGAGAGGCAAATAATGTAATGCCAAGGAAAGGGTTTGTGATAGGTACTTGGTATATGACTTTTGCGTAAGCCTCCCGGACAACGGCGCCAAAAATTCTTCTTGCTACTTCTCGAGCTTGCGTTGTATTCCCTCGAAGAGGAAAGGGTGATGCAACATAGTAGCATAAGTATTTCCCTCAGTTTTTGAGAACCAAGGTATCAATCTAGTAGGAGACCGTGAGTCCCTCGCACCTGCACGAACAAATAAGGACTTCGCAGCCAACGCGATAAGGGGTTATCAATCCCTTTACGGTCACTTACGAAAGTGAGATCTGATAGATAGGATAGTATAATATTTTTGGTATTTTTGGTATAAGAACAAAAAGTAAATAAATCAAATAAGCAACAGCGATAGAAATTGAAGGTAAAGTAATATGATAAAGATAGACCCGGGGGCCATAGGTTTCACCAGTGGCTTCTCTCATGATAGCAGAATTCTACGGTGGGTGAACAAATTACTGTTGACCAATTGATAGAAAAGCGCATAGTTAGGAGAGTATCTAGGCATGATCATTATATATAGGCATCACGTCTGTGACAAGTAGACCGAAACGATTCTGCATCTACTACTATTACTCCACACATCGACCGCTATCCAGCATGCATCTATAGTATTAAGCTCATAAGAACAGAGTAATGCTTTAAGCAAGATGACATGATGTAGAGGGATAAACTCAATAAATATGATATAAACCCCATCTTTTATCCTCGATGGCAACAATACAATACGTGCGTTGCCGCCCCTGCTGTCACTGGGAAAGGACACCGCAAGATTGAACCCAAAGCCAAGCACTTCTCCCATTGCAAGAACTATATATCTAGTAGGACAAACCAAACCAATAATTCGAAGATACTTGCAAGGATATTATAATCATACATAAAAGATTTCAGAAAAGAATCAAATATTGTTCATAGATAATATTGATCATAAACCAACAATTCATCGGATCTCGACAAAGACACCGCAAAAAGATTACAACGAATAGATCTCCTCGAAGATCGAGGAGAACTTTGTATTGAGATCCACAAAGAGAGAAGAAGCCATCTAGCTAATAACTATGGACCCGAAGGTCTGTGGTAAACTACTCACAACTCATCGGTGAGGCTATGGTGTTGATGTAGAAGCACTTCGTGGTAGATCCCCCCTCCGGCGGAGCTCCGGAACAGGCCCCAAGATGGGATCTCACGGGAACAGAAGGTTGCGGCGGTGGAATTAGGGTTTTCTCTGTTGCCTCGATGTTTTCAGGGTACATGGATATATATAGGAGGAAGGAGGGCACCGAGGGAGCCAGAGGGGGCCCACGAGGGTGGGGGGCGCGCCCAGGGGGAGGGGGCGCGCCCTGGACCCTCATGGCCACCTCTCTTGTTCCCTCGCGTGTACTCCAAGTCTTCTGGGTAGATACAGTTCCAAAAATAACTCTCCCAAAGGTTTCATTCCGTTTGGACTCCGTTTGATATTCCTTTTCTGCGAAACACTGAAATAGGCAAAAAAACAGCAATTTGCACTGGGCCTTGGGTTAGTAGGTTAGTCACAAAAATAATATAAAAGTGTATAATAAAGCCCATTAAACATCGAAAACAAAATATATAATAGCATGGAACAATAAAAAATTATAGATACATTGGAGACGTATGAGTGTGTTTGTCGAGATCCGATGAATTGTGGGTCTATGATCCAGATTATCTATGAACAATATTTGGTTCTTCTCTGAATTCTTATATGCATGATTTGATATCTTTGCAAGTCTCTTTGAATTATTAGTTTGGTTTGGCATACTAGATTGATCTTTCTTGCAATGGGAGGAGTGCTTAGCTTTGGGTTCAATCTTGCGGTGTTCGATCCCAGTGACAGAAAGGGAACCGATACGTATTGTATTGTTGCCATCGAGGATAAAAAGATGGGGTTTATATCATATTTCTTGAGTTTATTCCTCTACATCATGTCATCTTGATTAATGCGTTACTCTGTTCTTATGAACTTAATACTCTAGATGCATGCTGGATGACAGTCGATGTGTGGAGTAATAGTGGTAGATGCAGAATCGTCTCGGTTTACTTGTCACAGACGTGATGCCTATATATATGATCATGCCTAGATATTCTCATAACTATGTGCTTTTCTATCAATTGCTCGACAGTAATTTGTTCACCCACTGTAAAATATGCTATCTTGAGAGAAGCCACTATTGAAACCTATGGCCCCCGGGTCTATTTTCCATCATATCAATCTCCCATCAACTAGCTATTTTTATCATAGTTTATATTGCAATCTTTAATTTTCAATCTATACAAAAAATACCAAAAATATTTATCTTATTATCTTTATCAGATCTCACTTTTGTAAGTGGGTGTGAAGGGATTGACAACCCTTTATTGCGTTGGTTGCAAGGTTCTTAATTGTTTGTGCAGGTACTAGGGATTTGCGTGTAGTCTCCTACTAGATTGATACATTGGTTCTGAAAAACTTAGGAAAATACTTACGCTAATTTGCTGCATCACCCTTTTCCTCTTCAAGGGAAAACCAATGCATGCTCAAGAGGTAGCACCTACCATACAAAGATGAAGCAAGAGAGCAATAAGGATAAGAACGCCAGGCACAGTGTGTGGCATAAGAGACTAGATGAACAACATGTCAAGTATGCGGCCATGGACGCGTACACAAGCTACGAGATGTGTAAGCGGATCGTTGACATGAGGAACTGTCTTCTTCCTGACCCAGACGAGGGATCGATCCACATAGCAGTGTCGGGAGCGCCACAAGAACTAGATGACTAGACGATCGTTTCTCATACTTTATAATGCATGTAATTGTTTATTGAGGTGTGTGCAAATGATCTGTATAGTCACTTATGTAATTGGATGCTTATTTCAGTTAGATATATATATATACATGTTATTCTACTGTAGACAGAGCAATTCACACGGCTTATTAGCAGCAATCGTCTGTGTTATTATTGGTCTTCACACACATTTCAGATTACAGACCTGTTTGCCGCGTATCACACACAACTTGTTGAGTTGAACAGTTTCCATTGTGTTGCCTAAACACACACAGTTCATCCCAGTGAACCGTATGTTGTATATCGCACACACCTTCGTCTCGCTGCCCGTTTTTTTGTGCCTCCTCATCCCAAACAGTTAATTGAGCTGAACCGTATGCCCTGCATCACACACGCAACTAAATTCTGAACCGTGTTTGATGCATCTGTCATCGCAAACATTTTGCAACTTTTTTGATGGTTTTTTTACACCATCGTTTGCGATTATGGTATCGCACATAGTGTCGTCGAAGGGTCTCTGATCGTAGCATCACACACAGTATCATCCTGGAGTAGTGTAAGAGAAACTCAGAGGACACATAGTGCTCACCGTATTCCTCTTAAGCCAAAGTCACTTAGACCTCGCCCAATCACACTACAAAAAAAAGACATCCGTGACATTATGGGCCAAACAATTTTTTTTTCTGTCATGGTTATGGCACTTCTATGACGATAATTGTGACAAAAACACGTATCACCATAGATGTGGTGGGCTCCTACTTCTATGATAAAAAATCATGATAGAAAATGTGCTTTTCGTCCTGGGTGGGCCGGAGACGCACCTGCATGACATTCTTTGTGCCGTCCATGACAGAAAAAATCATGGTAGAGGCGAGGGAGAGGAAAATTTCAGGGAGTTCCTTATTACGGTGGGTGGTCGGGGAGGAGCGATGCACTGTGGTTTGCGTGTTTCTTTCTCTTGTACGAGCGTGTGGTGCGAGCCATGTTCGCCATAACTGAATCCGAGTGAGGCATTCGCTTACTGAACCCGAGCGATCGCACTGCTACGTACTGAAGCCGATCGATTGATCCCTTGCTGATAACTGAACCTGACCGACTCATTCGCTGCTAACTGAACCCGATCGATCGATGCTAGTGCTTATTGAAGCTGGTCAAACCTACCTCTTGATGAACAGTGACCGTTGGGGGTTGGTTGAGCGAGTCGAGAAGTGGTGAGTCGAACATGTTGATTGGTTGTGGATGAACATTTTCCTGTGGGAGTTCGATGAACAGGACCCTGTGGTAGTAGGCCGTTGCTGCTGGATGAATAGGACCCCGAGGAGGCCACCACACTCGAGCCAGTTGGGATGGATGCGCGGAGGGCTGGTTTATCAGTAGCCAGTGGAGGATGAATGAACAGTAGCCCGTGGATGAATAGTAGCTGGTGGAGGAAGGAGGAAGCCGCGGTGGATGAATAGTAGCAGGTGGAGGCTACGGTGGATGAACAATAGCCCGTGGAGTCCCTTTTTGCGGTATGCCACACCCCTCCCGGTGAACAAGACCCCCGTTTCGACTGTAGCGTTCGAACGGAAGTCCATTTCTTCTATTTTGCGGTACGCCAGACCCATCAGGATGAACATGATCCCGTTTTGACCGTAGCCGGTCAAGCAGAAGGTCGTTTCCTGCGTTTTGCGGCATGCCAGACCCTTCCCGTTGAATAGGACCCCATTTCGACGTACACGGTTGAGCAGAAGGCCGTTTCCTCCGTTCGGTGGTACGCCACACCCTGTTTCGGCTGTTCCATCCAAGCCAATTGGCTCCCGTTGAACATGACGCATTTCGACCTAGTCGGTTGCCTCTTGATGAACCCGATGCTGTTTCTCCATTCCGACCCAGCCGGTTGGCTGCCGATGAACAGGATGCCCTCGCTGTACGCGTTTGAGACCACACTTGTATGTATGTATGTGTCCGTCTTTTTTGCATCATGAATGCATGTATGTGTACACAATTTAGATGGCACTGCCTGAAATGCTACCGCTCCTTACTCGGCCACGGTTTATCGTGGCAGACAGACCGATCGACCGGTATGTACGTCCATGTCTGCGACCACACAAACAACAGTACATACATACGATTGTGGTCGCAAACAGTACATACACTTCGACCGTGTGGGTCCCAGGTGTCAGGGAGGATAAGGAGGCACTTCCTAGCATGGGAAGATATAGATGGTGGGTCCGAGCTGTCAGGGGGAAGAACTTCCTCGCATGCGAAGTTGGTGCTGGTGGGTCCAGCTGTCAGCCTCACCGCGTACAGTCCTCTTCCGATGGCTATTGTTCATTGAGCATGTTGACCACGCTGCGCGGACAGCACCCAGGCGGTGCACGACGGCAAGGCCCATGAAGGGAACGATGCAGAGCCGGGGAAGATGCGGCAGTGTATGACTAGGTGGAAGGGAGTACGAGGGTTGATTGGTTCGACTGCGGTGTGAGGCTGTCGTTGCCGTATAATAACATGGGGTGTGGGTGAGTAGAGGGAAGGCCTGGCTAGCAGTTGGAGTAGGAGGAGGCGGTGAGGCCTAGGCGGCAACACAGCTGGCCATGGTAGGTAGGAGAACACGGTCCTGCCAGCGCTGGTTTGAGTGGCTGCAGCAAGAAAATCAGAGGTTGAAAAGCAGAACAACCGTTTGATTAACATCCAATAGTCACTGCTGATAGAATCGTTTGTTGACTAAGTTGGCAAAGCCCTGTGTATGCGTCAACTGAGTAGGGCCACAAGTAAGCGTCCTAATATGGTGGACCCTAGTTGTCATGGGGAGCGATCGTAATTTTTCATTTAATAAGGAGACACTTACTTACGTGCGAAGATATAGCTAGTGGATCCCAGCTGTCAGGGGGAGGATTCATTTTTTTCGTGTAATAAGGAGGCAGTTGTTTGCGTGCAGCCATGCATGAACCATGTGGGTCTCTACTATCAGCCGATCAACGTAAATCCCTCTTCCGATGGCTGTCATTTGTTAACTACGTTGATCACGCCACGTCAAGAGCACCAATGCGATGGACGACGTCGAGGCCTAGGAAGGGAATGACCCGAAACCGGGGAAGACTCGACAGTGTTTTCCCATGCGGTGGGCAATACAAGGGTTTACTGCCGACACTAGTTAGGGTGGCTGGAGCAAGAATATCATATATTGAAGAAGCAGCACGGCCGTTGGATTAACATCCAACGGTCGCTGCTAGAATCGTTTGTGGACTAAGTTGAAAAAGCCTTGCATACACGTCAACCTAGTAGACCCACAAGTCAGCCTCCAAATATATTGCAAACAGCATACAACCAGAAATTTCTAACCAGATTCAAATTAATTTAAAAAATAAACATACCTTAGCCAATGAAATTTTACCCGCACAAAAACCATGAAAGTTAAAATATCAAAATCCAAAATAAAAAAAGTAATTTGGAACTAATTGCTTATTTGCTGTATTATTTGAATTTACATCCCATTTCTTATTACTTATAGCCCATTTTCTGGGCAAGCTGAAAGCATCCCTCCTTGTCTTGAAAGATTTCTGGCCCAGCAGGGCGTAGAGAAGCAAGTAGGCCTCCGTTGGATATTCTCCAAAGAACAATATAGCCGGTCTATCCATTTCCATAAAAAAACTATGATGGTCATGTGGTAAACATATGAAATAAAAGCGTCAGCTAGATGGGCTACATCTCCCGCACAACCCAGTTGATACCCTGCCCCGTCCCGAAAACAAAAAAATGCTACGCGAGCTGCTAGGCCCCGGGTGTTAGCCGCTCGTTATGCAGTTATCTCGCTTATTGACTATGTTGACAATTCCGTGTGAACAAGATGTGAGGAAACCATCAAGAGGAACCATTTTTTTATTGTAATCAAGGAGGCACTTGCTTGCGTAATGCCACGATCCTGGTGGGTACCTACTATCATCCTCGCCATGTACAGTCATCTCCTTATTCCTCTCGGTTGCTGACTAGGTTGACAACACCGGAGGGCAGCGCCTTGGTGAGCGAACCAAGGCGTAGGACGATGGTGAGGCCTCGGACGGGAACAAACAGGAGCAAGGAAAGATGTGCCAGAGTTTTAGGGTTCGATGTGGCCGCGATGCGTACGCGACAGCACAACCAGCCATGGGAGGCGGGAGCAGGTGATCCCGCTAACACTGGTTTGGCTTTGACGGTGTTGACACCAGATATTGGCACGGCATAAAAAGCAAATAAGATGGCCTCAAATGGAAAAGTGCTCAAAGTGAAAAAGTTTCGTATTGTCGAGGTGAACATCTTTGAAGTTTGGGCCATCGTCATCCGATCTCATCTCGAGTGCCAAAACTATGCTCAAAGCACTGAGATTTTATATCTAGAGCAGTATTCGGCAGATTAGACCACCAAGACTTCCTCATATGGAAAAACTTTCTACACTAATTGTCTTCGCCTCGTCGAAACGGTCGATTTTGATATAAGAATCGTCCCAATCCGAGTTCGTATGCAAAAGTTACAGCCATCCGAACACAGCCCTGTCACAGAGCCATAAGTGGCGCGCCCCGTCAGCCACGTGTCTGATGGGTAGCGCGAATAACAGCCTGTATTGCGTGACCGTTTTGGCCTAGAAGATGGCTTCAAATCGAAAAACGTTCAACATGAAAGTTGTTCGTCTCGTCGAAATGGTCAAGATTGCTTTTGGGCTCTTTTCCATCCGAGGTCGTTTACCACCTCAAAACTTATCAGCAAGGTACAGCCAGTTTAAACCGAACAGTTTTGGAAAGTTCGGACAAAACCAATCCGAGTTTGGCTAGGGTTTTGGACGTGAATCCAAGCCTTTTCCTTGCACGGGAAGTCCAGCCGCCTCTTATATACCTAAGAGGTGACGGCCGATTGAAGAACACACAATTGAACAAACACATCTACTACTTTTTCGTGTTCACCTATCCCCTACCCTTGTATCTTCTTCCTCGTTCTTCGTCTGTTCTTCTTTTGCAGGGCGGCGAACCTCGAGGCCCTAGGGGCGGTCAGGCCGACCTAGGGCAGCCCTTAGCCGCCGCGCGCCCTGACGGGGTCCCTCCCGGGCAAGCGGGGCTTCGGGTCTACAAAAGCGCCCGCCGGATTGTCTTGCGTACCGCGCTTCCGGCGGGTCTCCTTCGACGTGAGCTGCGGTGCATCACCCCCGGCGTCGAGGGTACACGGTGACGTGTTCGTGTGCGAACACACTTTTTGGCGACTCCGCTGGGGACGAAGCTTTGAACAGTCTCCAGCCTGTTCTTGCTACGAGGAGAGCGTCATCAAGCGGCTACAATCTACAACGGTAACATGTATCATCAATCTCCTTATGTAGATGCAAAAAGCCATTATGTTGATGTTGCTAGATCTCTTAATGGACATGTCATGTCGGCTAGCCCTAACGAGCAAAGGCCGACTAGTTATTCCGTTGGAGAAACTTGGAATTTACAGAATCGCGACATGCAACTTATGAATCTGAACTTTCATGCATCGGCAACACCTTTCAATATGCCGATGAATAACATAATTTGTTCGAGTGATCAATATATGACACCTCATGTACATGAGGGCATCTCACAATTTTGTCCATCGGCAGCCGACTCACGATTTGCGGGTTCATCCCCAAACATGCCGATGGACGGGGGAATCGGCCATGCTTCTTGTAGTTATTTGGCTGGTTATCCGCAGTCATCAGATACTACACCTCATGAGATTAATTGTTCAGGGGCATATGTAACTAAAAGTAATATTCATGACTCGGCTCACCTTCGCGGTTATGTCGAGTGAATGGAGATTCTATAGGAGCAAATATGCCTAATATTGCAGGAGATGAGGTGGCTCTGGCTGCATTAAAAAGTTTAGCCCAAAATAAGAAGATTAGTGCTATTTGCCTTGAGTAACATGAAAAGGGATTGGTTCCTGATTATGAGGCAATAAGAGCTAGGGTTTTAAAAGAAGACGAAGTGTTGCCGATTGATCAAATTAGCGTGAGAAAATATTCAACAACAGTGGACACATCTTCACCTATCATTGCAGCATGTTATACAACCCCTATACAATCGCAAAGTTTTGGCAACATCAATTCATTGCCGAAAGTTCGTAAAAGTATTGGGGGGCAAGCCGATCCAAGCAGGGCTGAGTTTAAAGAAAAATATGTGGCCCAAGTGGACAAGATCAAGTCAAAGCTCACAGGGAATAGCGTTAACGAATTTACTACACCAACTCTTGAGGAATTACCAGCTGAATATCGACATGCTTATGAAGCACTCAAGAAGAAGTGTGAAGTGGGATATTTGCAAGAATATGTCAAGTGCCTTCCTCCATGTAGCAACCATGTTGGCGCTTCTGCACTTTTGAAGCAAGATGAAAAAGAAGCTTTGCAAGAAAATCATCAAGAAGGGGTTCACTCGTCTAATACGGTTGATTTGGTTGAAATCGAGTCAAATATGACTAAGTCGTCTTCAGCTGAGTTGAACAGTTCCTTTAGTAACAAGACAATGGTGGATTCAATTGAAACTAAATTGACCACTGAGACGTTTAAGGCCGAGTGCATCGTGCCAACCGAGTACATCTTGTCAGACGAGTACATCACCGGCTAAAGCAGCTAAAGCCGAGTGCATCAAGCCAGTTATTGCTGCGTGTACCAAAATAGAAGATGCAAGCTTCACCGAGCAAAAGAACGGACAAAGTAATATGGCCGAACAAAGTTCGGTTAACGATGAACATCAAGAACAAGAAAATACAGTCGAGCAAAGTTCAACTCACGAAGAGCATCCAAGTGAAATCTACTCAGGCAATCCGAGTGACGAGGCACGAGATCCAGAAAAAGAGGAAGATGCATTCGAGAATTATTCAGAAGTGGAGCAAGGTATTACTCCAGTGGTGCAACCATCTTCTCGTTCCAACGGCTTCACAAAGGTACACCTAGCCGAGAGTTTACTCAGTTTTCGATTCGGTCAAAATCATATTGTTGATGCACTCGTTAGTAAGATTCTAATTAATTTTGAAAGACCGATCGAGATGAGTAATATGTTTGTTTCGAGTTATCTTGTTACTAATCATGCCGATCAACACATGGCGCCATTCATAGAGGCTAATAGTGACAACTTATCGCAACCAAAGTTTTTCCCGTCATGCCGACTGAACTTTATATTCATATGGACAACTTTGTTTGTTTCATGCATGTCTAGTATTTGGTCTCAGATGAGACGTATATTCTGTAATTATTTTGGTTGCAGGAATATAAAGCCAGGTTCAAAGTTCTCCAGGATAGCCGATTCAAGAGCATCGGGAAAGGAGGACGAAAATCAATGCATAGCCGAGTCGGATGATGTTAAACTCACAACACTCGGTTGTTTTGTATCAAAGCCGGTATCACAATATCGGTTAATGGACCAGGAGTGTACGTCCAGTGCAGGCATAGTTGATCACATCATCGGTGCATCGCTGACTAATCCTATTATTATAATTGATCACGATGTCGAGCCGTCAAGACAAGAGCCAACGCAATGTTCGTTCAAGCAAAATGTCAAAGATTGCAACATGATCCATCAAGTCAAGCAATCGGACAAGATAGGACGATTGGAGTTTCTTGAGGCACGATCATTTGGACAGTCGGATCATTTTGACGACCATCAAATGTTGACTCGGCTATCTCCAGCCGATTTATCTAAAAATGGATATGTACACGTAAATGATGATGGGATCAAGTCTTCGAGCAAGGATATTGTTAAAAAGTGCATCAAGAACAATCTTGAAGACGGGAATTCCATCAAAGCTAAAATGGTAACATCTAGCACTGGGGGGCAAAAAGTGAATTCAAAGACCGTTGCACGCACAACCAAAGAAAGCAAAGGCCATGGTAAGCACAAAAGCAAAAAGCCGAAAGTCACTTTCGCGCAGTTATTAGAAAAGTACCAAAAGATAAGTGAGGGAAAGAGTGCTTATTGGCCGAATGAAGCAAAAGCATCGAGGTCACCCCCAAGGCATAAATCTGAAGACTGGAATTGGCAAAGGAAGACGTTGAGCAAGCAGACTTCATATCCTCCTTTTGGGCTGCCAATGCCAATGTCGTGGATGCCTCCCTACGCTCATGTAAATCCATATCTATCATGGGGCAGGTATGATACAATGGCACATTATCCATCTTATTTTAGATCATCTCGCCAACATTATGCAGCTCCAAAAAGATCAACATTTGATGAACAATCACACGCCAAAGACCATTTCAATCATAAGGAATCGGTCCGGAGCTCAAGGAACAAGAAAGAGGTGGTCAAGCAAGTGTACCAGGTCAAGAAAGATGGTCGTAAGTGTGCTACTTCGGATTTGTTCTCAAATAACAAAGAGCCAGTTAAAGTATTGACATTGGCTACAAAAGGCAACGAGGCAAGTCAATCAAGTGCCAAATCTGAAGGGAAGAAGTTGAGAGTGCACAAGGCCAAAAAAGAGTTGGCATTGGTTGAAACAGAATCACAGCCGAGGTGCCCACTCGGCTTAGCGCATTGGCAAGAGAAGGAATTACAAAAACTTAGTGCACATGAGTTGAGAAAGAAGAACATGGCATGGGTTCCAAAGAGGAGCAGTCAAAATAGAAATGATGTCCGACCTTCTATTGCAACAAGTGTTAAAAAAGTGAAGAAAGAAAAGGATGGCCACAAGAGTGCTATTTCAGATCCGACTCCAAATGACAAAAAGCCGGTCGAGTCTATGTTGGCTGCTAAGGACAAGAAACTGAAGCAAGTAAATCTCAGGGATCCGATCACCGATTTTGGACATGCCAAGCCGGAGATTCCCAAAGCCAGGAAGAACTTGCCAGTGCATAAACCAAAATCCCAGCCGGAATGCCCTCTCGGCTTACCATATTCGCAACAGAAGAAGCTGAAGCAGCTTAGGGCCAAAGAGCTGGAGAAGAGGAACATGGCCTGGGTTCCTAAGGAAAATCCTCGAGACAAGTGCGGCATCACATCTCCTGTTGCGAAGCAGGTAGAAATAAGGGAGTACAAGTGTAAATCCCGTAGGCGAGGACGACAATTTTCATCTCACTATAGGAAACTCCAGGAGGCGTGTCATGCACATTCTTCAATCGTATCATCAAAATCAACACTATGGAATTTATCCTCGACCGAAACATCTGACTTATTTCGGTTATTCACACTTTGGTGGACGGATTCCCGAGCACCTTTGAGATGAGAACGCATGGCCGATATTTGCATATCGCCCTCAGAATTCATAGTGTTGGCAAAGCCGGCATCTGGCTAACGGTGTTCACCATGGTTGATCTCCTACTCCTATAGCCAATGCTCAGTGTTTGCCAATACTGGCAAGGCCGACTTAATTATTGAGTCGGCCACTGATCAAGGGTCTAGTACATAAAAAGCTCTGACTCCTGGTGTTAGTTATTTGCAGGACCCAAGTCAGGAGAGAGACATTGTTCGGCGGAGGCTTGATGGTTTACTTTGATCAATAATGAGTTGAGTCGCCGAACAGTTGACAGTATTCCTTTGTGGTGCATGTTCATAATCGTTCAGCAACCGGCTTACCATCGAAGGGTTCTAATATTCCCAGGGAGTGCCTGGACAAAGCAAGGTCCGGATTGACATAAGAAACTTACGTGGAGGCCTTTGTGACGTCCAATTGTTGTTCTCAGACGACTATTATCCAAGAGGCTCTACCCAAGAAGCAACACGCTTAAGCATATGACCGATAACAATTATCGTTCTTAGCATGCACAGCCGATGTAGTGTTGACATCGTGCTTGGACGAAGTATTTTCTGGCACGCAAGCTCTGCCAGAAAACAGGGGGGCATGTGTTGACACCAGATATTGGCACGGCATAAAAAGCAAATAAGATGGCCTCAAATGGAAAAGTGCTCAAAGTGAAAAAGTTTCGTATTGTCGAGGTGAACATCTTTGAAGTTTGGGCCATCGTCATCCGATCTCATCTCGAGTGCCAAAACTATGCTCAAAGCATTGAGATTTTATATCTAGAGCAGTATTCGGCAGATTAGACCACCAAGACTGCCTCATATGGAAAACCTTTCTACACGAATTGTCTTCGCCTCGTCGAAACGGTCGATTTTGATATAAAAATCGTCCCAATCCGAGTTCGTATGCAAAAGTTACAGCCATCCGAACACAACCCTGTCACAGAGCCATAAGTTGCGCGCCCCATTAGCCACGTGTCTGATGGGTAGCGCGAATAACAGCCTATATTGCGTGACCGTTTTGGCCTAGAAAATGGCTTCAAATCGAAAAACGTTCAACATGAAAGTTGTTCGTCTCGTCGAAATGGTCAAGATTGCTTTTGGGCTCTTTTCCATCCGAGGTCGTTTACCACCTCAAAACTTATCAGCAAGGTACAGCCAGTTTAAACCGAACAGTTTTGGAAAGTTCGGACAAAACCAATCCGAGTTTGGCTAGGGTTTTGGACGTGAATCCAAGCCTTTTCCTTGCACGGGAAGTCCAGCCGCCTCTTATATACCTAAGGGGTTACGGCCGATTGAACAACACACAATCGATCAATTCATTTACCACTTTTTATCTTTTATCTTTTCTCCTTAACCCTAGTTCTTCTTCTTCCTCGTTCTTCGTTCGTTCTTCTTGTTGCAGGGCGGCGAACCTCGAGGCCCTAGGGGCGATCAGGTCGGCCTAGGGAAGCCCATAGCCGCCGCGCGTCCAGACGGGGTCCCTCCTGGACGTGTGGGGTTTCGGGTCTTCAAAAGCGCCCGCCGGATTGCTTGCGTACCGCGCTTCCGGACGGGTCTCCTTCGACGTGAGCTGCGATGCATCACCCTCGGCGTCGGAGGTACACAGTGACGTGTTCGTGTGCGAACAGACGGCTGGAGAAAGAAGGGACTGAAGAAACACGACATACGCTGAATGTCAATCCAACGGTAAAGGTTGGCACAATCGTTGGTTGGCTAAGCCGGCTCCATGTAGCCTACTTTTTTAGGAAGAAAAGAAAAATGGTCTCGTTCGCCAGATAACATTTCATATACTGCCACAACAACCAATCTATTGCATGACACTCTCCCGGCCACTCCGACAAACTCCCCTCTGGGCTAAGTCATGGGTGGCCCCGATATCACCTCGTGACACCGAGCGGCCACCGTCGTGGAAAAATATAAATGGTCCCAAATGGGGACAAAAGCGCGCAAACAACTCGGGAACACTAGTTTATCACCGCCTACCGGGCCAGGGCAGCGCGCGTACATAGTCTTCCCTAGTTGGAGGCACCAACGAGAGGCATAACAATAGACCGTATTAAGGCCTTCGCATATAGACAAATGTGGCTGCACTGGTCAGCTTAATTTCATGGCACTATGACACAACCATCAGATGTTCAATTTCGATTAAGGTCTGGTTTAACTTGAATGGTGATGAGCTGAGTCATATTAAAATAGCATGATGAAAATTACAATGGATATGAGCAGGATATCAACATGAACATGGATGAGCAACATAACCATATAAACAACAATAAATCATTTATTCTACTAGATGCAAATGCGCATGGCATACCGATGATCATAAATAGCACAAGTATAATGAATAAGCACTCCTCAGATGAACATATCATGATCACTAGCATCGGCAATAAATACCAGAATAGCACATGATAATAATATTAACAAGTAATCATTTAACCAACTATATGGAAATAATCATAGCATAAAGATGAGCATCGATTCACAATCATAAATATAGCATTCTGAAAATATTAGCATCCACATAATATTTAATATTCAAGTAGGAAACCATGGCTACGGCTAGACCATCATGCAAGTGGCTGTCGTGGCTTTCCTGGGGATGTAGAATACACCGAGAGGAAGTGCGAGGAACTTGCGAAACGATTCACCAGAAAAGTCTCTCTCTCGGAGGGGGCTGATAAGGGGCAAGAAAAAAATGGTAATTTTCGGTATGTGACAGATTAGTAAAAATGATACGAATGGAATGGGCTCAACAAGTCAAGAATGTGGGCTTTGGAATCACCTGATTCGGAGCTACGGTTGCGAAGATATCGCTAGTTGAATGCCAGGGACTAATCTGCAAAAGAAATATTCACCAATGAGACCCTGGTTGGAAAACAGAAAGCGTATTTTCAATGCATATACTTTTAGAATACAGAAATCACACTTTCTACTGAAGCACCAAGAGAATACGTTTTCGGTGCACGAAGACGCATTACTACAGGATACTGCTAACGTGACACTACGATCAGAGATCCTCTGCCGAAACTGTGTGCGATGCATTAATCGCAAACGGTGGTGTAAAAAAACCCGTCAAAACAGGTGCAAAACATTTGCGCTGGCGGAGCCATCAAACACGGTTCAGATTTTAGTTGCGTGTGCGATATATGACATACGGTTAATCCATTCAAAATGTTTGCGATGAGGCAGAACAACAGAAACGGGTATCCATATCAATGTGTGTGCGATGCAGGGCAAACGTTTCATCCATTCAAACTATTTGCAATGAGGTAGAACAACAGAGACAGGCAACCATATCAATGTGTGTGCGACATACGGCATGCGACATACGGCATACGGTTCACTCGGACGAACTGTTTTCGATTAGGGAACACAACAGAAACAATTCAACTTAACAAGATGTGTGCGATATGTGGCATACAGTTCACATGGATGAACTATTTGCGATGAGCCAAAAGAACACAAACGAGTCATGTAAACAAGATGTGTGTGATACGTGGCAAACAGCCGACTCGGATGAACTGTTTGCAATGAGAAATTACAACATAGATGGTTAATACAGTTAGTTAGCTCTACTCATTCATCCCCACACTCTCAACTTTTGCTCACTTTTCCCCACTCCCTTGCCCGAAACCCTAAGAACAGGTCATAGCAGACGTTGTTGTTGGGTCAATGGATTGACCGTTAACTCTGATGAGTGGGGCCGCGTATGGCCGAGTCCACGTTTTGACCGTTACGTGCTAACAAGTGGGGCCGCAAAACTGACACCCCTCACTGTAACTTGAATAATTCATGGATCCCACCTAGGTAAGCATCATTTTCCTCTCAAATTGATTAGGAGATCCGTAAATTAGGCTGTATTTGACCATGGTTGGCATGAATCAGTGCGTTTTTTCTTAAAATTTATGGCCTAACTGCACCCTTTATTTCATCAAATAGGGTTGATCCTGCACTTGCTTTTCGACTGGCGGTTAGAATGGAAACTAGCGAGCTGCGTGGGACTAAACCGTATCTGATTTCTGGATTTTTCTATCCGAAAGTGGTAGAAACCAGCGTTTCGTTCAAAGATTTCTGTGAGGCACTCTGTTGTGAGTATCCGTGGAGCCCTGCCGATGCTATTGAATTGAGATATTTCGACAATACCGAGCAGAGATTTGTCCAATTAACTTGTGATGAGCATCTGGGATTGCCTTTTAGTTTGAATGCTGACAGCCATTTCGGTTAAATCCATATCGGTGTGATTCAGGCACACAAACAACGTATCCCGAAGGGGAAGGGTGTTCAGACATCATCTGTCTCTGCTAATAGCAAGGGCCCTCGCAGTCCTTGTAGGTCAAGACCAAGTAAACCTAGTGGTTCTGAAAGCCACAACATGTCAGCTGCCGCTAATTCTGCCACTTCTCTTCTCCCTTCTACACCTGATGTATAAGTAGATGCAGAGCCTGATGAGGAAGTGCCTCGAGATGATGATGAGGATGAGACTCTATTCCCAGAACTGGTAGAGAGAGTTAGCCAACATGCAATGGAAGAGGAATATCCAGAGGAGCTTAACAGCCGTGCTAGATTTGATGACACTCACTACAAGAAACATGTCAACTTGTGATCTTCTGTCAGTGACCCTGGAAGAATTGGTCATAAATCTACGACCATTTAAGACCAATTGGTCAAAAGCTGTTCGGGGGGCTCCAAACCCTAAACTATAACGACCATTTTGGTCAGAAAGGTCGTAATTTCCTTACACGAGATGGTCATAAAGCAGACAACACTGCTCCGCTGCCTTATTTCGAGCTGATCACGACCAATATAGATGGTCATAACCTTGTAAGTTGTGGTGGATTGCTATGACTAGGCGTCACCTCATCAGTTTTGCCTATGTGTCATGTCCATGTGTCAATTTTTTCCCTAGGTTGTGAAGCAACCTATATATCTGTTAGTCCCAAAATTCCCAAAATATTCTCATAAATTCTTTGGATCGTATCTTCGTCAAATATGTCAAAAACCTTCCTCACCTAGTTAAAATATAATTCAACAATATTCATTTTTTATTCTGTTGACAATAGCACTTTGTGAAGGAAGTGCTATTTGTATATTCTTGATTGACCTCAAAACATTTGGGCACTCTTTCCTATCCAAATTATTGCCTCGTGACAAAATTCAGCTCCATTGGCCTAGTAAACGTTCCTCGGCAAATTTCCAAAGTTTTTGTTCAGCTAGAAGCTTTGTGAGGGAAGTACAAGCTATGCATATCCAAATGGCATGTAATTTATACAGTGCCTTCATATGCCCAAATTATCACTCTCCTACAAATTGCAGCTCAATCAAATCATCTATGTGAGCCCAGCTTCAATTTTTATTTTCTGTCCAGATTGGCACATTGCAAAGCAACACTAGTGCAGAACCGGGCTATAGCACCGGTTCGGAGGGGCCTTTAGTGCCGATTCTGTAACCGGCACTAAAGTGTGGGGACTAAAGGTCCCCCCTTTAGTACCGGTTCAACATGAACCGCCACTAAAGGGCCACCACGTGGCAGGAGCCAGCGTCGGGGGTGGGGATCCCTTTAGTACCGGTTGGTAAAACCAACCTGTACTAAATGCTTTAGGTGGTTTTGGATTCATGATTTCTTTTTTCTTTAATTTTGTGTTTTCCATTTAATTCTTTTTCGTTTGCTGGTATTTTATGATGCTACATATTGTAGACGTTATGCATATATATAAATATAATTTCTCCTACATGTTTCCTTCGGAGCCAGTGTCATTTGCCTTGGTGCCTTCGGAGTATGATGACAATTGGGAGTGGTTCATGGGGGCGTTAGCGGGTAATGGTATTCTTCGTCAGGCTTTATGACCTCGTCGACCAAAAATCCCGCTATTTCCTCCTGAATTGCTCATATCCGATCGTTCGGCAGGAGCTTATCCCGCATCTCATTGAACTTCAAAACAAGGAGATGAATATGCATGTTAGTTGTGTGATAGATATCGACAATGATGTAAAAATTGTGAGTAGTGTTCTGGCAAACATATCCATAGTTGTCTTTCAGATTTGGTCCTTTCGGACGCCATCATGCGAATGTTCTCGCGAGCGTAGTATGCACGTAGTTCAGTCCCCTGCGCCTGCTTAAGGGCCTTTACGAGAATGGAATTTAGTCAGATAATAAATAATCAAGCACGATAATTAATTGTATTGAAACAAGAATTACATAGATAGCTAGCTACTACTACTTAATTACTTACCTTAGGTCGTAACCAATACAACTTTTGTTGCCATTTTCCTGGAGTTACTTTGATGAACTTTTCCCAAGCCCTGCCCGCCGGCAAAGAAAATGAATAAAGGTGTTAATAAATAGTTGACATCAGGAAATGATGAACTAAATAGGCCGAGATATATATAGTTAATAATGATTGAAATTACCTGTCAACTATCCCCTTGATGATGGTGTAGTCACTTTGTTTTCTCCATAGCGAGTCCAGTACTTCAACTGTTCCTCCTCCAACTTTAATGACTAACAAGATCCAGTGGTAACTGCATGCGCACACGTTTGCATGTCTTAATTAAGCTGGTATGTGCATAACACTCATCAACTACATACCCTAAACCATATACACTTAATTATTAACATCTAGCTAGCTAGCTAAGCAAAAACAGAATTTGTAGTATACAAGACAGTGTTACTCACAGGAAGTTGTAAGGAAGTAGTATATCTTCATTGGTATTGAGTCGCATCAAGAACTCTAGCATGCTGTCCTCCACACCTTGTTTACAATATTTCAAATTCCATAAGTATTCATGAATGGTATTTGGGTCAATGAACCCAATGCTATAGCATCCAGCTTTTTTCATTTCATACATCTTCATCCTGCATAATACCACAGAAAAGAATATAGTGAGGGTAAGTACAGGTAATGATCGATCAATATGCACTACAACTAACAATTGAGACTTCAATTACAGAAATAAATCACTTACAGGCAATAGCAACTGACGAGAGATTTGTCGAGTGCGTCTTGATTGAATAACTGAAACAGTTCTGAATACTCAACGTACAGAGAATTCCCATGGAAGTAATGCTCTTCCTTGACATTCACCATGAGGGACTCTCGATTGGAACTCTTGTAATTTTCATGTACCAGTCATGCAGTTCATACATTCTCGTTGGGAGGTTCTTGACCTCATCAAGCTTTACCAAAGGTTGGCCGCAGACATATTTCCATTTTAGTCCTCCTATGCAAAAGTATCCATGGGCTCGAGCTCTAAGAGTTGTTCTACAGTGCATCCAATCTCTCGAGCCTGCCTTCTATGATCGTCGGTTATTAGCACATGTTGGGAGATCTGCGGT
>LR738715.1:823307434-823363304 GCA_902687465.1 Secale cereale
CTGTTCTCCTAGCTGGGGAACGGTTTTTCTGCATTTTTGCCAGCTGCTTGGCTTGATCTCGAGCTCGACTCCTTCTGTAGTCGTGCTCGATGTGCCTTCTTGATTTGGTGCTCATAGTCTGAGTCAACAAGCTTGAGAGCTAGTTTTCTTGACATATGAATAAAGTGGTCAACGACTTCCGCAGGCACTTTCTCCTCTGGCGACGGTGGCGATTTTGGTCCAAAATGGGCGTCCACTTGGGCCTTCACTATGGCTGTGGTTTCCTCGTCGTTCATGTCGTAAGGCCTCTGAGGAAGAGGAGTGAGGCTTGGACCATATTGAACTCGCTTGCCTCTGCCTGTACCTCCTGTACTACCTTGACTTGTTGAGGCGAATCTCTTCCGCGACTGCTGAGGCAGCAGAGACGGCTGACGTGGCTGAGTCGGAGCAGGAGGAGTGGCCTGACGTTGTGACGGACTTGGAGGAGCGGGAGTCTGCTGACGCGGTGGCGGACTTCGAGGAGGAGTCGGCTGACGCTATGCCGGACTTGGAGGAGGAGTCGGCTGATGCTGTGTCGGACTTGGAGGAGGAGTCGGCTGATGCTGTGTCGGACTTGGACGAGGAGTCGGCTGACGTGGTGGCAGACTTGGAGGAGTGGGAGTCTGCTAACGTGGTGGCAGACTTCAACGAGTCGACTGACGTGGTGTCGGTGGCCTTTGAAAGATGATGCAATCCTTTCTCCATAGGATGATACGATGTATGGCCGCTCCCAGTGTGTGCTCGTCGTCACCTCCAGGAATGTCAAGCTCTAGCCCCGGATATTGGTCCACCACCTCATCAACCTAGAAACGAGCATAGCCGGCTGGAATCGGGTTGCAATGGAAGCTTGCTTCGGGGCGATTCGTATAAGCAATGCCGTCCGCCACCTTCATGGATATGTTCTTCATTTTGAAGTGTAGCTCACAGTTAGTGTTCTCGGCGATGTCATCCACAGGGTATCTATCCAGCAGTGCATCGCCCGGGGCGGAACCCACGCTGCTTCTCGGCATGGATGGGATGATGCTATCCAAAGCTGGATCATCCGCTAGCCGCTACCGCTGTTGAGACCCCTTTTCCTGGCTAAGTGAGTCGATTTGCTGCTGCTGCTGCTGCAATTTGAGCGCCAACTCCACGTGCGCTGATTCTAGGCCTTTTAGGCGTTCTGCTTCCTTCTTCCTCTGCTCCTCCTCTAGGTTCTTCCTTCTCACACGGCTTCTGTAGTCAGCCCTCTAGTTCGAAAAGCCCTCATACCACGGAATAACGCCCTTGCCTCGTGTTCTCCCCGGGTGTTCAGGATTTCCCAGGGCGCGCGTAAGCTCATCGTTCTCTCTGTTGGGCGTGAATTCCCCATTTCGAGCTTCTTCTATTACATCAAGTATCTTCTTTACGGCTCCTTTAAGAGATGCCTTCGTCGAAACCTCGCATGTCTTCGGGTCCAACGCCCCCCATGCACATAGAACCAAGTCCCGCACCTAGGGGGCCAGCTCAGTGTAACTGGAGTGACCCCTGCATTTATCATCTCTTTCTCAGAGAGATCCCACTTAGGGATTGCCACCGCGTAGCCACCTGGCCCCAACTTATGGAACTGCTCCTTTCTTGTGGCATTCGCCTTGTTTTTGCCGACCGTTCCTTAGATAATTCTGATTCCTTGAATTTCACGAAAGCGGGCCAGTGTTCTCTTTGCTTCTCCAGTGTTCCCTTGAATTCTGGAGTCTTCTTTCCTCCTCTGACGTAGTTGGCCTATACAATTTTCTTATGGTTGTTGAATGCAATGGCCATATTCCTAAGAGCAGCGTCCTTGACTTTCTTCTGGTCATCCTATGTTAAATGATCTGGTAGGGTGAAATGTTCCATGAGTTTTTCCCAAAGCAGAGATTTTGCTCTGTCGTCGACAAAAGTAAGATCTGGATGTTTCTTTGCTGGCTCTTTCCATTCTTGAATGGATATCGAGAGGTGGTCCTTCACAATAACTCTGCACTGACGAACGAACTTGTTCGCAATTGTCGTAGGCGCTACTGGTTGGCCATCAGCTCTGATGGCATGGATGTTGTACTTTATGCCCTCCTTCAAGTTTTTGGCCGGGCCTCGCACTGTCCCGCTGCTTGTAGATTTGCTCGATCCGGAGGGCTGAAAGAAGAAAGATATGGATTCGTTAATATACCTTCAAATCATTAAAAACCTGTGATGATCACGAGATGCCTACTTGTATAAATGTACCTTGCCGGTCTCTGTTATTTCAAGATCAACATTTTCGGCGTCATCATCGACATCATAGTTCATGACTTCATCAATTTGGTCGTCGCGATCGAATAGATTATCACCCTCCCCGGTATTATTCAGATATTGGGAGCCGTCATCTTCTTCATTATGATCATCTGGCCCGCAAGGGGAGCGTATTATCTCGAACATGGCATCTTCTCTCTCTCTACCGGTATTGTCCGCCATAGCTTTTATTTAACTAATCCAGAAGAAATATAAAACAATTTAGTATTCAAATTACAATGCATGCGTGCAACCATTAAGGAAAATCTAAATCATAGTATAATATGCATCGTACCAAATAATATATAACCTCGAATACATGGTCTCGAATAATATATATAATCTTGGATACATCGATCGTCTCGAATATTATATGTCGAATACATCACTAGCTAGCTAGCTAATAAAGATCGAATACTACGGAATAATCTAGTTCACTCGCGGTTCCCGAGGCGCGGGCGGTGGATACCCAAAGAGAGGGAACCATCACAAGATCATAGCTCCGGTCATCTCTCCAAAGAACCTGCCAGGTATTGGAGAACCTGACATCCATAGCAGCCATGTATCGATGGACGTGCTCGTCCTCCTCCCTGACACGGCGACACACTACCTCCGGCGGTGCCGGCTCCCTCCGCACCGAAAGTGGCCCACGCGAACGCCACCAAAGGAGGTCAGGGTCGATGACGGGACCCAGGGCCGCGTTCCTGACCAAGCGGCGAGCCCCTAAAGGTAGCACCTCGCAGTGCCAGCCCGGCGGAGCCCAGTCCTAGACATGGGTCCTCTGAAGCAGGACGTCGTCGCGAACGGGTCGATGGCGAGGATGCGGGCCGGGCATCGTCGAGAACAAATACTATATGCAAACGTAACATTCTAAATTTCTATAACTAAAATTATAAGAAACTAAATTTCTGTAGCTAAAACTAACATTTGTAAAATTTCTAACATTTCTATATAACTAACATTGCTATATACTATTTGAAATTAATCAAATTCATCTAGCTAATACTAACATTTCTAAAATTTCTAACATTTATATATAACTAACATTTCTATATACTATTTGACATTAATCAAATTCATCTAGCTAAAACTAACATTTCTAACATTTCTATATACTATTTGACATTAATCTAATTCATCTAGGTAAAACTAACATTTCTAACATTTCTATATAACTAACATTTCTATATACAATTTGACATTAATCTAATTCATCTAGCTAAAACTAACATTTCTAAAATTTCTAACATTTTCGTATAACTAACATTTCTATATACTATTTGACATTAATCTAATCTAATTAATTATTTCATCTAAAACTTTGTATAAATAACAGAAAAAGTGTGTGTGTGTGTGTGTGTGTGTGCGAGGGGCCGGGGAGAGGGCCTCACCGCGCGGGCAAGGTCGAGGCGACGGCGACGGGGGCGGCGACGACGACGACGGCGATGGCGAATGGGGCGGCGCTCGACGGCGATGGGGGCAGCGCGATAGGTGCGGCGACGTCGACGTCGACGGGGGCGACGACAACGTCGATGGAGTGGAAGAAGAGAAACAGAGGGAAACTGAATTTTTTTCAAGTGTAGTATATATAGGATGGACCTTTAGTACCGGTTGGAGCCACTAACCGGTCCTAAATGCCTATATTGGCCAGGCCAAGCGGCGGGAAGGGTAGGCCTTTAGTACCGGGTGGTGGCACCAACCGGTACTAAAGACACCCCTTTAGTACCGGTTGGAGCCACCCCCCCGGTACTAAAGGTGGTGCGCTGCCAGGCGAGGGGCGCAGAAGTTTAGTCCGGCTCGCACATGCTTATAAGCCCCGCCGCCGCTGCTGTCTCGATCTCCTCTCTAAAGCGGGCCTTCTGGGCCTACCTCTGCCGCGTTGCCCCGTTGGGCCTACTGGGCTGCTGGCCTGCATCCTGTCCCAACTAGAGGTTGGGTTTCTAGTCGTATGCAGGCAACTATTGCACAGTAGGCGGACCTTTTCTTTTCTTTTCTGCTTTACTTATTTTCTTTTATTTATTTTTGAGTTGTTTTTTTTGCCGTATCTAGAGTTTTTTTGTGAATATTTTTTTCTCTAGGTACAAAAATTTACAAACTTTCTGTTAGTGCCGGTAATTTTTTAAATTTGAATTATTTTAAATTTGTATGAATCACTAGTTTGTGAATAACTTAACTCTAAAAATAGATTTTTCAGTGATTCTTTTTTCATATGTTTAATATTAGTGTGTTTTATCATTATATTCAACTTGGTAATACTTAGGTTATATAAAAAAATGAAATGGCTTTGTAACAGATGACTTATCGTCCGAAACCCTGATATTTGGAATGAGATTATCCATTTTGTACATGAAGTGTATCCAGTTTTTGTCGTAACCCTCTCTACTTTTTTGCACATGCTATGTGGGTGAAATTATGATACCATGCCAACTTTCAACCTTTTCAGAGTTCATTTGAAGTGTTTTTAAATTTCAAGGTCATTTAGCTGAAAAATTCAGTAAATGCATGAAAGAATTTGCACATAAAATTTCTTCGCGTTTAAAATGCAAAAACACACAAGTACCCTAACTATTACAAAGATTCCCTCTGGTTTGTTCGAAGCGGGACTTTCCAGATATATAAGTCCGGAAACTCACTAGAGAAGAAAGTGATGACAGTGAAGCCGATCACATCCCAGAGTGGGATCTTTGGGTGTGAAACTTTTTCTTTGCGTGTGTCCCTTTGCGTCGTAACCATGGACAATCTTTGTCACTTAACTGGATGCTCGGGTGTCAGGACCGGTTTTCCAATAAAACATTATTGAGAAACCGACCTTTTTATAAGACCAGTATAGGAGAGTCCTCCTTACTTCTAGACAAATCCTTGATACATAAATCCAGAAGTACTAAATATTTTACAAGGTTGAGTTGAGGCTGCTCACAATTTATTACAAGCACGCCGATATTATACATAAGGGCGGGTATGACACAAAGGGGTATGGTGGCATAACTACTGATTCGAAATAAAAGTTGTGGTGGATATGTCAAAGTGAAGTGGGTGACATGACTCCAAAATCTTACAGCTCATCGAGCACCGGAGTGAGGCTCGATGAATTTATTTGGGTAGCGGAAGCGTATATAATACAAGTGACCAACTCCAGGATCGTACGGGACTGACTGGGACTCCTCTAGGCGTCGGACTCGCTATCGAACTCTTCATCCATAAGACAGCCTTCGTCAACATCAGGCCAAATCAACAAGCCAGGTGAGTAGTTTGAATGTACTCGCAAGACAGTTCGGACATAAGATATAACAAATGCAAACATGATGCACATGAGCAGACTAGTAATGCGCACTCAGATAATAAATTTGCACTGCATGATAAGTAAAAAGGAAGTGAGGCGGTAGTCCTCCCGAAATCCCAATAAAAATAGCTGAGGGCCGATCGGGTATCTGAAGCGATGCCTCGAAAGGGAAAATAAATTAACATGCCGCAGTCGGGCGTCTGGGCGACACCACATAAAGGGCTTATATTGAAAAGTAAATGACAGTACGTGCCACAGTCGGACGTCTGAGCGACATCACATAAAGGGCTTATATCAAAAGTAAATAACAAGAATGCCACAGTCGGACGTCTGAGCGACATCACAAAAAGGGCTTATACCAAAAGTAAATAACAATAATGCCACAGTCGGACGTCTGAGTGAAATCACATAAAAGGGCTTATATCCAAAAGTAAATAACACGAATGCCACAATCGGATGTCTGAGCGACATCACATAAAGGGCTTATATTCAAAAGTAAATAGCAAGAATGCCACAGTCGGACGTCTGACCGACATCTCTAAAAGGGCTTATATAAAACAAAGACAATAATGCCACAGTAGGACGTCTGAGCGTCATCACATAAAGGGCTTATATTTCATCATTCGAATTCTAGTAGCTCATGAAGGTATATCATTCCAAGGGAATACTCAGTACATAATAATAAAATGGTTAGTCCATCCGCAGGAATAACATTCAGACGGGTTTAGCACTCTTAGTTCCATGTCTATATACCAGAGACTATCACTGAGACTGACATTGAGACGGACGCTGAGACTGATACTGACATTGATATGACGATCAAAGTCCTTGACCATGGACATGGTTATTCGAATGGTTTTGACTCTGCAGAGTTTGTACACTTTAACCACAGCCAACGGATTTTAGTAGTCACGAAGGACTAGTTACGTTTACGGTATTTTAACAGAAACACAACTAACTAGTACACACCCATTCCACATCCCGCTGCCAGGAATCACCCTAGACAATGTTCATGAAAAACTTTAAGACGGGGAGGCTACAACCTCGAATAGCATGGGATCAAATTTATATCGCGCGCTATAAGGGGTGCCCCCCTCTCGGTCCCAACCGGAAACACTCATGCCCCCTGACCGGTTGACGGGCTTTAATCCAGGGCCATGGAACCCTCATCCCGGCCCCTCTATTTGGTGTGTACAAGGAAAGAGGTTTGCAACTGACTAGACCGTATTCTTTGCAGAAGACATGTGGCAGCACAAAAATGAGACGAACGGGAACGTGACTTGATCCACGTTAATACTGGAGTTAAACGGTTGACATAAGACTGGCATGCTTCAACAATACCAGCTTACCACCTATCATGGCACCACATGATCAGGTTGTCTCACCATCTTATGAACACATCAACTTTCGAAGCTCACTGGTAGCTTGTCTTGCATGCAATATAACATTCACAAATGCTTATATAAACATGCCATGAGAAAAACTACTCAAGCAAACATGCAAAGCACTAATCATATCAAAGGTTGAAACATGCTTGCCTGGTTCGGAGTAGTCGGAGTCTAGCTCGGCGAAGTTTGCGGCTCCGTCACCTCCTTCGGTATCTACGTATAAAATAAATCGGATACTAACGTAAATACCGCGTGGGCATAAAAATTGTTCCAAATATTTTTCAAATAAATATGATAAAAAACTAGACAAAAAATAAAGATGACAGAAAAACAATCAACTCAAAATCATCTTCTGTTTAAAAGTTATTAAGGTTTTAGCCCAGGGACTAATCTGTGATGAAACTGAAACTTTCCACGGGCTAGTTTAGAAAAACAGAAAACGCTTCGGTCGGAAATACGCCAACCCAAAGGGAACACGCACTTTGCCCGAGGGTGCTTTCATAAAACGGTTCGAATAAAAGAGAAGGAGCTGACGAGGGGGTCCCACCCGTCAGGTTTGAAATCTCACCGTCGACCAAAGCAAACGGCGATTGCCGGCGACGATCGACGGCGATTCAGAGGAGGGCGAGGATACGTTTGCACTCACGGGATGGTTCCGTGTCGGTGGGTGGTGGACTTGGTCGTCGGCGAGCACCACGTCGACGGCGGCTTCCACTTCGGCGTACGACGGTTCGGGCGATGATGGATCTAGCTGGGGAGGGCTGCAAACTTCAAATTGAAGCGCGGGTTAGGGGAGTGGGTGCACTAGGAGGCTACTTGCACAATTTGGGGGGCGGGGGTTCTCTCACCAAAGAGAAACTTGCCGGAGCCCGAAGCGGATCGGGGCGGCCGGAGCTGGGGAAGAAGGCCTCCTCGAGGTCCTTCTAGTGGCCGGGCATGGTTCTGGTGAGGTGGAGGAGTGGTGCTGGGTCGAAGGCGAGCTCGGGGACTCTATTTATAGCCGGCACGAGGCGGTTGCCAAGAACAGGGTTCCTCCGGCGAGCGATTACGGCGAGGTAGTGGTCTGGCCGGGGTTTTAGGTGACTGGGCGTCTGCGGATTGGTTCACCGGTTCTATTCAACAGTTAATCCTGGTTCAACTTGGGCGATACTCCAAGTTCTCGACGGAACGGCCTCACGGGTTCGTCGGCGGCAGAGAGCGCGCTCTGCGCCTCTTAGGCCACGGCGACTGTTCTGCAGTGCGCACAGAGGAGAGGACGTCCACGCGGAGGCTTCTGGTGGTGTGGGCGATGCTGGACGGCGCCGTACTGCAGGGCTGGCTCTTTCTGGCCGCCACGGGTGGTTCTGCCACCGTGGAAGACGCCGGAGCTGGCGAGCCACGTCGCCACCGACGCTCGCGCCCGTCCAAGCGACCGTGCGACGCACTGGATAAGAAGGAGGAGCAGTGAGCAACGAGGGCACTGGCGAGATTGACGCTGCTGACTGACGGAAGCGACACTGACGGCAGCAACCAAACACTGAAACTCTGAACTTTGACAGTAACAGTGCAAACCAACTATTCGACGAAATGATTTAGACATGTGGAATTTTTTTCTGGAGCTGGGACTTGGTGAAGTGATGTCTTGATGCATCTGGAGACTGCCTGAATTTTCACAGATTTTTAGGAAGAGAAAAAAAATGCATTTCACCAAAATTGGCAAATCTGGTCCAAACTTGCAGCAAGCAAATTTTGAAAAATTTGAACTGTGGACCAGCAGATCTTGATGGATCTAGGTTGAGGGTACTAAGGACTAGCCAGGGGAATTTATTTGGAACCAAAACTCAAAGGAAATTTAGTAGTTCCTTTGTAAATCACTAAGGTCCAAATTAAGTGGCAGAAAAAGATTTGAGGACAAAATAAATAGAAATAAAATCTAGGGGGAGTTGAACTTTGCTGGTCCTGATGCTTGACTTGACCCAAGGTGGGAAGGTGGGTTTTGAAAGAAAGTTTTCAACATGTGTCATGGCAAAAAGAGAAATTTTTGAATGGGAAAGGATAAGCCCATAATTCTATAGGAATGCTTTTTAATAAAAAGGAATTGTCAAAACCTTCCAAAATTATTTGTGTTGAGCCAGCACAAGATGAAAATCCTCAAGACCAAAGATCACGGTTGAGAAGAACACATAAAATATTTGTCATAAAATATTTGAGAATGAGAGGTTTTAAGAAGAATTTAAATAACCTCCTTCCAAGAAAATAAAGAATTTGATAAAACCAATTCCAAATTTTTGGAGTGTTACAACACCTACCCCCTTAGGAAAAATCTCGTCCCCGAGATTTCAGCTGATCCTCTAATAGGTGTGGGTACTCTATCGAAGAAAATCCTCTCTTTCCCAAGTCGCTTCATCCTCGGTGTGATTGCTCCGCTGAACCTTGAGAAACTTAATTGTTTTCTGACGGGTCCCCCTTTCAAACTCCTCCAATATTTTTATTGGACGTTCCCTGTAGGTGAGGTCTGGTTGCACGTCAATGCTCTCATGAGATACCTGCTTCTCTGGGTTGCTTACACACTTCCTCAACTATGAGACGTGGAACACGTCGTGGACGTTTGACAGTTCTTTGGGTAGGTCTAGCTGGTAGGCTACTGTGCCTCTTCGTGCAACTACACGAAAGGGTCCAATAAATCGTGGTGCTAGCTTTCCTTGAATTTTGAATCGTTGCAGGCCCCTCATAGGAGATACACGTAGATACACATTTTCACCGGGTTCAAAGCTGACTTCACGATGTTTTTGATCGGAATAACTCTTTTGTCAGCTCTGGGCTATCTTGAGTCGATCCCTGATTAGTCTAACCTTCTCCTCAGTTTCCTTGAGCATGTCTGGGCCGAAGATACGAATGTCTCCTGTTTCTGACCAATTTAATGGGGTACGACATCTTGGCCCGTACAAGGCTTCAAAAGGTGCCATTTGTAGGCTGGCTTGGTAACTGTTGTTGTATGCGAACTCGGCATACGGCAAGCTTTCTTCCCAACTGGTCCCATAGGTGAGAACACATGCCCTTAGCATGTCTTCTAGAATTTGGTTCACACGTTCAGTTTGTCCTCCAGTCTGGGGGTGGTATGCTGTACTGAATACTAGTTGAGTCCACAGAGCCCGTTGTAAATGATCCCAAAATTTAGAGACAAATTGAGTGCCTCTGTCGGATATTATAGTCTTCGGAACTTCGTGCAGGAAAACTATATGGGAGAGGTAAAGTTTGGCAAGCTTCTAAGTGGTGTGGGTTGTCTTTACTGGGATGAAATGTGCCACCTTAGTTAATCTATCTATGATGACCCATATGGCATCATTTCTGTGTTGTGACCGAGGTAGTCCGACAATATAATCCATTCCAATTTCGTCCCATTTCCACTCAGGTATCTTGTTTGGTTGTAATAGTCCTGCTGGTTTTTGGTGCTCGGCTTTAATGCGCTGAGATGAATCACAACATGCAATGAATGTGGATATATCCCTCTTCATACCGTGCCACCAAATTTTTTCCTGAATGTCCTTGTACATTTTGGTCCCTCCCGGGTGGATTGAATATGTAGCAGTGTGGCCTTCGGCTAGAATTTGCTTTTTGAGGTCCTCTATATTTGGTACGCAAAGTCTGTCTCTGTACCATAATTTTCCCTTATCGTCTATGACGAATTCTGAGGCCTTGTCCAGACTCACTTTTCTTTTTATGCCTTCGATGCTGGGGTGTTCATGCCGAGCCTTCTTAATCTGTTCCATTAGAGTGGGCTGTATTTCCAAATTTGACACATTTCCTTCAGTGACCATCACCAAGTTGAGTTTGGCGAACTCCTGCTGAAACACAGGTCTCAAGTTTTGTAGACTGTCGTTGCTCGAGCTGGGGTTTCGACTAAGAGCATCTGCCACTACATTCGCCTTTTCTGGATGGTAGAGAATGCCAACATCATAATCTTTCACTAATTCCAACCAGCGCCGTTGTCGTAAATTGAGTTCTGGTTGCGTGAAAATATATTTGAGGCTTTTATGGTCCGTATATATTTCACAACGATTTCCAAGCAAAAAGTGCCTCCACTCCTTGAGCGCATGAATGACTGCTGCCATTTCTAAGTCATGAGTAGGATAATTTTCTTCATGCTTTCGTAGTTCCCTGGAGGCGTATGCGACTACCTTGCCTTCTTGCATTAGTACACATCCGAGGCCCTTCCGGGATGCGTCACAATATACTTCAAAACTCTTATGTATGTCTGGTACAACCAATACTGATGCTGTTGTTAATTTCCTTTTGAGTTCTTGGAAACTTTTCTCGCAAGCTTCAGTCCATACAAATTTCTTATCCTTCTTGAGTAACTGTGTCATTGGTTTTGCTATGGTGGAGAACCCCTCAATAAACCTTCGGTAATATCCAGCCATTCCCAGGAAACTTCGTACATCTGTTACGTTGGCCGGTGGTTTCCAGCCAAGTACGGCCTTGATTTTTTCTGGGTCCACGGCAACACCTTCTTGGGTCAATACGTGGCCTAAAAAACCAACATGTCTTAACCAAAACTCACATTTGCTGAATTTGGCGTATAGTTGATGTTTCCTAAATTCTCCCAGTACAATTCTGAGATGTTCAACATGTTCTTCTGGCGTCTTAGAGTATACCAGGATATCATCAATGAACACCACAACAAATTTGTCCATCAATTTCATAAACACTTTGTTCATGAGGTGGACAAAATATGCGGGGGCGTTTGTCAGTCCAAATGACATTACTGTAAATTCATATAATCCGTATCTAGAGGTGAATGCTGTCTTAGGAATATCTTCTGTCCGTACCGTTAATTGATGATACCCCGACCTTAAATCAATTTTTGAGAAAACCTTGGCTTGTGCGAGCTGGTCAAATAAGTCATTTATCCGTGGCATCGGATATTTGTTTTTATGGTGACCATGTTGAGTGCTCGATAGTCTATACATAATCTTAGCGTCCCATCCTTTTTCTTGGCAAATAATACTGGTGAACCCGAAGGTGAGGAGCTGACCCGTATAAATCCTTTGTCCAGCAATTCTTTTATTTGCTTCTTTAATTCTACCAACTCGGAGGGTGCCATTCTATAGGGTTTCTTGTAAATGGGGGTGGTTCCAGGTGCTAGCTCAATGATGAACTCTATTTCTCGGTCTGATGGCATGCCTGGCAGTTCTTCGGGAAATACGTCAGGAAACTAACACACTACTGGAACTTTTCTTAACTCTGAAGTGTCCACCTTGTTCAATATTGGTTGCCGTGATACTGGTCTTTCTTGAGCTGCAACCTTTATCGTCTTCCCGTGATGATGAGTAAGAATTATGGTCCGATTGAAGCAGTCGATAAATCCCTTGTTGGTGGTTAACCAGTCCATTCCTAGGATAACATCCAGTCCCTTATTTTCCAATACAACGAGGTTTGCTCGAAACTTTAGTCCCTCAATCTCAATAATCACACCTTGGCAATAACTCTGAGTGATTTTCTTAATCCCGGTGGACTTGATGGTCATGGATTTTCCCAAGGGAAGCATCGAAAAATCATGTTGCAAAGCAAATTTCTTTGAAATGAACGAGTGAGAAGCTCCAGAATCAAATAAAACCGTGGCAGGTATTGTGTTGACAGGGAACGTACCGAGTATGATATCCGGGGCATCATGTGCTTCCTCCTTGGTCACATGGTTCAAGTGACATTTGTTGTGGTTGTTATTGGGGTTGAAGTTGTTATGCTTGGGTGCTGAATTGTTTCCACTGTTGTTCTGCTTGGGGGCCGAGTTTCTTGGTTTTGGGCATTGTTTGGCATAGTGTCCCTCTTCTCCACAAGCCTAGCAAGTAATACCTGGACGGTACGTAAAATACTTGTCCCTTGCATGAATTTTTTTGTTCGGGCTTGGGACATTGGTCGTGGATTTGTTTGTTCCATTTTTCTGAAATTCAGTCTTGTTCCGGTTGTTGCGAGTATGTGTAGTCTTGTCCCTTTAACGCTTGCGAATATCCTCCAAGCTGCGGCGCTCATTTTCCAATGTAATAGCTTTGTCCACAAGCGTTTTGAAATCAGGAAAGGTGTGTACGACCAGCTGGCATTTAAGTGCTGGTGCCAGACCGTCCAGAAATTTTTCCATCTTTTTATTTTCGGTCATATGCTCTTCGTTGGCATAATGAGATAATTGAGTAAACTGACTATTGTACTGAGCCACTTTCATGCTTCTCTGCTTGAGGTCATCAAACTCCCTTTTCTTGATCTTCATAATGCTTCTGGGAATGTGCGCCCCATGAAATCCTTCTTTAATTTCTTCCCAGGTGATATTATTTTCATTGGGGTGCATGTGTAGGAAATTTTCCCACCATGATGCAGCTGCTCTAGTGAGGTAGTGCAGTGCATAAGTACCTTCTCACGGTCCGAACATTGTGCAATAATTAACTTCCTTTCAATGTCTCGAAGTCAATCATCGGCCTCAAGAGGTCTGTCAGTGTGAGAGAACGTTGGAGGACGTGTCTTTTGTAGTTCAGACAATTTGGAATGCTCCTGATATGGTTCACGGTGATTTCCCATATTGATAACATGGTTCATCATTTCTTGATGCTGCTGCTGGCTTTACTCATAAAGGCGGCATACTTGAGAAAATGCTGTTTCACTGCCTTGCTGACTTGACTGCCCCTGCGTGAAATTGTTACTTGTCTGGGTACCATAATTTTCTTCTGGCGGACTTGGCATGGAACGAGTCCAGGGACGAGGCATTTTCCACTCTGGGGTATTTTTGCAGAAATCATGAGAAAAACTGAGTGGCAAGAATAAATAAATAATTTTGCAAATGCGGAAAATTTAAGAACTCCAATTTTTCTTCCAGAAAATACTAGATTGCGCATGGAGAAGAACCGCTCAGTACATATCTTACATGTAAGCCGTAATTATACAGTACATCACTCAGGATGTGCGTACACATTCCCGACATGTTATTTAGGCTAGTGCACTTCTCCGAGTTCCTACAAGATGCGCACACAAAGTACTTCTCACCAAACCTATATACATATAAACATATCATACAAGCGGACACATCGCGCGGCGGCTAGGCGCACTTAGTCGGAGATGGTGAAAACTTCCCTCGGCCTGCCGAGGGTAAGACCCAGTGATGCTGGAGACTCAACCTCCTCCTCACTAATAGGCTCCTGGCGTGAAGTACTGGGTTGAGGAGCTGGTGCGGGCGCGGTAGGTGGTGCAGCTCTGATTGGAGTAGGAGCAATGACATGGTCAAACTCCTCAGTGGTAGGCAGGCGGCGAGCGGTGGCTAAGATGGCAGGTGTATAGGATGCTGATGACGAGACGTAAGTCAGTGGTGGTGCTGTATGGAGGAGCTCCGTCCTGTTGGCTGAACAGCCCTGAACGAAGTCCATACGAGCAGCCACCAAGTCGTCCACAAGGTTATCAAAAGCTGCCTCAAGAGCCTTGAGATACTAAAGCAACATTTCGATAGCCCCATCTCGCTCTCCCCTTGGGCAAGCGAATGCATAGTGACATGTGTAAGGCACATGGCATGGGAGGTAGCGGTAGCGACGAGCCTTCATCGAAGGAAGAGCATCCCGAAGACGAGCTATCGCCTCATGGGCAGCCATCTGCATGGCATGCCTCTCCGTAGGCATGGCCCTTCCCACAAATCTGAAGCGGCGTGACTCAGAACGCCCTCCCTTGAATTGCACCGCGGCCTGGTGCATGGACACGCTGTCGCTGATCTTGTGCTGGTAGAGTGTGAACTTCGGACAAGCCGATGGCCCGATCGCGACCTTGGTGATGGAGACGAGAAGCTTGATAAACCCCTCAGGTACATTAGCGAACACCAGTGACTCACAGTCGCTGCCAGCCATCTACAAAAGCAGACAAAAATTCCGAATAGTCAAATCATAAATTTATGATGACCAATAGAAAATTGCTACAATTGCAAAATGTTAAAATAGCACTTATTACGCTAATAACCGATTAGCGATCGCACCTAGTGGCTTCCTACAGTCAGCCTGGCTCTGATACCAATGTTGTCAGGACCGGTTTTCCAATAAAACATTTATTGAGAAACCGACCTTTTTATAAGACGAGTATAGGAGAGTCCTCCTTACTGGTAGACAAATCCTTGATATAGAAATCCAGAAGTACTAAATATTTTACAAGGTTGAGCTGAGGCTGCTCACAATTTATTACAAGCATGCCGATATTATACATAAGGGCGGGTATGACACAAAGGGTATGGTGGCATAACTACTGACTCGAAATAAAAGTGGTGGTGGATATGTAAAAGTGAAGTGGGTGAAATGACTCCAAAATCTTATAGCTCATCGAGCACCGGAGTGACGCTCGATGAATTTATTTGGGTAGGAGAAGCATATATAATACAAGTGACCAAATCCAGAATCGTACGGGACTGACTGGGACTCCTCTAGGCGTCGGACTCGCTATCGAACTCTTCATCCATAAGATCGCCTTCGTCAACATCTGGCCAAATCAACAAGCCAGGTGAGTACTTAGAATGTACTCGCATAACAATTCGGACATAAGATATACATGAGCAGACTAGTAATGCGCACTCAGATAATAAATTTGCACTGCATGATAAATAAAAAGGAAGTCAGGCGGTAGTCCTCCCGAAATCCCAATAAAAATAGCTGAGGGCCGATCGGGTATCTGAAGCGACACCTCGAAAGGGAAAATAAATTAACATGCCGCAGTCGGGCGTCTGGGCGACACCACATAAAGGGCTTATATTGAAAAGTAAATGACAGTACGTGCGACAGTCGGACGTCTGAGCGACATCACATAAAGGGCTTATATCAAAAGTAAATAACAAGAATGCCATAGTCGGACGTCTGAGCGACATCACAAAAAGGGCTTATACCAAAAGTAAATAACAATAATGCCACAGTCGAACGTCTGAGCGACATCACATAAAGGGCTTATATCCAAAATTAAATAACACGAATGCCACAGTCGGACGTCTGAGCGACATCACATAAAGGGCTTATATTCAAAAGTAAATAGCAAGAATGCCACAGTCGGACGTCTGAGCGACATCTCTAAAAGGGCTTATATAAAAAAATGACAATAATGCCACAGCCGGACGTCTGAGCGACATCACATAAAGGGCTTATATTTCATCATTCGAATTCGAGTAGCTCATGAAGGCAAATCATTCCAAGGGAATACTCAGTACATAATAATTAACTGGTTAGTCCATCCACAGGAATAACATTCAGACGGGTTTACCACTCTTAGTTCCATGTCTATATACCAGAGACTATCACTGAGACTGACATTGAGACGGACGCTCAGACTGACGGTGATACTGACATTGATATGACGATCAAAGTCCTTGACCATGGACATGGTTTCTCGAATGGTTTTGACTCTGCAGAGTTTGTACTCTCTAACCACAGCCAACGGATTTCAGTAGTCAGAAAGGACTAGTTCCGTTTACGGTATTTTAGCAGAAACACAACTAACCAGTACACACCTATTCCACATCCCGCTGCTAGGAATCACCCTAGACAACGTTCACAAAAAACTTTAAGACGGGGACGCTACAACCTAGAATAGCATGGGATCAAATTTATATCGCGCGCTCTAAGGGGTGCCCCCCTCTCGGTCCCAACCAGAAACACCCATGCCCCCTGACCGGTTGACGGGCTTTAATCCAGGGCCATGGAACCCTCATCCCGGCCCATCTATTTGGTGTGTACAAGGAAAGTGGTTTGCAACAGACTAGACCGTATTCTTTGCAGAAGACATGTGGCAGCACAAAAAGGATACGAACGGGAACGTGACTTGATCCACATTAATACTAGAGTTAAACGGTTGACATAAGACTGGCATGCTTCAACAATACCAGCTTACCACCTATCATGCCACCACATGATCAGGTTGTCTCACCATCTTATGAACACATCAACTTTCGAAGCTCACTGGTAGCTTGTCTTGCATGCAATATAACATTCACAAATGCTTATATCAACATGCCATGAGAAAAACTACTCAAGCAAACATGCAAAGCACTCATCATATCAAAGGTTCAAACATGCTTGCCTTGTTCGGAGTAGTCGGAATCTAGCTCGGCGAAGTTTGCGGCTCCGTCACCTCCTTCGGTATCTACATATAAAATAAATCGGATACTAACGTAAATACCGCTCGGGCATAAAAATTGTTCCAAATATTTTTAAAATAAATATGATAAAAAACTAGACCAAAAAATAAAGATGACAGAAAAGAATCAACTCAAAATCATCTTCTGTTTAAAAGTTATTAAGGTTTTAGCCCAGGGACTAATCTGTGATGAAACTGAAACTTTCCAGGGGCTAGTTTAGAAAAACAGAAAACGCTTCGGTCGGAAATACGCCAACCCAAAGGGAACACACACTTTTCCCGAAGGCGCTTTCAGAAAACGGTTCGCATAAAAGAGAAGGAGCTGACAAGGGGGTCCCACCCGTCAGGTTTGAAATCTCACCGTCGACCGAAGCAAACGGCGATCAACGGCGACGATCGACGGCGATCCAGAGGAGGGCGAGGATACGTTTATACTCACGGGATGGTTCCGCGTCGGTGGGTGGTGGACTTGGTCGTCGGCGAGCACCACGTCGACGGCGGCTTCCACTCCGGCGGACGGCGGTTCGGGCGGTGATGGATCTTGCCGGGGAGGGCTGCAAACTTCAAATTGAAGCGCGGGTTAGGGGAGTGGGTGCAGTAGGAGGCTACTGGCACAATTTGGGAGGCGGGGGTCCTCTCACCAGAGAGAAACTTGCCGGTGCCTGAAGCGGATCGGGGTGGCCGGAGCTGGGGAAGAAGGCCTCCTCGAGGTCCTTCTAGTGGCTGGGCGTGGTTCTGGTGAGGTGGACGAGTGGTGCTGGGTCGAAGGCGAGCTCGGGGCCTCTATTTATAGCCGGTGCGAGGCGGTTGCCGAGAACGGGGTTCCTCCGGCGAGCGATTACGGCGAGGTAGTGGTCGGGCTGGGGTTTCAGGTGACTAGGCGTCTGCGGATTGGTTCACTGGTTCCATTCAACGGTTAATCCTGGTTCAACTTGGGCGATACTCCAAGTTCTCGACGGAATGGCCTCACGGGCTCGTCGGCGGCAGAGAGCGCGCTCTGCGCCTCTCAGGCCATGGCGACTGTTCTGCAGCGCGCACATAGGAGAGGACGTCCACGCGGAGGCTTCTGGTGGCATGGGCGGTGCTAGACGGTGCCGTACTGCAGGGCTGGCTCCTGCTGGCCGCCACGGGTGGTTCTGCCACCGCGGAAGATGCCGGAGCTGGTGAGCCACGTCGCCACCGACGCTCGCGCCCGTCCAAGCGACCGTGCGGCGCACTAGATAAGAAGGAGGAGCAGTGAGCAACGAGCCAACGAGGGCACTGGTGAGATTGACGCTGCTGACTGACGGAAGCGACACTGACGGCAGAAACCAAACACTGAAACTCTGAACTTTGACAGTAACAGTGCACACCAGCTGTTCGACGAAATGATTTAGACATGTGGATTTTTTTTCTGGAGCTGGGACTTGGAGAAGTGATGTCTTGATGCATCTGGAGACTTCCTGAATTTTCACACATTTTTAGGAAGATAAAAATAATGGATTTCACCAAAATTAGCAAATCTGGTCCAAACTTGTAGCAAGCAAATTTTGAAAAATTTGAACTGTGGACCAGCAGATCTTGATGGATCTAGGTTGAGGGTACTAAGGACTAGCCAGGGGAATTATTTGGAACCAAAACTCAACGGAAATTTAGTAGTTCCTTTGTAAATCACTAAGGTCCAAATTAAATGGCAGAAAAAGATTTGAGGACAAAATAAATAGAAATAAAATCTAGGGGGAGTTGAACTTTGCTGGTCCTGATGCTTGACTTGACCCAAGGTGGGAAGGTGGGTTTTGGAAGAAAGTTTTCAACAGGTGTCATGGAAAAAGAGAAATTTTTTAATGGGAAAGGATAAGCCCATAATTCTATAGGAATGCTTTTTAATAAAAATGAATTGTCAAAACCTTCCAAATTTATTTGTGTTGAGCCAACACAAGATGAAAATCCTGAAGACCAAAGATCAAGGTTGGGAAGGACACATAAAATATATGTCATAAAAGATTTGAGAAGGAGAGGTTTTAAGAAGAATTTAAATAACCTCCTTCCAAGAAAATAAAGAATTTGATAAAACCAATTCCAAATTTTTGGAGTGTTACATCGGGTCAATATTCACTCTGAATGGAGCAATTTCATCAAACTTTTCATAATCTTCTGACATGTGTGTCTTGTCATCCACTCCCACGATGTTTCTTTTCCCAGAAAGAACTATGTGGCGCTTTGGCTGATCGTATGATGCATTCGCTTCCTTATCTTTTCTTTTTCTCGGCTTGGTAGAAATGTCCTTCACATAGAAAACCTGTGCCACATCATTGGCTAGGACGAATGGTTCGTGTGCATACGCAAGATTGTTGAGATCCACTGTTGTCATTCCGTACTATGGGTCTTCAGTTACCTCGCCTCGTTTCATATTTAGAAGCCAGATGGTACCTTAATACTGAGTAGGCATTCGAAGAAGATTTCCTTCCCTTCTTTGGTAAGAGCATAGCTGACATGACCCTGATGTATGCAGTCTTTTCCATGCATACGTTGCTGGTCCTCCCGTGCCTCCGGTGTATCTTTAGTCTTCCCATACACGCCCAAGAAGCCAAGCAGTGTCACACAAAGATTCTTCGTCACGTGCATCACGTCGATTGCGGAGCGGACCTCTAGGTCTTTCCAATAGGGCAGGTCCCAAAATATAGATTTCTTTTTCCACATGGGTGCATGTCCGTCAGCGTCAGTTGGAACAGGTTGTCCGCCAGGACCCTTTCCAAAGACTACCTTCAAATCCTTGACCATATCATGTACATCAGCACCAGTTCGGTGGCGAGGATTCGTCCGGTGATCCGCCTCACCTTTAAAATGCTTGCCTTTCTTTCTTACGGGATGCCTGCTCGGAAGAAATCGACGATGTCCGAGGTACACATTCTTCCTACAATTATCCAAATATATACTGTCGGTATCATCCAAACAATGCGTACATGCGTGGTATCCCTTGTTTGTCTGTCCTGAAAGGTTAGTGAGAGTAGGCCAATCATTGATGGTAACGAACAGGAACACCTTTAGATCAAATTCTTCCTGTCTGTGCTCATCCCACACACGTACACCTTTTCCATTCCAAAGCTGTAAGAGTTCTTCAACTAATGGCCTTAGGTACATATCAATGTCGTTGCCGGGTTGCTTAGGGCGTTGGATGAGCACTGGCATCATAATGAACTTCCGCTTCATGCACAACCAAGGAGGAATGTTATACATACAGAGAGTCACATGCCAGGTGCTATGGTTGCTGCTCTGCTCCCCAAAAGGATTAATGCCATCTCCGCTTAGACCAAACCATACGTCCCTTGCGGCACCTCCGAACTCCTCCCTGCTGTACTTTCTCTTGATTTTTCCCCACTGCGATCCGTCAGCGGGTACTCTCAACTTTCCGTCTTTCTTACTGTCTTCTATGTGCCGTCACATCGCCTTGGCATGCTCTTTGTTTTGGAAGAACCATTTCAACCGTGGTATTATAGGAGCATACCACATCACCATGGCAGGAAACTTTTTCCTGGGGCGCTCGCCCTTGACATCACTGGTGTCATCGCGACTGATCTTATAGCGCAATGTATCGTATACCGGGCACGCGTTCAAATCCTCGTACTCACTCCGGTAGAGGATGCAGTCATTAGGGCATACATGTATCTTCTGCACCTCTAACCCTAGAGGGCAGACAGCCTTCTTTGCTTCGTACGTACTCTCGGGCAATTCGTTGTCTTTTGGAAGCATCTTCTTCAACATTACCAGCAACTTTCCAAATCCCTTATCAGATACACCATTCTCTGCCTTCCATTGCAGCAATTCCAGTGTGGTGCCCAGCTTTTTCTTGTCAGCGTCGCAGTTTGGGTACAACAATTTGTTGTGATCCTCTAACATTCGCTACAACTTTTGCCTCTCCTCTTCAGTTGTGCAGTTTCTCTTTGCATCGGCAATGGCCCGACCTAGATCATCACCGGGCGCATTTGATGCCTCTTCTTCAGCTTCTTGTCGCATTGCCGGCTCACCTTCTCCCCTCATTGTTGTACCATCATATTCAGGGAACCCATGGCCAGGATAGCTATCGTCGTCCTCTTCTTCTTCATTGTCTTCCATCATAACACCTGTTTCTCCGTGCTTGGTGCAAACATTATAGTGGGGCATGAAACCAGACTCAAACAGGTGGACGTGAATGGTTCTTGAGTTAGAGTAATTGTGATCATTCTTACATCCAGCACATGGACAAGGCATAAAACCATCTGCCCGCTTGTTTGCCTCAACCGCATTCAGAAAAGTATGCACGCCATTAATGAACTCGGGAGAGCGTCGGTCATTGTCGGTGTACTAAGGTAGGGGTACCTCAGTACCCCAACTTGTGCACGGGCAGTTGCAGCTTCCCGCGACAAGGTTCACTGCGTGCTCGCCGGAGACCTTCCTGCTTCTTATCAAACCATTCAAAAACAAAGTATACAAGACAGAAGACCGAGACCCCGGCAAGAGGAGCTTGCCGGGAAGGCCGTACCAGGCTCAAGGCTGTTCCACCAGCACAAGACCCTGGCAAGAGGAGCTTGCCAGGAAGACTAGAAGATATCGCCTCGGCGCTATGCGCGCCCCGGCAAGGGGCCCGGGGAGCGGCAAGTTCCCGGGCCCGGCAAGATCAAGGCCCCGGCAAGGTACTTGCCGGGAAGGCTACACCGTGTGCCCGCGCTCCAGCTCATCGGTCCACGCGTCGCCCTGGGGCCTAACCAGGGACGCGTGGCGGATGGCTGCACAGCCTGGGGTACACGGTGGCACACCGCGGCGATAAATCCGTCGCCGTGGCGGACGGAGACGCTAAGGCGGGAGCTTTTGGGGTCGACGGCGACGGGCATTAAATGCCCTTGTCCCCCACTGTTAGAGTAGGTATAGACCACTGTTCTGTACTGTAGCTCCACTGTTCCCGCACTGTTACAACTACCACCTCTTTTACTCTTTTACCCTTTTCTCCTACGTTGACACCTGTCGGTGACCCCTTGCACTATAAAAGGAGGCCCATGCACAACGTGGAGGGGGTTCGAAACCTAGATTACTCTCACGCACGGTGTAGCTGCTTCTTCAAGCTCCCGAGCGCCCCACTCAATACACAACCAAGCAGGAGTAGGGTTTTACGCATCCGTGCGGCCCGAACCTGGGTAAAACTGCCCGCGCGTCCGCTTCGATCTGCTCTTTGTGCTCCCTCCGCCCTCGTACCGCACAGACAAGGGGCTCCGGTCCCATAGGTGTTCGTGGCGGACAGTTTCCCCCGACATCTTTGGCGCGCCAGGTAGGGGGCGTCGAGGTTGTGCGAACCTGATCCGGCGTTCGCGCGGGCGCATTCTTCATCAACCTCTCCAGTTTCATCAGCAACTTCGTCAGCGACAACTCCATGGCCCCGAAGAAGAAGCCTTCGGAGGTCGGAGGCCCGTCTGTGTCTCACCCGCCGCCACCAGAGCCAACGGTGGGCGGGGGAGACGCCGTCGGAAGGGTGGTTGCCGGCGAGGACACTCACGGTGCCACCAGATCCAAGAATAGGACGGACGACCGGACCTCGGTCTCCGTGGACGCGCCGCGTCCATCACAGCACACGACGACCCCGCAGCGCCATACCACGGGAGGTGGTATCCGCTTGCTGGGACAAGGCCAAACTGGAGGCTCGCGGGACGCCCCGGACCCCCGTCCGGGCACAAGCAAAGCGAAGGCGCCGGCGCGGGACCCCGCTCCTTCTAACGTCGTTAGAAGTCCGAGCGTATCCCGCTCCTCGCACCGCTCGCCCGCGTTCCCCACTACTCCGGCAGAAGCGCTCGCAAGGGCGCAGCTGCTCCTCGATTTTCCTCCGGCGGCCGACAAGGCCGAAGAATGGAGGGCCACTATCCGGAGCCTGATAGACTTCGCCAACAACGACTCTCCGCAGCAGCCGTCGGCCTCACGGCCGCGGCAGGCTGAGAAGACGAAGGCTATCGGCGACAAGACTGCCGGGGGTGCGACGAGCGTGCACTCCCCGCCGCAGAAGCAGAAGACGCCGCCCCGCCGGAACAACCCCGACGACGGCTCCACAGCCTCGTCGGACCCGCGGGCCCGTCGGGACCAGCGCCAGGTCCTTGACGACCGGCGAGACGAAGACGCTCGAACCACGATCGAGCGCCGCCGAGAAGCTCGGCGACAATCCGACAAGAGAGCTGGGAACACTGTCGACGCACCCGCGCCCGGTGAACCAGGCGACTTGCCGTACGCGGCAGGCTGCCCTGCGTTCACCCGCGAGCTGCGGCGCGTCCAGTGGCCCAGTATGAAGAACTTTAAGCCCGACGTACCGGAGAAGTACGACGGCAAGACGCACCCCTCGGAGTTTCTCAGCGTCTACACTATCGCAGTGCAAGCTGCCGGGGGGCGCGACGAGAAGATCCTAGCCAACTATTTCCCGCTCGTGCTGAAGCCGAACGTCCGTTCGTGGCTCATGCACTTGCCGGAAGGCTCTATCTCTTCTTGGGCCGACCTTTGCCATCAGTTTGTTGGCGCCTTCACCGGCGGCCACAAACCCCATGGCCAGGAGAGCGATCTCCACATTTTGGCCCAGAAGGAAGGCGAACCCCTGCGCAAGTATATCCAACGCTTCAGCCGGGTACAGCACAACATCCCCGACGTTCACCCTGCCGCGGTTATCAGCGCGTTCCATCAGAATGTGCGTAACCGCCGCATGCGTGAGGAGATGGCGATGACCAAGATCAGGGACGTCAGCGAGCTTTACGCTCTTGCTGACAAGTGCGCCCGTGCGGAAGAGGGGAGGAAACTCCCCGGGAAGGATGCTGGCGCCGGGGGAAGCGACAGCGACGACGCCGCCCCGGCAAAGAAGAGCCGGCGGCGGAACAACAGGAAGAAGGGCAAGAAGGAAGTGCTTGCCGTCGAGAAGTCCGGCAAGGAGGCCCCCGCCAAGCAAGCGCAGGCTGGCGGCTCCGGCAAGGAGCCTGCCCCTGCGGCGGCGGCCGACAAGCCGGGTAGCTCCGACAAGCAATACTGTAAGATTCACCGCACCAAGGGTCACGATCTCTCCAACTGCAAGCGCGTCGAGTATCTCGTCGAGCAGCAAAAAGCTGAGTACGAGAGGCGCGACAAGGAGAAGGCCCAGGGTGGCGGGGAAGAGCCCAGCAAGAAGCGGCCGTTCAACGGCCGGGGAGGACGCCGCGGCAAGGCCAAGCAGCGGCAAGGAGATCGACCTCCCCGAGGCCGCGACAACGACGAAGACGACGATGAAGACATGGAGGACGACGAGAACAGCGAGCAGGAGTTCCAGAAGGCCACGGAGGTCCTGTGCGTCGACGGTGGCGCCTCCCTGCACACCTCCCACCGCCAGCTGAAACAGTGGGTGCGTGAGGTGAATGCAGCGGAGCCGCCCGTGGAGTCGCGCAGGCTCCTCAAATGGTCCAGCACGCCCATCGTTTTCGACCTTGAGGATCACCCTGACCGCACCACAGCGGTCGGGTGCTTGCCGATGCTGGTTTCTCCCACCATCCGCAACCTCAAGGTCACCAAAATGTTGGTAGACGGCGGGGCCGGGCTGAACTTGATCTCCTCTGCTGTGATCAAGAAGCTCCAGATTCAAGACGGCGAGCTCGAAGAGACCGGTTCATTCCAAGGAATCAACCCGGGAAGGAGCAAGCCCAAGGGAAAGATTACTCTGCCGGTGACCTTTGGCGGGGAGCTCAACTTCAGGACTGAGCGCATCACCTTTGACGTTGCTGATATTCCATTGCCCTACAATGGAATTCTCGGCCGTCCCGCCCTCGCCAAGTTCATGGCAGCTTCCCACTATGCCTACAACGTGCTGAAGATGCCGGGGCCGATAAGCGTCATCACTATCCACAGCGACAAGAAAGATGCGCTTATTTGCGCCGACAAGATTTACCGGGATGCGGCAGCTGCGGCCGAGAAGGATACTCTTGCCGCTGAAGCTCCCGGGGGGGAAGAAGACGAAGACCAAGTCCGGCAAGTGTTCTGGGACCCACTCCGGCAACCGCACCTCCTCGGAGTGCTGCGCTGCCGTCGAGGACGTTCCATCGAGCTCCACCGGCAAGAGCAAGAAAGGAATGGCTGCTCCTCCGGCAACCAAGAAAGTGTCCGCAAAGGAGGATGGCACTGGTGGTACCTTCACCATCAGTGCCACCCTTGACAGCAAATAGGAAAGCGCGCTCGTCGCCTTCCTGCGGGCGAATGTCGATGTGTTTGCTTGGCAACCATCTGACATCCCCGGTGTTCCCAGGAAGGTGATTGAGCACAAGCTTGCTGTCTGTCCTCATGCGCGGCCCATCAAGCAGAAAGTGAGGAAACAAGCCGTGGAGCGCCAAGAGTTCATCAATGAGGAAATCAAGAAACTAGAGGCAGCAGGCCTAGTTAGAGGTGTGATCCATCCGACGTGGCTGGCAAACCCAGTCGTCGTGCGCAAGGCCAACGGGAAGTGGAGACTGTGTATAGACTTCACCGATGTCAATAAAGCATGTCCCAAGGATCCTTTCCCTTTGCCGCGCATTGACCAGATCGTTGACTCCACTGCCGGATGTGAGCTACTCTGTTTTCTTGATGCATACTCAGGCTATCACCAGATTTTCATGGCTAAGGAAGATGAAGAGAAGACTGCATTTATCACCCCATGTGGCACTTATTGCTTTATCCGCATGCCATTTGGATTGAAGAATGCAGGCTCAACCTTTGCAAGGGTAGTGTACACTGCTTTTGAGCCACAGATCCACAGGAATGTAGAAGCCTACATGGATGACATCGTGGTGAAGAGCAAGAGCAAAGAAACCCTGATTCAAGACTTGGAAGAAACGTTCCAGAACCTGCGCAGGATACAGCTCAAGCTGAACCCCGAGAAGTGCGTCTTTGGAGTCCCCTCCGGCAAGCTTCTCGGGTTCTTTGTATCACAGAGGGGGATTGAAGCCAACCCCGACAAGATCAAAGCCATCGAGCAGATAGAAGCCCCGAAGCGCGTCAAGGATGTCAGAAGGCTTGCAGGTTGCGTTGCTGCCCTCAGTAGGTTCATTTCAAAGTCCGCAGAACGCGCCCTACCTTTCTTCAAAATCTTGAAGAAGGCAGGTCCCATGAAGTGGACTCCGGAAGCGGAGGCGGCGTTGCAGGATTTGAAACGGTACCTGTCCTCCACTCCTATACTTGTCGCACCTAAACCACAGGAAAAGTTGTTGCTATACTTAGCGGCAACCAATCAGGTGGTTAGTGCTGCGTTAGTAGCGGAGAGGGAGTCCGACGAGGAGTCAGCATCACCGGCAAGCGAATCTAACGACAAGCAGGGGGCTGTCCCGACAAGCTCTGGCCCCGACAAGGAAGACTCTGCGCAGGAACAAGGAGAGGTGCGGAAGAAGATGGTGCAGCGCCCAGTGTATTTTGTAAGTTCCCTTCTCCAGGGAGCCAGATCAAGGTACTCTGGTGTGCAAAAATTGCTTTTCGGCCTCCTCATGGCCTCGAGGAAGCTGCGCCACTACTTCCAAGCCCATGAGATAACAGTGGTCACTCGCTTTCCGTTGAAGAGGATATTGCACAATCCAGAAGCAACAGGCAGGATCGTCGAGTGGGCACTGGAGCTGTCAAGCTTTGGACTCAAGTTTGAAAGTACTTCAACCATACAGAGCCGAGCTTTGGCAGAATTCATCGCTGAGTGGACCCCAACGCCAGAAGAAGAAGTTCAAGAAACGAGTGTACCCGTGCAAGAAGCGACAAGTGAATGGGTAATGTATTTTGACGGTGCCTTCTCGCTGCAAGGCGCCGGTGCCGGCGTGGTACTCATCGCGCCCACCGGAGAGCACCTCAAATATGTTATCCAGATGCACTTTCCCAGGGAGCAAGCGACAAACAACACTGCAGAATATGAAGGCTTGCTTGCCGGCCTCAGAATTGCGGCCGAACTTGGGATCAGAAAGCTGATTGTGCGGGGCGATTCTCAGTTGGTGGTCCGGCAAGTTAACAAGAGCTACCAGAGCCCTTTGATGGAAGCATATGTCGATGAAGTGAGGAAGCTTGAAGAGCACTTTGAAGGTCTGCAGATGGAGCACGTCCCAAGAGCTCAAAATGAGATTGCAGATGGCCTTTCAAAGTGCGCCGCGATGAAGTTACCTGTGGAACCAGGGACCTTTTTGCTCAAGCTGACTCAGCCATCAGTTACACCATCAATTGGGCAGTCCAAGAAGAGAAAGTTGGTCTCCGGCGACTACTTGCCGGCGGATCTTCCTGAACCCGCCGCCAAAGTTCCCAAGATCAACAACAACGCTGAGGAACAGTTTGCTCCTGCAAGCCCCCGGGCTTGTGCAGTTGAAGCAAGTGTTCCCGACAAGCCTCGCCCCGGCGAGCTTGCCGGGGGACCGTCAGCTCCGACAGGATCAGAGGTCTCTGCCGTAGAAGCTGAGGTTCCCGCAGCGGCCCTCGAGCCTTTAGCCCTTGCCGTTGAGCCTCGGGCTCCAGCATGGGCGCAGCAGATCGTCCGTTTTCTGCAAACTGGAGAACTTCCCGACGACCCTCAAGAGATAGAGAAGATAACCAGGCAGTCAAGTATGTATCAGTTTGTGGATAACGAGCTGTACAGAAGAAGACTCAATGGTGTCAGGTTGAAATGCATCTCCAGAGAAGATGGACAAAAGCTGTTGGCAGAAATACACGGAGGCACATGCGGCCACCACATTGGCGCAAGGGCACTTGCCGGGAAAGCTTTCCGGCAAGGGTTCTTTTGGCAAGAAGCCCTCCAAGATGCAACTGCACTAGTAACCAAGTGTGAAGCGTGCCAGTTCCATGCAAAGCAAATCCATCAGCCAGCTCAGGCTCTCCAAACAATCCCTTTGTCATGGGCCTTCTCGGTCTGGGGGCTCGATATCCTCGGCCCTTTCCCTCGTGCTGTCGGGGGCTTTGAGTACTTGTACGTTGCAATCGACAAGTTCACAAAGTGGCCAGAAGTGGAGCCAGTGAGAAAGGTGACAGCACAGTCAGCAGTCAGGTTCTTCAGGTCGATTGTTTGCCGTTTCGGGATCCCTAACAGGATCATCACCGACAACGGTACGCAATTCACTAGTCGCACCTTCATGCAGTACGTCCAAGACCTTGGCGCCAAGGTCTGTTTCGCTTCTGTTGCTCACCCGAGGAGCAACGGTCAAGCGGAGAGGGCAAATGCTGAAGTGCTGCGCGGACTCAAGACAAGGACCTTTGACAGGCTGCGCAAGCGCGGAAGAAATTGGATAGAGGAGCTCCCGGCGGCTCTTTGGTCAATCAGAACGACGCCGAGTCGAGCCACCGGGCAGACACCTTTTGCTCTAGTCTATGGAGCAGAGGCAGTTCTCCCCACGGAACTCGTATACGGATCTCCTCGAGTACTCGCTTATGATGAGCTCGAGCAAGAGCAACTGCGGCAAGATGACGCGTTGCTCCTTGAGGAGGGACGTCTCCAGGCTGCTGTACGAGCTGCTCGATACCAGCAAGCTTTGCGCCGCTACCATAGCCGCAAAGTCAAGGCCAGGAGCCTCGAGGAAGGCGACCTTGTTCTTCGGCGTGTTCAGTCCGCCAAGAATTCCAACAAGTTGACGCCGAAGTGGGAAGGCCCTTATCGGGTGAGACAAGTTACGAGGCCCGGCGCTGTCCGCCTCGAGACCGAAGAAGGCTTACCGGTGAGCAACTCCTGGAACATAGAGCATCTTCGCAAGTTTCACCCCTAAGGCGCGGTTGCCGTGATCCGCTCCGGCAACCACCTTTTGTACAAGCCTTGCCGCTGTTGCATGTAACCCTTTGTACAAAGCCGGGCGTAGACCCCGTGCATCAGTAAAGTTCTCGTGTTTCTCGCATCGATTGCCTTTTGCATGCTTCTCTTTGCTATTTGCATGTTCTGTTTGGCATTTGATGCAACACTCAGACGTACGGTAAGCACTATTACGCCGAAAGGCGATATGCTTGTTTCCCTCTCCCTTTCCTTTTCTCTTAAACAGAAGGAACGTTCCTCGCGCACAAGTTTGCCGGGGGGAAGGAGATGGAGGAGAAACTAAGTGCTGTTCAAGTAAGAAGAGCCTTACCGGAAAGCAAGCAACATGAGCAAGCAGCATATGAAAGATAAGTTGTTAGAATTTGACCAGTTCAAATTTTAAATTTTGGTTGTCTTCCTTGAACGATCGCACTTTGTATGGAAAACCTGTGCGCGGAGGAACCTACCCGTAGCTTGCCGCACCCTTATCTTGTTTTCGAGTCCGCTCAACGATTTAAGTGAGCTGCGACAAGTGTCGCGCCCTTGCCTCGTTTCCGAGTACGCTCAGCAAGCTAAGTGCGTTGCGACCAGCTGCGGCAAGGTTGCTTGCCGGCAAGGACCTTAGCCAGCAGGCTGCTCAGAGTCCAGCACTCAGCGCTCGCGACAAGGGCCCCTTGCCGGCAAGCTCCCCGGAAGCGAAGGGTGAAAAACATACAAAGTCAAAGATTGAAACAAGGAAGATAACATTGCACTGATTGATTGAAGTAAAGCAAATATCTTACAAGGATAACTTGTCGCAATGGACTAATGAGTTCATAACATAATGTGTAGCAACAAAAAGATAAAGATAAAGGGAGCCCTAGTCTACGCGGTCGCCTTCCTTCCTGCCAAGCTTTGCCACCTTGGCGATGATGTGGCCGACCTGCTCCTTCAGGGCCTCCGTGTCAGCATCTGCCGGCAGGGTGCGAAGAACGTTCGTAAGGTTGATCCCCGGGTTGCGGTACACGATCTTCGTCAACACCCGCTCCAGAGTTCCCGCGCAGAGCCGGCGCGACTCCTCGGCCAGCTGCGCGGGGATGCGGTTCCGGAGACCTGCAAGAGCCGGAGCGACGCCTCTGAAGAAGAGGCTGAGCTTCGCGCTGTGCGGGAGATCTGGATCCGGCGAGTAGATAAGATGTTCGACCTTCAACGCCAGCAACTCCTGGTCAATATTGGACGCAGAAGAAACCAGCTCTTCGGTCCACACCTCGATAGTCTGCCGGAAAAGCTCGGAGGCCTTGTTGACGCTCTCCACCAAGGTTCGCTCCTTGCGGAGCTCATCCTTCAACTTGGTCTCCTGGGCCCGGGCAGCATCAAGCGATTCCTTCAGGGTGGTGACCTTCAGCTCCAAGTCTTCTATGGAATCCTTGGCGGCCTTCAGCTCGTCACCCCTCTTGGATAAACTCACCTGGAGCTCTGAGTTTGTGTGAGCATCTTTTTCGCGCTCCAGGATGAGCGCGGCAACCTTCTCGGCGCTCACCTTCATCGCCTTCTCCAGTTGTTCGACCTTGGCGGCGAGCTCCTTCTTGGCGTCCTCCGCGGCAACCGCGGCGGCCTTCGCCTCCTTCAGCTCCCCGCCAAGGGCAGCCTCGCGAGCGGCAAGGTCTTCTTCATGAGAATCCAGCTCAACCTTCCGCTGCGCGAGCTCTCCCTCTCGCCGGGACATCTCCACCCCGGCGAGACGCTGCTGTTCGTCGGCTTCGGCCCTCTCAAGTACCCACTCTTGGTACTCGCCGGCGAGACGCTCACGCTCCTCCGCCACCTGGCGGAGGGCGGCCTGATTGGCGGCGCTGAGTTCCGCCGCACGCTTCTCCATCTCTGCCGCGGCCTTGGCGGCAAGAGTCTCCCGGGAAGCGAGCTTTGCTTGCCTGGCCCGGTAAAGGGCCAGGAGCTGATGAAGCAATCGCTCCTCCTCGGGCCCCTCACCTCCACCGGGCGCCTGGACGATCTTCAGGCCTGCGGAGGCGAGGACCTCTCCGTCGAACGCCTCGCCCTCCGCAGGAGCTCGCGACGAAGACCCCCACGGCATCTGGATGAAGACGCCATTGGGGGCCTCGAGATAGAACCTTTGCTCCTCGCCGGCGGAGGGACCGGTGGCCGGTGCAGCATCCGATGCTCCCGCCACCTCCGGGTCGGCGGTGCGGCCACCGTCCCCCTCCCCGGCCGCTGCGTCCGCAGCCGGAGCAGTCTCTTGCGCGGCCGGCTCGGCGGCCTCGCCCACCTCCTCGACGACTGGAGCGTCGCCGCCGCCGCCCTGCGCGTCCTCCTCCTCGAGGATAATCACCTCCGTCTCCATGGGCACAGGAGGAGGAAGATCTAGAAAGAAAAAGAAGACAAAGAAATTCAAGACTCAAGCAAATATCCAAAAAAAGAGACAAGCCAAGAAGACAAGTTACAAAGGTTACCTTGGCGGGCGTCCTCAGCGGCGGGCTCCCTCGCCGGGGAGCTCGGCCTCGTCGGAGTAGTCGCCCTCGCCGGGGAACTTGGCCTTGGCGGGGTGGCCGCCCTTGCCGGGCTGCTCGTCCTGGGCGGGGTACTCTGCCTTGGCGGAGTACCCGCCCTTGACGGAACACTCTCCCTTGCCGGAGAGTCCTGCCTTGGCGGGGATGGCGGTACCTGCGGCTCCTCGGCGGTGGTCTCCGGGCGCTCTTCCCGCTGCGGCTCCTCCTCTGCACGGAACAAGGCAAGAGATGTCGAAACATGAAGATAGAATCAAAAGCCTCAGACGTACCCCGACAAGCAAAAAGAAAGAACCCCAGACTTACGCTGGGGGCTGCGCTGGGGGCTGCGCTGGGGGCTGCTCATCGGAGCGGTGCTCGAGTCCGGCAGGCTCGGCTCCGGCACACCCTCCGTTGCCGCTGCCACTGAGCCTTCCGCGACCTCGGCCTCGGGCGCCTTGGCCTTCTTCGTTGCGCGGTGGGCCAGGGTCCTGAAATCAAAACAGTGAACAGAGTCAGCATCAACAGAAGTTCAAGACAAAAATCAAGAAGATGAAGAATCCCGGATCCTTACTCCTGGTCCTCCTCGTCGTCCTCGCTCAGGGCGGAGAAGTCATACTCCACCGTGGGCGCGTCGACGCGAGGAGCGGGAGGCGAAGACTCCCTCGCGCGCTTGGTGCTCGCCGGGGCTGGGGGCTGCGAAGACCCAGCCCCTGTGGCTGCCGGCGCCCGGGGGACGGGCGGAGCCGTTGCTCCGCTCCGAGAAGACCCCTGCCGGCTCGCTGCCGGCCTGCGGGGCGCCTCCGTCGTGGTCCGCGCACGGTCCGCCTCCGCTGCGGCTGGTGCGCCGGACGGCCTTGGCGCGGCTTGACTCCCCCGGGGAGCCGCCCGCCGAGGTGGCTGTTGCCGGGGCGCCTGCGCCCTTTCCCCCGTCGCCGTCTTGCGGAGGCGTTTTGCCGGGGACTCCTTCGGGCTTGCCGGGGGCGGGGAGCTCTCCGACGAGGAGAGGTCATCGGCGTATAACTCCGTGGATCCGCCGGAGTCTTCGGCCTCCTCCTCCTCCTCCTCCTCTGCCCCGGCCGGCTCGCTGGGCCCAGCATCCAGCGCTGCGGCCCTCTTTCCCTTGGCGCCTCCGCCCCTCGCGGCGCCTCTGCTCCCTCCGGCGGTGCCCTCCCTTGCCGCGGCCTCCGTCGCGATCCCATGGATCCCGGAGTGCCTCAACGAGGGGACCCCGGCGAGCGCGTCGGGTGGGAGGTTCAACAATCGGCGGATCTCCGCCTCTTCCGTCTGGGTGGACGCCTCTTCGGCCTCCGCCTCCTCCGGCGAGAACCCGAAGACTCCTGCCGCCGCGGCTGCGGCGGCCTCCTCAGCCCGAGAAGCTATGTAGGCGATTTCCTGGTCGGTGGTGTCCCGCGTATGCAGCTTGAGGTCCTCCTTGTTACTCGCCACCTCGACGAGGTTGTCGTAGAAGTTGAGGACGTCGATGGGCTTCGGGGCGATCCACGAGCGGTCCAAGCCATGCGAGTCGCACATCGGCATCATGGCAAGGATCCGGTCCCTCGCGGCGTTGTTGCAGAGCGGCACCACTTCCCGGGGAGTCCTGAACCACTCGGGGTGCGTCGGGTCGTACTTGAAGAGCTCCCGTACCATCCCGCGCAGCTCCAGAGTGGTGAAGTTAAAATTAAGCCCGGGGCGCAGCCTCATGATGTCTGCCGGGCCGCCGTACTCCCAGGCCGGCCTCTTCCGGTCTTGGAGAGGGGCGATGCGCCGGCGGAGGAAATCTGCGCCCACCTCGGCAACTGACAGCCGGGCCAGCCGAAGACGGAGAATCCGGACGAGGGCGATGTCGAGCTTGACGTCGTCGGAGTCTAGATCGCTCCAATCTCTGCCGCGCACGATAGGCGTTGTGCGCGGCGCAGTGAAGGCTTGCGGCTGGTCTTCTACAATCCAGCACCACTCCGCTCGCCATTCCTCCCACTTGCCGCGGAGCTCCCCCGGCAAGTACGACCCCTTCTTCCCAAGACGGAAGACCCAAGAAATACATCCGGAGAGGGGGGCATCGGCCTCGGCTCTAGGGGTGAAAAAGTGTCTAAAGAGGGCTACGTTGGGGTGGACTCCTATGAAGTTTTCGCACATATGTGCGAAAACGGCCATGGTGAGAATGGCGTTGGGGGTGAAATCAAGCAGATGGAAGCCATACGTATTCATGATATCACAGAAGAAGTTCGAAAAAGGAGGACAGAGACCACAGTGGAAAAAGGCAGCAAAGAAGTGATACCCGCCGGGATAGTTGTCCTTGGCGACGGCCGGGTATGCTCGGGTGCGGGGATGCGCGTCGGTGCCCTTGGACCAGAACAAGTAATACTTGTTCCAGAGTTCTTGCACGCCGAGCTTCGGTGGGAAGACGACGTGCCGCTTCCGGTAAGCGATGAGCTTGGCTGCTTGCTCGGATTTCTCCTTCTTGGATTTCTCCGCTTTCGCCTTGTCGGCCTTTGGAGCCATGGCGGGCGCGGCGGAAGGAAGGGGACGAAGAGCTCGGCGGCGGCGGAGCTGTGGAGGCGGAGCGCAAGAAGGAATCTTTCGCAGGTAGAAGACGACGTAATGAGAGCACAGGGAGGGGAACCGCGCCCGCTGCCTCTGCTTTTATGGGGGAGTGGGGGACGTTTCGCCCTTTCCATTAAGAGATCGTGGGCACGTCCCATCCCACGGCGCCGCAATCGACGCGTGCCGTTACCGTGGGGTGCGGCGGATATGGAAGTGGATTCGGCGCGCCGCGGGCCGCGGGTGCCCGTGCACTGTTTTGGGCCTGGCCCAACAGCGCTCGGCACCGTGTGTGGCCCAGGCCCGGGGGCTCCTGTCGGTGTACTAAGGTAGGGGTACCTCAGTACCCCAACTTGTGCACGGGCAGTTGCAGCTTCCCGCGGCAAGGTTCACTGCGTGCTCGCCGGAGACCTTCCTGCTTCTTATCAAACCATTCAAAAACAAAGTATACAAGACAGAAGACCGAGACCCCGGCAAGAGGAGCTTGCCGGGAAGGCCGTACCAGGCTCAAGGCTGTTCCACCAGCACAAGACCCTGGCAAGAGGAGCTTGCCAGGAAGACTAGAAGATATCGCCTCGGCGCTATGCGTGCCCCGGCAAGGGGCCCGGGGAGCGGCAAGTTCCCGGGCCCGGCAAGATCAAGGCCCCGGCAAGGTACTTGCCGGGAAGGCTACACCGTGTGCCCGCGCTCCAGCTCATCGGTCCACGCGTCGCCCTGGGGCCTAACCAGGGACGCGTGGCGGATGGCTGCACAGCCTGGGGTACACGGTGGCACACCGCGGCGATAAATCCGTCGCCGTGGCGGACGGAGACGCTAAGGCGGGAGCTTTTGGGGTCGACGGCGACGGGCATTAAATGCCCTTGTCCCCCACTGTTAGAGTAGGTATAGACCACTGTTCTGTACTGTAGCTCCACTGTTCCCGCACTGTTACAACTACCACCTCTTTTACTCTTTTACCCTTTTCTCCTACGTTGACACCTGTCGGTGACCCCTTGCACTATAAAAGGAGGCCCATGCACAACGTGGAGGGGGTTCGAAACCTAGATTACTCTCACGCACGGTGTAGCTGCTTCTTCAAGCTCCCGAGCGCCCCACTCAATACACAACCAAGCAGGAGTAGGGTTTTACGCATCCGTGCGGCCCGAACCTGGGTAAAACTGCCCGCGCGTCCGCTTCGATCTGCTCTTTGTGCTCCCTCCGCCCTCGTACCGCACAGACAAGGGGCTCCGGTCCCATAGGTGTTCGTGGCGGACAGTTTCCCCCGACAGTCATCGTACATCCATTGCCGGCTCATCTTCATTACACAACACCGGAAATACGAAATTAATACAAGTTCATACATAAAGTTCATACAACACTTAAATGCAACATACAAATAACTCTCTAGCTAAAGCATTTAAATGCAACAACAAATGCGATCCAGATCGCAACTAAGGTAACAATTGATCCAATAGCATAATGATACCAAGCCTCATTATCAATGGCATATTTTCTTATCTTTCTAATCTTCAAGCGCATTTTGTCCATCTCGATCTTGTGATCATCGACGACATCGGCAACATGCAACTCCAGTTCCATCTTCTCCCCCTCAATCCTTTTCAATTATTCTTTCAAATACTCGTTTTCTCTTTCAACTAAATTTAACCTCTCGACGCATATCAAAACCATGGCACTATGTATAACAAACAATGTACGGGTAAGATAACTATACAAGTAACTATATATCTAAATCACACAAACATGATTTTTTAATATAAAAAAGATAAGAATAAGAGGCTCACCACAAGGTGGTGCCGGCGACAGGACGGTGCGGACGATCGATGGTGGTTAGGACGTGTCGGTGTACAAAAAGAGGGGTACACTATTTGCACCCCTATGACTGTGCAAGGACAGTCTGAGCCACGGGCACCACCACACCAAGCATGGCAAGGGAAGTGAGCCAGGGTAAGATCAAAGCTTGATGGAGACTGGAACGACGCCAAGAACAAGACCACAAAGAGCAAAGGGACGAAGCGGCTTCCCTCGGCAAAATCCTTGCCGGGGCCGGCTCTGGCATCCCCGGCAAGAACCTTGCCGCGACAGCTCGTCCCGCGCCTACGGAGCGGATCACCCTTGAGTCCTCCGCCCCCATGGGGCAAGGATTTGGGAGATATCCCCATGGTGGCATGCAGATCTTTGTGAAGACATCCAAGATCAAATACAAGTTAAGAAGACGACGACCCTTGGCGGGATCCCTACCAAGGAGGACTACAAGGCCCCCGGCAAGCACCTTGTCGGGGATGACAGCAGGCGCCACGACAAGACCCTTGCCGGGGCCTCGGCAAGGCCCTTGCCGAGGACACCCACGGGGCCACCGTCAGGCCCGCACCGACTGGGCTTCCGCCAACCCACGCAGCTGCCCACCCGACCAGCTGGACAGGCTCCTGCGTGGCAACCCACAGATCTTCGTGGAGACCCGCCGTTACGCCACCTCAGCTGCCTGTCTACATACATGGCACCTCAGGCACCGGTGGCCAGGGCGCGTGTCAACACGAGGAGGGGCGGCGACGGACAAGACGGGCGTCTCCCCTCATCCCCAGTAAAGCGAGGACACCTAAGCTAGGCGCATTAAATGCACCTTGTCCTGTAATGCGAGGGATAACCTCGCATCACTGTACCCTTTCCACCTCCTGTGTGCCACTATGGCGACCCCTTTTTCCTATAAAAGAAGGCCCGAGGCGACCAGGAGGAGGATTCGGCTTCTGAGAACTCCTCAAGACTCTTTTGGAGCTCCTCGTTAGCTGAAGAACACCAACATATAATCCACCAAAGCAGGAGTAGGGTTTTACGCATCTTTGCGGCCCGAAACTGGGTAAAGGAACCGTGTCCTGACTATTAGATCCGCTCTTCTCTCAACCCCGCGCCCCGCAACCGTAGTAGGGATTCTTGTGATCCATAGGTGTCGATCCAAATACACCGACATCTTTGGCGCGCCAGGTAGGGGGACGTAGTTGTGAGAATCAGCTTTGGCAGTCAGTTCGACGCCTCTTCATCGTCATGGCGCCCAAGAAGAAGACGATGGTGGCAGTTGGCCAGTCGGAGGCCGGACAACCCGTCCCGACGCGGGCGAGCAGCGGACCGGTCGCGGAAAGGACCCGGGGTGCTGCTCGCGAACACTAACGCCACCCCAGCAGCCAGAATTTGGGAGGTGGCGATGCTTGTGCGCCTGGTAACAGGCCACACACCGCCAGTTCCAGGGATGGAACCCGGCCCTCCGCGGGTGGCGCGGGACCTTCCAAGGTCGCGGCCGCACCACCCGAGGGAAACGCAAGGCCCTCCAGAACTCCCACACCGGCACCGACAACGCGCTCTTCTCAAGCAACGCGTGACGAACGGCGTCGTCGTCCCGAAGACCCCGGGCGTCGCCACGAGAAGAGCCCCGAGCGCCACTCCCGGGACATTGAAGACCTGCCCGCCCGCCGAAGCACTGGTGGAGACGATAGGCGACCGCGGGATCGTGATGGAGCTCCCCCTGACACGGTCAGGGGTCGAAGCGCGTCACGATCCGTGCAGGTTTCGCTACCGTAGACACCAGCCGAAGCTTTGGCACGCGCGCAGTTGCTCTTCGACATTCCTCCCATTACGGGGAAACTCGACGAATGGAGAGCCACCATCCGAAGCCTTGTCGCAGTCGCTAACAGAGATGACCTAAATCCCGCGGAGCTCCCAGGCCAACGCTCCAATGGGGTCCCACGCACCGGCGGCGGGAGAGACGGTAGCGTCGTGGCTACGGTGTATTCGCCTCCTCCTCGCCCGGTGCCGCGTACGTCGACCTGTCGAGACGTCGCAGGCGACGCCGTCTCCATAGCGTCGTCCGACCCACGGACCCGCGGCGACCAGCGTCAAGTTCTTCAGGAGCGAACTCATGAAGAAGCTCGGACCACCATCGAGCGCCGGCGCGGAACGCGCCACCAGTCAGACAGGCGAGGAGGGCCTGCTGCGGACCGCCCAGCACCGGAAAACCCTGGAGGTCTACCCTACGAGGTAGGCTGTCCAGCTTTCACCCGTGAGCTGCAGCAGTTCCAGTGGACCTCTCACCGCAGCTTTAAGCCTGACGTTGGCGAGAAGTATAACGACAAGACCCACCCGTCGGAGTTCCTCAGCATCTACACCATTGCGATGCAAGCCGCCGGGGCCCGCGACGATAAGGTGCTTGTGAATTACTTTCCGCTGGCTCTTAAACCTAACGCCATGTCGTGGTTTATGCACTTGCTAGTAGACTCTATTTCCTCCTGGTCCGACTTGTGCCATGAGTTTGTTGGCGCCTTTACCGGAGGCCACCAAGCCCATGGCCAGGTGAGTGACCTGCATGTCATACCCCAGAAGGAAGGTGAGAGTCTGCGTAAGTACATACAGAGATTCAGCCGGGTACAGTACAACCTCCCCGATGTTCACCCTGCCGCCATCATCAGCGCGTTCCACCAGAACGTGCGCAACCGCAAGATGCGCGAATAACTGGCGATGACCAATGTGAAGGATGTGGCGGAACTCTGCGTTCTTGCCAACAGATGTGCCTGTGCTGAAGAGGGAAGGAAGTACCCCGGCGAAAGCACCGGTGCGGAAACCAACTCTTCAGACGAGGATACCGCTACTCCAGCGAAGAAGGGCCGGAACCGTAACAGGAAGTGCAAGGGGAAGGCCGTGCTTGCCGTCGAGGGATCTGATGATGCCGGCTCCGCCAAGAAAACCAAGGCAGGTGACCCTGGCAAGGAAATTGCCGGGTGTGTCGCCTGCCGGGCCTTGGCGGCTGCCGAGAAGCCAGGAAACTCCGGCAAGCGGTACTGCAAGATCCATCGCACCAAAGGCCATGATCTCCAAGACTGCCACCAGGTTGAGCTCCTTGTTGAGAAGCAAAGGGCTGAATAAGAGAGGGAGGACAAGGAGAAGGGCCAAGACAGTGCTGAGGGGTCCGGCAAGAAGCGTGATGGCCAAGCAGGCCGTCGCGGCAAGGAGAAACAGCAAGAAAGGCCCGCCCGGGGCCGCGATAGAAGACCTGAAGACGACGATCACGAAGAGGACAACGAGTCCGGCGGGCAAGAATTTCAGAAGGCTACGGACGCAATGTGCGTCGATGGTGGCACCTCACTGCATGCTTCTCACCGCCGGCTAAAACAGTGGGCGCGTGAGGTTATTGCGACAGAGCCATCGTCCGGTGCCCAAAAGCCGCTGAAATGGTCCAGCACGCCTATCATCTTCAACGCCGAGGATTACCCTGAGTGGATGCCAGAAGCCGAAGCAGCGTTACAGGATCTAAAGAAGTATCTTTCCTCCACGCCAATACTGGTTGCCCCTCGACCACAGGAACCGTTGCTGCTATACTTAGCGGCAACGAACCAGGTGGTCAGCGCCACACTGGTGGCACAGAGAGAAATCGATGATGAGGTGATAGCAGCAACGGAGCCTGGTACCACTGGCGCAGAGGCGACACAGCTGACTGGAGTGCAGCCAAAGAAGAAGAGGATGCAGCACTCGGTCTACTTTGTTAGCTCCCTCTTGCAGGGGACTAGGTCAAGGTACTCCGTTGTGCAGAAATTGCTCTTCGGCCTTCTTATGGCCTCGAGGAAGCTGCGTCACTACTTCCAGGCACGCGACATCACTGTCGTCACTCGCCTCCCTCTGCAACGGATATTGCACAATCCAGACGCGACGGGAAGGATTGTAGAGTGGGCACTGGAGCTGTCCAGCTTTGGCCTCAAGTTTAAAAGTACCTCGACAATTCAGAGCTGAGTCCTGGCAGAGTTCGTCGCCGAATGGACCGCAACGCCTGATGAAGAAATCCAAGAAACTACTCTCCCTGGCAAAGAGGCGAGTTGCAACTGGATCATGTACTTTGACGGGGCTTTCTCCTTACAGGGCGCCGGGGCTGGCGTACTGCTGGTCGCGCCCACTGGAGAACACCTCAAGTACGTGGTCCAGATGCACTTCCCTAGGGAGGTATCAACGAACAACACTGCCGAGTACGAGGGGCTGCTTGCTGGTCTTAGGATCACGGTGGACCTCGGAATCAAGAAGCTCATTGTTAGGGGCGACTCACAGCTTGTCGTCAAACAAGTCGACAAGGATTACCAGAGCCCGTTGATGAGGGCTTACGTCGATGAAGTGAGAAAGTTGGAAGAGCGCTTTGACAGTATACAGGCAGAACACTTCCCCGAGCGGAGAACGACATCGCCGATTACCTATCAAAGCGCGCTGCCTCAAGCTACCTGTGGAACCAGGTACCTTTGTGCTTCAGCTTTCTCAGCCATCCGTTGATCCATCAACAGAGCAGAACAAGAGGAGGAAGTCAGGGCCCGGCAAGTACTTTCCCGCCGAGCTCCCCGGAGCCGCCGACAAAGATGTTGCCGGGGACACTGAGCCCACCACCGGAGGGCTAACTCCGGCGGTGCGTCAAGCTTTTGCCGTCGAGATGGCCACTCCCTTGGCGGAGGAAATGCCTTTAGTCCTCGCCGTCGAGCCCCAGGCTCCAGCGTGGGCGCAACATACCGTCCGATTCCTTCAGACTGGGGAACTTCCTGAGGAGCAGGAAGAAGCGGAGAAAGTAGCCCATCGGTCTGCCATGTACCAGTTCGTCGATGACGTCCTGTACAGGAGGAGACCGAACGGTGTGAAATTGAAGTGCATCCCTCGAGAGGAAAGACTGGAGCTATTGGCAGAGATACATGGAGGCATATGTGGATCCCACATAGGGTCAAGAGCCCTTGCCGGCAAGGCATTCCGGCAAGGCTTCTTCTGGCCCACTGCCCTCCAGGATGCGGCGGCGATGGTCACCAGGTGTGAAGCGTGCCAATTCCATTCAAAGAAACTTCATCAGCCAGCTCAAGCCCTTCAAACCATTCCTCTCTCCTGGCCCTTCTCGGTCTGGGGTCTCGACATACTGGGCCCTTTCCCCCGCGCCGTCGGGGGCTTTGAATACTTGTATGTTGCAATCGACAAGTTCACAAAGTGGCCAGAGGTGGAGGCAGTAAGGAAGGTCACAGCTCAGTCAGCCGTTAAGTTCTTCAAGGGACTAGTGTGCCGTTTTGGTGTACCCAACATGATCATCACCAACAACGGCACGCAGTTTACAAGCCGCACCTTCATGCAATATACCCAAGACCTCGGCAGCATGGTCTGTTTCGCTTCCGTTGCTCACCCCAGAAGCAATGGTCAAGCTAAAAGGGCAAATGCTGAAGTGTTGCGAGGACAAAGGACAAAGACCTTTGACAGGCTGCACAAGAGCGGGAGGCACTGGATTGATGAATTGCCGGAGGTTCTTTGGTCGATCAGAACGACGCCAAATCGAGCCATCGGCCAGACGCCCTTTGCCCTGATATACGGGGCTGAAGCAGTTCTCCCCACGGAACTCATATACGGGTCACCTCGAGAGCTCGCTTATGATGAGCTTGAGCAAGAGCAATTGCGACAAGACGACGCAATGCTCCTTGAGGAAGATCGTCTTCGGGCGGCTATGAGAGCAGCGCGCTACCAGCAAGCCTTGTGCCGCTACCATAGCCACAAGGTTCATGCCCGAAGCTTTGAGGAAGGCGACCTTGTTCTCCGGCACGTTCAATCGGCCAGGAATACGAACAAGTTGACGCCGAAGTGGGAAGGCCCTTATCAGGTAATACGAGTCACTAGGCCTGGCGCTGTCCGCCTGGAGACCGAGGATGCCGTTCCGGTGAGTAATTCCTGGAACATCGAGCATCTTCGCAAGTTTTACCCCGGGCCCTCCGGCAAGCCACCCTTTTGTACAAGCCTTGCCGGCAAGGCATGTAACCCTTTGTACAAAGCCAGGCGCAGACCCTGAGTATAAATAAATGAAGCGTTGGCGCCCTAAGTTATAGCATGCATGCTGAGTCGAGTCTCGTCCTTGGTTAGGGTTGATAGTTCTTAGCAGCGGCTAACCCCTAGCTTAGAGGTCGAGTCTTTGTCTTTCCTCTCTCTTCCTTGGTTCACAGGACGCGCAGACATCCTTGCCGAAGCCAGTTGGAGGAAGGAAAGAAGAACAGACCAATGCCTAGGCCCCGGCAAGCCAGTGTTGCCGGAGGCTGCAAGAGCAAGAATTCGCCCACGGCAGACCAGGGTTGCCGGGGGGCTGCAGCTTCAGATAAGTCCTTTATCCCTTATCATGCATTCCATTATGGACTGAGGTATGTGAAACCTCATTCTTTTCCTTAAGCTACACTGCTCCCATAACTCTAGGCCCTAAGGCTCGTTCCTCGGACTAGGTTTGGTCGTAGTCGCGGCAGCAGAAGGATAAAACGAGGAGCCTGAGCCCACTTCATCCCTGCCTCCGCCAAGCGCGTGAGAAAGGTTGAGCGAAGTAGGGAAACGGCAGGGCCTGTTGCCGGGCAAGAAAATGTTCATCTTAAGGATACCAGGGATTTATTCCCTGTTGTGGGTTTTTACCTACGAACAAATGACCCGACAAATATTCCTTTTTCATTAAAAACATTCCATTCAGGTACAGTCCATAGGGAATGAAAAGCATGAACAAGGGGATTACAAGTTTTAAACTTAACAGATGCCCAGAGGCTTACAGACTAAAAAGAGATAAGATGCCCGTAATGCCTTTTTTGGCCTCTCCTCAGGAGGTAGGTCAAGGAGGCGAGGAGGGCAAAAGGGGCGCCTAGGCGAGCTACGGGTGACAGAAGACACCGAGAAGGCATCTCGGCGCCCCCCCCCAGGGCTGGACGGTGATGACGGCGCCGGAGGCGGAGCTCGAAGACGAGGCGGCAGGACGCCAGTACGCGTCGAAGGCGTCGGTGCCCGCGTACTCCGACATGACGACCTTGCCGCCCGCCTTCTTCCTCTTCCTCTTCCGCAGCCTCCCTACGCCAGCCGCCAAGGAGACGGCCCCGAGAAGTTCAAGGAGACGGCGACGCGGATGATGGGGTCGCCGGTGCCACCAGGAGCGGGCCCGACACCTAGTCGGACACGTCATCCTGCCGTCCACTGCCCTCGTCGTCGCTGCCGCTGTCCTCCTCGTCACTCTCGTTTGAGGAGGAGTCTAAGTCATCGGAGGAGCTCTCCATGCAGCACCTCGCGCGAGTTCTGAGGTGCCCGAAGACCTTGACGGAGAGGTGGCCGTCCTCCATCAACTTGAAGTGGAGGGTGAGCCCATCCGTCAGGCTGTGGATGCGAGCGAACCTCTTCCATCCTTGGCGAAGATACATCACATGAGGGGCAGGGAAGTCGACGCGAGCCCGCATGCCACTGATCCCACAACTCCTCATGTGCAGCCGCAGCGACTCCGGTGGATTCACCTCCATCTCCCACGCAAATGGAGTCGGGAGACGAAGGCGACGACGCGGCGACCCCCGCATCCTGACGAAGAACTCACAAGGGTCATCTCCAACATGACCTTCCATTGGAGTAGGAGCTGCTGGCAAGGGCGAGGCCGGCGGGCCGCCCCGTCCTCCTCTTCCCCGAGCACCCCGGCCTTGCCCACGGCCCCGCCCCTCCCTCTTCCCCTCGTGGAAGGTTCGGCCACCGTAGGTGCAGGAGAAGGGGGGACGCGTTGTCGAGCAGTGACCCTTGCCGCCACCATTCAAGAGCCGAGGTTTTCTCTCTTCATGGCGGACAGAAGAGGGGAGCAGAAGCTGAGGGAGAAAGAAGGTAGAGGAGTGCGGGGTGCCGTCCCCTCCCTCCACCCTTTATAAAGGGGCGGGGCTGGAGCTCGACAGCCTCGCTCGGCCAATCGAGACGCAGAAGGCGAGGGGGGCCAGGACCGGCCCGCCGCCCCAGCCAGCGGCGGCTCGGTTTCCCACCTCCACCGCTCGCCACTTCGAACGCATGGGAGGCACGTGGCGAACGTGCAGGACCAAAAGGACGGGTGAGGCGACCTCTCCCCACCCCGTGATCGTGGGGAGTGGACGCCTAGATGATCGCGCCTTGGCCCCGTCCCGTAAGCGGGCCGCGCCTCCACGCTTCCCCCCGTTTACGGGGAAAACGCGGGCCGCCCCCTTTCGCATTTACTGCGACGTGACGCATGCCTGCGGAAACCGCCCCACGCATGCCGCCCACGTCACGCATGCCCCCCCTCCCGCGCCGCGCGCGCGGGTCGTGGGAGGCGCAGCGCGCGGAAAATTTTACCACGGTGAAAACTACCCCGCCTGCCCGCGCACCGTTCTGGGCCTGGTCCAACAACGTGTCGCGCTTATGTGTGGCCCAGGCTCGGGGGCTCCTGTCGGTGTACAAGAAGAGGGGTACACTTTTTGTACCCCTATGACTGTGTACGGACAGTCTGAGCCACGGGCACCACCACACCAAGCATGGCAAGGGAAGTGAGCCAGGGTAAGATCGAAGCTTGATGGAGACTGGAACGACGTCAAGAACAAGACCACAAAGAGCAAATGGACGAAGCGGCTTCCCCCCGGCAAGATCCTTGCCGGGGTCGGCTCTGGCAGCCCCGGCAAGAACCTTGCCGCGGCAGCTCGCCCCGCGCCTACGGAGCGGATCACCCTTGAGTCCTCCGCACCCATGGGGGAAGGATTCAGGAGATATCCCCGTGGTGGCATGCAGATCTTTGTGAAGACATCCAAGATCAAATACAAGTTAAGAAGACGACGACCCTTGGCGGGATCCCAGCGAAGGAGGACTACAAGGCCCCCGGCAATCACCTTGCCTGGGATGACAGCAGGCGCCACGGCAAGATCCTTGCCGGGGCCCCGGCAAGGCCCTTGCCGAGGACACCCACGGGGCCACCGTCAGGTCCGCACCGTCTGGGCTTCCGCCAACCCACGCAGCTGCCGACCCGACTAGCTGGACAGGCTCCTGCGTGGCAACCCACAGATCTTCATGGAGACCCGCCGTTACGCCACCTCAGCTGCCTGTCTGCCTACATGGCACCTCAGGCACCACTGGCCAGGGCGCGTGTCAACACGAGGAGGGGCGGCAACGGACAAGACCGGCGTCTCCCCTCGTCCCCAATAAAGCGAGGACACCTAAGCTAGGCGCATTAAATGCACCTTGTCCTGTAATGCGAGGGATAACCTCGCATCACTGTACCCTTTCCACCTCCTGTGTGGCACTGTGGCGACCCCTTTTTCCTATAAAAGGAGGCCCGAGGCGACCAGGAGGAGGATTCGGCTTTTGAGAACTCCTCACGACTCTTTTGGAGCTGCTCCTTAGCCGAAGAACACCAACATATAATCCACCAAAGCAGGAGTAGGGATTTACGCATCTTTGCGGCCCGAACCTGGGTAAAGGAACCGTGTCCTGACTGTTAGATCCGCTCTTCTCTCAACCCCGCGCCCCGCAACCGTAGTAGGGATTCTTGCGATCCCATAGGTGTCGATCCAAATACACCGACAGGACGGAGACGGGAAGGCACTAAGTAAACCACACCTACAATTGCAAACTAAGTGTTATTTTGAGCTCAAATTGCATATAAATCAAATAAACCACCACATATAATTCCTCCCAAATTACTAAAACCCACAAATTAATGACTACATAAAGCATTCCAAGAGCTAATCTAGCAGTGAGAGATGAAAGGACAAAGTTGCTTACCTTTGTGATCACTTGGATGGATGGGGTGCCTTCAAATCTTCACAAATTTTGGTAAAAATGGAGTGTGAGCTCGAGAGTAGTGGGGAAGAACAGAGAGGAGAGGGGAAAGTTGAAAACAGAGCGAGCTCGGGTGGACGAAGGGTTTATGTGACGCCCGGATAATTAAGCTACAGTAATCCCCTGCTAATGACGCCACGTCACCACGATCACTGTTGCTAACCTTGTGTTAGTTCGAAACCGATCCAAATTAAAATTCAGAATGAAGCAAACAATAAAAGTTTTCAAACATCAAAACTAAAATGTTCCAAAGGTGGCAACTAAATCATATGTAATATTGGTGGAGAAACCACACTTTTTATAAGGTATATAAATGCACTAAACAAATATAATAAGTGACAGGAACAAATATTCAAAAGCAATTTAAATAAATAAAATAGTATAGAGTATGTTATTATAAAAACAAACTTTTGCGGTATTACTAACAAAAGGGATCATTTTAATATTAGTTAAAAACTAGACAAAAAAAGAAAGTAAAATAAAAACAGAAAAGAAAATAGATAAAAGAAAACAAACAACAACAAAAAAAAAACCTAACTAAATTAAAACTCCCCCCAGGCCCAACCGGCCCAACCGACCCCGTATAACCCCCCATCTCACAGTGGGGGAAATATCCCCCTCTCCCTCGCACCGACACCCCCCTTTTCGTCTGGATCGGGATCGGGGCACCCGACGCCCCAGCTCGGCCCCGCCATCACCCAACCCCGACGACCGTATCGCCCGTCGACGTGCTGACCCCGTCGCCCTTCTACCTCACCTCGCCGACGCCGTCGTCAAACGCCGCCTCCTCACCACGACCGTCGTCGTCGCGTCCCCGACATCCTCCTCACCGGCCCACCTCGAGCCACGACGCCCTGTACCCCGGCAACGCTGGTGAGGCTCCGGCCTCTCCCTCCTTCTCTTCCTTGCGCTCCGGCCACACCTGCACGCCCGCGTCGACCGCGCGCCATCCAACGTGCACGACTCCCGCACGGCCACCGACCGCCCTCCCTCACGCACGGGCCTCGCCCTGGTCCTCTTCTTCCCCGCCTCGCGTGCCTACCGCGCCCTGCCCGTGGCTCTGCCAGCGCTGGCCGCCTCCGCCGTGGCCGCCCGTCGCTGGCACCGCAACCGCGACGACCGCCGCACTCCGCCCCCGACCGAATCCCGCAACCCCCGCCTGTAGCTCGCCGCCCCCCCCCCGCGCTGCCTCCGTTCGCGCCGCTGCCGCTCTGCTGCTTTCGCGCTGCTGCAGCTATTGCCCAACGGCGCCGCCACTCCGCCGCGGCCCCCGCTCCGCTAGTCTGGCGCCTCCGCCGCCGGCGACCTCGCCCCGGTGGCGCCCAGGTCCCTGCTGCCTGCTCCGCCCTTTCCCCTCCTCCGCTCGGCCGCCGCTGGCCCTGGCCGCCGGCGCCGGCGTGCGCCGTGCGCGCCTAGTGCTCGCACGGGCGGCCTCGAGCAACGCCCGCCCCGCTCACCAGTCGGGCGTCGATGCCCGTCGTCCCGCACCCGAACCCACTATGGCCTTGGGCCACTGCCAAAAGGGGCCCATTGCCCAGCACGTTGAAAAAAAGAAGAGAAATTTAAAATAAAAATAAAAATAATTATTAATTAATTAAGTTAATAGTTAATTGAACTCTGCTTAATTAAACTAATTAAGAATAATTAACCTAAATAGCTAATTAACCTAAATAATCTGTTAACTAGGTTAGTGAGCCAATGACAAGTGGGACCAATCTGTCAGTTTGACCAGTCTATTGTCTAGTTTACTGATGACGTCATGCTGATGTCATTCTGGATAATGTTACATTTAAATAAATAATTAATTCCAGAAATTAATAAAAACTTTAGAAAATCATATATTTTAAACCGTAACTCGGATGAAAAAGTTTTATATATGAAAGTTACTCAGAATTGCGAGACGAATCCGAATACGCGGTCCATTCGTCCGCCACACATCTCTATCATACCGAACGTGCAACATTCCCCCTCCGTTTCAATTGCCCGAAAACGCGAAACACCGGGAATACTTTCCCGGATGTTTTTCATCCTTGCCAGTATCACCTCCTACTGCGTTAGGTCACATGTACCACCGCGTATTTCCATGTTATGCTTTGTGATGCTATTGTTTGCTCTGTTATTTATTTGTTTCCCCTTCGTTGCTTATTTTCGGTAGACTCCGATACTGTGATAGACCCCGAGACCATTGATGCTTCGGTGTTCGACTACGGCTACGCTTCCGAAGATTCCTTTTGTCTGCAGGGCTTCCAGCCAAGCCCCCCCTTTGATCACCAGATATAGCCTATTCTTCTCTCTACTGCTTGCATTAGAGTAGTGTAGCATGTTACTGTTCGGTTACTCCTATTCTGCTGCATAGCCTGTCATTGTTGCTACAACTGTTGATACTTTACCTGCCATCCTAATGCTTAGTATAGGATGCTAGTATTCCATCAGTGGCCCTTCATTCTTGTCCGTCTGCCATGCTATACCATCGGGCCGTGATCACTCGGGTGGTGATCACGGGTATATACTATATACATACTTTACATACACATGATGATGATTCGGATATGGGGGCTGAAGGGGCAGGTGGTTCCACCCAGGTAGTGATGGGCCTGGGTTCCCGACAGCCCCCTGATGGTTACTTTGTGGCGGAGCGACAGGGCAGGTTGCGACCACCTAGGAGACAGGTGGGCCTGGCCCTGGTTGTTGTCCGCGGTTATGTCATAATAACACGTTTATTGAGATCTTGGTATTTGATCTGAGTCTGGCCATTTGGTCTATACGCACTAACTAGCTGCGTGGGAACAGTTATGGGCACTCGACGTCGTGGTATCAGCCGAAGCCTTCTTGACGTCAGCGACTTAGCGGCGCGCGCCGGATTGGACTGGAAAGCCAACTCTGGTATTAGGAGAGGCTAGGTCTGCTTATCGGCCGCCCTCGCAACGTGCAGGTGTGCATTGGGCGATGGGCCCAGACCCCCGTGCGCTTAGGGTTTAGACCGACGTGCTGACCTCTCTGTTGTGCTTAGGTAGGGCTGCGACGTGTTGATCTTCCGAGGCCGGGTATGACCCTGGAAAGTGTGTCCGGCCAAATGGGATCAAGCGTGCTGGGTTATGTGGTGCACCCCTGCAGGGAAGTTAATCTATTCGAATAGCCGTGTCCCTCGGTAAAAGGACGACCCGGAGTTGTACTCTGACCTCATGACAACTAGAACTGGATACTTAATAAAACACACCCAGACAAGTTCCAGATACAACCCGGTGATCGCTTTCTCACAGGGCGACGAGGGGAGGATCACCGGGTAGGTTTATGCTATACGTTGTTACTTGGTGAACTTACCATCTATTCTATTCTACTGCTGCAAGACGGAGGCTGCCTGAAGCGAGGATACTTGATACTTTCCTTCTACTCCCTTCTACTGCTGCATGACGGAGGCTGCGAGAAGCGAGGATACTTGTTACTTTCCAGCTACCCTCATCTTCTGCTGCAAGATGGAGGTTATGGGAAGCGTAGTCTTCGATTGGATTAGCTATCCCCCTCTTATTCCGCTTTCTGCAGTTCAGTCCACATATATTACCCCTTTACACATATATCATTGCATATGTAGTGTAGATCCTTGCTTGCGAGTACTTTGGATGAGTACTCACGGTTGCTTTTCTCCCCCTTTTCCTCTTTTCTCCCTTCTTCTCGGATGACGCAACCAGATGGTGGAGTCCAGGAGCCAGAGGATCCTGATGATGTTTCTACATGGAGTTCGGCTTCGAGGAGTAGTTAGGAGGTCCTAGGCAGGAGGCCTTGCCTTTTCGATCATTGGTACTTTTGTGCTAGCCTTCTTAAGGCAAACTTGTTTAACTTATGTCTGTACACAGATATTATTTGCTTCCGCTGACTCTTGTGTTTTCGAGCTTTTGTATTCGGGCCCTCGAGGCCCCTGGCTTGTAATATAAAGCTTGTATTATTTTAATTTGTGTCTAGAGTTGTGTTGTGATATCTTCCAGTGAGTCCCTGATCTTGGTCATACACCTTTGCGTGCATGATTAGTGTACGGACAAATCGGGGGCGTCACAAGTTGGTATCAGAGCCAACTGCCTGTAGGAATCCCCCTTTCCAACTCCTTGGCCGAAGTTGAGTCTAGTCTTTGAAAAACAAATTTACTAACTTGTTGTGTGGCTTACGGGCCCACATCACCATTGGGTGGTATTAGGATCTTTTACTCCTCGTCTATACTCTGGGACTCTTATCTCTCTACTATTCGGGATAAATGAATTTGCTAAATCTAACATTAGGATCTCGTTATCACTTTCACCCGGAGAGCACCTTATGATCGCTGATCGTCTGCTGCACTAGAAGACCCTGAAGATACTCTTCGCTGTTAACCCGAGAACTTGTGTTCATCACCTTTGTAATTCACTGCCACCAATATATCCCTATGGATATCTGCATGCACTTGTCATTCTCATGATCATCCCTCGTCGCTCTTGTTGTTACAAGAGGCCTCGAAATATTCTCCGTTGTCTCGAGAATCCTTTGAGTTTATTGTCTTGCAGTTTTGTTTCGCGTAAAAACCCTTACGGTTATTTCGTCACATTTATCGAGGATCCGTGCTTCTCAATTGTTCATGTGTCTCACAAAATTCTTCTGAATACTTTTCGACCTTTCGAAAATCCTCTGCAGCTAGTTACTCCTGAAATTCTTGCCTGCTTGCATTATGGTTAATTCCATGTGACTAGTAGTCTTCGTTAGCATCCCTTGTCTTAGCCATTTTGAGCCTATTGATTCAATGTGTGCGTATGCACACAATCATCGGCTTATCCTTTTTGAAATTATCTTTCCGACCCAGACGTCATTCCGGACATGAGTTGGTTCTCGGCAATTCAAACCTTCATTGATTGTCCAACTAAGTGCTTTCAACTTATCCATCCTTGATCAGAGCGTCTGCTTCTGATCCTTCGTTTTGGAAACCATAATTTCTTTCTATTTAAGCATCACACCAATCAGGTGATTCTTGAATCTGATGCCTCTGCATTCTTTCTTCCCCTGAGTGAGTACCGATACTCACATCAGCTCCGTTGTGGATCACCCGATCCATTGTAGGGTTGTTATCCGACAGTGTCCATCATATTCAATCACCTTGTGAGTTCTTCCCCTGATACATAATGCCTTTGGTAAATTGTATCCTCTGCTTGGCCGACCATGCTCTGCTTTCGAGCTTGAGTATTTACCTTTGAAACTTGTGGTATATGTCACTAAGATGCCCGATGGTTTGCACTTATGCCTTCCCCTAATCCGTGAGAACCCGAGTGTTTTCACAAGTCATACTCTTCCGGTGTTCTACCAAATGAAATTCCAACACTACAGTTTTATTAAAGCGAGAGGTGGATGAAATGATACGCATTAAAGAAGTGGGAGTCGACCTTGAGCTTATGTTCATGCCCATGGAAACGATGTAGACCGTCTCGGAAGCTTCTTGCAAAATGATTATCCAGCTGTATGATCCTTTCGATATTTTGAATTGATCCCTTACAGTTATGGTTCTGACCATGCTGCCCTGATCTGATATATCTAGTGGGAATTCATTCTAGTGCCTCGTTTATTTTTGGCAAGGTTGAAGCATCTACTGTCATAGGTCAATGACCAAGTTCAACTTCTATCGTGTTCTACCTTCGAGTTTTACCCTCTGATATCTCGAGGATATCATGCCTTTGCACCACACCTTTTGAACTTTTGATGAAGTAATACCTTTGCTTGTCATAATCACTCTACGGGTTCTAGGTTGCCGTCAACCGAGGACACCTTTTAGTAAATCAAATCTGCTCTAAAAATTCAACACCCCTAGTAGATGTTACTGGGAAATTTTTAAACTCAATCTGGTTATTCCTACACTATCAGATACATCCCTTGACTTGCTATCTTTGACTGTGCTACCTCGTCCTTCTTGGGTGCACGAATTCTTCAGAATGTGGGCACGACTTACATTGAGCTTTCAACCTCATGTTGCTTTTTCTAAAAGGCAACTTCGATTCCGAGCTTGCATCTTATCTGTTGTTCCTATGACTTCCATGTCGTCATTCCCTGCTTGATGATGTCGCTGTTTGATTGCATTTTCTTGAAAACTCCCGACAAATGTGTCGTGATCACCTTCGACACTTTGACTTCTTCCGAGATGTCAACTGAGTTCATGATGAGAAATACCCTCCTTGCCGTCGATGATTTTTGTTATCATCGACAACACCCCTGACTTCCTTTCATCGCGAGCTTGTCCATGTTATGGATGCAACTTGCTATCCAGCTTGTATTATGTTCTGCCTTGAAGTATTATTGTCATTATGTCCAGAATGCTGTGAGGATTGCTCCACCTCTTAGAAATTCTCGGTATGATAATACTTCTCACCATCACCATTCTTCCTTGGCCCCGTGTTGTTTCTAACCGGGATATCAATATGTTAACGATGCTGCTTGAGTTCTGTACTTCTAGCAACCTTATTGCTTTGAAGTTAACGATCGATAGTTCGATCTTAGACTATTGATTAATGAATCGTCACTCTAACATTGATCCTGCTGCCTAAGGTCATATTTCGGGCACGCCTTTCACCTAATGATTAATGGTGTATGTTTTTTTTCCTTTCTTTCGAGCATACAACATTATATCATTTGAATTGATAAGTGTCATCCTCTTGTTCACATGATTGTGAGAATCCCTCCGTTTGGAATTCTCGATGAATTGTCGCTAAGCCCATCAGCCACCTCCTCATCCTCTCCTTGGTTTAATGATGAACTATTGTTTCGGGAACCCGCCCTCGTGGTTCATTTCCCGAGAATCTTGCAATGTCATTTCGTCGATTAGTGTTGCACCTTTTCTTCTCAAACATCCTGAGTCTGAGTTATCATGATACCAATCGGATCTGAATCTCGGTCAGATATGATGGTTGGGACAACTTTCCAGGAGTTATAATATTGGTCCTTTGATGACTCGGTATTATGATGTCATGTCTAGCACCCCTGGCTGAAGGACTTATCATTAAAATCTCTTTTGCAAGGATAAACATTCTTCCAGGAGGAGATTGTAACACTTATTCTATAAGTTGCCTTTGATGGATCATTTGTTTATCCAAGGTCTGTCCCTTGATTGAAACACCATATCATTGCTACCTCGAAGCATGACTATGATCTACCTCGAAGCATGACTATGATACCCCGCTCATCAACAAGAATATTGGAGGTGTGATGCTAAATGTTTCTTGGTCAGTTATCCTAACACCTTTGTATGGGTAACATCTTGATTAATCCTTGCCTCTTTACCTAAATGATTGGGTGCTTGCTCTCCTACCCTGTATGCCATGTTCTGCTTGCCCATGGGAAGGATATACTCCTATTAATTGTGTGTAATCACAATTTTCCTTTTCATTTGTTTGTTTAACCTTTCTTTGATCTACATATAATCTAAGCAGTAATAATTTTCTGCTTATGTAAACAACTTGGTGTTCAACTATGTCATTAAGGACCTGTTACTATTGTTCATAACATTCCGGTAACCACCGATGGAAGAAAATTTTGCCTACCGGTCCGCCTCGTTTCAACGAGCAAGAAAATGGTTCTCTTCGTTCGTCGTCCTAGATACCGACATTGTTGGCGACATAACTGACAAGCTATCCACTGACTTGCCTCCCTGTCGAGGCTGTGCAAGATGTCACCACCCTTCTTACTTTCAATTCACATGGTGGGCCCATAACCCACAGGTCCACTGGATCGAAACCTGACTCTTCTTTACAACCTGAATTCTATGGTATCCTTTGCACCTGGCTTCGTATGTGATTCACGAGCTAAATTCTACTATGTTTCATCCTGGTATCAAACACCATGTTATTCTCGTTGTTCAAGCCCCCATTCCATCTGCTGTCTAGGCGTCGAATGATGCCTACCCATTTGAAACTTTTGTACCATCGTGTATTGCTCTCAAGGAGTTCACTACAATACTACTCGTAGGGTACTTCATGTATTTCCCAATTAGATCACCGTCGGATGCCCAACCTTGCGAAGATGCGTTCTTCCAAAGTTATTCCCCTTATCGCGTTCGTAGGACGATGGAGATCCCGAAGAAAGGTTGACGACTTGATCATGATGACTTGAAGCAGAGAAATGAAGACATCAACGAAAAACGATCAACCTCTTCGAAAGGGCAAACAAGACCGAGAAGACTCGTTAGCTTTTCGCTACCAGCACCCCCCCTTACCCCACCGCTTAAATCTCGGGACGAGATTTCTTGTAGTGGAGGAGAATTGTGACGCCCGGATAATTAAGCTACAGTAATCCCCTGTTAATGACGCCACGTCACCACGATCACTGTTGCTAACCTTGTGCTAGTTCGAAACCGATCCAAATTAAAATTCAGAATGAAGCAAACAATAAAAGTTTTCAAACATCAAAACTAAAATGTTCCAAAGGTGGCAACTAAATCATATGTAATATTGGTGGAGAAACCACACTTTTTATAAGGTATATAAATGCACTAAACAAATATAATAAGTGACAGGAACAAATATTCAAAAGCATTTTAAATAAATAAAATAGTATAGAGTATGTTATTATAACAACAAACTTTTGAGGTATTACTAACAAAAGGGATCATTTTAATATTAGTTAAAAACTAGACAAAAAAAAAGTAAAATAAAAACAGAAAAGAAAATAGATAAAAGAAAACAAACAACAACAAAAAAATATATAAAAACCTAACTAAATTAAAAGAAAAAAGTATACTTTTCACCCCCAAATCCCCTCAAATGGAGCCATAACCCCCTCAACTCGAATTTGGTATGATTTCAACCCTAAACATGTCAAAACCGGATTAATCAAAGCCCTGAGTGGTTTCATGCCACATCAAAAGTGGTTTTTGCAGCATATGCTGGTAATTAGGCACCGATTTTTCGTGACGTGCCGCTCAGGTGGTAATAACTCGGGAATAACTCTGTACGATCCCTTGTATCGCTACCTCTAGCGTACCTTGCCATCACTATCTCCTCCAGTGTCCCGATTGCCACCATAGTTATGAAGGCGAGCTACCCTAGCACAGTGACGCCGTACATCGCTCTTCTCGCGCGACATGTTCAGCAAGTCGCTGCGGTTGTCCACCTCCGTTCCGCGCGCATGCATGGCACCGGCTCCGTCATGAACTACATGCAAGTAGATACCTGGAGTGTGTCCAGCGCCATGTATGGAAGGTCTGTTCGGCATGTAGCTGCAGATCACGGATGGCACTGTGGTTCAATTCGCAGGGACGACGCACGCCGGGAAGTCACCAAAGGGAACACGTTGATGGCGACACTGTTCCGCGTGCAGTCGACGGAGTCACCGCCAAGCGAGAGCGCGAGCTCACGCCGCAGCCACGGTGGCATCCATGACGGCCAGGAAATCCGAGTCTCCAATATGAAGCTGCCGCCGAGCCAACGGACCTTGTCCATACCATGCACGTGCTCTTCTACGATGAGGACACCTCGCCGAGGCCCATGTCGTCGCAGCTCTGGCTCTCAGCTCAGGCACCAGTGTCGAACACCACGACAAGGCGACGATAATGTCTCCTGCCGTGCCGGACTATGGGAATAAGCCCTCGCTCCCGGCGAGCCGGGGGAACTCAGGCGTCCGCATGGTGCGCAAGTCATACTGCGCCTCGGAACTAATTGGCCACATCATTGCCTAGTCATTGTCAAAATAACCGGAACCACCTGTAAAACCAGTTTTGATGTGGCAGAAACCACTTAGGGCTTGATTAATCCGGTTTTGACATGTTTAGGGTTGAAATTATACCAAATTCCAGTTGAGGGGGTTATGGCTCCATTGAAGGGGATTTAGGGGTGAAAAGTATACTTAACTCCCCCCAGGCCCAACCGGCCCAACCGACCCCGTATAACCCCCCCATCTCACAGTGGGGGAAATATCCCCCTCTCCCTCGCACCGGCACCCCCCTTTTCGTCTGGATCGGGATCGGGGCACCCGACGCCCTGGTCGCCCGACGCCCCAGCTCGGCCCCGCCATCACCCAACCCCGACGACCGTATCGCCCGTCGACGTGCTGACCCCGTCGCCCTTCTACCTCACCTCGCCGACGCCGTCGTCAAACGCCGCCTCCTCACCACGACCGTCGTCGTCGCGTCCCCGACATCCTCCTCACCGGCCCACCTCGAGCCACGACGCCCTGTACCCCGGCAACGCTGGTGAGGCTCCGGCCTCTCCCTCCTTCTCTTCCTGGCGCTCCGGCTAAACCTGCACGCCCGCGTCGACCGCGCGCCATCCAACGTGCACGGCTCCCGCACGGCCACCGACCGCCCTCCCTCACGCACGAGCCTCGCCCTGGTCCTCTTCTTCCCCGCCTCGTGTGCCTACCGCGCCCTGCCCGTGGCTCTGCCAGCGCTGGCCGCCTCCGCCGTGGCCGCCCGTCGCTGGCACCGCAACCGCGACGGCCGCCGCACTCCGCCCCCGACCGAATCCCGCAACCCCCGCCTGTAGCTCGCCGCCCC
>LR738715.1:823369845-823390321 GCA_902687465.1 Secale cereale
CACTTGGTGCTAGGTGCTGATATTTCGTGGAGTGTGAACAATGACCAATATTACTCACTATGAAATTTTCAGCTTACTTGGATCAAGTTAACTAGCACTTGCTTTGCAATGTTCCTAACTAGACAAAAATGGAAATGCTGAAGTAGCACTCACATAGATGATTGGGTTGATTTGCAATTTGGAGGAGATGGGTTATTTGAGCATATGAAGACACTGTGAAATTTTCATACCATTTGGACATACCAAAATGGTACTTGCTTCACAATACTCCATTCTGGACAAAATTTTGGGAAACTTCTTGGGATAATTTGGCTAGATGAAATGAGTCCAAATATGGTTTAGGGATTTATAGGGTTAGAAGAAGGTTCTCGTAAATGTTCAGCAATTATGAAGCAATATATAATATAGTTGCTTCACCAACTGAAAATCTAACTAGAAACAAAGATTGGATGTTGAACTCACCTGGATGATGGAATGATTCTCAAATCTTGGGGAGAGTCATGATTTGATCATATTGAGGTCATGGAAAAATTTCAACTCATTTGGACAGGCCTAGCTAGTACCTCCTTCGCAAAGTTTCTTTCTGGTCAGAAACTTTGGAAATTATCTGAGAAATATTTACTAGGAAAATAAAGTTTAATTTTCGCATGTGGCAATGATATGGATAGTAAAGAGTGACCAAAAATTTTGGTTGCAATCAATAAGATAGAAATGACACTTCCTTCACAAAAGTGCCATTTAGGGTAGAGGAGGAAAAGGGATATTTGTGAACTTTTTTTGAACATTGCAGGGAAGGGTTTTGACATATTTGTGGAAGATATGCCACAAAAAAATTATGAGAATTATTTGTCAATTTTAGGAGTGACACAAATATAGGTTGCTTCACAACCTAGGGCAAAAAGAAATTTTCCTTTAATAGAAAAGGACTATTCCCAATAAAAAGAATTTGGGATTGGGCCAAGATGGAAATGACATGGTCTTGGGATGGTTTTGAGGATGACAAGCCACTTCGGAGACTTGACAAGGGATGATCTTCCGAGGTTTCAATACCACATAGCCACAAGAAAAGAATTCAAAGCAAAATTTTAAATAAATCCAAAAGAAAAAGAAAGTGCCAAATATCAGGATGTTATAAGTCGGCCTTCTGCTTCGTCAGCACACTTTAGGAAAGCTATTTTCCTCCTCATATGAGGCCTTCAAGGAGTTTAACTCCCCAGATGCACTTAGCACCGACTATTGCAATGCTGAGGCTGATGACTCGGCTTTCTCACACAACTTCTTCTCAGATTTGAGGCGCTCTTGTATGTCGGTTGCCTTTGACTCCGCATCATTCACCATATCCCACTCAAACCAGAAACATCACTAGAAATACTAGAGTCCCAAGCTGGTAAAATTACATGGTTTGGCACTAGAGGGTTACAAAAGGCAAGTTTTTTAATGTTTCAAGTCCCAAGCAGCTACAAACAACTTACTTGGCACTTGGGGGCTAATGCAAGTCATTTTTACAAAGGAGATAAACCTAAAAGACCCGAATCATTTCATTAAAATGAGTCGGCCCTTGGGGGTTACCTTATATTCTTTTAGTTCATTACATACAATCAGCAAGTTGAAGACCCGACTCACTCGTAGAGATGAGTCGGCCCTTGGGGGCTACAAGTCACGCGCCAAGTTCATCTATTTTGAAGACCTGACCCGATCATAGAGATGAGTCGGCCCTTAGTGGCTACATGTCACTTTTCAAGTTCATCTATCTGGAAGACTCGGCTTGTTATTTTCATAAAAAGTCGGTCCTCGGAGGATACACAAGTATATACAACATTGAAAGGAGGGAAATTTTCATACCTCATTTTTCCTCTTCAACATGTTCACCATGCTCGCCTCCATGTCCTGGCTTGTTGATAGGCCGGTCAAATACCCTTGATGAAGATGGTCTGCACTAAGGTTTTCAAAGTTAGACAGCTTCAGCTTCGCCTTCCCTTTTTCAGAAGCAACCGGCTCATCCTTGGTTGCAATTTTGGCAGGCACAGTGGAAGTTTCTGGAGCTTTAAACGCCTCACCAATGATTTTAAATTCATCATCGACCATTGGGGATGATGTGACAATATTTTCAGCCGCATTTATTGGACTGGAGCCACGTGCAGGGCTTGGCGGGTTAACATCGCCAGCCGATCGGTCTAGACTGACTTGAGAATCTATTTGGGCTGGCTCCATTGATGTTGTTTACTCAACACCAGCCTGCTCATCTTGTTGGGGCAGGTCAACCCTTTGGACATCAACAGTTACCAAAATTGGCTCCTCAGAACCAGGAATTTCTGGAGCCGAAGATGACTAGCTAGTTTTCCTCTTTTTGGCTTTGGACCTATAGTCACATAAATATGTTCAAGTAAACAAAGTAATGACTATAAAGAGGTGAATTATTTACATGCTTACCCTTGTTTGATCATCAAGGGTGGGAGCTTTGAAGCAGTTGAGTCCGTAGATGATGGCCGTGAATCCTGATAATTTGAATTAGATGGGTTAAGGGGTTGTCTAATAAGGCCGGCTCGGGGAAGAGATGAGATCGGACTATGAGGCACCTCGGTACATCACTTGCAGGCGACTGGCGCATCAGCTAAGCCGGCGACCAATTCTCCAGAGCCACTTCGAGTCTGGCGTCTTGATGTACTAGTGTACTGTGATTTCTTCAAAGAAAATTGTGGATCTAAGTGAGCATCCAGATGAGAGAACGATACTTTTCTCATAAGCCGTCTTGTTTTCTTCATAGATAAGTGTTCTAGGCTGGATGAAATTGAAATTACCTCAACGTCGTCGGCTCGACTTGCCTCAGCGTTATCGTGGGAAGAACGAGCGTCAGCTAATTGAATAAAAAGTAGGCCAAGCGAGTCAAGTTCTACCTCTGACTCGTCCTCACATTCCGGCTCATCTCCTTCGGCCGACTCATTCCCTTACGAGCAGGAGTAGCAAACTTTATAGGTTTCCTTCTACAGAACATATCGTTTGCCTGCACATATAATGAGCCAGAGGACAAGATTAAGATGAACGGTATAAATACACGATGGGAAAGATAAATTGCAAAAATACTTACTGGAGGCACTGGGTTCGTTATGCAGAAAGGGGCAAGCCCCGTCTTATTGCATGCATCTTGAGGTTCACCCAGCAGCCTCTTCATTGCCTTGTTTATGGCGCTAGCTGACATGTTGACTTGGCTGAAGCATTGTATGGCTGTTAACTCGCGTGTATAATTACAGGTTAAGTGGCCCCGCCGACTTAATGGTTGAATCCTCCAGTTGATCCAAGAACGGGTCAAGTAGACACCACTGAGTCCATTTGCTGACAAGGCACTAATTTTAGGATATATGTGGGCGACGTCTTCAAGTTCTTCATTAGTCGGCCAACTTGGAAAAGCCACAGTGGCGTTAAGTCATTCTCCTCTATAACCCGGCAATGGGTTCTTACCAGCAGGAGTAGAGTTTTTTCAGTAAAACCATGTCTTATTCCATCCTTTTAGATGACTCGACAGCTTAGCTTTTGGAAAACGGCGGCTCTTCTTCCTCTGGACAGAGACCCCACCAAGCTCTATGCTTGGACCATCTACGAATTTCGTTTGATGATTGATATAGAAAAATTCCCTGAAGAGGGGAATAGTTGCCCCTGTTTGAAGATAAACCTCGCAAAAGACTTGAAATAGGAACATATTGACCATGGAATTGGGACCAATGTCTTGAGGATGGAGGTTGTAAAAGTTAAGGAAATCACAAAAGAATTTTGATCTAGATGGAAAGAATTCCGGAAGATGATGTGATGATTCACAAACATGAAAAAATGACAAGTGTGGAAGTGTTAGAAGCCGTACTTATGTCGTAGGAAAACACGGCCACCTATGGGGTCGTCGGCCCCTTGTGGTTCGGCAGGTGGAAAGAGCACATTGCATAAAGAGCGGAGAGCGCAGAGCAGCATGGGAGCGACCGCACGGGCAATTTTACCCAGGTTTGGGCCACCGCGAGGCGTAAAACCCTAACCCTGTCTGTGAAACAGATCAGGTGGGCGGGGCCTATGAACCAAACAGTTTTTCTCCAGACATCGAGAGATATCTGCGTATAGGCTTGGTCCTGAGCTCGGCCGTTCCTGTTCATACAGGCGTCGTAGCCGTCGAGCCCGGCTGGAGCACGTCCCCTTGACCCATAGACAGACCAAGGGGGCGCCCGGTTCGCCTCTGTCTGACGTCGAGCGTCGCAAGGCTCAAAGTAATTGACATGGTCCTTGCCATGACAGAATGTCATTGCTTGGGTTCGAAAGTCTTCGCTTGCTGGCCTATTACGCCCTCTAAGGGGCCAGTCAGGTTGATCAGGTCGTCCGCGCATTAAAGGCATGTCGTCGGTTATTTCTTCGTCGAACTCGGGCAGCAGACGCCTGCGCATGTAAGATTTGGGCGCGCTTCGGCACCACTCATCGAGATATTTCTCAGTCAAGAGTATTTCGACCCACTTGTCATTTAGTGTGTTTTGGCTGGCCTGCAGCTGTTGCCAATTTTGCTTCATGCTCCTGGCGGTGTCCACAAGGCGACGTCGGAACCGTTCTTGCTCAAAGGGGTCCTTGGGGACTATATAGTCCTCAATAACCAAGCTTTCGTCCTCCTCGGATAAAGGTAAGTAGTTGTCATCAACCCCTTCAAAGAGGACATCCGGGTCTTCGTCCTCGGGGATTCCTGCTAGACTGTTTTGCTGTCCTGGGGAGGCTTGAATGTCATCTCCCAGTTTGTCGGCATCGCGTGTTACCGTGCCATTGTTGGCAGTGGCGGCGTCGTGCCCACTGGGGTCCCGTTAGTACCTCTCCCACACCTTCTCTAATGTAGTGATAGATTCGTGGGAGTGTCTACCATCTATACATTGTAAGTGGATGTTGCAGTCCACTTGCCAGTGTTGACTAGCGGCGTAGTAGTTTCTAGAGGCCCGTCGACATCTTCATCCATGTCGGTAGCCTCATCGTAGTCTAGCACGTCGGTTAGATCGTCAATTGTGGCGACTAGGTGGGTGGTGGGTGGGACATAAATTTGCTGATCATCGGCTTTAAGTCTGATCTTGTCATAAACCAAGGTCTGATAGTCCGAGATAGAAATGCTTTGGATGCTATCTAGTATATCATATAGCTGAGATAATTTCTCGGGGTTCATGGCCTGGCTATAGGCCGGGCTAACTCGAAGTAGGCCTGGCGAATAGTCTGGCGCGTTCTCAGCATGGTGAGGATCCGGAGTTGATTCCCGTTATGTCACTTGAGTCGGTTATAAACCCGATGTTGTGTCCGAGGTTGGGGCCGGGCCAACGTCGGGGCTTGACGCCGAGACAAGATTGCTCGAGACACGTATGTTTGGTTCCTCCACATGGTCTTGTAGTGCTAGATGATCTAATCCGACGTCGTTGACGGAGATCAGTTCCGGGGTCGAACCCTCGATGTTTGATAAGCTCTCTATCTGTCCTAGACTCCATCCTGAAAGAACGAGCTCACCGCAAGAATTCACAGCGTATTCCAGGCCTCCGAAATCTGATCTGGGGCGTAATACTCGACGGGAGCCAGATGACCCGTGGAGTCGGTGCAAAAGATCATGCTTCCGAATATGAAAAGCTGGCTGGGGACGAAGATGTCCTCGACGCAGGCGCCGAAGTTAATCTATAGATGAGCCATCAATGTTTTCATTGATCCAACAATGGAACTCTCAATGAAAGCACTAATGTCAATGGTAAAACTGGCAGACCTCAGGGTAGGGCGTCCCGAGCTGTGGATCTCGGATCAATGGTAATAGGAACGAAGGAGACGATGCTTACCCAGATTCGGGCTCTCTCTATGGAGGTAAAACCCTACGTCCCGCTCTTGTTTATATTGATAACGATGTATCGAGCACAAGCTTGATCTACCTCGAGATCGTAAGGAGAGACCTAATTCTAGGGCTAGGTGAATGCAATTGTGTTAAGATACCCTCTACGGGCTAAACCCTTTAGCTTATATGAATGCCAGGTAGGGCATCTAGGGTTACATGGTTGGTATCTAGGGGCACACATGGAGGTGATAAAAGATGTCTTGGAGTATAAGTCAAGTCTTTGGTAGATGCAGTCTTGATCACGTCCATGCGTGTAGTTTCTGGAATCCATCTGATAGAGAATGAGGCCTACATGCCCAACCCTAGGACTATGGGCCGACTCGGTTAGCAACCCAAGTCCAGGACACCATCACCATCCCTCTCACGAAAAAAAAGAGAAAACACATTATTTTCCATTCCCGAGAGGCACGACCGTGCATGTCACGAAAGCAAAACCGTGTCTCTTACGGAAGAAAAAAAATAGAGAAAACATGTTTTTTTCAGTTCTAGGAGGTACGGAAACAAAACCATGCCTCTCACGGAAGGAAGAAATGAAAAGAAAACTTGTATTTCCATTTCCGAGAGGCGCGGCTGTGCCTCACGCGGACGGAAAATCGTGTCTCTCATGGAAAAAAAAGAAAACAGGTTTCTTTTCCATTTTTGAGAGGCATGGCCATGCCTCACGGAAGTAAAACCGTGCCTATCACGAACGGGGAAAAACACGTTTTTCAGCGAAAAAACATTCCACTTTTTTTTCCGAAAGCAAATAAAGACCGACGGAAAACAAAAAATCCCAGAAATTCCATGTAAAATGCCCAAAACATGTGCGAAAAAAATTCAGTGGGAGAGCCCAAAGCGCGACAATAGGCGACGGCTAAGAGCGCGTGACGTGCTGTCAGTGCACCCCCAAGTGATCGTTGGGAGGCTCCCGAAATAGCACTCGTCAACTAGCTGCTCTCCACATTTCACTGAGAGCTGCATCATGCTGCTACAAGGTCCTGTCTAGAGCCACTGTAACCTTGCTGCCACCGAGATCGCCAGATCGAACAACTCCGCACACCACGCCGAGACCAGCCAATCGAAATCCCATGCCGATAGCTTCGGCACGAATGGCTCCTCCCATGAATAAAGAACATATCATGTCACCGCACCATCGATTTTTCTAATTGGTCCACCAGATCATCGATTTGATGAATTCATCCGAGGCACTAGTCGATCACCACGGGACCAAACAATCATAAGTAGCTTGACACCATGATTTGTTAATGAGGTTGACCAAACTCGGCTACATTCCTGGGGCCTGACTACGGGCGCTCATTCCCGTGACATCGTCACAGTACCGCACCTGGCTGCCCGGGCGCTAGCACCCCCTGCCAGTTTCCCCGGGGTGCCCGCTATAATGTTGTCGTATGTTACACTGCGTGTCTATCCTCCCATTATATAAGAGGTATATGATACAAGTGTCCTATTAGGGCACAACTCATACATTATCTAGGTACAATACAACTCAGAGTCCAATTGTAACCTACTGTGTACAGTATATTCGACACAATTCCAACAGCTTTAAAAGCAAACTCCACCTCCGCACTCTCCCTTGTCGTCTACCAATCCAACACCTTGCTCGCTCTCTCTGCCTTCCTCTCCACCTGGATCCTTGCCGGCTAGGTTCACGATGAACCTACCAAGCCTCATGGTGCCGGAGAAGGCTGCTGCCGTTGACGTCTACGAAGGAGAAACTCCCGGTACTTGGGGGCGGGATGAATAGGCGAGGGCTCTCGTATGCTGGTCTAAGAGGTATCGAGAGGTGGAGGAGGCTGTCGCCAAAGGGGAGTATTCGTCACACCTGAAGCCGCTGCATCAGACGTCGATCGCGGCAGGGCTGGCACCAAACCTTAAATTGAACTGTGATGGCGAGCATACCTCCATCCCGTCTCTAGGTCCTTGCAAGATCTAGCGATTAACTATGTTAGCCTATCGACTCGTGGAATTATCTATTGCGAATTGTATTGTCACAGATTTACTTCATCCTGTTTGTTTCCTTTGTTTGTAGTATCTTTGTAGAACAATTATGTTGTACTCCTACTTTATTTTTGTATCATAGATCTTATGAAGATCGACGGGGAAACTCGTCAGAAATCATGCCAATTTATTGTTGCTCCCGTTACTAACTAGTTTTGCGAGTGTGATGTCTTGTGGCCCTCTCAGTGTCTAGATTCTTATCAGGCTTGTAAATGACTTCTTTTTATTTCGATCGATGCATCATATCCAGACGAAAACTTTTCTTATAGATGAACACGGATACCCAACGCAGTTACTTAAAATATAACCAATAGATCTACTGGCACAAGCATATCGTGCCTTTCCTTTTTGTTAAAAAATGGATGAATATGTCTATTTGAATTCTAGATGAGCATGAGACACATCGGATCTTACTCGAATGACTGAGTATGCATACTTCGGTCCCCCCAAAATTTTGCACCGACGAACTGCGCCTTCAATTATTTTTCTGCGCATTTTTGCAGTGTAGAAGTTATAAGTGCACGCCAGGCATACACGAGACGTGCCTATTAACTGATCCGCAACAGTTTAAATGTTCATATTGCTTCATGCTCTTTTTGCTTTAAAATGTTTGAACTTTAAATTAGTGATCTAGACAAAATCTCAGTGCAACATGATCAATATAGGTATTTAGGGCAAATGACGTGCTGAGCACGAAATCACCTTATTTTTCCCAAACCGACTCTCTGGTGTCTACCTACCGCAAGCGCACAAGGGACCATGCACGGGAACGCGCCTACGTGGAACTCAGTGTGGGCGGGGAACACCCACGTGGGCAAGCCCAACATCTCTTTTCTTCATACAACATTTCCTTTTTCAATGTAAAGCTTCAAATAACTATCCAAGTTCAACAAATATAGAATTTGACATTTTGAGAGCTCAAAACGATCCTGAAAGTTGAAATTCGCTTACAAGTCCTTCCACTCACCCAACCTACCTAGGAAAGAGTGGCTGTATACCAACCGGCACTACTTATCACCCAAGTCTTAGATTCACCATTCCTAGCTGAAATAACACATACGTACGTAATTTGCACATATTTCCCAGTGCAAAGCTGGAAATGGCGCCTCCACCTTTCTTTTCTAGATAGATGGATTTAATTTCTCAGATACACAAACAACCATTATCCTAGCTCTCTTCACACACCACCTCCAGCAGGATGCCTTAGTCTCGTAGGTGATGCAAGATGGAGTCAAACTTTGCTTGCATAGCCGGCTATAACCTTGACGACTATCAATGAGCTTGTTTCTCCTCTATCTTTGTTGTAGGGCATTGCCGTTCCTGTAGGACTAGGTTCTAGAACACTGTTTGACTGATCATGCTTCACCATGCAGAGCGCGCACACCAACATCTCCTGCCAGCTATCACAATACAAGTTGCACATAATTTGGAATTCCGGCGTTGCCAACTAGCATGTCTGTTTCCGGAAATTTGGGGCCCTAGTGCGAAAAGCAAAATGGGGCCCTATCTTTTGAAAAAATCATATAATATTACTCAAGCATAATAACTTAATTGTACAATTTAAATTAACTTATTTAGTACAATTTTTGGAAATTTCTCAAGTAGCAATGCATGTTTTCACAACAAATTTATCAAGAGCACCCCTTTGAGATTGAACATCTTCTTCTAATTTCTGTTTCTTCTTACGCTTTAAGGCAAAAATTCATACTTTCTTCTAAAACTAGAATGCATGATTGTTTCTGTTTATGAAACAAACAAAAGAAATATTAATGCATTTGAACTGAGGAACTCACATGAATTATAGGCTTGTGACTTGAATATTAAGAATCGGATAGAACCTTTATTTTGGACTTGAAGCACAGGACGAGCAACTGCTGAAAATCTTGAATTAACTACGACAATTTCTGAACTTCGCCGCTAGACAGAATGTTGTTACAAAACATAGTAGTGAAATCTTAATACAACTTTGTAGTTTGTATCGACATTTGAAGAAATAAACGGAGGAGCTTAGGGCAGCGCTTGGCCTTCCTTTCGGCAGCACCGCAGCCGTATCGGCCGTTGCGACGGCGTCCGGAACAGTCTCGGTTCCGCTCGTCTCCTGGCTGCAAAGCGATCGCCGCCGAGCTGCTGAAGTGAAAAGGTCGATCACAGGTACAAGATGGAAAGCGAAGCCATTATGGAACATGGAACGGCGGAAGTCACGGAACATACGTACACATACTGTGCTGGCTGCCGTTTCATTTACGATTGCTCGGATCGATCCATGCAGCGTATTACTCGAGGCCTTGAGCGGACCAGGCCCAAGAAAACGAAAACGAGTGCTTCAGCCTTCAGGTGACAAATGCACCGTTGGGCTTAAAACTGGAAATTTTCCGAATATGCACACACGTACATGGACCCTAAATGGGGATCCCTTGATTTTGGGGCCTGTGCGAGCGCACAGCTTGCACAGGCCCCTCAACGGCCCTGTCAACAAGGTCGAAAGTTAGGATAGCTGTTACCCGTTGAAAGGCTAAACACCAAAGATAATATTCATCATAAGACCCGTCCACGCTGCATCTTTCTTGTACTTGATGTTTCATTAAAGAAGGGAACATTTTCATGTTAATATCATGCGATATGGTTGGATGATCAAAAGGACCCTAGATTTGATGCCACGTGTCATATTGAGGTGGACTATTCCTTGAGCGAGAGAAGACTAAATAATCTCACCTATGGCAACACACTTGTGGTGATTTCGTAAATCAGTGAAGGAAAAGGCTGGCGATCGAGCAAACCTCTGGCCGATGCTACGACGGTAGACAGACATGCCTGTTGGAGCACCAACAGTGGGGTAGCGGAGCTGCAGATAGCCGACGACGCTGAGATGAGGGAGAGATATGCGTTAGCTCTACACGACATCGCATGACCCCGGTGTGGCATGCTCGGCGGTGGGGTACTAGATGTGAATGATCGAACGGGTAGGACGAGATTGGCATCCGTAGAAAGAGTTTTGCTCTTCTAGTGAACGGGTAGCATCACCACACACGTGTTATTGCTTCCCCCATGGCTCAGCTAGCAACACCCAACATGCGTCCCTATTACCACCATGCGGCCCAACTCACGAGCAATGCAGGTGACGAGAGGTGGCTGGCTTGTAGCACCGGTGACCCTCCCCGCCTCAGTGTTAAGAGTGTGTCTGTGTGGTGGCTCACAGTAGGTGCCTACCAGCTCACACTAACCAACCAATGAAGCAGATCGAAGAAATATAAGACACACCGATCGCAAGATAGAAAACCCGTATGGGCGTACCACTATAGAGGATGTCGTTGGCCGGAACAATTTAGGGAAGGTCCAGGTTGGCGACAAGAGAGCATAATCGATATCGTGTCATGCACGTTAATTTGGGGGAGAAAGTTGCGAGGAAAGAGATGTCCTATATATATCGAGCGAAGGCCTATGGAAGGGATACAAAATGGAGAGTGCTAGGATGTTGTTGGCAGGGCCAACGAGAGAGACGTTGCACATGTTGGTGATCGATCGTTCGCTCGATCACCATATTTTTCCTTCCAAGATTTTTGAAGTAAGCACAGATGTGTTGCCATGGGCAAGATTATATGTCTTCTCGCACAGGAGGAATAGTCCACCTTAGGGTGCATACATGGAATCAAATCTAGGGTTTGATACCTGGTGGGTTGGAGGTACACAAGTCCTTGTGATCATCCAGCCATATGTATGACACTAGTAGGAAAATGTTCCCTTCTTAGAGGAAACACCAAATACAACATAGATGCATCATGGATAGGTCTTATGATGAAGAATAACTTTGGTGTTTAGCCTTTGAAAGGGCAACATCCATCTTAACTTTTGACCTTGTTTGCGATGCCTGCTGGTTCAACACGGCGGCCACTCAGAACTTCCCACACCAGGTGTCGCTTTGAGGTTGCTGCTTCACCACACACAAGTTGTTGTTTCCCATGGTTTCTTATTTGACAATAGCCAACATTTGTCCCTCATAGTACTATACCGCCCAGCTCACAAGCAGCGCAGGTAGTGAGTGGCGGCTAGCCTAGAGCACCGTGAACTCTCCCCCCCCCCACGGTGATAGAGTGTGCCCGCGTTGTTGCTCATAGTAGGGTGCGACTAACTCACTCTGACCACCCATTGAACCAGATCAAGAAAACCAAGGGATGGGGGTAGCAAGATATGAAACACAGATGGGCATACGACTATGGAGGGAGGTCGTTGGCCGAAGCAACGCAGAGAATGTCAAGGTTAGGGCCAACGAAGCAAAATTGAGTCAAGTGCGTTGATTTGGGGAAGAAAGCCATGGGGGAAGAGAAATCCTATCGAGTGAAGGAATATGGAAGGAGTTTGGGACATGTCTTACGATGAAGATTAGCTTTGGTGTTTAGCATTTCAAAGGGCAACATTCATCCTAACTTTTGACATTGTTGGTGACAAGGGGACTCCAAATGACGTACAACTTGTATTCCATTAGCTGGCAGGAGATGCTGGTGTAGGCGCTCTGCATATTGAAGCTTGATCACTTGAGCATTGTTCTAGAGTCTTGTCCTACAAGGATAGCAGTGCCCTACGACAAAGATTAAAGTGAAACAAGCTCATCGATAGTCATCAAGGTTATAGCTGGCTATATAAGCTAAGTTCGACTCCATCCATAACCTTTGAGAATAAGGCATTCTTGTCCAGGTGGTGTGTGAAGAGAGCTAGGATAACGGTGGTTTGCAAATTTGAGAAATTTAATTAATATCTATCTAGCCAAAAAAGGTGGAGGTGCCATTTCCAACTATGCACCGGAAAAAATGTGCAAACTGTTTAGGGCTTTGTGTTGTTTTGGTTAGGAATGATGAATTTAAGACTTGGTTTATCGGGAGTGGTGATTTGTGTAGTAGCCTTCTAGGTAGGTTGGACAAGTGCAAATACTTGGAAGCAAACTTCAACCTTGAGGGAAAAAATGAGCTCTTGAAATTTCAAGTTCTATATTTGGAAATTTCTTAATAATTTAAAGTTGTACATAGAAAAAGGAAATGTTCGAAGAAAAAAGACGTGTCGGTGCCCACGTGGGTGTTCCCTGACACCCACTGAGTTTCCGCGTTGGCGCGCTCCCGCGCATGGTCCCTCATGCGCTCGCGGCACGTAGACGCTAGAGAGTTGTTTTGGGAAAATAAGATGATTTCGTGTTCGGCACGTCATTTGCCCTAAGTACCTATATTGAACATGTTGCATTGAGATTTTATCTAGATCACAAATTCAAAGTCAAAACATATGAAAACAAAAAGAGCATGAAGCAATATAAACATTTGCAATGTTACGGATCATCTAATAGGCACATTTCATATATGCCTGGTGCGCACTTATAACTTCTACACGGCTGAAATGCATGGGGAGGCGCAGTTCAGCGTGGCAAACGTTTTGGGAATCGAAGTATGCACACTCGGTCGTTTGAGTCAGATCCGAGGGGTCTAATGCCCATCAAGAATTGAATATAGACATATTTTTCCGCTTTCAACAACAACAAAATAGCATGATATGCTTGCTTGGTTAGATTTTGAATAACAAATTTCTCTATCCGTGTACGTCTACAAGATATGTTTTCGCCTGGATGTGATGCATCGATCGAATTAAAAAGAAGTCATGTACGAGCCTAGCTAACATCTAGCACCCCCCCCCCTCCCCGCACGAAACTAATTAGGCACGGGAGTAACAAAAAAATGGCAAGATTTTTAACCAATTTCCGACCGATCTTCATTGGATCCACAATACAAAAAGAAAGTATAAGAGTACTAATTAAATCTGCGACAACACAATTCGCTACAGATAATTCCTAGAGCGGACAGCCTAGCCTAGTTAATCACCAGATCTTGCAAGGACCTAGAGAGGAGATGGAGGTATCCACAAGAATATTTCATTCCTCCCCCAAAACCCAAATATTTCATGAAAATAAAAATGTAAGTCATTTACGAGCCTAATTAAGTTTGCTCGATCACCACCATGTGCAACGTCTCTCTCGTTGGCCCTGCCCACAACATCGTAGCACTCCCCCTTCCGTATCTCTTCCATATGCTTCTGCTCAATAGGACATATCTTTCCTCACAATTTTCTCTCCAAAATCAACACACATGCCTCAATTTTCCTTTGTTGCCCCCGACCTTCACTATGCCTCCGACCAACGACCTCCCTCCATAGTTGTACGCCCATCCGGGTTTCCTATCTTGCGATCAGCATGCCTTAGTTTTCTCCGATCTGCTTCAATGGGTGGTCATGGTGAACTGGTGGACACCTACTGTGAGCAAAGAGACATAATGTGGGAGGAGGGTTACCAGTGCTACGGGCCAGTCGCCTCTCGCCACATGCTTTGCTCGTGAGTTGGCCGAATGGTACTATGAGGGACGCATAATGGGTGTTGCTAACAGAGCCACGAGGGAAACAACAACACGTGTGTGGTGATGATGGCGCTGCGGCAAGCGAGAGACGCGCGCGAGCACCGCCTGCGCAGCGCAGTGAGCTTGGAGGCATCTTCTTGGATCCCCTGCGCGGCAGGGGTACTAGATGTGTGTGCTTGAACAGGTAGCACAAGATTAGCAGACAAAGAAAGAGTTTTGCTCTTCTAGTGAATGTACATGCAACCAAATAAACCAGAGATGCTAGCAAACAATAGTTGCTTCTGTGTTATTACGAGGCAAACAAATACACAACACAAGTGGTACATTCACGGTGCACCAACATGTGCGCTAGGAAATTAACCCGTGCTCTCTCCTCTATGTGGTCCTCATGCACATTCACACACGCCTGTACTCCATTAAGGCATGCGATATGGCCATTGCCAGCTTGCCAAAACCAGCCGATACGGTGGTGGCGACAGTGAGCGAGCGTATCACAGGCTGCACACTGTTTTCTCCCACCAACCCCAGGGCCTTTCAGAGATCTATAAAAGCCAGCTCCATCCCCACATTCTCCCTCACTCGATATCCACCAATCCCCGATCTCATTTCGCTCTTCGTCTCTCCCTCCTCTCCATTGAGAGACTTGCTGGTTCAGGATGGAGTTCACGCTGACAGCCACCGAGGTGCTGAACAAGTATGCCAGACTCGCCGCCGACGCCCTCGGCTGGGACAAAGAAGCTCGCGGTGCTTGGGGGACCGAGGAGAAGGTGAGGGCGATCCAACGCTGGAACAAGATATGTTCGGAGGCGGAGAAGGCCGCCGCCAAGGGGGAACTCCCCGTCGCTCCTCAGGTCCCTCGATCGGTTCCTCGCGCAGAGGAGACCGGATCAGACGTCAATCACGTCGGCGGCAATCCCTTCTTCTCCGCGGTCCTGCAAGCCAAGATCTAGAGATTAGCCGCTCCTGGAATTCTCTATTGCGAATTGTGCTGTCGCAGATTTAATTACTTCGCCTTGTTTTCCTCTTCTTCAAGTATCATCCCGGGTTTATCTTAGCTCGTTTAATTTTCTGCAATTCCAGTTTCGTTCTAGGGCAACTATTGTGTACTCTCTTTTAGTATCGGGGATCCGAGAGCAAGATCTACCAATAAATCTGTAAGAAATTCTGCCAGTAGTGTTGTTTCTCAATCCTGTGCTTAATTAGTTTTGTGCTTGTCTGGTGGCCTGTGGGAGACTAGATGTTAATTAGCCTCGTAAATGACATCTTATTCTGGCCGGGAGGAAGGAAGAAAAACTCTTGTAGAAGGCCGCCGCCATGGGGCAGTCCCTGACGATTGTGAGGTCGTTGCAGAGGTTCTTCGCGCAGAGGAGAACGGACCAGACGTCCAACCTGAGGAAGGAAGAAAAACTCTTGTAGAAGGCCGCCGCCATGTTTTTCTGCCGGTACTTATTATTGCTCCCGTGCTTGTTCGTAAATGCCTATCGATCGATCTATCCAGACGAAAACTTCTGGTTTTCTGGGAGGAAAGAAAAGCTAGCTCTTGTAGATGGCCGTCGATTGTGAGGTCGCTGGAGAGATTCCTCGTGCATCTAGCGATTCCTACATCTACAAGAGGCTTTCATGGATCCGATGAAGACCAGAGAGGAAACTAGTCAGCAATTCTGCTTGCTCCCGTGCTTAATTAGTTGTGTGTGCGTATTTTGTGGCCCTGTGTGGGTGAGTACCTCTTAATTAGGCTTGCAAATGACTTACTATTTTTTTTCGCGATGCATCTAGCAAGCTAGATGAATTGTATTTTTTTGGAGGAATGAAATAGTCGTGTGGATACGTAGGGAGCACCCACGATAGTACACCACCCAACTCTGCTATTCAAAATCTTAACATATGTAACGATGGCACAAGCATATATATCACGATTTTCATTTTCCTTTTTCTTCAAAGGGGATCAATATGTCTGTTTAATTCTTGTTGGGCATGAGAGACTTTGGATTTGACACCAACGAATGAAAGTGCGTGCTGCAGTTCACAAAAATTTAGCCACTATGAACCGAGCCTTTTACCACTTTCCCGTGCAGTTTAGTTGTGCCAAAGTTAGGAGTGCGCAATGCACTACAAGTGCCTATCAGCTAATCCACAACAGTGCAGATGTCTATATTTGGTAGTGATGTTTTGTTTTCTTGTGTTTGATTCAATGCGTGATATATAGATAAATTCTCAACGCGACATGTCCAGTGTAGGTATTTAGGGCAAATGACGTGCCGAGCACGAAACCCTCTTCTTCTTTTCTGAAGCGACTATACCTAGAGTCCAACCGCCATAATGCTCAATGGACCGCCCGCGGGAGCGCACCTACATAGGGAGGCAGTGGGGTGAGTGGCTCAATCATGTGAGCATATCCCCTTTCTCACACCATGTCAGCATATCTTTTTCTTACAACATTTCCTTTTTCTGTGTAAAGCTTCAGTTAATTATGAAAGTCACAAAAATTGAAGTTGAAATCCTAAGATCGCAAAATAAAAATTGAAAGCTGAAATTTGAGAAGTCCAAAAAATGAATGTTTACATTTCAAAATGTTCAGAAAATTCAAAATTTTCAAATAAATGAAGACGACGTAGGGTCTTTTATAAGGGCGTACTACAAAATTTAAAATTGTTAAAAAGAATGGTCCAAAAATGGAAGGTGCAAGAACGAAAAGTTTCCCTTTTGGATCATTTAAACTAATTGTGTGGGTTGGGGTCGTGCAGGCACCCTGTGTTAGCCACACCCCTTTTCTCTTACCCCTATGTATATTAGTCATGTCAAAGTTAGAAGTGCTAGACATCGCATGTGCCTAGCTATTTCACAACCCTGTTGAGTTCAAATGTTCAAAGAGCTTTATGCTCTTCTTCTTTTCTCTTGTTTGGTGTAGTATTGGTTTTTAGGGTAAAAGCAGTGTATAGTACAAGTGCCCAGACATAGCACGCACCTGGTTATTCCAGAACTACAATAATCCGAATGTCCAAAGTGTTCTTCATGCTCATTTGGTTCTTCTGTTTTAATTTTTAATATGTGATCTTGATCTAATCATAATGCAACATATGCCCATACCAGGGATATGCGATCAGATGTTCACTATGGCGGTAGAGACGAACGTTCCATGCGATAGCGAGGATTTCTCAGTCTCATCGACCTTGTAAGATGTCATAATTAACTAGGCAATCGTAGTTGTTCCTGGAACTCAACCTATAATGAATTGCATTGTCACGGATTTAGATCACCCTGTTTTTTTCATTTCACTAAATTTCCTTGTACCGCAACTCAAATTTGTTGTATATCTTTTATATATCATGGACGATGGATTCAATCAAATGGAATAATTGCAGAAACAAATTGGACATAAATTCCTTGATGATTGTTGCTCCCATGCCATGCGCAAACACGATCCAGTTATTTTGTGCATATGTATAGTTGATCACTGTATTTTCGGTTCCTAAATAATATCAAAGCATTGAGATGCAAAGTTTTATGTTGATGGTTGACAAAGTCTGTTGTACATAGAGATGTGTTGTTTTTGTTTTACGAGAACAGAAGTTCCTTGTACATCACACAGAGCACGCAGTACTATAGACAACTCCTTTATTCAAAACTTGACGAATGTGCCGGTGGCATACACATATGATGATTGTTCGTATGTTATTTTTGTTGACAACTTGATAGAGGATTAGCATGTTTATCTTGATGGGCACGTGCTACTCTAAATTTGAATGGAACAAGAGGTTGGCGAGTGTAAATGCCCTAGTTCCCCAAAAGTTTTTCAATATGTTTATCGAGCTATTTCCCAATAGTTTACATTAATGTTCAATGTGCTTTACATGCTCTTATTTTCTTGTGTTTGATTTTTTAAAAATCTGCGATCTCAAATCAATTCTCATTGCAATATGTGCGGTGTAGGCTTATAAGGAAAATGATATGTCAAGCATGAAATCCACTTTGTTTATAGTGCATTTTTTATAGTTTCTTATACATTAGTACATTCAAGAACAAATTGTTTCAGTAGTAGGAAAACCCATATAGGAATAATATGTTAGTGGTGCGGCGTCGTTTCTCGATGCCGGCGCTATTCCGTCAAAACAGCACCGACGTGCGTAATACACATTGCTGGGATATAATCAGAAGAAGATATGAATTTTAGATTAGAAACTATTATTATTTGCAGATAAAAATATAGTTTTTTTCTATGGAATCCACTAATGTTTCTGGCCCAGATGGGTGCCCATTGAATTATGTGAAAGGTTTTGGGATTTAGTCATCTCTAACTCGATGTGCCTTTTCAACAGTTTTCACGATGGTAATTTAAAGATCCATAGATTCACTTATAGGATGTGGTACTGCTTCCGGCTGGACAAGGGGTAGATATGCTTCAGATGTATAGGCCCATTAGCGTTTTTAATGTTTTCTTCAAAGCCCATATGTGTTTTTAATGTTCTCTTCAAAACCTTTACTAACGCACTGAACAATAGATTCATAAGGGGTACTGACAAAGTAGTATGAGATAAGTATGTTCTAGTAGTGTGGTTCCACGAAACCATGCTTTATGTACATATGAACAAAAAAAAGGAGGTGTTTAAACTATATTTCGATAGTGCTTACGATAAAAGTAATTGGAGCTTTACTTTTGTGTTTTAGAGATGAAGGGTTTCCCTACTCAGAGTGTTGATTTATTTAAGTCAGTGGTGCAAGATGGTAAGGTAGGTATTCAATGATTAGCTAGGGCCTTATTTCCCGGTAGAAAAGGTTTGAGGCGAGTGCCCCCTTCCCTCATTCGCTGTTTAATATTGATGCTGACATTCATGCTATTCCAGTAAAGAGAACTCAGGAAAAAGTTTTAAATAGAGACTTAGAGACAAAGTTGAATGAAGAAGTCATTAATGTTAATCATTTTGTGTTCGTGTGGCACTATTCATTAGGAGCGGTTTGGAATCTGCTAGAAATTCAACGTTTATTTTGTGTATTTTTCAACAATTGACTAGTTTGGAAATTACTTTTGATAAAAGTGAGGTAAACTGTTTTGGTGTTGCAAACCAACAACAAAAAGAGTATGCATATATATTTACTTGTGCTATTGTCGCTACTCCTTTCAGATTTGTAGGGTTGTCTATGCATGCAAAAAGTAGATTCCAAGGTTAGTATATCAGGGAATTTCTACCTATGATACCTATGAAATAGGGAGGATTTTGTGCCGAACATGTAGGAATGTATTGCAATGATGTAATTTTATGAATTTTAAAGATTCTACAAGGTTAGTACAAGGTTAGCAAGAAACCACGGGCTGAGGGAAACTGGAGAATATAGAATAGAGATGATACAAACATATATATATAATTCTGATCAAGACATTGTCCATGTCATTGCGTCTATGAACCCTAGTGGATCCTGAACTGGATGGTTTTGGTCCAGGCATCTACAAAAAGAAAACCTTTTTTTTATAGATTTTCAAGCTCAACATACTAACACGAAAATCCTAAAGAAAGCACACATTGTCATACTCACCATATCAAACGACACACCCACTCTTGATGCCTTACGAGCTATCTTCCTTCAAAATTGTGTAATTAAGGCTGACACTAAGATTGCCACCAACAGAGTGAATCCCATAATCCCTTTCCCATCCATGAAAACCAAATTAAAGTTTTACCAATTTACAACAAAAACAAGCCCGTAAAGCTTGAATTGTCCTTAATGGCACACCTGAGTCATGGATCCCATGCAAAAAAGGGCTTTGACATGGTGATCTTCTCTCACCATATATGTTATCACAGTGGTTGATGTTCTCCAATGTATGATAAACATTGCATGGACCCTGATACACTATAAATAATAACTTTCCTTGCTCGGTTCTCCAATACGCCTTATGACACACTAAATCATAGTGAGAGCTAGTGATACTGCTGCAAACACACTGCGACACATGTTAGATGACTTTGTTGTCGTGACAGGACTAGCTATTAACTTTCATAATACCTCATTTACCCACTCCTATTAGGACACAGCTCATACCTTATCTAGGCACAATACAACCGAGAGTCTAATAGTAAGATACCATGTACACTATATTCGACACAATTCGAACAACTTTAAAAGCCAGCACCACCCCCGCATTCTCCCTTGTCGTCTACCAATCCAAGACCTCGCTCGCTCTCTCCCCCTCTTTTCTCTCCACCCAGATCGTTGCCGGCCAGGTTCA
>LR738715.1:823390331-823440200 GCA_902687465.1 Secale cereale
TTCTGGCCGGGAGGAAGGAAGAAAAACTCTTGTAGAAGGCCGCCGCCATGGGGCAGTCCCTGACGATTGTGAGGTCGTTGCAGAGGTTCTTCGCGCAGAGGAGAACGGACCAGACGTCCAACCTGAGGAAGGAAGAAAAACTCTTGTAGAAGGCCGCCGCCATGATTTTCTGCCGGTACTTATTATTGCTCCCGTGCTTGTTCGTAAATGCCTATCGATCGATCTATCCAGACGAAAACTTCTGGTTTTCTGGGAGGAAAGAAAAGCTAGCTCTTGTAGATGGCCGTCGATTGTGAGGTCGCTGGAAAGATTCCTCGTGCATCTAGCGATTCCTACATCTACAAGAGGCTTTCATGGATCCTATGAAGACCAGAGAGGAAACTAGTCAGCAATTCTGCTTGCTCCCGTGCTTAATTAGTTGTGTGTGCGTATTTTGTGGCCCTGTGTGGGTGAGTACCTCTTAATTAGGCTTGCAAATGACTTACTATTTTTTTTCGCGATGCATCTAGCAAGCTAGATGAATTGTATTTTTTTGGAGGAATGAAATAGTCGTGTGGATACGTAGGGAGCACCCACGATAGTACACCACCCAACTCTGCTATTCAAAATCTTAACATATGTAACGATGGCACAAGCATATATATCACGATTTTCATTTTCCTTTTTCTTCAAAGGGGATCAATATGTCTGTTTAATTCTTGTTGGGCATGAGAGACTTTGGATTTGACACCAACGAAGGAAAGTGCGTGCTGCAGTTCACAAAAATTTAGCCACTATGAACCGAGCCTTTTACCACTTTCCCGTGCAGTTTAGTTGTGCCAAAGTTAGGAGTGCGCAATGCACTACAAGTGCCTATCACCTAATCCACAACAGTGCAGATGTCTATATTTGGTAGTGATGTTTTGTTTTCTTGTGTTTGATTCAATGCGTGATATATAGATAAATTCTCAACGCGACATGTCCAGTGTAGGTATTTAGGGCAAATGACGTGCCGAGCACGAAACCCTCTTCTTCTTTTCTGAAGCGACTATACCTAGAGTCCAACCGCCATAATGCTCAATGGACCGCCCGCGGGAGCGCACCTACATAGGGAGGCAGTGGGGTGAGTGGCTCAATCATGTGAGCATGTCCCCTTTCTCACACCATGTCAGCATATCTTTTTCTTACAACATTTCCTTTTTCTGTGTAAAGCTTCAGTTAATTATGAAAGTCACAAAAATTGAAGTTGAAATCCTAAGATCGCAAAATAAAAATTGAAAGCTGAAATTTGAGAAGTCCAAAAAATGAATGTTTACATTTCAAAATGTTCAGAAAATTCAAAATTTTCAAATAAATGAAGACGACGTAGGGTCTTTTATAAGGTCGTACTACAAAATTTAAAATTGTTAAAAAGAATGGTCCAAAAATGGAAGGTGCAAGAACGAAAAGTTTCCCTTTTGGATCATTTAAACTAATTGTGTGGGTTGGGGTCGTGCAGGCACCCTGTGTTAGCCACACCCCTTTTCTCTTACCCCTATGTATATTAGTCATGTCAAAGTTAGAAGTGCTAGACATCGCATGTGCCTAGCTATTTCACAACCCTGTTGAGTTCAAATGTTCAAAGAGCTTTATGCTCTTCTTCTTTTCTCTTGTTTGGTGTAGTATTGGTTTTTAGGGTAAAAGCAGTGTATAGTACAAGTGCCCAGACATAGCACGCACCTGGTTATTCCAGAACTACAATAATCTGAATGTCCAAAGTGTTCTTCATGCTCATTTGGTTCTTCTGTTTTAATTTTTAATATGTGATCTTGATCTAATCATAATGCAACATATGCCCATACCAGGGATATGCGATCAGATGTTCACTATGGCGGTAGAGACGAACGTTCCATGCGATAGCGAGGATTTCTCAGTCTCATCGACCTTGTAAGATGTCATAATTAACTAGGCAATCGTAGTTGTTCCTGGAACTCAACCTATAATGAATTGCATTGTCACGGATTTAGATCACCCTGTTTTTTTCATTTCACTAAATTTCCTTGTACCGCAACTCAAATTTGTTGTATATCTTTTATATATCATGGACGATGGATTCAATCAAATGGAATAATTGCAGAAACAAATTGGACATAAATTCCTTGATGATTGTTGCTCCCATGCCATGCGCAAACACGATCCAGTTATTTTGTGCATATGTATAGTTGATCACTGTATTTTCGGTTCCTAAATAATATCAAAGCATTGAGTTGCAAAGTTTTATGTTGATGGTTGACAAAGTCTGTTGTACATAGAGATGTGTTGTTTTTGTTTTACGAGAACAGAAGTTCCTTGTACATCACACAGAACACGCAGTACTATAGACAACTCCTTTATTCAAAACTTGACGAATGTGCCGGTGGCATACACATATGATGATTGTTCGTATGTTATTTTTGTTGACAACTTGATAGAGGATTAGCATGTTTATCTTGATGGGCACGTGCTACTCTAAATTTGAATGGAACAAGAGGTTGGCGAGTGTAAATGCCCTAGTTCCCCAAAAGTTTTTCAATATGTTTATCGAGCTATTTCCCAATAGTTTACATTAATGTTCAATGTGCTTTACATGCTCTTATTTTCTTGTGTTTGATTTTTTAAAAATCTGCGATCTCAAATCAATTCTCATTGCAATATGTGCGGTGTAGGCTTATAAGGAAAATGATATGTCAAGCATGAAATCCACTTTGTTTATAGTGCATTTTTTATAGTTTCTTATACATTAGTACATTCAAGAACAAATTGTTTCAGTAGTAGGAAAACCCATATAGGAATAATATGTTAGTGGTGCGACGTCGTTTCTCGATGCCGGCGCTATTCCGTCAAAACAGCACCGACGTGCGTAATACACATTGCTGGGATATAATCAGAAGAAGATATGAATTTTAGATTAGAAACTATTATTATTTGCAGATAAAAATATAGTTTTTTTTTATGGAATCCACTAATGTTTCTGGCCCAGATGGGTGCCCATTGAATTATGTGAAAGGTTTTGGGATTTAGTCATCCCTAACTCGATGTGCCTTTTCAACAGTTTTCACGATGGTAATTTAAAGATCCATAGATTCACTTATAGGATGTGGTACTGCTTCCGGCTAGACAAGGGGTAGATATGCTTCAGATGTATAGGCCCATTAGCGTTTTTAATGTTTTCTTCAAAGCCCATATGTGTTTTTAATGTTCTCTTCAAAACCTTTACTAACGCACTGAACAATAGATTCATAAGGGGTACTGACAAAGTAGTATGAGATAAGTATGTTCTAGTAGTGTGGTTCCACGAAACCATGCTTTATGTACATATGAACAAAAAAAAGGAGGTGTTTAAACTATATTTCGATAGTGCTTACGATAAAATTAATTGGAGCTTTACTTTTGTGTTTTAGAGATGAAGGGTTTCCCTACTCAGAGTGTTGATTTATTTAAGTCAGTGGTGCAAGATGGTAAGGTAGGTATTCAATGATTAGCTAGGGCCTTATTTCCCGGTAGAAAAGGTTTGAGGCGAGTGCCCCCTTCCCTCATTCGCTGTTTAATATTGATGCTGACATTCATGCTATTCCAGTAAAGAGAACTCAGGAAAAAGTTTTAAATAGAGACTTAGAGACAAAGTTGAATGAAGAAGTCATTAATGTGAATCATTTTGTGTTCGTGTGGCACTATTCATTGGGAGCGGTTTGGAATCTGCTAGAAATTCAACGTTTATTTTGTGTATTTTTCAACAATTGACTAGTTTGGAAATTACTTTTGATAAAAGTGAGGTAAACTGTTTTGGTGTTGCAAACCAACAACAAAAAGAGTATGCATATATATTTACTTGTGCTATTGTCGCTACTCCTTTCAGATTTGTAGGGTTGTCTATGCATGCAAAAAGTAGATTCCAAGGTTAGTATATCAGGGAATTACTACCTATGATACCTATGAAATAGGGAGGATATTTTTGTGCCGAACATGTAGGAATGTATTGCAATGATGTAATTTTATGAATTTTAAAGATTCTACAAGGTTAGTACAAGGTTAGCAAGAAACCACGGGCTGAGGGAAACTGGAGGATATAGAATAGAGATGATACAAACATATATATATAATTCTGATCAAGACATTGTCCATGTCATTGCGTCTATGAACCCTAGTGGATCCTGAACTGGATGGTTTTGGTCCAGGCATCTACAAAAAGGTTTGGCACATAGTAACACAAAGATATACAAAAACCTTTTTTTATAGATTTTCAAGCTCAACATACTAACACGAAAATCCTAAAGAAAGCACACATTGTCATACTCACCATATCAAACGACACACCCACTCTTGATGCCTTACGAGCTATCTTCCTTCAAAATTGTGTAATTAAGGCTGACACTAAGATTGCCACCAACAGAGTGAATCCCATAATCCCTTTCCCATCCATGAAAACCAAATTAAAGTTTTACCAATTTACAACAAAAACAAGCCCGTAAAGCTTGAATTGTCCTTAATGGCACACCTGAGTCATGGATCCCATGCAAAAAAGGGCTTTGACATGGTGATCTTCTCTCACCATATATGTTATCACAGTGGTTGATGTTCTCCAATGTATGATAAACATTGCATGGACCCTGATACACTATAAATAATAACTTTCCTTGCTCGGTTCTCCAATACGCCTTATGACACACTAAATCATAGTGAGAGCTAGTGATACTGCTGCAAACACACTGCGACACATGTTAGATGACTTTGTTGTCGTGACAGGACTAGCTATTAACTTTCATAATACCTCATTTACCCACTCCTATTAGGACACAGCTCATACCTTATCTAGGCACAATACAACCGAGAGTCTAATAGTAAGATACCATGTACACTATATTCGACACAATTCGAACAACTTTAAAAGCCAGCACCACCCCCGCATTCTCCCTTGTCGTCTACCAATCCAAGACCTCGCTCGCTCTCTCCCCCTCTTTTCTCTCCACCCAGATCGTTGCCGGCCAGGTTCAAGATGAACCTACCAAGCCTACCAAGCCTTGTGGGGCTGGAGAAGGTTGTTGCCGCCGACGTCGATGAAGAAGAAACTCCCGGTACCTGGGGTCGGGAGGAGCTGGAGAGGACACTCGTACACTGGGCCTAGAGGTCTCGAGAGATGGAGGAGGCTGCTGCCAGAGGGGAGTATCAGTCGCTCCTGAAGCCGATGGATCAGACATCGATCGCGGCGGGGTTGGCACTGGGCATGAAACTGAAATGTGACAAAGAGCATACCTCCATCTCCTCTCCAGGTCCTTGCAAGATCCAGCGATTAACTAGGCTAGGTTATCGGATCGTGGAATCATTTATTATGAATTGTGTTGTCGCATATTCACTTCATCTTGTTTTCCTCTGTTTTCATTATCGTTGTAGAACAATTATGATGCACTCCTACTTTCTTTCTGTATCATAGATCCGATGAAGATCGACCCGGAAACTGGTCGGAAATCTTGCCAATTTATTGTTGCTCCCGTGCCTAACTAGTTTTGTGAGTGTGATGCCTTATGCCCCTCTGGGTGACTAGATGATGATTAGGATCTTTAATGGCTTCTTTTTATTACGATCGTTGCATCATATCTAGACGAAAACTTTTCTTGTACATGCACATGGATACCCAACGCAATTACTCAAAATCTAACCAATAGTATATCGAAGGGCCACAAGCATATCATGCATTTCCTTTTCCTTTTCCTTTTTGTTAAAAAATTGGATGAATATGTCTATGTTGAACTCTAGATGAGCATGAGACACTTTGGATCTCACTCGAATGACCGAGTATGCATACTTCGGTCCCCCAAAAAATTGCGCCAATGAACTGCGCCTTCGATCATTTTCTTGCGCATTTTAGCAGTGTAGAAGTTATAAGTGCACGCCAAACATACATGAGACATGCCTATTAGCTGATCTGCAATGGTGCAAATGTTCATATTACTTCATGCTCTTTTTGATTTAAATTGTTTGAACTTTGTATTTGTGATCTAGACAAAATCTGAGTGCAACATGTTCAGTATAGGTATTTAGGGGAAATTACGTACCGAGCACGAAATCATCTTATTTTCCCCCAAACCGACTCTCTGGTGTCTACCCGCCGCAAGCGCACGAGGGACCATGCACGGGAACACGCCTATGTGGAACTTAGTGGGAGCGGGGAACACCCACTTGGACAATTGCAACAAGTTTTTTTTCGTCAAACAAATTCTTTTTCTATGTAAAGCATCAAATAACTATGCAAATTCAACATACGGAATTTGAAATTCTGGGAACTATTTTTTTTCTTCTGAAATTAGAACTTTGCTTACAGGTCCTTGCACTCACCCAACCAACCTAGGAAAGAATGGCTATACACAAATCGCCACTACTTATAACCCAAGTCTTAGATTCACCATTCCTAGCTAAAATAACAAAAATCCCTACATAATTTGCACGTATTTACCGGTGCAAAGCTGGAAATGGCACCTCCACATTTTTTCGCTACATAGATGGATTTAGTTTCTCAGATACACAGACCACCATTATTCTAGCTCTCTTCACACACTGCCTCCACCAGAATGCCTTAGGCTGCGTTTGGTTCATCTTTAGCTACCAGCTTTTAGGTCCAAAAGCTAAAATCTGAACCAAAGGCATTTTCCAGCGGATCAACTTCGTAAGAAGCTGTAACATTTCACAGTGTAAATTTCGCAGCTAGCCCGATCCAAATTTTCGAGCTTCCAAACCAACCCAAATTAGTTGTCCCCTGGAAGTTGGGTATTATTTACCCACCTTTGCCACTCCAAAGTGAAGGTAACCCTTTGCTCTATTCCTCCTAGGACCATTCACATGAACGGGACTGTGATGGCCTGGCTTATTAGGGATGATAGACTACTCATATCAATAAGGAATTCCTTCTTTTCCGGGAGCCCATTCGGATAGAACTCCAAAGTTAAGCGTGCTCAGCTTGGAGTAGTTTCAGGATGGGTGACCAACCGGGAAGTTGCTCCCGGGTGCACATGAGTGAGGACAAAGTATGCAGAAAAGACTAGTATTGATATGTGAGGCCAGTCTAGATCCCGCCAGGAGTAACGACCACCGGCGGGTGTGTCTGGGGCGTTACAAGTTGGTATCAGAGCCGACCCTCGCGGTTACACGGATGTTTGCGGACAGTTTGCAGTCATGTTGTGCATGACGTTTGTGACCCGTCGTGGCACACGGCATAGCACATGTGCTGTCCTGGAAGCACAGACGGTTGTGCCAAGAGGGAACGTTCCTGTGGCCCGACGAGGACGTCGGTTCCTCTGAGTGAGGGTGTATGTGATGGCCTGGCTTATTAGGGATGATAGACTACTCATATAAATAAGGAATTCCTTCTTTTTCGGGAGCCCATTTGGATAGAACTCCAAAGTTAAGCGTGCTCAGCTTGGAGTAGTTTCAGGATGGGTGATCGACCGGGAAGTTGCTCCCGGGTGCGCATGAGTGAGGACAAAGTGCGCAGAAAAGACTAGTATTGATATGTGAGGCCAGTCTAGATCCCGCCAGGAGTAACGACCACCGGCGGGTGTGTCCGGGGCGTTACAGGGACACGGGAGCTCACACCTGCCACTCGCTAGGGTTCGCCGCCGCAAGCAGCTGCAACCCATCTCTCGCAACCTTCCAGCCCCCGCCGCCACCCGGAGTTCCAGTTCTGTCCCAGGTAATACCTTTGGCCCTCTGATGGCTTCTCGCCCCTTGTTGGTTACCCCAAGTGGAAGGTCTGAGATGTAGCGTAACGGCAAGTTTCCCTTGGCAAGATACCAAGGATCGAATCCCGTGAGACTCCGAGGGTCGACAAGAAGGTGTCAATTGCTAACGGCGCCAAGGATCATACCAAGCATGAAAACTAAGAGCTAAACTTGACAGCAGCTATGAAAAGACAAAGAACACACACATCAAAGATAAGCATGAAAATCCTATGTTGTGTTCTAGGTTGAAGTGGAGCGTGTTTCTCTCCCACACAAAGAAAGCTGGGTTCTAACTTGTTATGAACAGCAAGCAAAGCTAAATAAAACTAAAAAGGAAACTAAGAGCAAGACGCTCCAAGCATAGCACATAACACATGAAGTGATAATTATATAGTGGAACGAAGGACAAACTGATAATTGTTGATGGAGAAGGGGATGCATGGGGGCATCCCCAAGCTTAGACTCTTGAGTCTTCTTGAATATTTCTTGGGGGTGCACGGGGGCATCCCCAAGCTTGAGCGTTTGACCCTCCTGAATCTTCTTTTATCATCTTCCCTCGCACACTTGAAAACTCCCTTCATACATAACTCATCATAATCTGATTAGCGAGGTTAGTACCCATAATAAAATAACTTTTCCCTACTGGAAATAAGGATAATATTGAAGAGCTACTGTTTCTCAAGATTGCCAAAAGGTTTTTGCAAAGAAAAAGCAAGCTCAAGGTTTGCAAAACGAAGAAAAGGCAAAACAGGACAGAATCTGTGAAAAACAGACCAGCAGGTAGTATATAATTTTTTCGGGGCACTTCTGCAACTCAAATCAAAAAACTCAGAACAAGCGCCCGAAAGCCAATTGTATAGAGCACGCTGTCAAAACAATTCAGATCAAAAAGATGATCTGGTGATTTTATACGAATTTTTCTGTCCAAGGACATAATCTGTTTTCTGGACTGCACGTCGCAACTTTTGAACTTTCTTGCAATCGGAGGCTAAACTTGGCACAAAGCTGAAAAGAAAAGATACAATGATGATGCTACTGTAGTAACAAACATCAAGACATAACAAAAGCAAAATAAAACCTAATTCGTTGTGGGCAGCCTCCCAAAAGCGCTTTCTTTTATGCCTTAAAGCTAGGCATGATGCAACAAGGAGGAATCAAAATTCATCATAATAATCGGAGTTATAAATTGCTTCAAATGGTTCCTCAACAAGTTCACCCTTGTTCCTTCTAGGAAAGGGGTACGTACCTTTTGCCTTCCCGCGTAGGCAGATTTGTCCCTTACTTATATCGATGAAGCCTTTTACGGCTCGGAGGAAGTCCCTTCCAAGCACTATATTTCCTTGGTTTGGCTTCATGATGAAGAAATCAACCATTGAAATCCCTTTAAGGAACGTAACTGGCACGTCTTTTATTCTTCCCTGGATCTCAGAAATATCTCCATTAGCATGTTCATGATAGGATGATAATCTGTCCATGTTAAATTTTAGAGAATCATGAACAATTTTTGGCATAGTAGAAACCATAGATCCAATATCACAATAAGCAAGGAAGTCTTGATTAGAGATGCTAATCCTAAAAAAAGACTCCCAATCATTGTCTATTTCCAAAATATCTCTCTTATTGGGTTTGGGTTTCTCTACCTTCATCAAGTCTAGAGCATCCATTCTCTTCTCAATAGTAGCAAGTCTATCTATGACAATATCAAAACTATGATCATAAACAAAGTAACTAGATAGACCATGTATAATTTCAAGAGCTCTAGCTTCATCACACTCTAGGAAATCTCCTTCAGCTATAATATCAAGAGAGTGTTTACACCATTTAAAAAGACCATGGTAAAAATTTCTAAGCACAATTTTTATAGGTAACCAAAGCATAATTCTCCTATGTGCATCAGAAATTCTGTCCCATGCCTTCTTCATATTTTCTCCATCCCTTTGATGGAAATCTAGAACTTCTGATTCCCTCGAAGTACCAAGTCCTAACATGCTTGACTAAACAGAAAGGACTACTAACAGAAAAGCAAATAAATTTTTGTGATTTTTGATAAAGGGCACTAAAGCAAAAACTAAAAGGTAAACTAAGAAGACTAAAAAGCAAAGATAAAAGATGGCGTGCAACTCCCCTATTTTGAAGAGTGGAGTCCCCGGCAACGGCGCCAGAAACTTTGCCTGATGGCATCTCGCCCCTCGTTGGTTACCCTAAGTGGAAGGTTTGAGATGTAGAGTAATGGCAAGTTTCCCTTGGCAAGATACCAAGGATCAAATCCCGTGAGACTCCGAGGGTCGACAAGAAGGTGTCAACTGCTAACGGTGCCAGATACTTAGCGGTTGACAGGACCTGCACACAGATACAAATAACTTTGCTCCCAACGAGTACAGAGAGGTTGCAATCCCTCCGGCCTTGTCGTTTACGAAGGATCAAACACAAGAGATAATAGTGATAGGTATGACTGCAACTAGGAAATAGAAACATGAAGTAAATAGCGGGTGTGATCAGTGATGGTAATATGGACCGGGGTCCCATGATGTTCACTAGTGATGTCTCTCTCCCAAAAGACGATAAAACAGCTAAGCGAGGTAAACAAATTATAGCTGGGCAATTGACAGGATTATGTGCGCAAACCAATGCTAACTATGCTGTAAAGAAAGGTAGAGGCTCAAAAGCATGGGTGGTACGCCAAGGCAAGTAGACCGAAATCCATCTGCATCTACTACTAATCATCCACCTTGAGATATCTATCCAGAACATCTCGCTGGTATTAAGTTGCGAGTCCCACCCAAAGTGTAAACTCAAAGCAACAGACAAATGCATTAAAAGAACTTTGCGTAAAGTAAACAATCCTTGCACCCGCAAGTACAAGCACCGTTGTTTTCCCCCTTGTGGCAACAGCAATTCCCCTAGACTCATGTTTCTGTCACTCAAACTAGTCATCGAGGGGCATGAACCCACAATCAAGCATAACGTTCCCTCTTGGAGTTACTACCTACTACTTGGCCAAAGCAATAAACAGCAACGGAGAACATGCTAGAATTACTCAAGAACATAAATATAAAAGAGGTGAATCAAATATATTACTCACACACAATCTGAACATAATCTCATAATCCATCGGATCCCAGCAAACTCAGCATAGCAACAGCAGAAAGATTACATATGTGCCTCGATCATGTAGGGAAGCTCACGAGGTCTAATCCATGAAGAACAAACAGGGGAGGAGAACATCACATAGCTACTGGTCATGGACCCATGGTCCAAGGGAGACTACTCACGACTCATCCGGGAACCGTCCATGGTGGTGGAGAAGCTCCCGGTGGTGGTTCTCCCCTCCGGCAGGGTGCCGGGAAGAGTTCTCCTGGTGCTCTCGATCTTGGAAGTGCGGCGGCGGCGGAACAGAGGCTAGATCGTAAAAAAGGGTTCCGTCCTCGAGGGTTTCGGGACGCGTGGAGTATATATGCCAAAGGGGGTCGTCAGAAGTGGAGAGGGGGGCCCAGGCGCCCCCCTACGGCGGCCAGGGGTGGGGCCGCCTGGGCTGCCCCTGGCTCCCCTCTGGCCCCACTTTGGTTTTCCTTGAAGCTCCCGTTACGCTGATTTTTCCTGTATTTTTCCCGGAATTTTTAGGGCACTTTTAATATGGGGGAAACCTGAAATAGAAAAACAGCAGAAAACAGGAACTGGCATTGTGGTGCACTGAGTTAATAGGTTAGTCCAAATATGATCAAAAGTGTATGGAAGTGCATAAATATCATAGCAATATCACACAAAAGAGGCATGGAGCAAGCAGAAATTATAGATACGTTTTGGACATATCACCCTCTCCTCCCTCCTCCCTCGCCCCCCTCCACCCCCTTCGTCTCTGTTTCCAGCGACCCTCATCCAGCCGGTCATCAGGCTCCGCAGGCAAGCACTGCCGGTTGGCCGTCCCCCGCTGCCGGAGCACCGACCCTCCTTCATCCCCCACCCTACTCTGTCCTCCCTCCTTCCTCCGTCCTCCCTCCCTCTTCCATAATCAGCCAGATCTAGGCCTCCCATGTTTTGTTAATTATTGGATGAGTAGGTTATGTAGCATGGCTATTTTGTGAGTATGAAGATTGTTATTCAATAGTAATTGCTGCAAATTGCATGTCATATTGGTGAGTAGTACTTGATACGTCCAAAACATATCTATAATTTCTGCTTGCTCCATGCTTCTTTTGTGTGATATTGCTATGATATTTATGCACTTCCATACACTTTTGATCATATTTGGACTAACCTATTAACTCAGTGCACCACAGTGCCAGTTCCTGTTTTCTGCTGTTTTTCTATTTCAGGTTTCCCCCATATTAAAAGTGCTCCAAAAATTCCGGGAAAAATACAGGAAAAATCAGCGTACAGGAAGCTTCGAGAAAAACCAAAGCAGGGCCAGAGGGAAGCCAGGGGTGGCCCAGGCGGCCACCTGGCGCGGCCCCACCCCTGGCCGCGCCAGGGGGCGCCTGGGGCCCCGGCTCCGCCTCTGGTGACCCCCCTTCGCATATATATTCCTCGCATCCCGAAACCCTCGAGGACGGAACCCTTTTTCGCAATCTCGCCTCTGTTCCGCCGCCGCCACTCTTCCAAGATCGGGAGCATCAGGAGAACTCTTCCCGGCACCCTGCCGGAGGGGAGAACCACCACCGGGAGCTTCTCCACCACCATGGACGCTTCCCGGATGAGCCGTGAGTAGTCCACCTTGGACCATGGGTCCATGATCAGTAGCTATGTGATGTTCTCCTCCCCTCTTTGTTCTTCATGGTTTAGACCTCGTGAGCTGCCCTACATGATCGAGGCACATATGTAATCTTTATGCTGTTGCTATGCTGAGTTTGCTGGGATCCGATGGATTATGAGATTATGTTCAGATTGTGTTTGAGTAATATATTTGATTCACCTCTTTTATATTTATGTTCTTGAGTAATTCTAGCATGTTCTCCGTTGCTGTTTATTGCTTTGGCCGAGTAGTAGGTAGTAACTCCAAGAGGGAGCGTTATGCGTGATTGTGGGTTCATGCCCCTTGATGACTAGCTTGAGTGACAGAAACATGAGTCTAGGGGATGTGCTGTTGCCACATGGGGGAAAACAACGGTGCTTGTACTTGCGGGTGCAAGGATTGTTTACTTTACGCAAAGTTCTTTTAATGCAGTTGTCTGTTGCTTTGAGTTTACACTATGGGTGGGATTCGCAACTTAATACCAGCGAGATGTTCTGGATAGATATCTCAAGGTGGATGATTAGTAGTAGATGCAGATGGATTTCGGTCTACTTGCCTTGGCGTACCGCCCATGCTTTTGAGCCTCTACCTTTCTTTGCAGCATAGTTAGCATTGGTTTGCGCACATAATCCTGTCAATTGCCCAGCTGTAATTTGTTTACCTCGCATTGTTGTTTTATCGTCTTTTGGGAGAGAGACATCACTAGTGAACATCATGGGACCCCGGTCCATATTACCACCACTGATCACACCCGCTATTTACTTCCCGTTCTTATTTCCTAGTTGCAGTCATACCTATCATTATTATCTCTTGTGTTTGATCCTTTGTAAACAACAAGGCCGGAGGGATTGACAACCTCTCTGTACTCATTGGGAGCAAAGTTATTTGTATCTGTGTGTAGGTCCTGTCAACCGCTAAGTTTCTGGCGCCGTGGACACCTTCTTGTCGACCCTCGGAGTCTCACGGGATTCGATCCTTGGTACCTTTGCCAAGGGAAACTTGCTGCTACGCTACATCTCAAACCTTCCACTTGGGGTAACCAACGAGGGGCGAGAAGCCATCAAGCAAAGTTCCTGGCGCCGTTGCCGGGGACTCCACTCTTCAAGATAGGGGAGTTGCACGCTATCTTTTATCTTTGCTTTTTAGTCTTGTTAGTTTACCTTTCAGTTTTTGCTTTAGTATCCCTTATCAAAAATCACAAAAATAGTTATCTTGCTTGCTGCTGCTATGGGTTCCACCGAGAACACCAAGTTGTGTGACTTCACTAGTCATAACAACGATGACTTTATCTGCACGCCTATTGCTACACCTGCCACTTCAGCACGCTCTTATGAAATTAAACCTGCTTTACTGAACCTAGTTATGAAAGATCAATTCTCCGGTGATGGAGATGATGCTGCTTTGCAATTAAATAATTTTGTTGAGCTCTGTGATATGCAAAAGTATACAGAAATAGATGGTGATATTGTTAAGCTTAAGATTTTTCCTTTCTCCTTGAGAGGAGGAGCTAAAATCTGGTTTCAATCCTTGCCTAGGAATAGTATAGATTCTTGGGACAAGTGCAAGGATGCCTTTATTGGAAAGTACTATCCCCCTGCTAAAATGATCCAACTAAGGAGTAACATAATGAATTTTAAACAATTGGATAATGAACACGTTGCCCAAGCTTGGGAATGCATGAAATCTCTTGTCAAGAACTGCCCTACTCCTGGTTTGACTACTTGGATGGTTATCCAAACTTTTTATGCATGCTTGAACTTTACCTCGCGGAACTTGTTAGATTCGGCCGCGGGAGGAACCTTTATGTCAACTACACTTGGTGCTGCCACGAGGCTTCTCGATGAGATGATGACCAATTATTCCCAATGGCACACCGAACGCGCTCCAACAGGTAGGAAGGTAAACTCTGTCGAGGAGATTTCCTCCCTAAATGAAAAAGTTGACTTGATCATGTCTCTACTTTCCAAGCAATCTTCTATTGATCCTCATGATGTTCCTTTAAATTCTTTGATTGCTCAAGATCAAGTAGATGTGAACTTTATCTCTAGAAACTATTTCAATAACAATGCTTATAGGAGTAATTTTGGTAGCAACCCTAGACCGTTCCCCTCTAATTCCTACGGGAACAACAATGCTTATCCTAGCACCAAGAACTCCACCCAAAGAGATAGAGACATTCCTAGTTATCAGAAACTTCTAGAAATAGAGAAGGTCACTAAGAACTACATGCACACCCAATATGAACAAAACAAGACCTTCTCGAGGCAATTAGATGAGCATACTGCTATCTTGCAAGACATTGGTAGACAACTGGAGGGCCTAAATATTGAGATTTCTAACCTCCAGACTAGGCTCACCATCACTGAGACCCAAGTTTCCAATATGTCCCACACACAAGCCACTTTGATAAACCAAATGGCAGCTAAACCTGAAGTGGTTGCACCCCTGAAGGAGGAAGAAGATAGAATTAAGAGCCTTCCTACACACCACACTGTTGCTACTATCCAAGTTGTTGAGGATATCCAAACTCTTAGCACCCAATGCACTCCTAGTCCCATTGGACCTATTAATGGTGATGCTATGACCTCAACCGTAGAAGAAGAAACTCCTATAACCATAGAAGCTACCAAACAAGTGAGCCTAAAGGACACCACTACCACTTTACTTGATAGTAGTGACCTTGATTTTGATAATTGCACCCTTTCTGAAGTTATTGGTTTTCTTCACAAGATGTCTAGAGATCCCCACACTAGCACACTTAACCTTGCCTTCACAGAGCATATCACTCATGCTCTCATCAAAGCTAGGGAGGAGAAGCTTACGGTAGAAGCCTCCATACCTAGAAAGCTAGAAGATGGTTGGGATCCTATGATTAAAATTAAGTTGAATAATTTCTCTTGCTATGCTTTATGTGATGTTGGAGCTAGTACCTCCGTTATGCCCAAAAGAATGTATGATATGTTTAAATTGAAACCTTTTGATCCTTGTTCTTTTGGTGTTCGTCTTGTTGATTCTTCCGTAAAGAAACCTTTGGGGAAGATCGACGATGTTCTTATCATTGTCAATGACAATTATGTTCCCGTTGATTTTACTATTATGGATATTGAATGTGAACCTTCTTGTCCAATTATTTTGGGACGTACTTTTCTTCGCACCGTTGGTGCTATCATTGACATGAAAGAGGGGAATATAAAATTCCAATTCCCTCTCAAGAAAGGGGTGGAACACTTCCCTAGAAAGGAGATTAAGTTGCCTTTTGAGTCCGTTACACGGGCTAGCTATTCTCTTACTCTTGATTAAACTTGATCTTCTTCTTTTTGCATCATGCCTAGCTTAAAGGCATAAAAGAAAGCGCTTTTGGGAGGCAGCCCACAACGAATTAGGTTTTATTTTGCTTTTGTTGTGTCTTGATGTTTGTTACTATAGTAGCATCATCATTGTATCTTTTCTTTTCAGCTTTGTGCCAAGTTTAGCCTCCGATTGCAAGAAAGTTCAAAAGTTGTGACGTGCTGTCCAGAAAACAAATTCTGTCCTTGGACAGAAAAATTCGAATAAAATTACCATTCATCTTTTTGATCTGATTTTTTTTGACAGCGTGCTCTATACAATTGGCTTTCGGGCGTCTGTTCTGAGTTTTTTGATTTGAGTTGCAGAAGTGCCCCTAAAAAATTATTTACTACCTGCTGGTCTGTTTTTCACAGATTCTGTCCTGTTTTTCCCTTTCTTCGTTTTGCAAACCTTGAGCTTGCTTTTTCTTTGCAAAAACCTTTTGGCAATCTTGAGAAACAGTAGCTCTTCAAGATTATCTTTATTTCCAGTAGGGAAAAGTTATTTTATTGTGGGTACTAACCTCGCTAATCAGATTATGATGAGTTATGTATGAAGGGAGTTTTCAAGTGTGCGAGGGAAGATGATAAAAGAAGATTCAGGAGGGTCAAACGCTCAAGCTTGGGGATGCCCCCGTGCACCCCCAAGAAATATTCAAGAAGACTCAAGCGTCTAAGCTTGGGGATGCCCCCATGCATCCCCTTCTCCATCAACAATTATCAGTTTGTCTTTCGTTCCACTATATTTTAATCACTTCATGCGTTATGTGCTATGCTTGGAGCGTCTCGCTCTTAGTTTCCTTTTTAGTTTTCTTTAGCTTTGCTTGCTGTTCATAACAAGTTAGAACCCAGCTTTCTTTGTGTGGGAGAGAAACACACTCCAATTCAACCTAGAACACAACATAGGATTTTCATGCTTATCTTTGCTGTGTGTGTTCTTTGTCTTTCCATAGCTGCTGTCATGTCTAGCTCTTAGTTTTCATGCTTTTCTTTTTAAAGAGCTTTTGTTTAGTTGGTTGCTGAACTCTCTTGAGTTTTCATGTTTATCTTGTTAAGAGAGTTTGCCTGTTGCACTGAGTTGTGTGTCTTAACTTAAAGTAGGTAATTGAGGTTGCTATTTAATTTTAGTAGTAACTTGCAATAGTTTTGAGGTATTGCCATGAGTAATGTATGAACTTTTGGTGTCAAGAGCTTTAGCCTATTAGTGATAGATGTCGTATTTTGGGCAATCCGTGTTTATTTTCGAAAACCTACAAAATAGTTGAGAACTTTAGCTACTAAAATGGATCACTAATCTTTGGAGGGATCGAATATTAGAGTACACTCACGTACCATGAGCCGAGGATGCGCAAGGATAACCAAACCCCCATACACTCCTCCTCGGGGTACTTGTCTCTTTGTGAACCTCCTAATTAGATTGAGAGTTACCGATAATAAGTGCATGAGTTCTTCGGACTAATGTGAGTATTCGAAAGTTGACACTTCCACCTAGCCATATTTTTCTAGCCTCTTCGGTACCGTGCATTGCCCTTTCTCACCTCGAGAGTTGGCGCATACTTCGCCGGTGCATCCAAATCCTTGGCACGATACGCTCTGTCATCATAAGCCTCATTATATCCTTCCTCAAAACAGCCACCATACCTACCTATCAAGGCATTTCCATAGCCTTTCCGAGATACATTGCCATGCAACATCCATCTTCTCATGACTTGATCTTCATGTCATACGTGCTTTTTGCTTGATCGATGAGCCGCATGCTAGTTGGGCCTTGCCCTAATCATTGCTACATGACGCGCTAGTATCATTGCATATCCTGCTACACTGACAGAGGCATACATTTGCATACATCATGACAGTTTCATTTTCTTTATGTTGAGTACTTTTGTAAAGTGTGAAAGATCTTCTATACTTCTTGTAATACATAGAGTGTTGCCCCTAAAGTGAGGGAAAGATCCCAAAGAGGACAAAATCAAAAGATCCCAAAGAGGACAAATGAGAGTTCAATAGAAAGAGCCATTGAGGCCACAAAAAAATAAAAAAAAGAGAAAAAAGAGAAAAAGAAATAAAAAAGACAGAAGGGGGCACACTACTATTTCTTTTGAGAGATCCACACTCGTACTCCATATTATACCTTGTACTCCATAGAGATTATCATTCATGCATATAGCTATGTGGGGACCTTCAGACTATAGAACTTGGCTTGTATATTCCAATGATGAGCCTCCTCAAAAGAGCTCTAGGTCTTCTTGAGCAAGCAAGTTGGATGCACCCCCACTAGTTCCATTGGAGAGCTTACCTTAGCTCATATGTGCATCCGTTGCATGGCAATCCCTACTCCTCACATCATATCTATCATTTGGCTTTCTCTCACCTATGATTGTCCTCATTGATGTGAGCCTTTCACACCTTTTTTTGGTCTTCCCCCTTCATCATTTTTCTCTTTTTGCCATCCTAAGTGTCGACTTTCTTGCTTACGCTCATCCATTGCATGAGTGCTCAAAATATCAAAAGGGAGTGGATCATTTTGACTTGTACCTGGCTGTTGGTCTAGACATGAGCCAAGATAAGATTCCAAAGAAGACCAAGTGTGAAACTTTAGTAGATTAAGTTCTCAACAATACAAAAACTATGTTTTACTCTCTCGTATATCCCTATCCCATTTCTTGCACGCAAACACCATTTGGAGACATTCGAGTCACGGACAACGAGAGCTCTTGCACCTTTATGTTCTTATGTTGATTGTTGCAATGCTAATATAGACTCTTGCTTGTTATGACTTGAATTGAATTACATGCCTTGATTGCTTTACTTAAAAAGTTCTTATATGGTTGGTAGCATGTCACCACAGAAATTATGCTTGTTATCGTTTACCTACTCGAGGACGAGCAGGAATTAAGCTTGGGGATGTAGATACGTTCAAAACGTATCTATAATTTCTGCTTGCTCCATGCCTCTTTTGTGTGATATTGCTATGATATTTATGCACTTCCATACACTTTTGATCATATTTGGACTAACCTATTAACTCAGTGCACCACAGTGCCAGTTCCTGTTTTCTGCTGTTTTTCTATTTCAGGTTTCCCCCATATTAAAAGTGCTCCAAAAATTCAGGGAAAAATACAGGAAAAATTAGCGTACAGGAAGCTTCGAGAAAAACCAAAGCAGGGCCAGAGGGGAGCCAGGGGTGGCCCAGGCGGCCACCTGGCGCGGCCCCACCCCTGGCCGCGCCAGGGGGGCGCCTAGGGCCCCGGCTCCGCCTCTGGTGACCCCCCTTCGCATATATATTCCTCGCGTCCCGAAACCCTCGAGGACGGAACCCTTTTTTGCGATCTCGCCTCTGTTCCGCCGCCGCCGCGCTTCCAAGATCGGGAGCATCAGGAGAACTCTTCCCGGCACCCTGCCGGAGGGGAGAACCACCACCGGGAGCTTCTCCACCACCATGGACGCTTCCCGGATGAGCCGTGAGTAGTCCACCTTGGACCATGGGTCCATGATCAGTAGCTATGTGATGTTCTCCTCCCCTCTTTGTTCTTCATGGTTTAGAACTCGTGAGCTGCCCTACATGATCGAGGCCCATATGTAATCTTTATGCTGTTGCTATGCTGAGTTTGCTGGGATCCGATGGATTATGAGATTATGTTCAGATTGTGTTTGAGTAATATATTTGATTCACCTCTTTTATATTTATGTTCTTGGGTAATTCTAGCATGTTCTCCGTTGTTGTTTATTGCTTTGGCCGAGTAGTAGGTAGTTGAAGGAAATATGCCCTAGAGGCAATAATAAAGTTGTTATTTATATTTCCTTATATCATGATAAATGTTTATTATTCATGCTAGAATTGTATTAACCGGAAACTTAGTACATGTGTGAATACATAGACAAAACAGAGTGTCCCTAGTATGCCTCTACTAGACTAGCTCATTGATCAAAGATGATTATGTTTCCTAACCATAGACATGAGTTGTCATTTGATCAACGGGATCACATCATTAGGAGAATGATGTGATGGACAAGACCCATCCGTTAGCTTAGCACTATGATCGTTTAGTTTTACTGCTATTGCTTTCTTCATGACTTATACATGTTCCTATGACTATGAGATTATGCAACTCCCGAATACCGTAGGAACACCTTGTGTGCTATCAAACGTCACAACGTAACTGGGTGATCATAAAGATGCTCTACAGGTGTCTCCGAAAGTGTTCGTGGTGTTGGCATAGATCAAGACTAGGATTTGTCACTCCGAGTGTCGGAGAGGTATCTCTGGGCCCTCTCGGTAATGCACATCATAATAAGCCTTGCAAGCAAAAGACTAATGAGTTAGTCACGAGATGATGTATTACGGAACGAGTAAAGAGACTTGCCGGTAACGATATTGAACTAGGTATAGAGATACCGACGATCGAATCTCGGGCAAGTAACATACCAATGACAAAAGGAACAACGTATGTTGTTATGCGATTTGACCGATAAAGATCTTTGTAGAATATGTAGGAGTCAATATGAGCATCCAGGTTCCGCTATTGGTTATTGACTGGAGATGAGTCTCGCTCATGTCTACATAGTGCTCGAAGCCATAGGGTCCGCACGCTTAACGTTTGATGACGATCGGTATTATGAGTTTATGAGTTTTGATGTACCGAATGAGTTCGGAGTCCCGGATGAGACCAGGGACATGAAGAGGAGTCTCGAAATGGTCGAGACGTAAAAATTGATATATTGGACGACTATATTCGGACATCGGAAAGGTTCCGAGTGATTCGGGTATTTTTGGAGTACCGGGAAGTTACGGGAATAGAAGAGAGAGGCCAAAAGGAAGGAGGCGCGTGCCCCCCTTCTGGTCCGAATTGGACAAGGGGTGCAGCCCCCTTTTCCTTCTCCCTCTCCCCCTCTTTCCTTCTCTCCTACTCCGGAAAGGAAAGGGGAATCCTACTAGGACTTGGGAGTCCTAGTAGGACTCCCCACACTTGGCGCGCCCCCTTTAGGGCCGGCCTCTCCCTTGCTCCTTTATATACGGGGGCAGGGGGGCACCCTAGGACACACAAGTTGAATTCTTCCAGCCGTGTGCGGTGCCCCCCTCCACAGAAATACACCTCGGCCATACCGTCGCAGTGCTTAGGCGAAGCCCTCTACCGGTAGATACATCATATCCATCACCACGCCGTCGTGCTGACGAAACTCTCCCGTGAAGCTCAACTGGATCAAGAGCTCGTGGGACGTCATCAAGCTGAACGTGTGCTGAACACGGAGGTGCCATACGTTCGGTGCTTGATCGGTTGAATCGCGAAGAAGTTCGACTACATCAACCGCGTCACTTGACGCTTCCGCTTCCGGTCTACGAGGGTACGTGGACACACTCTTCCCTCTCGTTGCTATGCATCTGGTAGATAGATCTTGCGTGATCGTAGGAAATTTTTGAAAATACTACGTTCCCCAACAGTGGCATCAGAGCCAGGTCTATGCGTAGATGATTTGCACGAGTAGAACACAATGAGTTGTGGGCGATACTAGTCATACTGCTTACCAGCATGTCATACTTTGCTTCGGCGGTATTGTGAGATGAAGCGGCCCGGACCGACATTACGCGTACGCTTACGCGAGACTGGTTTCACCGTTAGGAGCACTCGTTGCTTAAAGGTGACTGGCGGGTGTCTGTCTCTCTCACTTTAGCTCAATCAAGTGTGGCTACGCCCGGTCCTTGTGAAGGTTAAAACAGCACATACTTGACGAAACATCGTTGTGGTTTTTATGCGTAGGTAAGAACGGTTCTTGCTAAGCCCATAGCAGCCACGTAAATCTTGCAACAACAAAGTAGAGGACGGCTAACTTGTTTTTGCAGGGCATGTTGTGATGTGATATGGTCAAGACATGATGAGTTATACGGTTTTGTATGAGATGATCATGTTTTGTAATGTTATCGGCAACTGGCAGGAGCCATATGGTTGTCGCTTTATTGTATGAAATGCAATCGCCATGTAATTGCTTTACTTTATCACTAAGCGGTAGCGATAGTCGTAGAAGCAATAGTTGGCGAGACAACAACGATGCTACGATGGAGATCAAGGTGTCGCGCCAGTGACGAAGGTGATCATGACGGTGCTTTGGAGATGGAGATCAAAAGCACAAGATGATGATGGCCATATCATGTCACATATTTTGATTGCATGTGATGTTTATCTTATTATGCTTCTTATTTTGCTTAGAACGTCGGTAGCATTATAAGATGATCCCTTACTAAATTTCAAGGTATAAGTGTTCTCCCTGAGTATGCACCGTTGCGAAAGTTCGTCGTGCCGAGACACCACGTGATGATCGGGTGTGATAAGCTCTACGATCAAATACAACGGGTGTAAGCCAGTTTTGCACACGCAGAATACTCGGGTTAAACTTGACGAGCCTAGCATATGCAGATATGGCCTCGGAACACTGGAGACCGAAAGGTCGAGCGTGAATCATATAGTAGATATGATCAACATAAGATGTTCACCATTGAAACTACTCCATCTCACGTGATGATCGGACATGGTTTAGTTGATTTGGATCACGTGATCATTTAGATGACCGGAGGGATGTCTATCTAAGTGGGAGTTCTTTAATTAATATGATTAAATTGAACTTTAATTTATCATGAACTTAGTCCTCGTAGTATTAGCATATCTATGTTGTAGATCAATAGCTCACGATGTTGCTCCCCGTTTATTTTTTTATATGTTCCTAGAGAAAACTAAGTTGAAAGATGTTAGTAGCAATGATGCGGAATTGTTCCGTGATATGAGAATTACCCTCATTGCTGCACAGAGAATTATGTCCTTGATGTACCGCTAGGTGACAGACCTATTGCAGGAGCAGATGTAGACGTTATGAACGTTTTGACAAAAGCTCGGTATGATGACTACTTGATAGTTTAAGTGCACCATGCTTTACGGCTTAGAACCGGGACTTCAAAAACGTTTTGAACGCCACGGAGCATATAAGATGTTCCAAGAATTGAAATTAGTATTTCATACTCATGCCCGTGTCGAGAGGTATAAGACTTCCGACAGTACTTTGCCTACAAGATGGAGGAGAATAGCTCAACCAGTGAGCATGTGCTCAGATTGTCTGGGTACTACAATTACTTGAATCAAGTGGGAGTTAATCTTACAGATAAGATAGTAATTGACAAAGTTCTCTAGTCACTATCACCAAGTTAGTAGAACTTCGTGATGAACTATAATATGCAAGGGATGACGAAAGGAATTCCCGATCTCTTCGCGATGCTGAAGTCGGCGAAGGTATAAATCATGAAAAAGCATCAAGTGTTGATGGTTAACAAGACCACTTGTTTCAAGTAAAGGGCAAAGGGATAGAAGGGGAACTTCAAGAAGAATGACAAGCAAGTTGTCACTCCCGTGAAGAAACCCAAAGCTAAAACTCAAGCCTGAAACTAAGTGCTTCTACTGCAAAGGAAATGGTCACTGGAAGTGGAACTGCCCTAGATACTTGGCGGATAAGAAGGATGGCAAAGTGAACAAAGGTATATTTTGATATACAGATTATTGATGTGTACTTTACTAGTGTTCATAGCAACCCCTGGGTATTTGATACCGGTTCAGTTGCTAAAATTAGTAACTCGAAACGAGAATTGCATAATGAACAGAGACTAGTTAAAGGTGAAGTGACGATGTGTGTTGGAAGTGGTTCCAAGATTGATGTGATCATCATCGCACACTCCCTATACTTTCGGGATTAGTGTAAAACCTAAATAAATGTTATTTGGCATTTGCGTTGAGCATGAATATGATTTGATCATATTTGTTGCAATACGGTTATTCATTTAAAGTCATAGAATAATTGTTATTCTGTTTACATGAATAAAACCTTCGATGGTCATATACCCAATGAAAATAGTTTGTTGGATCTCGATCGTGGTGATACACATATTCATAATATTGAAGCCAAAAGATGCAAGGTTAATAATGATAGTGCAACTTATTTGTGGCACTGCCGTTTAGGTCATAATGGTGTAAAGCACATGAAGAAACTCCATAGTGATGGACTTTTGGAATCACTTGATTATGAATCACTTGGTACTTGCGAACCATGCCTCATCGGCAAGATGACTAAAACTTCGTTCTCCGGAACAATGGAGCGAGCAACAGATTTGTTGGAGATCATACATACAGATGTATGTGGACCAATGAGTGTTGAAGCTCGCAGCGGGTATCGTTATTTTCTGACCTTCACTGATGATTTGAGCAGATATGGGTATATCTACTTAATGAAGCACAAGTCTGAAACATTTGAAAAGTTCAAAGAATTTCAGAGTGAAGTCGAGAATCATCGTAACAAGAAAATAAGAGTTTCTACTATATGATCATAGAGGTAAAATATTTGAGTGAGCGAGTTTGGCCTTTAGTAAAAACAATGTGAAATAGTTTCACTACTCACGCCACCTGGAACACCACAGTGTAATGGTGTGTCCGAACGTCATAACCGTACTTTATTAGATATGGTACGATCGATGATGTCTCTTACCGATCTACCACTATTTTGGGGTTATGCATTAGAGACAGCTACATTCATGTTAAATAGGGCACCATCTAAATCCGTGGAGATGACACCGTATGAACTGTGGTTTGACGAGAAACCTAAGCTGTCATTTCTTTAAGTTTGGGACTGCGATGCTTATGTGAAAAAGTTTCAACATGTTAAGCTCGAACCCAAATCGGAGAAGTAAATCTTCATAGGATACCCGAAAAAACTGTTGGGTACACCTTCTATCACAGATCCGAAGGCAAGGTCTTTGTTGCTAAGAGTGGATCCTTTCTAGAGAAGGAGTTTCTCTCGAAAGAAGTGAGTGAGAGGAAAGTAGAACTTGATGAGGTAATTGTACCTTCTCCCGAATTGGAAAGTGGAACATCACAGAAACTAGTTCCAATGATTCCTACACCAATTAGTGAGGAAGCTAATGATGATGATCATGAAACTTCAGATCAAGTTTCTGCTGAACTTCGTAGATCAACCAGAGTTTGTTCCGCATCAGAGTGGTACGGCAACCCGGTTCTGGAAGTCATGTTACTGGACCATGATGAACCTACGAACTATGAGGAAGCGATGATGAGCCCAGATTCCGCAAAATGGCTTGAGGCCATGAAATCTGAGATGGGATCCATGTATGAGAACAAAGTGTGGACTTTGGTTGACTTGCCCGATGATCGGCAAGCCATCGAAAATAAATGGATCTTCAAGAGGAAGACTGACGCTGACGGTAATGTTACTATTTACAAAGCTCGACTTGTTGCGAAAGTTTTTCAACAAGTTCAAGGAGTTGACTACGATGAGACTTTCTCACCCGTAGCGATGCTTAAGTCTGTCCGAATCATGTTAGTAATTGCCGCATTTTATGAAATCTGGCAAATGGATAACAAAACTGCATTCTTTAATGGATTTATTAAAGAAGACTTGTATATGATGCAACCAGAAGGTTTTGTCAATCCTAAAGGTGCTAACAAAATGTGCAAGCTCCAGCAATCCATCAATGGACTGGTGCAAGCATCTCGGAGTTGGAATATACACTTTGATAAGTTGATCAAAGCATATAGATTATACAGACTTGCGGTGAAGCCTGTATTTACAAGAAGTGAGTGGGAGCACTACAACCTTTCTGATAAGTATATGTGAATAACATATTGTCGATCGGAAATGATGTAGAATTTTCTGGAAAGCATAAAGGAGTGTTTGAAAGGAGTTTTTCAAAGAAAGACCTTGGTGAAGCTGCTTACATATTGGGCATCAAGATCTATAGAGATAGATCAAGACGCTTGATAAGACTTTCGATGAGTACATACCTTGATAAGATTTTGAAGTAGTTCAAATTGGATCAGTCAAAGAAGGAGTTCTTGCCTGACTTGTAAGGTGTGAAGTTGAGTAAGACTCAAAGCCAGACCACGGCAGAAAAATATAGAGAGAATGAAAGTCATTCCCTATGCCTTAGCCATAGGTTCTATAAAGTATGCCATGTTGTGTACCAAACATGTTGGGTACCTTGCCATGAGTTTGTCAAGGGGGTACAATAGTGATCCGGGAGTAGATCACTGTACAGCAGTCAAAATTATCCTTAGTAACTGGATGACTAAGGAAATGATTCTCGATTATGGAGGTGATAAAGAGTTTGTCGTAATGGGTTACACCGATGCAAGCTTTGACACTAAATCCAGATGACTCTAAGTATTAATCTGGATGCGTATTGAAAGTGGGAGCAATTAGCTAGAGTAACTCCATGCAGAGCATTGTAGACATAGAAATTTGCGAAATACATACGGATATGAATGTGACAGACCCGTTGACTAAACTTCTCTCACAAGCAAAACATGATCACACCTTATTACTCTTGGGTATTAATCACATAGCGATGTGAATTAGATTATTGACTCTAGTAAACCCTTTGGGTGTTGGTCACATGGCGATGTGAACTATGGGTGTTATTCACATAACAATGTGAACTATCGGTATTAAATCACATGGCGATGTGAGCTAGATTATTGACTCTAGTGCAAGTGGGAGACTGAAGGAAATATGCCCTAGAGGCAATAATAAAGTTGTTACTTATATTTCCTTATATCATGATAAATGTTTATTATTCATGCTAGAATTGTATTAACCGGAAACTTAGTACATGTGTGAATACATAGACAAAACAGAGTGTCCCTAGTATGCCTCTACTAGACTAGCTCATTGATCAAAGATGGTTATGTTTCCTAACCATAGACATGAGTTGTCATTTGATCAACGGGATCACATCATTAGGAGAATGATGTGATGGTCAAGACCCATCCGTTAGCTTAGCACTATGATCGTTTAGTTTTACTGCTATTGCTTTCTTCATGACTTATACATGTTCCTATGACTATGAGATTATGCAACTCCCGAATACCGTAGGAACACCTTGTGTGCTATCAAACGTCACAACGTAACTGGGTGATCATAAAGATGCTCTACAGGTGTCTCCGAAAGTGTTCGTGGTGTTGGCATAGATCAAGACTAGGATTTGTCACTCCGAGTGTCGGAGAGGTATCTCTGGGCCCTCTCGGTAATGCACATCGTAATAAGCCTTGCAAGCAAAATACTAATGAGTTAGTCACGAGATGATGTATTACGGAACGAGTAAAGGGACTTGTCGGTAACGAGATTGAACTAGGTATAGAGATACCGACGATCGAATCTCGGGCAAGTAACATACCAATGACAAAACGAACAACGTATGTTGTTATGCGATTTGACCGATAAAGATCTTCGTAGAATATGTAGGAGTCAATATGAGCATCCAGGTTCCGCTATTGGTTATTGACTGGAGATGAGTCTCGCTCATGTCTACATAGTGCTCGAAGCCATAGGGTCCGCACGCTTAACGTTTGATGACGATCGGTATTATGAGTTTATGAGTTTTGATGTACCGAATGAATTCGGAGTCCCGGATGAGACCAGGGACATGAAGAGGAGTCTCGAAATGGTCGAGACGTAAAAATTGATACATTGGACGACTATATTCGGACATCGGAAAGGTTCCGAGTGATTCGGGTATTTTCGGAGTACCGGGAAGTTACGGGAATAGAAGAGAGAGGCCAAAAGGAAGGAGGCGCGTGCCCCCCTTCTGGTCCGAATTGGACAAGGGGTGCAGCCCCCTTTTCCTTCTCCCTCTCCCCCTCTTTCCTTCTCTCCTACTCCGGAAAGGAAAGGGGAATCCTACTAGGACTTGGGAGTCCTAGTAGGACTCCCCACACTTGGCGCGCCCCCTTTAGGGCCGGCCTCTCCCTTGCTCCTTTATATACGGGGGCAGGGGGGCACCCTAGGACACACAAGTTGAATTCTTCCAGCCGTGTGCGGTGCCCCCCTCCACAGAAATACACCTCGGTCATACCGTCGCAGTGCTTAGGCGAAGCCCTGTGCCGGTTGATACATCATATCCGTCACCACGCCGTCGTGCTGACGAAACTCTCCCGTGAAGCTCAACTGGATCAAGAGCTCGTGTGACGTCATCAAGCTGAACGTGTGCTGAACATGGAGGTGCCGTACGTTCGGTGCTTGATCGGTTGAATCGCGAAGAAGTTCGACTACATCAACCGCGTCACTTGACGCTTCCGCTTCCGGTCTACGAGGGTACGTAGACACACTCTTCCCTCTCGTTGCTATGCATCTGGTAGATAGATCTTGTGTGATCGTAGGAAATTATTGAAAATACTACGTTCCCCAACAGTAGTAACTCCAAGAGGGAGGGTTATGCTTGATTGTGGGTTCATGCCCCTTGATGACTAGCTTGAGTGACAGAAACATGAGTCTAGGGGATGTGCTGTTGCCACAAGGGGGAAAACAACGGTGCTTGTACTTGCGGGTGCAAGGATTGTTTACTTTACGCAAAGTTCTTTTAATGCAGTTGTCTGTTGCTTTGAGTTTACACTATGGGTGGGATTCGCAACTTAATACCAGCGATATGTTCTGGATAGATATCTCAAGGTGGATGATTAGTAGTAGATGCAGATGGATTTCGGTCTACTTGCCTTGGCGTACCGCCCATGCTTTTGAGCCTCTACCTTTCTTTGCAGCATAGTTAGCATTGGTTTGCGCACATAATCCTATCAATTGCCCAGCTGTAATTTGTTTACCTCGCATTGTTGTTTTATCGTCTTTTGGGAGAGAGACATCACTAGTGAACATCATGGGACCCCGGTCCATATTACCACCACTGATCACACCCGCTATTTACTTCCCGTTCTTATTTCCTAGTTGCAGTCATACCTATCATTATTATCTCTTGTGTTTGATCCTTTGTAAACAACAAGGCCGGAGGGATTGACAACCTCTCTGTACTCGTTGGGAGCAAAGTTATTTGTATCTGTGTGCAGGTCCTGTCAACCGCTAAGTTTCTGGCGCCGTTGACACCTTCTTGTCGACCCTCGGAGTCTCACGGGATTCGATCCTTGGTACCTTTGCCAAGGGAAACTTGCTGCTACGCTACATCTCAAACCTTCCACTTGGGGTAACCAACGAGGGCCAAGAAGCCATCAGTACTTAACTATGCATATTTGATCGCATGTTGGTTTATGAGAGCTTGATGCACATTCTTGTTCAGTGCATATGTTTATTATTGTTTAGTGCATATTTTTTGTTTGAATTTGTGATTGGATAGTCTCCAGTACTAGTAGTGCTTTGGTAGATGTGCTATACTCCTCAATTGAATTTATTTTGCTTGATTGAAGAATGACGACATGAAAAACAGTGTGGGATGATGCACATATGAAGAAAGTCATCGAAATATTCTGAGAAGAGGTTGAAAATGGTAATAGGCCATTAGGTTATTTAACTAAGAAGGGTTGGAAGAATGTTATCGAGAAATGGGAAACAAGAATGGGAAAGAAGTATCCCAAGGATAAATTCAAGAATAAATGGGATGCAATAAAAATTTACTGTCTGTTCATTTTCAAGCAAATACTCTCTTGTGGACTCTGGCTATGCAAACCGAATAGGATATCTTGCCCTTTTTAAGGGGAGTACATACCACCTACAGGAATTTGTCTTCGGCATCACCGTCCACCACAAGGGAAATATGAGTTATTCAATTTTTCGCATTCGTCCCTTCGGAATGTCATTGAGCGTGCTTTTGGGGTGCTCAAGCAGAAATGGCACATATTCAAAGGGGTCCCAAGTTTCACACCTCGTACGCAAAAGCATATCATCATTGCGTGCATGGCATTGCACAACTTCATTCGTGATAGCAAGTTGACTGACAAATGGTTTGATAAATGTGATGCCGATGATGAGTATGTACCACCGGTGCTACGTTAGGAAGTAGCACCAACACAAGCGGATCCCGTCGAAAAGGAGAACGAAGATACCATGGATACTATTCTTAGTAGGATAGTTGATGCTTGTCTTGCGATAGCAACATAGGTTAGCTATCATGATGGAGGTCATCATCATGTGAACCGATGTATATTTTATGGTTCATGCCTTTTGTAATATTATTATGGGGCCAATATCTATTTATATGTAATATATAACATGAAAAATATAACCGATGAACTTGTGTGTGTTAGCTATGAATCATCTATATTGTCATAATTTTCCCGAGCAAAACGGTCGTTCTATTGCCTACCAATGTACATATCACTATTTTATGGTCAAGTTGCATATGAACATATTCACTCCTTGCCCAGGCTATTACAGACAATTCACAGCAAAATCTATAGTTTCACAGTAGTTTTAGCCAAACACCTTCTAGCTTTTCCTGAGCTAAAAGTTTACATCAGTTTTTTCACAGCTCACAGCTCAAAAACAACTTTTACAGAATCTGCAGCTCAACCAAACAAAGCCTTACACTACTAGGGAAAACCCTAGTAGTAGCGCTGGTTTTTTCCTAGTAGTAGCGCGAGTACCAGCGCTACTGCTAGAGCGCTACAAGTAAAGTTTAGCAGTAGCGCCGGTTCTACCTTGATACTACTAAGTATGATAGCTGTAGCACGCTTATGAGCCAGCACTACTACTAATATTAGCAGCGTTGGCTCTGACCAATGCTACTACTATTCATCTGTATTTTATTTCTTTTATTTTGTATTGTATTTATACATCGTGATACAAATTTTGATATAGTAGCAATTAAGGGATTGTTGCATCATCATGATCATGTTGAGTTATTATATCATCAGGTGGAAGAAACACATATTAGATTCATGTGACCAAAAGTTGTATTTGTAGTAACTAGCTCATGGAAGAACTCATACATCATCATCATTATAATAACAACTCATCATCATAGTCATATAGGAACTAGCTCATCATTTTAGCACAAGGTAGCACATAACTCATCATCACCATGATAACAACTCAACATCATAGTCATATAAGAACTAGATCATCACCATCATCATGATAACAACTCATCATCATAGTCATATAAGAATTAACATATCATTCTAGCACAATGTAGCACATAACTACCTCAGACCTGCTACTCTCTCGAAGGTAAAATAGCATAAAACAGGTAAACACCTAAATCTCCATTATGGTGAATACATATGAACCTATCTCCCATTTATGGGTTGCGCTTGATGTTGCCCCAAAGTAGTTCCCTGCGATCATTCAGAACTTTTCTCCAGTCTATGACCATGATGATGTCATCTCTTTTACGAATTGTGTATGCACTGAAGTGACACGTAGGCCACCTTGGCCGTAATCTAATATTATTAATTTGACCTTTCATTTTCATAAGACGAGGCACACAATCCGCTGGGAGGTTCTGTTGAAGAACATCATAATAACATACTTAGCAAAATGTAGTTTAGCTTCAGAAGAATGCATGCAAAAGATGTGACATAGTAGGAAAAATCTTACCATGATATCTCGATGGATGTTACCGTAGTTCAACACGTGCACTAGTGGCATGTATGGATCATAACTTGGAGAAATATAACGACTTGTCTTAAAATACTCAACATCTTTAATCCATGAAACAAAATGATTTATCTCCTCGCAAGACTCATACCCATAAGTGTAGTAGGTTTTGTCTATTACTTTTTCGTACATTTCTTGAAGATTGGAAATAAGTTGTCAATGAAAATAAGCTGTCAACTATTTTTAAATAAACAATATAAATTATTGAATAAATATGTTTGAGAAACTCACATAGAGGTAGAAGTGGAAGCGTATCAACATTGACCCAAATGTCGATATTATATTTGACGATGTCATCTTCAGGATCACCAAGATCGAAGGTGACATGCATACCCTCCTGAAAATCATACGTCTTGCATAGCGCTTCCCAATCCGAGCAACCAAAATGGGAGTAGCTCACCGCATTGTACAGCTTTACGGAAAAACATAACCATGATGAGTTCTGAGATGAAGTCTCTTTATCTCCATATTCCCATGATCTTCGAAATCCAGCTTTTCCAAGATATAACGTCTTGCATGGCAGGGGATGCACTAGTAGAATTGTAAAAAGTGGAATTACATATGGCAGTGGATGGCAGGGGATGCACGAGTCAAAGAAGCAGAAGGCATGCTTAATTACGAAAAAGCCTTGTTGTCGTTGCGTATCGTACAAACATCGAAGGTATTCTCCAGCTTAATAGTGAAGCGTCGACCGTCTTCCAGGTGAAGCCGCCAATCGCACAGACTCCAGTCGTCGCCGCAGTAGTCACACTCAGGGATCTTATCATCGCCACACACTTCCTATGTTCATAATTCAAAGATTAAACTTCTGAAATTCAATATATGTACTACAATAACTAAATTAGATCATTATTAGTCATCACGTGTTGACTTTTGGTCTGTCGAGTTTTCCTTGAAAACTATCCTCTCATGTGGCGTATATGATGGGCACTCCCTCTCTGATATATTCGACCATCGGTGATGGTCGCTCCTCCCTTCGTCCCTGAGTGCATTACACCAAATTGTCTAGCACATGGGAACAAAGGAGAAGCGACCCCCAGGACAACAGTCGGGATTCTTCATCACCTGCAGGGCTAACCTCTTCTACTTCGCGTGGTCTTGGAGATTACAACCTCGCTGGTGTGCCTGTGTACAGTCGTGGCAACATACATCAAAGTTTATTGCACCGACAACTTATGACCCGACCACGATGCGGTATTCAAAGGAAAGATGACCCGGAATTATTTTAGAGATTGACATGAATAAATTCAAATCAATCTGCAGTCAAATGATGGGGATATAACCCCACGATATGACCCACCCGTTTAGGGTTGGGTTGTCCAGTGGCGGCCCTGAAGATCAATATTTGACTTAAGCCGTGAGGATAACCTCAAGGCCTTCTGGGCAACTCGTGAAGTGGGTCAGCTTATGGCCCAACACATGAGGCAGTGGCTCATCGTCAAAAGGGCGCTATAGTTGTTTACTTAGGAAACAAAACATAAGGAAACTAATTAAGACATAGATTGTAATACGAACCAGACTCTGTTGTAAGCCCAGGGCCTCAACCTATATATAAATGGGAGCCCCTCAGGCAAGAAGGACTAAGTTACAATATCTCGAGTACTAGGTTAGCCTAGTCGCACCCTTGTAATCAAGACCATCATCATCAATACCAATCAAGCAGGAAGTAGGCTATTACTTCCATTGATAGGAGCCGAACCTGGGTAAACCCTTGTCTTTCGATTCCGACCAACCCCGTTCAAGCTACTACCTCACGACGATGGCCTCATGACTAAGTCCTTTCACGAGGATATCTGCCGTGATAAAACCACAGCATGGGTGGACCGGTGCTTGGGTGTTGTTCTTACCTGAACAAGTCTCCCACTTATGATTACCCCTTCTCGCAAGCATCCACAACTACGAAAGAAGAATTAGGATAAATATAACCATAGTGTCGTGGATTTGTCACGGCCATATGTCCTAGTGTGAGGACTTAGTCGTGAGGCCAGTAGCTTGAGAGGGGTTGAGTGGGACGAGAGACGCAAGATTTTAGACAGCTTCGGGCCCCGGGAAACACCATCCGGTAATAGCCCTACATGTTGTTTGTGGCTATGTCTTATTCCGTATGCTCATCAGGGAGTCGCTGCATAAGCAAGCTCTCCTCTAGTTGCGTGTAGCCCTAGAGATTATGAGTTTTTTCCTTGTTCCTCTTGGGGAGCCTTGCCCCTCCTTATATAAGTTGAAGGGGCGGCTTACATATAGAGTCCTAGTAGGATTAGGACTAGTCTATGCTCTGTTACAAGACGGATGCAAGTCGGGGTCTTGACTCCTTGTAGGGGGAATATTCCTCATGCCTTTCCTCTTAAACCGGCCCAACATTGCCTGAGCAGACCTTGTGGGCCTTAGGGCTGGTCATCCATCTGACACACCTGCCGGGTCACCAATGAGTCACTAGGACCGGCCGGGTCATCAGTGAGTCTCTAGTCTTCGGGCGGTTTACCAATGAAACGCCAAGTCCTAGCCGGGTCATATCTCTGGCAAGTTTATACCGCGAGGTATATCCCCGACATTAGCCCCCAGTTTAATTTGCATTTATCCATGTTAAACTAATCCTGCAAAATAAACACAAGAACAAATTTGACAGGTTGTGCTCCGGGTTAAAAGTTTTTTCTGAACCGGCACCTAATCATCCTTAAGTCCTTGCCTTTCCTTCTTTTGGAAAATCCATGTCAATAGACCAGCTTCATAATCAATTTGCTGACATTGATTTCTCACAGAAAAATATTGTGAAAAATAATTCATTTGATTCATCTCCCAATGCTTAACAAAAATATTGGTCTTGAAATACTCATTTGATATTCAGCCTTCTTGATGATGTAGACTTTGCCGGTTAATCATTGCCAAAATTGCTAGGTTATAAAAACTGATGATTCCAGGTTATGACTATTATCGACACCGGGTTTATGATTGCTGCCAACACTGGGTCACACGATTGATCTTCCTGATTTGCTCAAAACTGAGAATTTGAAGACATTCCTCCTTTATATGCATACTACCTGTAGCCCCCAAGTCTTAAGAGGAGAACATAGTGATAGCTTAAGACTTTCTTTAATATAAATGCTGCAACTTGGAGAAATCCGGGTTGTTAATGTAAACTGCCGACCATAAACTGCACATTCTGAACTTCCCATTTGTAGCCCCCAAGTGCCGGGACATTATGCAATAATGAGCAGGGACTTTGTAAATATGATCATGTAGACTTGAGCGGCAGCGTGTAGCCCCCAAGGGCCGGCTCAGTAAGATAATACAGAGCTTGGACTTTATATATACTTCATTGAAAATATCATCATATGATGTAGCCCCCGACGTGGGGCTTGAACCCACGACCATAAGGTTAAGAGTCTTGTACTCTACCAAGTGAGTAGTGGACCCTTCAATATAATGGATTAAGGCTTGTGTATTTTGAATTTTTTGACTGGAGCAATTGGTAGCCCCCAAGGGCCGGCTCATTACGATGTGATGAGTCAGGTCTTCAATAAGGCGGGTAAAAATGACTTTGCATTAGCCCCCAAGTGTCATGGTGCATGCTAGCAGCGACACGAGACTTCCATATTTGATATAATCATGATTTGAATAATGTAGCCCCCAAGTGCCGGGTCGTAAGCCTGCAGCGACTCGGGACTATCCCTTCCATTGTAAATAAATCATATCCACTGTCTGTATGATATTGCTGAATGCTTTGCATATCAATATTGAACCATACTCCTTGTTGCGAGCTGGTATTCTTGGATGAGGGAATAATAGCCATTACTCTGAAGCGGCTTTGTAAACCTCAATCATAATACTTGTTATTGATAACCATAATAAAAATCCAGCCATGTTGGCTATTTGAATAATATAATCCGGTTTGAAAACCGGTTCCTGCTATATAAACCAATATATCCATGCAAATATGATGCATGCTATGATGATGCAAGGATGATGCAATGTATGTATGATGATGCAAATCAGGAAAACAAGGCTTTCGTAGGCCGACAAGCCTAAATCTTCAAGAGCTTTCGTGGGCCGCCGAGCCGCATAGCTAACCTTTTACACTTTGTAAGCCGGGCCTCACATGACCAATCGATATTTGAACTTTGACAAGTTCAAGGTCTCTATAAGGCTGACTGTCAAAAGTACGGCGGGTCATTCCAGGATGACCTGGGCGGAGTGACAGACTGTACAAATCAGGATAACCCAGAAATTTCTGGTGAGTACACCTGGCATTCCACGCCAATTAAGGGTTAAGTCCTCTTTGGTGAATACACCTATGTTTGAACAAGATAACTTGAAAACATTGGTGAACACACCTGGTTTTCCAAGCCAATCAGAGGGTAGTGACGCTATGTTCTCTTTGGTGAATACACCTATGTTTGAACAGGAAGCCCCCAAGTGATCTTTACAGCCCAGCCTATTGTTGGGGAACGTAGTATTTTAAAATTTTCCTACGATCACGTAAGATCTATCTACCAGATGCATAGCAACAAGAGGGAAGAGTGTGTCTACGTACCCTCGTAGACCGGAAGCGGAAGCGTCAAGTGACGCGGTTGATGTAGTCGAACTTCTTCGCGATTCAACCGATCAAGTACCGAACGTACGGCACCTCTGCGTTCAGCACACGTTCAGCTTGATGATGTCCCATGAGCTCTTGATCCAGTTGAGCTTCACGGGAGAGTTTCGTCAGCACGATGGCGTGGTGACGGATATGATGTATTTACCGGCGCAGGGCTTCGCTTAAGCACTGCAACGGTATGACCGAGGTGTGTTTCTGTGGAGGGGGCACCGCACACGGCTGGAACAATTCAACTTGTGTGTCTTTGGGTGCCCTCCTGCCCCCGTATATAAAGGAGCAAGAGGGAAGGGCCGGCCGGCCTCCTATGGTGCGGCTAGGGCAATCCTACTAGGAATAGGATTGCAATCCTATTCCTAGTAGGAGTCCACCAAGAAGGAAGAGAGGGAAAGGAAAAGAGGGAGAGGTGGCGCCCCCCCAATCCTAGTCCAACTAGGATCTCTAGGTGGGGCGCCGGCCAGCCTCAATGGGCTGCCTCTCTCCTTTCCTCAAGGCCCACTATGGACCATCCCCCCTCGTAGGGGGTTCCGGTAACCCCCGCCGGCAATCCAGTTAAATCCGAAACTTTTCCGGAACACTTCCGGTGTCCGAATATAGTCGTCCAATATATCAATCTTTATGTCTTGGACATTCCGAGACTCCTCGTCATGTCCGTGATCTCATCCGGGACTCCGAACTACCTTCGGTACATCAAAACTCATAAACTCATAATACCGATCGTCATCAAACGTTAAGCGTGCGGACCCTACGGGTTCGAGAACTATGTAGACATGACCGAGACTCATCTCCGGTCAATAACCAATAGCGGAACCTGGATGTTCATATTGGCTCCTACATATTCTACGAAGATCTTTTATCGGTCAAAACCGCATAACAACATACGTTGTTCCTTTTGTCATCGGTATGTTACTTGCCCGTGATTCGATCGTCGGTATCTCCATACCTAGTTCAATCTCGTTACCGACAAGTCTCTTTACTCGTTCCGTAACACATCATCTCGTGACTAACTCATTAGTCTTTTGCTTGCAAGGCTTATTGTGATGTGTGTTACCGAGAGGGCCCAGAGATACCTCTCCGACACTCGGAGTGACAAATCCTAATCTTGATCTATGCCAACACCATGAATACTTTCGGAGACACCTATAGAGCATCTTTATGATCACCCAGTTACGTTGTGACGTTTGATAGCACACAAGGTGTTCCTACGGTATTCGGGAGTTGCATAATCTCATAGTCATAGGAACATGTATAAGTCATGAAGAAAGCAATAGCAGTAAAACTAAACGATCATAGTGCTATGCTAACGGATGGGTCTTGTCCATCACATCATTCTCCTAATGATGTGATCCCGTTGATCAAATGACAACTCATGTCTATGGCTAGGAAACATAACCATCTTTGATCAATGAGCTAGTCTAGTAGAGGCATACTAGGGACATACTGTTTTGTCTATGTATCCACACATGTACTAAGTTTCCGGTTAATACAATTCTAGCATGAATAAAAGATATTTATCATGATATAAGGAAATACAAATAACATCTTTATTATTGCCTCTAGGGCATATTTCCTTCAGTCTCCCACTAGAACTAGAGTCAATAATCTAGATTACAAAGTGATGATCCTGACACCCATGGAGTCCTGGTGCTGATCATGTTTTGCCCGTGGAAGAGGCTTAGTCAACGGGTCTGCAACATTCAGATCCGTATGTATTTTGCATATCTCTATGTCTCCCTCCTTGACTAGATCGCGGATGGAATTGAAGCGTCTTTTGATGTGCTTTGTTCTCTTGTGAAACCTGGATTCCTTCGCCAAGGCTATTGCTCCAGTGTTGTCACAAAAGATTTTCATTTGACCCGATGCACTAGGTATTACACCTAGATCGGATATGCACTCCTTCATCCAGACTCCTTCATTTGCTGCTTCCGAAGCAGCTATGTATTCCGCTTCACACGTAGATCCCGCCACGATGCTCTGCTTGGAACTGCACCAACTGACAGCTCCACCGTTCAATAAAAATACATATCCGGTTTGTGACTTAGAGTCATCCGAATCAGTGTCAAAGCTAGAATCGACGTAACCATTTACGACGAGCTCTTTGTCACCTCCATACACGAGAAACATATCCTTTGTCCTTTTCAGGTACTTCAGGATGTTCTTGACCGCTGTCCAGTGATCCACTCCTGGATTACTTTGGTACCTCCCTGCTAGACTTATAGCAAGGCACACATCAGGTCTGGTACACAGCATTGCATACATGATAGATCCTATGGCTGAGGCATAGGGAATGACTTTCATTTTCTCTCTATCTTCTGCACTGGTCGGGCATTGAGTCTTACTCAACTTCATACCTTGTAATACAGGCAAGAACCCTTTTTTTGACTGATCCATTTTGAACTTCTTCAAAATCTTATCAAGGTATGTGCTTTGTGAAAGTCCAATTAAGCGTCTTGATCTATCTCTATAGATCTTGATGCCTAACATATAAGCAGCTTCACCGAGGTCTTTAATTAAAAAACTCTTATTCAAGTATCCTTTTATGCTATCCAGAAATTCTATATCATTTCCAATCAACAATATTTCATCCACATATAATATTAGAAATGCTACAGAGCTCCCACTCACTTTCATGTAAATACAGGCTTCTCCAAAAGTCTGTATAAAACCATATGCTTTGATCACCTCATCAAAGCGTATATTCCAACTCCGAGATGCTTGCACCAGTCCATAGATGGATCGCTGGAGCTTGCATACTTTGTTAGCACCTTTTCGATCGACAAAACCTTCTGGTTGCATCATATACAACTCTTCTTTGAGATATCCATTCAGGAATGCAGTTTTGACATCCATTTGCCAGATTTCATAATCATAAAATGCGGCAATTGCTAACATGATTCGGACAGACTTAAGCATCGCTACAGGTGAGAAAGTCTCATCGTAGTCAACTCCTTGAACTTGTCGAAACCCTTTCGCAACAAGTCGAGCTTTGTAAACAGTAACATTACCGTCTGCGTCGGTCTTCCTCTTGAAGATCCATTTATTTTCGATGGCCTGACGATCATCGGGCAAGTCAACCAAAGTCCACACTTTGTTCTCATACATGGATCCCATCTCAGATTTCATGGCCTCAAGCCATTTTGCGGAATCTGGGCTCATCATCGCCTCCTCATAGTTCGCAGGTTCATCATGGTCTAGTAACATGATTTCCAGAAATGGGTTGCCATACCACTCTGGTGCGGAACGTACTCTGGTTGATCTACGACGTTCAGCAAAAACTTGATCCGAAGTTTCATGATCATCATCATTAACTTCCTCACTGATTGGTGTAGGAATCACTGGAACAATTTTCTGTGATGTACTACTTTCCAATCCGGGAGAAGGTACAATTACCTCATCAAGTTCTACTTTCCTCCCACTCACTTCTTTCGAGAGAAACTCCTTCTCTAGAAAGGATCCATTCTTAGCAACGAATATCTTGCCTTCGGATCTGTGATAGAAGGTGTACCCAACAGTCTCTTTTGGGTATCCTATGAAGACACATTTCTCCGACTTGGGTTCGAGCTTATCAGGTTGAAGCTTTTTCACATAAGCATCGCTGCCCCAAACTTTAAGAAACGACAACTTTGGTTTCTTGCCAAACCATAGTTCATAAGGTGTCGTATCAACGGATTTAGATGGTGCCCTATTTAACGTGAATGCAACTGTCTCTAAAGCATAACCCCAAAACGATAGTGGTAAATCGGTAAGAGACATCATAGATCGCACCATATCCAATAAAGTACGGTTACGATGTTCGGACACACCATTACGCTGTGGTGTTCCGGGTGGCGTGAGTTGTGAAACTATTCCACATTGTTTCAAATGAAGACCAAACTCGTAACTCAAATATTCTCCTCCACGATCAGATCGTAGAAACTTTATTTTCTTGTTACGATGATTCCCTACTTCACTCTGAAATTCTTTGAACTTTTCAAATGTTTCAGACTTGTGCTTCATTAAGTAGATATACCCATATCTGCTCAAATCATCAGTGAAGGTCAGAAAATAACGATACCCGCCGCGAGCTTCAACACTCATTGGCCCACATACATCAGTATGTATGATTTCCAACAAATCTGTTGCTCGCTCCATAGTTCTGGAGAACGGAGTTTTAGTCATCTTGCCCATGAGGCATGGTTCGCAAGCACCAAGTGATTCCAAAAGTCCATCACTATGGAGTTTCTTCATGCGTTTTACACCAATATGACCTAAACGGCAGTGCCACAAATAAGTTGCACTATCATTATTAACCTTGCATCTTTTGGTTTCAATATTATGAATATGTGTATCACTACAATCGAGATCCAATAAGAATAGACCACTCTTCAAGGGTGCATGACCATAAAAGATATTATTCATAAAAATAGAACAACCATTATTCTCTGATTTAAATGAATAACCATCTCGCAACAAACAAGATCCAGATATAATGTTCATGCTCAACGCTGGCACCAAATAACAATTATTTAGGTCTAAAACTAAACCAGAAGGTAGATGTAGAGGTAGCGTGCCGACGGCGATCACATCGACTTTGGAACCATTTCCCACACGCATCGTCACCTCGTCCTTAGCCAATCTTCGTTTAATCCGTAGTCCCTGTTTCGAGTTACAAATATTAGCAACCGAACCGGTATCAAATACCAAGGTACTACTACGAGCATTAGTAAGGTACACATCAATAACATGTATATCACATATACCTTTGTTCACCTTGCCATCCTTCTTATACGCCAAATACTTGGGGCAGTTCCGCTTCCAGTGTCCAGTCCCCTTGCAGTAGAAGCACTCAGTTTCAGGTTTGGCTCCAGACTTGGGTTTCTTCGTGGGAGTAGCAACTGTCTTGCTATTCTTCTTGAAGTTCCCCTTCTTTCCCTTGCCCTTTTTCTTGAAACTAGTGGTCTTGTTAACCATCAACACTTGATGCTCCTTTTTGATTTCTACCTCCGCAGCCTTAAGCATAGCGAAGAGCTCGGGAATTGTCTTTTGCATCCCTTGCATATTATAGTTCATCACGAAGCTTTTACAGCTTGGTGGCAGTGATTGAAGAACTCTATCAATAACACTATCCTCGTCAACATTGCAACCAAGTTGAGTCATATGATTGTAGTACCCAGACATTCTGAGCAAGTGTTCACTGATAGAACTATTCTCCTCCATCTTGCAGCTGTAGAACTTATTGGAAATCTCATATTTCTCAATCCGGGCATTTGCTTGAAATATTAACTTCAACTCCTGGAACATCTCATATGGTCCATGACGTTCAAAACGTCGTTGAAGTCCCGGTTCTAAGTCGTAAAGCATGGCACACTGAACTATTGTGTAGTCATCAGACCGCGACTGCCAGACGTTCAAAGCGTCTACATTAGCGGGAGGGGGCTTGTCACCTAGCGGTGCTTCAAGGACATAATTCTTCTGTGCAGCAATGAGGATAATCCTCAAGTTACGGACCCAGTCCGTGTAATTGCTACCATCATCTTTCAACTTAGCTTTCTCTAGGAATGCATTAAAATTCAAAGGAACGGTAGCACGGGCCATTGATCTATAACAACATAGATATGCAAAAACTATCAGGACTAAGTTCATGATAAGTTAAAGTTCAAATTAATCATATTAATTAAAGAACTCCCACTTAGATAGACATCCCTCCGGTCATCTAAATGATCACGTGATCCAAATCAACTAAACCATGTCTGATCATCACGTGAGATGGAGTAGTTTCAATGGTGAACATCTTATGTTGATCATATCTACTATATGATTCACGCTCGACCTTTCGGTCTCCAGTGTTCCGAGGCCATATCTGCATATGCCAGGCTTGTCAAGTTTAACCCGAGTATTCTGCGTGTGCAAAACTGGCTTACACCCGTTGTATTTGAACGTAGAGCTTATCACACCCGATCATCACGTGGTGTCTCGGCACGACGAACTTTCGCAACGGTGCATACTCAGGGAGAACACTTATACCTTGAAATTTAGTAAGGGATCATCTTATAATGCTACCGTCGTTCTAAGCAAAATAAGAAGCATAATAAGATAAACATCACATGCAATCAAAATATGTGACATGATATGGCCATCGTCATCTTGTGCTTTTGATCTCCATCTCCAAAGCACCGTCATGATCACCTTCATCACCGGCGCGACACCTTGATCTCCATCGTAGCATCGTTGTCGTCTTGCCAACTATTGCTTCTACGACTATCGCTACCGCTTAGTGATAAAGTAAAGCAATTACATGGCGATTGCATTTCATACAATAAAGGGACAACCATATGGCTCCTGCAAGTTGCCGATAACATTACAAAACATGATCATCTCATACAAAACCGTATAACTCATCATGTCTTGACCATATCACATCACAACATGCCCTGCAAAAACAAGTTAGACGTCCTCTACTTTGTTGTTGCAAGTTTTACGTGGCTGCTACGGGCTTAGCAAGAACCGTTCTTACCTACGCATACAAAACCACAATGATGTTTCGTCAAGTATGTGCTGTTTTAACCTTCACAACGACCGGGCGTAGCCACACTTGATTCAGCTAAAGTGAGAGAGACAGACACCCGCCAGTCACCTTTAAGCAACGAGTGCTCTTAACGGTGAAACCAGTCTCGCGTAAGCATACGCGTAATGTCGGTCTGGGCCGCTTCATCTCAAAATACCGCCGACGCAAAGTATGACATGTTGGTAAGAAGTATGACTAGTATCGCCCACAACTCATTGTGTTCTACTCGTGCATATCATCTACGCATAGACCTGGCTCATGATGCCACTGCTGGGGAACGTAGTATTTTAAAATTTTCCTACGATCACGCAAGATCTATCTACCAGATGCATAGCAACAAGAGGGAAGAGTGTGTCTACATACCCTCGTAGACCGGAAGCAGAAGCGTCAAGTGACGCGGTTGATGTAGTCGAACTTCTTCGCGATTCAACCGATCAAGTACCGAACGTACGGCACCTCCGCGTTCAGCACACGTTCAGCTTGATGATGTCCCACGAGCTCTTGATCCAGTTGAGCTTCACGGGAGAGTTTCGTCAGCACGACGGCGTGGTGACGGATACGATGTATTTACCGGCGCAGGGCTTCGCTTAAGCACTGCAACGGTATGACCGAGGTGTGTTTCTGTGGAGGGGGCACCGCACACGGCTGGAACAATTCAACTTGTGTGTCTTTGGGTGCCCCCCTGCCCCCGTATATAAAGGAGCAAGAGGGGAGGGCCGGCCGGCCTCCTATGGTGCGGCTAGGGCAATCCTACTAGGAATAGGATTGCAATCCTGTTCCTAGTAGGAGTCCACCAAGAAGGAAGAGAGGGAAAGGAAAAGAGGGAGAGGTGGCGCCCCCCCAATCCTAGTCCAACTAGGATCCCTAGGTGGGGCGCCGGCCAGCCTCTATGGGCTGCCTCTCTCCTTTCCTCAAGGCCCACTATGGACCATCCCCCCTCGTAGGGGGTTCCGGTAACCCCCTCCGGCAATCCAGTTAAATCCGAAACTTTTCCGGAACACTTCCGGTGTCCGAATATAGTCGTCCAATATATCAATCTTTATGTCACGGACATTCCGAGACTCCTCGTCATGTCCGTGATCTCATCCGGGACTCCGAACTACCTTCGGTACATCAAAACTCATAAACTCATAATACCGATCGTCATCAAACGTTAAGCATGCGGACCCTACGGGTTCGAGAACTATGTAGACATGACCGAGACTCATCTCCGGTCAATAACCAATAGCGGAACCTGGATGTTCATATTGGCTCCTTCATATTCTACGAAGATCTTTAATCGGTCAAAACCGCATAACAACATACGTTGTTCCTTTTGTCATCGGTATGTTACTTGCCCGAGATTCGATCGTCGGTATCTCCATACCTAGTTCAATCTCGTTACCGGCAAGTTTCTTTACTCGTTCCGTAACACATCATCTCGTGACTAACTCATTAGTCTTTTGCTTGCAAGGCTTATTGTGATGTGTGTTACCGAGAGGGCCCAGAGATACCTCTCCGACACTCGGAGTGACAAATCCTAATCTTGATCTATGCCAACACCACGAATACTTTCGGAGACACCTGTAGAGCATCTTTATGATCACCCAGTTACGTTGTGACGTTTGATAGCACACAAGGTGTTCCTACGGTATTCGGGAGTTGCATAATCTCATAGTCATAGGAACATGTATAAGTCATGAAGAAAGCCATAGCAGTAAAACTAAACGATCATAGTGCTATGCTAACGGATGGGTCTTGTCCATCACATCATTCTCCTAATGATGTGATCCCGTCGATCAAATGACAACTCATGTCTATGGCTAGGAAACATAACCATCTTTGATCAATGAGCTAGTCTAGTAGAGGCATACTAGGGACATATTGTTTTGTCTATGTATCCACACATGTACTAAGTTTCCGGTTAATACAATGCTAGCATGAATAAAAGATATTTATCATGATATAAGGAAATACAAATAACATCTTTATTATTGCCTCTAGGGCATATTTCCTTCACCTATAAGCCAGATCAGTGGGTTCTTATAGCTATGCTCGGTGAGCAGGAAGCCCCCATGTATTTTGCAACAAGGCGTGTAAGACCATAAGGCAGGATGCCCATGTTTGAACCGCGCATCATGACAACAAGTTCTCTTTGGCAACCTTTAATTTTTCTTAAGAACTCGAACTCGCAAGAGATGGATTCTTCCGAACCGGAATTTCAAACCGGATACTGAGAGCTTCAAAGCTTTGTGAGAAAACAGATTTCCTTTGAGCCGGATTTTAAACTAGAGTTCTACATTTTGAGCTGGAAATTTTCTGACGGCTTTTAAATTTTCATCAATGCTCCACCTCCACACTCTCCCTTGTCATCTATCTAAGACCTTGCTCGCTCTCTCTCTGTCTTTCCTCTCCACATAGATCCTTGCCAGCTAGGTTCACGATGAACCTACCAAGCCTCATGGTGCCGGAGAAGGCAGCTGTCGCCGATGTCGAGGAAGGAGAAGCTCCCGGTACTTGGGGGCGGGATGAATAGGCGAGGGTGCTCGTATGCTGGTCCAAGAGGTCTCGAGAGGTGGAGGCGGCTGCCACCAGAGGGGGGGTATTCGTCGCACCTGAAGCCGCTGGATCAGACGTCGATCACGGCGGTGCTGGAACCACACCTTAAACTGAACTATGATGGCGAGCATACCTCCATCCCCTCTCCAGGTCCTTGCAAGATCTAGCGACTAACTATGTTAGGCTATTGACTCGTGGAATTATCTATTGCGAATTGTGTTGTCATAGATTTACTTCATCTTGTTTTTTCCTCTGCTTGTAGTATCTTTGTAGAACAATTATGTTGTACTCCTACTTTCTTTTTGTATCATGGATCTTATGAAGATCGACTGGGAAACTTGATAGAAATCATGCCTATTTATTGTCGCTCCTGTGCCTAACTAGTTCGCGAGTGTGATGCGGCCCTCTCGGTGTCTAGATGCTGATCAGGCTTGTAAATGACTTATTTTTATTTCGATCGATGCATCATATCCAGACGAAAACTTTTCTTGTAGATGCACATGGATACCCAACGCAATTACTTAATATCTAACCAATAGATCTACCGATGGGGCACAAGCATATCATGCCTTTCCTTTATGTTTTAAAAAAGGATGAATATGTCTATTTGAATTCTAGATGGGCATGAGACACATCAGATCACACTCGAATGACTGAGTATGCATACTTTGGACCCCAAATTTTTTGCGCCGATGAGCTGCGCATTCGATTATTTTCCTGCGCATTTTAGCAGTATAGAAGTTATACGTGCACGCCAGGCATACACGAGACTGCCTATTAAGTGATCCGAAACAGTGCAAATGTTCATATTGCTTCATGCTCTTTTTGCTTTAAAATGTTTGAACTTTAAATTTCTGATCTAGACAAAATCTCAGTGCAACATGTTCAGTATAGGTATTTAGGGCAAATGACGTCCCGAGCACGAAATCACCTTATTTTCCCCAAACCGACTCTCTGGTGTCTACCTACCTCACGCGCATAAGGGACCATGCACGGGAACTCGCCTACGTGGAAATCAGTGGGGGCGGGGAAAACCCACGTGGGCAAGCGCAACATCTCTTTTTTTCTTCCAACATTTCCTTTTTCTATGTAAAGCTTCAAATAACTATGCAAGTTCAACAAATATAGAATTTGAAATTCTGAGAGCTCAAAACGATCCTGAAAGTTGAAAGTTTCTTACATGTCCTTGCACTCACCCAACCTACCCTGGAAAGAGTTGATGTATACCAATCGCCACTTCTTATAACCCAAGTCATAGATTCACCATTCCTAGCTGAAATAACACAAATCCGTACATAATTTGCACATATTTACCAGTGCAAAGCTGGAAATGGCACCTCCATCTTTTTTCACTAGATAGATGGATTTAATTTCTCGGATACACAAACAACCTCCACTAGGATGCCTTAGTTTTGTAGGTGATGCAAGATGGAGTCAAACTTTGCTAGCATAGCCGGCTATAACCTTGATCACTATCAATGAGCTTGTTTCTCCTCTATCTTTGTTGCGGGGCGTTGCTGTTCATGTAGGACTAGGTTCTAGAACACTGTTTGACTGATCATGCTTCACCATGCAGAGCGCGCACACCAACATCTCCTGCCAGCTATCACAATACAAGTTGCACATAATTTGGAATTCCCGCGTTGCCAACTAGCAGGGCTGTTTCGAGGAATTTGGGGCCCTAGTGCGAAAAGCAAAATGGGCCCCTATCTTTTGAAAAAATCATATAATATTACTCAAGCATAATAACTTAATTATACAATTTAAATTTATCTTATTTAGTACAATTTTTGGAAATTTCTCAAGTAGCAATGCATGTTTTCACAACAAATTTCTCAAGAGCACCCCTTTGAGATTGAACATCTTGTTCTAATTTCTGTTTCTTCTTAAGCTTTAAGGAAAAAATTCACACTTTCTTCTAAAACTAGAATGCATGATTGTTTTTGTTTATGAAACAAACAAAATAAATATTAATGCATTTGAACTGAGGATCTCACATGCATTATAGGCATGTGACTTGAATAGTAACAATCAGATAGAACCTTTATTTTGGACTTGAACCACAGGATGAGCAACTGCTAAAAATCTTGAATCTACTACGATAATTTCTGAACTTCACCAACGGACAAAATGTTGTTACAAAACATAGTAGTGAAATCTTAATACAACTTTGTAGTTTGTATCGAAATTAGAAGAAATAAAAGGAGGAGCTTAGGGCACCACTTGGCCTTCTTTTCGGCAGCACCGCAGCCATATCGGCCGGCGTGACGGCATCCGGAATAGTTTAGGTTCCGCTCGTCTCCTGGCTGCAAAGCAATCGCAGCAGAGCCGTTGAAGCGAAAAGGTCGATCACATGTACGAGATGGAAATCGAAGCCATTATGGAACATGGAACAGCGGAAGTCATGGAACATACGTACACGTACTATACTGGCTGGCGTTTCATTTACGATCACTCGAATCGATCCATGCAGCGTATTACTCGACTACTCGAGGCCTTGAGCGGACCAGGCCCAAGAAAATGAAAACGAGTGCTTCAGCCTTCAGGTGACAAAGGCACCGTTCGGCTTAAAACTGAAAATTTTCAGAACATGCACACACGTATATGGACCCTAAATGGGGACCCCTTGATTTTGGGGCCCTGTGCGAGCGCACAGCTTGCTCAGGCCCCTCAACGGTCCTGTCAACAAGGTCGAAAGTTAGGATAGTTGTTACCCTTTGAAAGGCTAAACACCAAAGATAATATTCATCATATGACCTGTCCACACTGCATCTTTCTTGTACTTGATGTTTCATTAAAGAAGGGTACATTTTCATGTTAATATCATGCGATATGGTTGGATGATCAAAAGGACCCTAGATTTGATGCCACGTGTCATATTGAGGTGGACTATTCCTTGAGCGAGAGAATACTAAATAATCTCATTTAAGAATGATGAATTTAAGACTTGGTTTATCGGGAGTGGTGATTTGTGTAGTAGCCTTCTAGGTAGGTTGGACAAGCGCAAATACTTGGAAGCAAACTTCAACCTTGAGGGGAAAAATGAGCTCTTGAAATTTCAAGTTCTATATTTGGAAATTTCTTAATAATTTAAAGTTGTACATAGAAAAAGGAAATGTTCGAAGAAAAAAGACGTGTCGGTGCCCACGTGGGTGTTCCCTGACACCCACTGAGTTTCCGCGTTGGCGCGCTCCCGCGCATGGTCCCTCATGCGCTCGCGGCACGTAGACGCTAGAGAGTTGTTTTGGGAAAATAAGATGATTTCGTGTTCGGCACGTCATTTGCCCTAAGTACCTATATTGAACATGTTGCATTGAGATTTTAGCTAGATCACAAATTCAAAGTCAAAACATATGAAAACAAAAAGAGCATGAAGCAATATAAACATTTGCAATGTTACGGATCATCTAATAGGCACATTTCATATATGCCTGGTGCGCACTTATAACTTCTACACGGCTGAAATGCATGGGGAGGCGCAGTTCATCGTGGCAAACGTTTTGGGAATCGAAGTATGCACACTCGGTCGTTTGAGTCAGATCCGAGGGGTCTAATGCCCATCAAGAATTGAATATAGACATATTTTTCCGCTTTCAACAACAACAAAATAGCATGATATGCTTGCTTGGTTAGATTTTGAATAACAAATTTCTCTATCCGTGTACGTCTACAAGATATGTTTTCGCCTGGATGTGATGCATCGATCGAATTAAAAAGAAGTCATGTACGAGCCTAGCTAACATCTAGCACCCCCCCCCCCTCCCCGCACGAAACTAATTAGGCACGGGAGTAACAAAAAAATGGCAAGATTTTTAACCAATTTCCGACCGATCTTCATTGGATCCACAATACAAAAAGAAAGTATAAGAGTACTAATTAAATCTGCGACAACACAATTCGCTACAGATAATTCCTAGAGCGGACAGCCTAGCCTAGTTAATCACCAGATCTTGCAAGGACCTAGAGAGGAGATGGAGGTATCCACAAGAATATTTCATTCCTCCCCCAAAACCCAAATATTTCATGAAAATAAAAATGTAAGTCATTTACGAGCCTAATTAAGTTTGCTCGATCACCACCATGTGCAACGTCTCTCTCGTTGGCCCTGCCCACAACATCGTAGCACTCCCCCTTCCGTATCTCTTCCATATGCTTCTGCTCAATAGGACATATCTTTCCTCACAATTTTCTCTCCAAAATCAACACACATGCCTCAATTTTCCTTTGTTGCCCCCGACCTTCACTATGCCTCCGACCAACGACCTCCCTCCATAGTTGTACGCCCATCCGGGTTTCCTATCTTGCGATCAGCATGCCTTAGTTTTCTCCGATCTGCTTCAATGGGTGGTCATGGTGAACTGGTGGACACCTACTGTGAGCAAAGAGACATAATGTGGGAGGAGGGTTACCAGTGCTACGGGCCAGTCGCCTCTCGCCACATGCTTTGCTCGTGAGTTGGCCGAATGGTACTATGAGGGACGCATAATGGGTGTTGCTAACAGAGCCACGAGGGAAACAACAACACGTGTGTGGTGATGATGGCGCTGCGGCAAGCGAGAGACGCGCGCGAGCACCGCCTGCGCAGCGCAGTGAGCTTGGAGGCATCTTCTTGGATCCCCTGCGCGGCAGGGGTACTAGATGTGTGTGCTTGAACAGGTAGCACAAGATTAGCAGACAAAGAAAGAGTTTTGCTCTTCTAGTGAATGTACATGCAACCAAATAAACCAGAGATGCTAGCAAACAATAGTTGCTTCTGTGTTATTACGAGGCAAACAAATACACAACACAAGTGGTACATTCACGGTGCACCAACATGTGCGCTAGGAAATTAACCCGTGCTCTCTCCTCTATGTGGTCCTCATGCACATTCACACACGCCTGTACTCCATTAAGGCATGCGATATGGCCATTGCCAGCTTGCCAAAACCAGCCGATACGGTGGTGGCGACAGTGAGCGAGCGTATCACAGGCTGCACACTGTTTTCTCCCACCAACCCCAGGGCCTTTCAGAG
>LR738715.1:823452535-823499011 GCA_902687465.1 Secale cereale
GGATCAACTTCGTAAGAAGCTGTAACATTTCACAGTGTAAATTTCGCAGCTAGCCCGATCCAAATTTTCGAGCTTCCAAACCAACCCAAATTAGTTGTCCCCTGGAAGTTGGGTATTATTTACCCACCTTTGCCACTCCAAAGTGAAGGTAACCCTTTGCTCTATTCCTCCTAGGACCATTCACATGAACGGGACTGTGATGGCCTGGCTTATTAGGGATGATAGACTACTCATATCAATAAGGAATTCCTTCTTTTCTGGGAGCCCATTCGGATAGAACTCCAAAGTTAAGCGTGCTCAGCTTGGAGTAGTTTCAGGATGGGTGACCAACCGGGAAGTTGCTCCCGGGTGCACAGGAGTAAGGACAAAGTGCGCAGAAAAGACTAGTATTGATATGTGAGGCCAGTCTAGATCCCGCCAGGAGTAACGACCACCGGCGGGTGTGTCTGGGGCGTTACAAGTTGGTATCAGAGCCGACCCTCGCGGTTACACGGATGTTTGCGGACAGTTTGCAGTCATGTTGTGCATGACATTTGTGACCCGTCGTGGCACACGGCATAGCACATGTGCTGTCCTGGAAGCACAGACGGTTGTGCCAAGAGGGAACGTTCCTGTGGCCCGACGAGGACGTCGGTTCCTCTGAGTGAGGGTGTATGTGATGGCCTGGCTTATTAGGGATGATAGACTACTCATATAAATAAGGAATTTCTTCTTTTTCGGGAGCCCATTCGGATAGAACTCCAAAGTTAAGCGTGCTCAGCTTGGAGTAGTTTCAGGATGGGTGACCGACCGGGAAGTTGCTCCCGGGTGCGCATGAGTGAGGACAAAGTGCGCAGAAAAGACTAGTATTGATATGTGAGGCCAGTCTAGATCCCGCCAAGAGTAACGACCACCGGCGGGTGTGTCCGGGGCGTTACAGGGACACGGGAGCTCACACCTGCCACTCGCTAGGGTTCGCCGCCGCAAGCAGCTGCAACCCATCTCTCGCGACCTTCCAGCCCCCGCCGCCACCCGGAGTTCCAGTTCTGTCCCAGGTAATACCTTTGGCCCTCTGATGGCTTCTCGCCCCTTGTTGGTAACCCCAAGTGGAAGGTTTGAGATGTAGCGTAACGGCAAGTTTCCCTTGGCAAGATACCAAGGATCGAATCCCGTGAGACTCCGAGGGTCGACAAGAAGGTGTCAACTCCTAACGGCGCCAGATACTTAGCGGTTGACAGGACCTGCACACAGATACAAATAACTTTGCTCCCAACGAGTACAGAGAGGTTGTCAATCCCTCCGGCCTTGTCGTTTACAAAGGATCAAACACAAGAGATAATAGTGATAGGTATGACTGCAACTAGGAAATAGAAACAGGAAGTAAATAGCGGGTGTGATCAGTGATGGTAATATGGACCGGGGTCTCATGATGTTCACTAGTGATGTCTCTCTCCCAAAAGACGATAAAACAGCTAAGCGAGGTAAACAAATTACAGCTGGGCAATTGACAGGATTATGTGCGCTAACCAATGCTAACTATGCTGTAAAGAAAGGTAGAGGCTCAAAAGCATGGGCGGTACGCCAAGGCAAGTAGACCGAAATCCATCTGCATCTACTACTAATCATCCACCTTGAGATATCTATCCAGAACATCTCGCTGGTATTAAGTTGCGAGTCCCACCCAAAGTGTAAACTCAAAGCAACAGACAACTGCATTAAAAGAACTTTGCGTAAAGTAAACAATCCTTGCACCCGCAAGTACAAGCACCGTTGTTTTCCCCCTTGTGGCAACAGCAATTCCCCTAGACTCATGTTTCTGTCACTCAAACTAGTCATTGAGGGGCATGAACCCACAATCAAGCATAACGTTCCCTCTTGGAGTTACTACCTACTACTTGGCCAAAGCAATAAACAGCAACGGAGAACATGCTAGAATTACTCAAGAACATAAATATAAAAGAGGTGAATCAAATATATTACTCACACACAATATGAACATAATCTCATAATCCATCGGATCCCAGCAAACTCAGCATAGCAACAGCAGAAAGATTACATATGTGCCTCGATCATGTAGGGCAGCTCACGAGGTCTAATCCATGAAGAACAAAGAGGGGAGGAGAACATCACAGCTACTGGTCATGGACCCATGGTCCAAGGGAGACTACTCACGACTCATCCGGGAAGCGTCCATGGTGGTGGAGAAGCTCCCGGTGGTGGTTCTCCCCTCCGGCAGGGTGCCGGGAAGAGTTCTCCAGGTGCTCCCGATCTTGGAAGCGCGGCGGCGTCGGAACAGAGGCTAGATTGTAAAAAAGGGTTCCGTCCTCGAGGGTTTCGGGACGCGTGGAGTATATATGCCAAAGGGGGTCGTCAGAAGCGGAGAGGGGGGCCCAGGCGCCCCCCTAGGGCGGCCAGGGGTGGGGCCGCCTGGGCAGGCCGCCTGGGCTGCCCCTGGCTCCCCTCTGGCCCCACTTTGGTTTTTCTTGAAGCTCCCGTTACGCTGATTTTTCCTGTATTTTTCCCGGAATTTTTAGGGCACTTTTAATATGGGGGAAACCTGAAATAGAAAAACAGCAGAAAACAGGAATTGGCATTGTGGTGCACTGAGTTAATAGGTTAGTACAAATATAATCAAAAGTGTATGGAAGTGCATAAATATCATAGCAATATCACACAAAAGAGGCATGGAGCAAGCAGAAATTATAGATACGTTTTGGACGTATCAACATCCCCAAGCTTAATTCCTGCTCGTCCTCGAGTAGGTAAATGATAACAAGCATAATTTCTGTGGTGACATGCTACCAACCATATAAGAACTTTTTAAGTAAAGTGATCAAGGCATGTAATTCAATTCAAGTCATAACAAGCAAGAGTCTATATTAGTAATGTAACAAGCAACATAAGAACATAAAGGTGCAAGAGCTCTCGCTGTCCGCGACTCGAATGTCTCCAAATGGTGTTTGCGTGCAAGAAAGGGGATAGGGATATATGAGAGAGTAAAACATAGTTTTTGTTTTGTTGAGAACTTAATTTACTAAAGTTTCACACTTGGTCTTCTTTGGAATCTTATCTTGACTCATCCCCAGACCGTCAGCCAGGTACAAGTCAAAATGATCCACTCCCTTTCGATATTTTGAGCACTCATGCAATGGATGATCGTAAGCAAGAAAAGTCGACACTTAGGATGGCAAAAAGAGAAAAATGATGGAGGGGGAAGACAAAAAAGGTGTGAAAGGCTCACATCAATGAGGACAATCATAGGCGAGAGAAAGCCAAATAATAGATATGATGTGAGGAGTAGGGATTGCCATGCAACGGATGCACATATGAGCTAAGGTAAGCTCTCCAATGGAACTAGTGGGGGTGCATCCAACTTGCTTGCTCAAGAAGACCTAGAGCTCTTTTGAGGAGGCTCATCATTGGAATTTACAAGCCAAGTTCTATAGTGTGAAGGTCCCCACATAGCTATATGCATGAATGATAATCTCTATGGAGTACAAGGTATAAGATGGAGTACGAGTGTGGATCTCTCAAAAGGAAATAGTAGTGTGCCCCCTTCTCTCTTTTTATTTCTTTTTCTTTCTTTTTTCTTTTTCTATTTTTTTTATTTTTGTGTGGCCTCAATGGCTCTTTCTATTTATCTCTCACTTGTCCTCTTTGGGATCTTTTGATTTTGTCCTCTTTGGGATCTTTTGACTTGTCCTCTTTGGGATCTTTTCCTCACTTTAGGGGCAACACTCTATGTATTACAAGAAGTATAGAAGATCTTTCACACTTTACAAAAGTACTCAACATAAAGAAAATGAAACTATCATGATGTATGCAAATGTATGCCTCTGCCGGTGTAGCAGGATATGCAATGATACTAGCGCGTCATGTAGCAATGATTAGGGTAAGGCCCAACTAGCATGCAGCTCATCGATCAAGCAAAAGCATGTATGACATGAATATCAAGTCATGAGAAGATGGCTGTTGCATGGCAATGTATCTCGGAAAGGCTATGGAAATGCCTTAATAGGTAGGTATGGTGGCCGTTTTGAGGAAGGATATAATGAGGCTTATGATGATAGAGCGTATCGTGCCAAGGGTTTGGATGCACCGGCGAAGTATGCGCCAACTCTCGAGGTGAGAAACGGCAATGCACAGTACCGAAGAGGCTAGAAAAATATGGATAGGTGGAAGTGTCAACTTTCGAATACTCACATTAGTCCGAAGAACTCATGCACTTATTATCGATAACTCTCAATCTAATTAGAAGGTTCACAAAGAGACAAGTACCCCGAGGAGGAGTGTATTGGGATTTGGTTATCCTTGCGCATCCTCGGCTCATGGTACGTGAGTGTACTCTAATATTCGATCCCTCCAAAGATTAGTGATCCATTTAGTAGCTAATGTTCTCAACTATTTTGTAGGTTTTCGAAAATAAACACGGATTGCCCAAAATACGACATCTATGACTAATAGGCTAAAGCTCTTGACACCAAAAGTTCAGACATTACTCATGGCAATACCTCAAAACTAATGCAAGTTACTACTAAAATTAAATAGCAACCTCATTTACCTACTTTAAGTTAAGACACACAACTCAGTGCAACAGGCAAGCTCTCTTAACAATATAAACATGAAAACTCAAGAGAGTTCAGCAACCAACTAAACAAAAGCTCTTTAAAAAGAAAAGCATGAAAACTAAGAGCTAAACTTGACAGCAGCTATGAAAAGACAAAGAACACACACAGCAAAGATAAGCATGAAAATCATATGTTGTGTTCTAGGTTGAAGTGGAGCGTGTTTCTCTCCCACACAAAGAAAGCTGGGTTCTAACTTGTTATGAACAGCAAGCAAAGCTAAATAAAACTAAAAAGGAAACTAAGAGCAAGACGCTCCAAGCATAGCACATAACACATGAAGTGATAATTATATAGTGGAACGAAGGACAAACTGATAATTGTTGATGGAGAAGGGGATGCATGGGGGCATCCCCAAGCTTAGACTCTTGAGTCTTCTTGAATATTTCTTGGGGGTGCACGGGGGCATCCCCAAGCTTGAGCGTTTGACCCTCCTGAATCTTCTTTTATCATCTTCCCTCGCACACTTGAAAACTCCCTTCATACATAACTCATCATAATCTGATTAGCGAGGTTAGTACCCATAATAAAATAACTTTTCCCTACTGGAAATAAGGATAATATTGAAGAGCTACTGTTTCTCAAGATTGCCAAAAGGTTTTTGCAAAGAAAAAGCAAGCTCAAGGTTTGCAAAACGAAGAAAAGGCAAAACAGGACAGAATCTGTGAAAAACAGACCAGCAGGTAGTATATAATTTTTTCGGGGCACTTCTGCAACTCAAATCAAAAAACTCAGAACAAGCGCCCGAAAGCCAATTGTATAGAGCACGCTGTCAAAACAATTCAGATCAAAAAGATGATCTGGTGATTTTATACGAATTTTTCTGTCCAAGGACAGAATCTGTTTTCTGGACTGCACGTCGCAACTTTTGAACTTTCTTGCAATCGGAGGCTAAACTTGGCACAAAGCTGAAAAGAAAAGATACAATGATGATGCTACTGTAGTAACAAACATCAAGACATAACAAAAGAAAAATAAAACCTAATTCGTTGTGGGCTGCCTCCCAAAAGCGCTTTCTTTTATGCCTTAAAGCTAGGCATGATGCAACAAGGAGGAATCAAAATTCATCATAATAATCGGAGTTATAAATTGCTTCAAATGATTCCTCAACAAGTTCACCCTTGTTCCTTCTAGGAAAGGGGTACGTACCTTTTGCCTTCCCGCGTAGGCAGATTTGTCCCTTACTTATATCGATGAAGCCTTTTACGGCTCGGAGGAAGTCCCTTCCAAGCACTATATTTCCTTGGTTTGGCTTCATGATGAAGAAATCAACCATTGAAATCCCTTTAAGGAACGTAACTGGCACGTCTTTTATTCTTCCCTGGATCTCAGAAATATCTCCATTAGCATGTTCATGATAGGATGATAATCTGTCCATGTTAAATTTTAGAGAATCATGAACAATTTTTGGCATAGTAGAAACCATAGATCCAATATCACAATAAGCAAGGAAGTCTTGATTAGAGATGCTAATCCTAAAAAAAGGCTCCCAATCATTGTCTATTTCCAAAATATCTCTCTTATTGGGTTTGGGTTTCTCTACCTTCATCAAGTCTAGAGCATCCATTCTCTTCTCAATAGTAGCAAGTCTATCTATGACAGTATCAAAACTATGATCATAAACAAAGTAACTAGATAGACCATGTATAATTTCAAGAGCTCTAGCTTCATCACACTCTAGGAAATCTCCTTCAGCTATAATATCAAGAGAGTGTTTACACCATTTAAAAAGACCATGGTAAAAATTTCTAAGCACAATTTTTATAGGTATCCAAAGCATAATTCTCCTATGTGCATCAGAAATTCTGTCCCATGCCTTCTTCATATTTTCTCCATCCCTTTGATGGAAATCTAGAACTTCTGATTCCCTCGAAGTACCAAGTCCTAACATGCTTGACTAAACAGAAAGGACTACTAACAGAAAAGCAAATAAATTTTTGTGATTTTTGATAAAGGGCACTAAAGCAAAAACTGAAAGGTAAACTAAGAAGACTAAAAAGCAAAGATAAAAGATGGCGTGCAACTCCCCTATCTTGAAGAGTGGAGTCCCCGGCAACGGCGCCAGAAACTTTGCTTGATGGCATCTCGCCCCTCGTTGGTTACCCCAAGTGGAAGGTTTGAGATGTAGAGTAATGGCAAGTTTCCCTTGGCAAGATACCAAGGATCAAATCCCGTGAGACTCCGAGGGTCGACAAGAAGGTGTCAACTGCTAACGGTGCCAGATACTTAGCGGTTGACAGGACCTGCACACAGATACAAATAACTTTGCTCCCAACGAGTACAGAGAGGTTGCAATCCCTCCGGCCTTGTCGTTTACGAAGGATCAAACACAAGAGATAATAGTGATAGGTATGACTGCAACTAGGAAATAGAAACATGAAGTAAATAGCGGGTGTGATCAGTGATGGTAATATGGACCGGGGTCCCATGATGTTCACTAGTGATGTCTCTCTCCCAAAAGACGATAAAACAGCTAAGCGAGGTAAACAAATTACAGCTGGGCAATTGACAGGATTATGTGCGCAAACCAATGCTAACTATGCTGTAAAGAAAGGTAGAGGCTCAAAAGCATGGGTGGTACGCCAAGGCAAGTAGACCGAAATCCATCTGCATCTACTACTAATCATCCACCTTGAGATATCTATCCAGAACATCTCGCTGGTATTAAGTTGCGAGTCCACCCAAAGTGTAAACTCAAAGCAACAGACAACTGCATTAAAAGAACTTTGCGTAAAGTAAACAATCCTTGCACCCGCAAGTACAAGCACCGTTGTTTTCCCCCTTGTGGCAACATCAATTCCCCTAGACTCATGTTTCTGTCACTCAAACTAGTCATCGAGGGGCATGAACCCACAATCAAGCATAACGTTCCCTCTTGGAGTTACTACCTACTACTTGGCCAAAGCAATAAACAGCAACGGAGAACATGCTAGAATTACTCAAGAACATAAATATAAAAGAGGTGAATCAAATATATTACTCACACACAATCTGAACATAATCTCATAATCCATCGGATCCCAGCAAACTCAGCATAGCAACAGCAGAAAGATTACATATGTGCCTCGATCATGTAGGGCAGCTCACGAGGTCTAATACATGAAGAACAAACAGGGGAGGAGAACATCACATAGCTACTGGTCATGGACCCATGGTCCAAGGGAGACTACTCACGACTCATCCGGGAAGCGTCCATGGTGGTGGAGAAGCTCCCGGTGGTGGTTCTCCCCTCCGGCAGGGTGCCGGGAAGAGTTCTCCTGGTGCTCCCGATCTTGGAAGTGCGGCGGCGGCGGAACAGAGGCTAGATCGTAAAAAAGGGTTCCGTCCTCGAGGGTTTCGGGACGCGTGGAGTATATATGCCAAAGGGGGTCGTCAGAAGTGGAGAGGGGGGCCCAGGCGCCCCCTACGGCGGCCAGGGGTGGGGCCGCCTGGGCTGCCCCTGGCTCCCCTCTGGCCCCACTTTGGTTTTCCTTGAAGCTCCCGTTACGCTGATTTTTCCTGTATTTTTTCCGGAATTTTTAGGGCACTTTTAATATGGGGGAAACCTGAAATAGAAAAACAGCAGAAAACAGGAACTGGCATTGTGGTGCACTGAGTTAATAGGTTAGTCCAAATATGATCAAAAGTGTATGGAAGTGCATAAATATCATAGCAATATCACACAAAAGAGGCATGGAGCAAGCAGAAATTATAGATACGTTTTGGACGTATCACCCTCTCCTCCCTCCTCCCTCGCCCCCCTCCACCCCCTTCGTCTCTGTTTCCAGCGACCCTCATCCAGCCGGTCATCAGGCTCCGCAGGCGAGCACTGCCGGTTGGCCGTCCCCCGCTGCCGGAGCACCGACCCTCCTTCATCCCCCACCCTACTCTGTCCTCCCTCCTTCCTCCGTCCTCCCTCCCTCTTCCATAATCAGCCAGATCTAGGCCTCCCATGTTTTGTTAATTATTGGATGAGTAGGTTATGTAGCATGGCTATTTTGTGAGTATGAAGATTGTTATTCAATAGTAATTGCTGCAAATTGCATGTCATATTGGTGAGTAGTACTTGATACGTCCAAAACGTATCTATAATTTCTGCTTGCTCCATGCTTCTTTTGTATGATATTGCTATGATATTTATGCACTTCCATACACTTTTGATCATATTTGGACTAACCTATTAACTCAGTGCACCACAGTGCCAGTTCCTGTTTTCTGCTGTTTTTCTATTTCAGGTTTCCCCCATAATAAAAGTGCTCCAAAAATTCCGGGAAAAATACAGGAAAAATCAGCGTACAGGAAGCTTCGAGAAAAACCAAAGCAGGGCCAGAGGGAAGCCAGGGGTGGCCCAGGCGGCCACCTGGCGCGGCCCCACCCCTGGCCGCGCCAGGGGGGCGCCTGGGGCCCCGGCTCCGCCTCTGGTGACCCCCCTTCGCATATATATTCCTCGCATCCCGAAACCCTCGAGGACGGAACCCTTTTTCGCAATCTCGCCTCTGTTCCGCCGCCGCCACTCTTCCAAGATCGGGAGCATCAGGAGAACTCTTCCCGGCACCCTGCCGGAGGGGAGAACCACCACCGGGAGCTTCTCCACCACCATGGACGCTTCCCGGATGAGCCGTGAGTAGTCCACCTTGGACCATGGGTCCATGATCAGTAGCTATGTGATGTTCTCCTCCCCTCTTTGTTCTTCATGGTTTAGACCTCGTGAGCTGCCCTACATGATCGAGGCACATATGTAATCTTTATGCTGTTGCTATGCTGAGTTTGCTGGGATCCGATGGATTATGAGATTATGTTCAGATTGTGTTTGAGTAATATATTTGATTCACCTCTTTTATATTTATGTTCTTGAGTAATTCTAGCATGTTCTCCGTTGCTGTTTATTGCTTTGGCCGAGTAGTAGGTAGTAACTCCAAGAGGGAGCGTTATGCTTGATTGTGGGTTCATGCCCCTTGATGACTAGCTTGAGTGACAGAAACATGAGTCTAGGGGATGTGCTGTTGCCACATGGGGGAAAACAACGGTGCTTGTACTTGCTTGTCCAAGGATTGTTTACTTTACGCAAAGTTCTTTTAATGCAGTTGTCTGTTGCTTTGAGTTTACACTATGGGTGGGATTCGCAACTTAATACCAGCGAGATGTTCTGGATAGATATCTCAAGGTGGATGATTAGTAGTAGATGCAGATGGATTTCGGTCTACTTGCCTTGGCGTACCGCCCATGCTTTTGAGCCTCTACCTTTCTTTGCAGCATAGTTAGCATTGGTTTGCGCACATAATCCTGTCAATTGCCCAGCTGTAATTTGTTTACCTCGCATTGTTGTTTTATCGTCTTTTGGGAGAGAGACATCACTAGTGAACATCATGGGACCCCGGTCCATATTACCACCACTGATCACACCTGCTATTTACTTCCCGTTCTTATTTCCTAGTTGCAGTCATACCTATCATTATTATCTCTTGTGTTTGATCCTTTGTAAACAACAAGGCCGGAGGGATTGACAACCTCTCTGTACTCATTGGGAGCAAAGTTATTTGTATCTGTGTGTAGGTCCTGTCAACCGCTAAGTTTCTGGCGCCGTTGACACCTTCTTGTCGACCCTCGGAGTCTCACGGGATTCGATCCTTGGTACCTTTGCCAAGGGAAACTTGCTGCTACGCTACATCTCAAACCTTCCACTTGGGGTAACCAACGAGGGGCGAGAAGCCATCAAGCAAAGTTCCTGGCGCCGTTGCCGGGGACTCCACTCTTCAAGATAGGGGAGTTGCACGCTATCTTTTATCTTTGCTTTTTAGTCTTGTTAGTTTACCTTTCAGTTTTTGCTTTAGTATCCCTTATCAAAAATCACAAAAATAGTTATCTTGCTTGCTGCTGCTATGGGTTCCACCGAGAACACCAAGTTGTGTGACTTCACTAGTCATAACAACGATGACTTTATCTGCACGCCTATTGCTACACCTGCCACTTCAGCACCCTCTTATGAAATTAAACCTGCTTTACTGAACCTAGTTATGAAAGATCAATTCTCCGGTGCTGGAGATGATGCTGCTTTGCAATTAAATAATTTTGTTGAGCTCTGTGATATGCAAAAGTATACAGAAATAGATGGTGATATTGTTAAGCTTAAGCTTTTTCCTTTCTCCTTGAGAGGAGGAGCTAAAATCTGGTTTCAATCCTTGCCTAGGAATAGTATAGATTCTTGGGACAAGTGCAAGGATGCCTTTATTGGAAAGTACTATCCCCCTGCTAAAATGATCCAACTAAGGAGTAACATAATGAATTTTAAACAATTGGATAATGAACACGTTGCCCAAGCTTGGGAATGCATGAAATCTCTTGTCAAGAACTGCCCTACTCATGGTTTGACTACTTGGATGGTTATCCAAACTTTTTATGCATGCTTGAACTTTACCTCGCGGAACTTGTTAGATTCGGCCGCGGGAGGAACCTTTATGTCAACTACACTTGGTGCTGCCACGAGGCTTCTCGATGAGATGATGACCAATTATTCCCAATGGCACACCGAACGCGCTCCAACAGGTAGGAAGGTAAACTCTGTCGAGGAGATTTCCTCCCTAAATGAAAAAGTTGACTTGATCATGTCTCTACTTTCCAAGCAATCTTCTATTGATCCTCATGATGTTCCTTTAAATTCTTTGATTGCTCAAGATCAAGTAGATGTGAACTTTATCTCTAGAAACTATTTCAATAACAATGCTTATAGGAGTAATTTTGGTAGCAACCCTAGACCGTTCCCCTCTAATTCCTACGGGAACAACAATGCTTATCCTAGCACCAAGAACTCCAACCAAAGAGATAGAGACATTCCTAGTTATGAGAAACTTCTAGAAATAGAGAAGGTCACTAAGAACTACATGCACACCCAATATGAACAAAACAAGACCTTCTCGAGGCAATTAGATGAGCATACTGCTATCTTGCAAGACATTGGTAGACAACTGGAGGGCCTAAATATTGAGATTTCTAACCTCCAGACTAGGCTCACCATCACTGAGACCCAAGTTTCCAATATGTCCCACACACAAGCCACTTTGATAAACCAAATGGCAGCTAAACCTGAAGTGGTTGCACCCCTGAAGGAGGAAGAAGATAGAATTAGGAGCCTTCCTACCCACCACACTGTTGCTACTATCCAAGTTGTTGAGGATATCCAAACTCTAAGCACCCAATGCACTCCTAGTCCCATTGGACCTATTAATGGTGATGCTATGACCTCAACCGTAGAAGAAGAAACTCCTATAACCATAGAAGCTACCAAACAAGTGAGCCTAAAGGACACCACTACCACTTTACTTGATAGTAGTGACCTTGATTTTGATAATTGCACCCTTTCTGAAGTTATTGGTTTTCTTCACAAGATGTCTAGAGATCCCCACACTAGCACACTTAACCTTGCCTTCACAGAGCATATCACTCATGCTCTCATCAAAGCTAGGGAGGAGAAGCTTACGGTAGAAGCCTCCATACCTAGAAAGCTAGAAGATGGTTGGGATCCTATGATTAAAATTAAGTTGAATAACTTCTCTTGCTATGCTTTATGTGATGTTGGAGCTAGTACCTCCGTTATGCCCAAAAGAATGTATGATATGTTTAAATTGAAACCTTTTGATCCTTGTTCTTTTGGTGTTCGTCTTGTTGATTCTTCCGTAAAGAAACCTTTGGGGAAGATCGACGATGTTCTTATCATTGTCAATGACAATTATGTTCCCGTTGATTTTACTATTATGGATATTGAATGTGAACCTTCTTGTCCAATTATTTTGGGACGTACTTTTCTTCGCACCGTTGGTTCTATCATTGACATGAAAGAGGGGAATATAAAATTCCAATTCCCTCTCAAGAAAGGGATGGAACACTTCCCTAGAAAGAAGATTAAGTTGCCTTTTGAGTCCGTTACACGGGCTAGCTATTCTCTTACTCTTGATAAAACTTGATCTTCTTCTTTTTGCATCATGCCTAGCTTAAAGGCATAAAAGAAAGCGCTTTTGGGAGGCAGCCCACAACGAATTAGGTTTTATTTTGCTTTTGTTGTGTCTTGATGTTTGTTACTACAGTAGAATCATCATTGTATCTTTTCTTTTCAGCTTTGTGCCAAGTTTAGCCTCCGATTGCAAGAAAGTTCAAAAGTTGTGACGTGCTGTCCAGAAAACAAATTCTGTCCTTGGACAGAAAAATTCGAATAAAATTACCAGATCATCTTTTTGATCTGATTTTTTTTGACAGCGTGCTCTATACAATTGGCTTTCGGGCGTCTGTTCTGAGTTTTTTTATTTGAGTTGCAGAAGTGCCCCTAAAAAATTATTTACTACCTGCTGGTCTGTTTTTCACAGATTCTGTCCTGTTTTTCCCTTTCTTCGTTTTGCAAACCTTGAGCTTGCTTTTTCTTTGCAAAAACCTTTTGGCAATCTTGAGAAACAGTAGCTCTTCAAGATTATCTTTATTTCCAGTAGGGAAAAGTTATTTTATTGTGGGTACTAACCTCGCTAATCAGATTATGATGAGTTATGTATGAAGGGAGTTTTCAAGTGTGCGAGGGAAGATGATAAAAGAAGATTCAGGAGGGTCAAACGCTCAAGCTTGGGGATGCCCCCGTGCACCCCCAAGAAATATTCAAGAAGACTCAAGCGTCTAAGCTTGGGGATGCCCCCATGCATCCCCTTCTCCATCAACAATTATCAGTTTGTCTTTCGTTCCACTATATTTTAATCACTTCATGCGTTATGTGCTATGCTTGGAGCGTCTCGCTCTTAGTTTCCTTTTTAGTTTTCTTTAGCTTTGCTTGCTGTTCATAACAAGTTAGAACCCAGCTTTCTTTGTGTGGGAGAGAAACACACTCCAATTCAACCTAGAACACAACATAGGATTTTCATGCTTATCTTTGCTGTGTGTGTTCTTTGTCTTTCCATAGCTGCTGTCATGTCTAGCTCTTAGTTTTCATGCTTTTCTTTTTAAAGAGCTTTTGTTTAGTTGGTTGCTGAACTCTCTTGAGTTTTCATGTTTATCTTGTTAAGAGAGTTTGCCTGTTGCACTGAGTTGTGTGTCTTAACTTAAAGTAGGTAATTGAGGTTGCTATTTAATTTTAGTAGTAACTTGCAATAGTTTTGAGGTATTGCCATGAGTAATGTATGAACTTTTGGTGTCAAGAGCTTTAGCCTATTAGTGATAGATGTCGTATTTTGGGCAATCCGTGTTTATTTTCGAAAACCTACAAAATAGTTGAGAACTTTAGCTACTAAAATGGATCACTAATCTTTGGAGGGATCGAATATTAGAGTACACTCACGTACCATGAGCCGAGGATGCGCAAGGATAACCAAACCCCCATACACTCCTCCTCGGGGTACTTGTCTCTTTGTGAACCTCCTAATTAGATTGAGAGTTACCGATAATAAGTGCATGAGTTCTTCGGACTAATGTGAGTATTCGAAAGTTGACACTTCCACCTAGCCATATTTTTCTAGCCTCTTCGGTACCGTGCATTGCCCTTTCTCACCTCGAGAGTTGGCGCATACTTCGCCGGTGCATCCAAATCCTTGGCACGATACGCTCTGTCATCATAAGCCTCATTATATCCTTCCTCAAAACAGCCACCATACCTACCTATCAAGGCATTTCCATAGCCTTTCCGAGATACATTGCCATGCAACATCCATCTTCTCATGACTTGATCTTCATGTCATACGTGCTTTTTGCTTGATCGATGAGCCGCATGCTAGTTGGGCCTTGCCCTAATCATTGCTACATGACGCGCTAGTATCATTGCATATCCTGCTACACTGACAGAGGCATACATTTGCATACATCATGATAGTTTCATTTTCTTTATGTTGAGTACTTTTGTAAAGTGTGAAAGATCTTCTATACTTCTTGTAATACATAGAGTGTTGCCCCTAAAGTGAGGGAAAGATCCCAAAGAGGACAAAATCAAAAGATCCCAAAGAGGACAAATGAGAGTTAAATAGAAAGAGCCATTGAGGCCACAAAAAAATAAAAAAAATAGAAAAAAGAGAAAAAGAAATAAAAAGACAGAAGGGGGCACACTACTATTTCTTTTGAGAGATCCACACTCGTACTCCATATTATACCTTGTACTCCATAGAGATTATCATTCATGCATATAGCTATGTGGGGACCTTCACACTATAGAACTTGGCTTGTATATTCCAATGATGAGCCTCCTCAAAAGAGCTCTAGGTCTTCTTGAGCAAGCAAGTTGGATGCACCCCCACTAGTTCCATTGGAGAGCTTACCTTAGCTCATATGTGCATCCGTTGCATGGCAATCCCTACTCCTCACATCATATCTATCATTTGGCTTTCTCTCACCTATGATTGTCCTCATTGATGTGAGCCTTTCACACCTTTTTTTGGTCTTCCCCCTTCATCATTTTTCTCTTTTTGCCATCCTAAGTGTCGACTTTCTTGCTTACGCTCATCCATTGCATGAGTGCTCAAAATATCGAAAGGGAGTGGATCATTTTGACTTGTACCTGGCTGTTGGTCTGGACATGAGTCAAGATAAGATTCCAAAGAAGACCAAGTGTGAAACTTTAGTAGATTAAGTTCTCAACAATACAAAAACTATGTTTTACTCTCTCGTATATCCCTATCCCATTTCTTGCACGCAAACACCATTTGGAGACATTCGAGTCACGGACAGCGAGAGCTCTTGCACCTTTATGTTCTTATGTTGATTGTTACAATGCTAATATAGACTCTTGCTTGTTATGACTTGAATTGAATTACATGCCTTGATTGCTTTACTTAAAAAGTTCTTATATGGTTGGCAGCATGTCACCACAGAAATTATGCTTGTTATCGTTTACCTACTCGAGGACGAGCAGGAATTAAGCTTGGGGATGTAGATACGTTCAAAACGTATCTATAATTTCTGCTTGCTCCATGACTCTTTTGTGTGATATTGCTATGATATTTATGCACTTCCATACACTTTTGATCATATTTGGACTAACCTATTAACTCAGTGCACCACAGTGCCAGTTCCTGTTTTCTGCTGTTTTTCTATTTCAGGTTTCCCCCATATTAAAAGTGCTCCAAAAATTCCGGGAAAAATATAGGAAAAATTAGCATATAGGAAGCTTCGAGAAAAACCAAAGCAGGGCCAGAGGGGAGCCAGGGGTGGCCCAGGCGGCCACCTGGCACGGCCCCACCCCTGGCCGCGCCAGGGGGGCGCCTGGGGCCCCGGCTCCGCCTCTGGTGACCCCCCTTCGCATATATATTCCTCGCGTCCGGAAACCCTCGAGGACGGAACCCTTTTTTGCGATCTCGCCTCTGTTCTGCCGCCGCCGCGCTTCCAAGATCGGGAGCATCAGGAGAACTCTTCCCGGCACCCTGCCGGAGGGGAGAACCACCACCGGGAGCTTCTCCACCACCATGGACGCTTCCCGGATGAGCCGTGAGTAGTTCACCTTGGACCATGGGTCCATGATCAGTAGCTATGTGATGTTCTCCTCCCCTCTTTGTTCTTCATGGTTTAGACCTCGTGAGCTGCCCTACATGATCGAGGCCCATATGTAATCTTTATGCTGTTGCTATGCTGAGTTGTTGGGATCCGATGGATTATGAGATTATGTTCAGATTGTGTTTGAGTAATATATTTGATTCACCTCTTTTATATTTATGTTCTTGAGTAATTCTAGCATGTTCTCCGTTGCTGTTTATTGCTTTGGCCGAGTAGTAGGTAGTTGAAGGAAATATGCCCTAGAGGCAATAATAAAGTTGTTATTTATATTTCCTTATATCATGATAAATGTTTATTATTCATGCTAGAATTGTATTAACCGGAAACTTAGTACATGTGTGAATACATAGACAAAACAGAGTGTCCCTAGTATGCCTCTACTAGACTAGCTCATTGATCAAAGATGATTATGTTTCCTAACCATAGACATGAGTTGTCATTTGATCAACGGGATCACATCATTAGGAGAATGATGTGATGGACAAGACCCATCCGTTAGCTTAGCACTATGATCGTTTAGTTTTACTGCTATTGCTTTCTTCATGACTTATACATGTTCCTATGACTATGAGATTATGCAACTCCCGAATACCGTAGGAACACCTTGTGTGCTATCAAACGTCACAACGTAACTGGGTGATCATAAAGATGCTCTACAGGTGTCTCCGAAAGTGTTCGTGGTGTTGGCATAGATCAAGACTAGGATTTGTCACTCCGAGTGTCGGAGAGGTATCTCTGGGCCCTCTCGGTAATGCACATCATAATAAGCCTTGCAAGAAAAAGACTAATGAGTTAGTCACGAGATGATGTATTACGGAACGAGTAAAGAGACTTGCCGGTAACGAGATTGAACTAGGTATAGAGATACCGACGATCGAATCTCGGGCAAGTAACATACCAATGACAAAAGGAACAACGTATGTTATTATGCGATTTGACCGATAAAGATCTTCGTAGAATATGTAGGAGTCAATATGAGCATCCAGGTTCCGCTATTGGTTATTGACTGGAGATGAGTCTCGCTCATGTCTACATAGTGCTCGAAGCCGTAGGGTCCGCACGCTTAACGTTTGATGACGATCGGTATTATGAGTTTATGAGTTTTGATGTACCGAATGAGTTCGGAGTCCCGGATGAGACCAGGGACATGAAGAGGAGTCTCGAAATGGTCGAGACGTAAAAATTGATATATTGGACGACTATATTCGGACATCGGAAAGGTTCCGAGTGATTCGGGTATTTTTGGAGTACCGGGAAGTTACGGGAATAGAAGAGAGAGGCCAAAAGGAAGGAGGCGCGTGCCCCCCTTCTGGTCAGAATTGGACAAGGGGTGCAGCCCCCTTTTCCTTCTCCCTCTCCCCCTCTTTCCTTCTCTCCTACTCCGGAAAGGAAAGGGGAATCCTACTAGGACTTGGGAGTCCTAGTAGGACTCCCCACACTTGGCGCGCCCCCTTTAGGGCCGGCCTCTCCCTTGCTCCTTTATATACGGGGGCTGGGGGGCACCCTAGGACACACAAGTTGAATTCTTCCAGCCGTGTGCGGTGCCCCTCCACAGAAATACACCTCGGCCATACCGTCGCAGTGCTTAGGCGAAGCCCTGTACCGGTAGATACATCATATCCGTCACCACGCCGTCATGCTGACGAAACTCTCCCGTGAAGCTCAACTGGATCAAGAGCTCGTGGGACGTCATCAAGCTGAACGTGTGCTGAACACGGAGGTGCCATACGTTCGGTGCTTGATCGGTTGAATCGCGAAGAAGTTCGACTACATCAACCGCGTCACTGGACGCTTCCGCTTCCGGTCTACGAGGGTACGTGGACACACTCTTCCCTCTCGTTGCTATGCATCTGGTAGATAGATCTTGCGTGATCGTAGGAAATTTTTGAAAATACTACGTTCCCCAACAGTGGCATCAGAGCCAGGTCTATGCGTAGATGATTTTCACGAGTAGAACACAATGAGTTGTGGGCGATACTAGTCATACTGCTTACCAACATGTCATACTTTGCTTCGGCGGTATTGTGAGATGAAGCGGCCCGGACCGACATTACGCGTACGCTTACGCGAGACTGGTTTCACCGTTAGGAGCACTCGTTGCTTAAAGGTGACTGGCGGGTGTCTGTCTCTCTCACTTTAGCTGAATCAAGTGTGGCTACGCCCGGTCCTTGTGAAGGTTAAAACAGCACATACTTGACGAAACATCGTTGTGGTTTTTGTATGCGTAGGTAAGAACGGTTCTTGCTAAGCCCATAGCAGCCACGTAAATCTTGCAACAACAAAGTAGAGGACGGCTAACTTGTTTTTGCAGGGCATGTTGTGATGTGATATGGTCAAGACATGATGAGTTATACGGTTTTGTATGAGATGATCATGTTTTGTAATGTTATCGGCAACTGGCAGGAGCCATATGGTTGTCGCTTTATTGTATGAAATGCAATCGCCATGTAATTGCTTTACTTTATCACTAAGCGGTAGCGATAGTCGTAGAAGCAATAGTTGGCGAGACAACAACGATGCTACGATGGAGATCAAGGTGTCGCGCCAGTGACGAAGGTGATCATGACGGTGCTTTGGAGATGGAGATCAAAAGCACAAGATGATGATGGCCATATCATGTCACATATTTTGATTGCATGTGATGTTTATCTTATTATGCTTCTTATTTTGCTTAGAACGATTGTAGCATTATAAGATGATCCCTTACTAAATTTCAAGGTATAAGTGTTCTCCCTGAGTATGCACCGTTGCGAAAGTTCGTCGTGCCGAGACACCATGTGATGATCGGGTGTGATAAGCTCTACGTTCAAATACAACGGGTGTAAGCCAGTTTTGCACACGCAGAATACTCGGGTTAAACTTTACAAGCCTAGCATATGCAGATATGGCCTCGGAACACTGGAGACCGAAAGGTCGAGCGTGAATCATACAGTAGATATGATCAACATAAGATGTTCACCATTGAAACTACTCCATCTCACGTGATGATCGGACATGGTTTAGTTGATTTGGATCACGTGATCATTTAGATGACCGGAGGGATGTCTATCTAAGTGGGAGTTCTTTAATTAATATGATTAAATTGAACTTTAATTTATCATGAACTTAGTCCTCGTAGTATTAGCATATCTATGTTATAGATCAATAGCTCACGATGTTGCTCCCCGTTTATTTTTTTATATGTTCCTAGAGAAAACTAAGTTGAAAGATGTTAGTAGCAATGATGCGGAATTGTTCCGTGATATGAGAATTACCCCCATTGCTGCACAGAGAATTATGTCCTTGATGTACCGCTAGGTGACAGACCTATTGCAGGAGCAGATGTAGACGTTATGAACGTTTTGACAAAAGCTCGGTATGATGACTACTTGATAGTTTAAGTGCACCATGCTTTACGGCTTAGAACCGGGACTTCAAAAACGTTTTGAACACCACGGAGCATATAAGATGTTCCAAGAATTGAAATTAGTATTTCATACTCATGCCCGTGTCGAGAGGTATAAGACTTCCGACAGTACTTTGCCTACAAGATGGAGGAGAATAGCTCAACCAGTGAGCATGTGCTCAGATTGTCTGGGTACTACAATTACTTGAATCAAGTGGGAGTTAATCTTACAGATAAGATAGTAATTGACAAAGTTCTCTAGTCACTATCACCAAGTTAGTAGAACTTCGTGATGAACTATAATATGCAAGGGATGACGAAAGGAATTCCCGATCTCTTCGCGATGCTGAAGTCGGCGAAGGTATAAATCATGAAAAAGCATCAAGTGTTGATGGTTAACAAGACCACTTGTTTCAAGTAAAGGGCAAAGGGATAGAAGGGGAACTTCAAGAAGAATGACAAGCAAGTTGTCACTCCCGTGAAGAAACCCAAAGCTAAAACTCAAGCCTGAAACTAAGTGCTTCTACTGCAAAGGAAATGGTCACTGGAAGTGGAACTGCCCTAGATACTTGGCGGATAAGAAGGATGGCAAAGTGAACAAAGGTATATTTTGATATACAGATTATTGATGTGTACTTTACTAGTGTTCATAGCAACCCCTGGGTATTTGATACCGGTTCAGTTGCTAAAATTAGTAACTCGAAACGAGAATTGCATAATGAACAGAGACTAGTTAAAGGTGAAGTGACGATGTGTGTTGGAAGTGGTTCCAAGATTGATGTGATCATCATCGCACACTCCCTATACTTTCGGGATTAGTGTAAAACCTAAATAAATGTTATTTGGCATTTGCGTTGAGCATGAATATGATTTGATCATATTTGTTGCAATACGGTTATTCATTTAAAGTCATAGAATAATTGTTATTCTGTTTACATGAATAAAACCTTCGATGGTCATATACCCAATGAAAATAGTTTGTTGGATCTCGATCGTGGTGATACACATATTCATAATATTGAAGCCAAAAGATGCAAGGTTAATAATGATAGTGCAACTTATTTGTGGCACTGCCGTTTAGGTCATAATGGTGTAAAGCACATGAAGAAACTCCATAGTGATGGACTTTTGGAATCACTTGATTATGAATCACTTGGTACTTGCGAACCATGCCTCATCGGCAAGATGACTAAAACTTCGTTCTCCGGAACAATGGAGCGAGCAACAGATTTGTTGGAGATCATACATACAGATGTATGTGGACCAATGAGTGTTGAAGCTCGCAGCGGGTATCGTTATTTTCTGACCTTCACTGATGATTTGAGCAGATATGGGTATATCTACTTAATGAAGCACAAGTCTGAAACATTTGAAAAGTTCAAAGAATTTCAGAGTGAAGTCGAGAATCATCGTAACAAGAAAATAAGAGTTTCTACGATATGATCGTAGAGGTAAAATATTTGAGTGAGCGAGTTTGGCCTTTAGTAAAAACAATGTGAAATAGTTTCACTACTCACGCCACCTGGAACACCACAGTGTAATGGTGTGTCCGAACGTCATAACCGTACTTTATTAGATATGGTACGATCGATGATGTCTCTTACCGATCTACCACTATTTTGGGGTTATGCATTAGAGACAGCTACATTCATGTTAAATAGGGCACCATCTAAATCCGTGGAGATGACACCGTATGAACTGTGGTTTGACGAGAAACCTAAGCTGTCATTTCTTTAAGTTTGGGACTGCGATGCTTATGTGAAAAAGTTTCAACATGTTAAGCTCGAACCCAAATCGGAGAAGTAAATCTTCATAGGATACCCGAAAAAAACTGTTGGGTACACCTTCTATCAAAGATCCGAAGGCAAGGTCTTTGTTGCTAAGAGTGGATCCTTTCTAGAGAAGGAGTTTCTCTCGAAAGAAGTGAGTGGGAGGAAAGTAGAACTTGATGAGGTAATTGTACCTTCTCCCGAATTGGAAAGTGGAACATCACAGAAACTAGTTCCAATGATTCCTACACCAATTAGTGAGGAAGCTAATGATGATGATCATGAAACTTCAGATCAAGTTTCTGCTGAACTTCGTAGATCAACCAGAGTTTGTTCCGCATCAGAGTGGTACGGCAACCCGGTTCTGGAAGTCATGTTACTGGACCATGATGAACCTACGAACTATGAGGAAGAGATGATGAGCCCAGATTCCGCAAAATGGCTTGAGGCCATGAAATCTGAGATGGGATCCATGTATGAGAACAAAGTGTGGACTTTGGTTGACTTGCCCGATGATCGGCAAGCCATCGAAAATAAATGGATCTTCAAGAGGAAGACTGACGCTGACGGTAATGTTACTATTTACAAAGCTCGACTTGTTGCGAAAGTTTTTCAACAAGTTCAAGGAGTTGACTACGATCAGACTTTCTCACCCGTAGCGATGCTTAAGTCTGTCCGAATCATGTTAGTAATTGCCGCATTTTATGAAATCTGGCAAATGGATAACAAAACTGCATTCTTTAATGGATTTATTAAAGAAGACTTGTATATGATGCAACCAGAAGGTTTTGACAATCCTAAAGGTGCTAACAAAATGTGCAAGCTCCAGCGATCCATCAATGGACTGGTGCAAGCATCTCGGAGTTGGAATATACACTTTGATAAGTTGATCAAAGCATATAGATTATACAGACTTGCCGTGAAGCCTGTATTTACAAGAAGTGAGTGGGAGCACTACAACCTTTCTGATAAGTATATGTGAATAACATATTGTCGATCGGAAATGATGTAGAATTTTCTGGAAAGCATAAAGGAGTGTTTGAAAGGAGTTTTTCAAAGAAAGACCTTGGTGAAGCTGCTTACATATTGGGCATCAAGATCTATAGAGATAGATCAAGACGCTTGATAAGACTTTCGATGAGTACATACCTTGATAAGATTTTGAAGTAGTTCAAAATGGATCAGTCAAAGAAGGAGTTCTTGCCTGACTTGTAAGGTGTGAAGTTGAGTAAGACTCAAAGCCAGACCACGGCAGAAAAATATAGAGAGAATGAAAGTCATTCCCTATGCCTTAGCCATAGGTTCTATAAAGTATGCCATGTTGTGTACCAAACATGTTGGGTACCTTGCCATGAGTTTGTCAAGGGGGTACAATAGTGATCCGGGAGTAGATCACTGTACATCAGTCAAAATTATCCTTAGTAACTGGATGACTAAGGAAATGATTCTCGATTATGGAGGTGATAAAGAGTTTGTCGTAATGGGTTACGCCGATGCAAGCTTTGACACTAAATCCAGATGACTCTAAGTATCAATCTGGATGCGTATTGAAAGTGGGAGCAATTAGCTAGAGTAACTCCATGCAGAGCATTGTAGACATAGAAATTTGCGAAATACATACGGATATGAATGTGACAGACCCGTTGACTAAACTTCTCTCACAAGCAAAACATGATCACACCTTATTACTCTTGGGTATTAATCACATAGCGATGTGAATTAGATTATTGACTCTAGTAAACCCTTTGGGTGTTGGTCACATGGCGATGTGAACTATGGGTGTTATTCACATAACAATGTGAACTATCGGTATTAAATCACATGGCGATGTGAGCTAGATTATTGACTCTAGTGCAAGTGGGAGACTGAAGGAAATATGCCCTAGAGGCAATAATAAAGTTGTTACTTATATTTCCTTATATCATGATAAATGTTTATTATTCATGCTAGAATTGTATTAACCGGAAACTTAGTACATGTGTGAATACATAGACAAAACAGAGTGTCCCTAGTATGCCTCTGCTAGACTAGCTCATTGATCAAAGATGGTTATGTTTCCTAACCATAGACATGAGTTGTCATTTGATCAACGGGATCACATCATTAGGAGAATGATGTGATGGACAAGACCCATCCGTTAGCTTAGCACTATGATCGTTTAGTTTTACTGCTATTGCTTTCTTCATGACTTATACATGTTCCTATGACTATGAGATTATGCAACTCCCGAATACTGTAGGAACACCTTGTGTGCTATCAAACGTCACAACGTAACTGGGTGATCATAAAGATGCTCTACAGGTGTCTCCGAAAGTGTTCGTGGTGTTGGCATAGATCAAGACTAGGATTTGTCACTCCGAGTGTCGGAGAGGTATCTCTGGGCCCTCTCGGTAATGCACATCATAATAAGCCTTGCAAGCAAAAGACTAATGAGTTAGTCACGAGATGATGTATTACGGAACGAGTAAAGGGACTTGCCGGTAACGAGATTGAACTAGGTATAGAGATACCGACGATCGAATCTCGGGCAAGTAACATACCAATGACAAAAGGAACAACGTATGTTGTTATGCGATTTGACCGATAAAGATCTTCGTAGAATATGTAGGAGTCAATATGAGCATCCAGGTTCCGCTATTGGTTATTGACTGGAGATGAGTCTCGGTCATGTCTACATAGTTCTCGAACCCGTAGGGTCCGCACGCTTAACGTTTGATGACGATCGGTATTATGAGTTTATGAGTTTTGATGTACCGAATGAGTTCGGAGTCCCGGATGAGACTGGGGACATGAAGAGGAGTCTCGAAATGGTCGAGATGTAAAAATCGATATATTGGACGACTATATTCGGACATCGGAAAGGTTCCGAGTGATTCGGGTATTTTCGGAGTACCGGGAAGTTACGGGAATAGAAGAGAGAGGCCAAAAGGAAGGAGGCGCGTGCCCCCCTTCTGGTCCTAATTGGACAAGGGGTGCAGCCCCCTTTTCCTTCTCCCTCTCCCCCTCTTTCCTTCTCTCCTACTCCGGAAAGGAAAGGGGAATCTTACTAGGACTTGGGAGTCCTAGTAGGACTCCCCACACTTGGCGCGCCCCCTTTAGGGCCGGCCTCTCCCTTGCTCCTTTATATACGGGGGCAGGGGGGCACCCTAGGACACAGAAGTTGAATTGTTCCAGCCGTGTGCGGTGCCCCCCTCCACAGAAATACACCTCGGTCATACCGTCGCAGTGCTTAGGCGAAGCCCTGTGCCGGTAGATACATCATATCCGTCACCACGTCGTTGTGCTGACGAAACTCTCCCATGAAGCTCAACTGGATCAAGAGCTCGTGGGACGTCATCAAGCTGAACGTGTGCTGAACATGGAGGTGCCGTACGTTCGGTGCTTGATCGGTTGAATCGCGAAGAAGTTCGACTACATCAACCGCGTCACTTGACGCTTCCGCTTCCGGTCTACGAGGGTACGTAGACACACTCTTCCCTCTCGTTGCTATGCATCTGGTAGATAGATCTTGCGTGATCGTAGGAAATTTTTGAAAATACTACGTTCCCCAACAGTAGTAACTCCAAGAGGGAGGGTTATGCTTGATTGTGGGTTCATGCCCCTTGATGACTAGCTTGAGTGACAGAAACATGAGTCTAGGGGATGTGCTATTGCCACAAGGGGGAAAACAACGGTGCTTGTACTTGCGGGTGCAAGGATTGTTTACTTTACGCAAAGTTCTTTTAATGCAGTTGTCTGTTGCTTTGAGTTTACACTATGGGTGGGATTCGCAACTTAATACCAGCGATATGTTCTGGATAGATATCTCAAGGTGGATGATTAGTAGTAGATGCAGATGGATTTCGGTCTACTTGCCTTGGCGTACCGCCCATGCTTTTGAGCCTCTACCTTTCTTTGCAGCATAGTTAGCATTGGTTTGCGCACATAATCCTGTCAATTGCCCAGCTGTAATTTGTTTACCTCGCATTGCTGTTTTATCGTCTTTTGGGAGAGAGACATCACTAGTGAACATCATGGGACCCCGGTCCATATTACCACCACTGATCACACCCGCTATTTACTTCCCGTTCTTATTTCCTAGTTGCAGTCATACCTATCATTATTATCTCTTGTGTTTGATCCTTTGTAAACAACAAGGCCGGAGGGATTGACAACCTCTCTGTACTCGTTGGGAGCAAAGTTATTTGTATCTGTGTGCAGGTCCTGTCAACCGCTAAGTTTCTGGCGCCGTTGACACCTTCTTGTCGACCCTCGGAGTCTCACGGGATTCGATCCTTGGTACCTTTGCCAAGGGAAACTTGCTGCTACGCTACATCTCAAACCTTCCACTTGGGGTAACCAACGAGGGCCAAGAAGCCATCAGTACTTAACTATGCATATTTGATCGCATGTTGGTTTATGAGAGCTTGATGCACATTCTTGTTCAGTGCATATGTTTATTATTGTTTAGTGCATATTTTTTGTTTGAATTTGTGATTGGATAGTCTCCAGTACTAGTAGTGCTTTGGTAGATGTGCTATACTCCTCAATTGAATTTATTTTGCTTGATTGAAGAATGACGACATGAAAAACAGTGTGGGATGATGCACATATGAAGAAAGTCATCGAAATATTCTGAGAAGAGGTTGAAAATGGTAATAGGCCATTAGGTTATTTAACTAAGAAGGGTTGGAAGAATGTTATCGAGAAATGGGAAAGAAGAATGGGAAAGAAGTATCCCAAGGATAAATTCAAGAATAAATGGGATGCAATAAAAATTTACTGTCTGTTCATTTTCAAGCAAATACTATCTTGTGGACTCTGGCTATGCAAACCGAATAGGATATCTTGCCCTTTTTAAGGGGAGTACATACCACCTACAGGAATTTGTCTTCGGCATCACCGTCCACCACAAGGGAAATATGAGTTATTCAATTTTTCGCATTCGTCCCTTCGGAATGTCATTGAGCGTGCTTTTGGGGTGCTCAAGCAGAAATGGCACATATTCAAAGGGGTCCCAAGTTTCACACCTCGTACGCAAAAGCATATCATCATTGCGTGCATGGCATTGCACAACTTCATTCGTGATAGCAAGTTGACTGACAAATGGTTTGATAAATGTGATGCCGATGATGAGTATGTACCTCCGGTGCTACGTTAGGAAGTAGCACCAACACAAGCGGATCCCGTCGAAAAGGAGAACGAAGATACCATGGATACTATTCTTAGTAGGATAGTTGATGCTTGTCTTGCGATAGCAACATAGGTTAGCTATCATGATGGAGGTCATCATCATGTGAACCGATGTATATTTTATGGTTCATGCCTTTTGTAATATTATTATGGGGCCAATATCTATTTATATGTAATATATAACATGAAAAATATAACCGATGAACTTGTATGTGTTAGCTATGAATCATCTATATTGTCATAATTTTCCCGAGCAAAACGGTCGTTCTATTGCCTACCAATGTACATATCACTATTTTATGGTCAAGTTGCATATGAACATATTCACTCCTTGCCCAGGCTATTACAGACAATTCACAGCAAAATCTATAGTTTCACAGTAGTTTTAGCCAAACACCTTCTAGCTTTTCCTGAGCAAAAAGTTTACATCAGTTTTTTCACAGCTCACAGCTCAAAAACAACTTTTACAGAATCTGCAGCTCAACCAAACAAAGCCTTACACTACTAGGGAAAACCCTAGTAGTAGCGCTGGTTTTTTCCTAGTAGTAGCGCGAGTACCAGCGCTACTGCTAGAGCACTACAAGTAAAGTTTAGCAGTAGCGCCGGTTCTACCTTGATACTACTAAGTATGATAGCTGTAGCACGCTTATGAGCCAGCACTACTACTAATATTAGCAGCGTTGGCTCTGACCAATGCTACTACTATTCATCTGTATTTTATTTCTTTTATTTTGTATTGTATTTATACATCGTGATACAAATTTTGATATAGTAGCAATTAAGGGATTGTTGCATCATCATGATCATGTTGAGTTATTATATCATCAGGTGGAAGAAACACATATTAGATTCATGTGACCAAAAGTTGTATTTGTAGTAACTAGCTCATGGAAGAACTCATACATCATCATCATTATAATAACAACTCATCATCATAGTCATATAGGAACTAGCTCATCATTTTAGCACAAGGTAGCACATAACTCATCATCACCATGATAACAACTCAACATCATAGTCATATAAGAACTAGATCATCACCATCATCATGATAACAACTCATCATCATAGTCATATAAGAATTAACATATCATTCTAGCACAATGTAGCACATAACTACCTCAGACCTGCTACTCTCTCGAAGGTAAAATAGCATAAAACAGGTAAACACCTAAATCTCCATTATGGTGAATACATATGAACCTATCTCCCATTTATGGGTTGCGCTTGATGTTGCCCCAAAGTAGTTCCCTGCGATCATTCAGAACTTTTCTCCAGTCTATGACCATGATGATGTCATCTCTTTTACGAATTGTGTATGCACTGAAGTGACACGTAGGCCACCTTGGCCGTAATCTAATATTATTAATTTGACCTTTCATTTTCATAAGACGAGGCACACAATCCGCTGGGAGGTTCTGTTGAAGAACATCATAATAACATACTTAGCAAAATGTAGTTTAGCTTCAGAAGAATGTATGCAAAAGATCACTACAAGAAAATATGCATGTAGGGACATCAAATTCCATGGCTAGAGACGTGTTATTTCATCTCTAGGCAACTGTAGAGTCGATTTGGTAAAGCGTCCTTGGAGCGTCTTCTCACGGACCGTCTCAAAACCGGTAGACACGCTTGCTAAGCGTGTGTACATGACATGGGACGTTTTATTGAGACATTCAAAGTCGTGTCTATACATGTCGAGACGTTGTGTTAGACACGCTCAAAGCACGTCTCTACGGGAGTAGAGGTTTCATCATGGACTCGATGCTTATACACGCTATGTAGAGACGATACATTCGTTTCTAAATATACATAAGTTTTTCTGTAGCTATGAATTATTTTACATTAAATAATATTTGGTTTATTTTGACTTTGTATTTCATCATTTCTAATTCGATTACTTTATCATGACACATATGCATGTGCGGTCTGATCAAATGTCATTATATGAACACCTCGGTTCACATCACCAATTCCATTCGCACAATAAGCATCCTCAGTAGCAAATCCAGTGGACTAATTAGTAGGAACAGATACATCTATTAAAAGTGGGCGGAGTTCACAACTGAATCAAATCAGACATTCATATGAAAGATACAAATAAATAAGAAAATATCCTACAAACTAGAACCAAGTTTTCCTATGAAGCTAAAATCTATACATAATTCATTATATTTGTTCATTTAAAAATTAATCCATCTCCAGCTGCTCCTGGATCCTGCAATGCAGTCCCCTAAAGCCTTAGCTTTCCTGAAAAGAAAGGAAACAAAGAAAAGTTTACATGAACATAAGCTTTTGGACTAGTGCACAGTGAAATGTTCTTTGATGAATTGTAAGAGATGTACCATACCAGTGTTTTCTGGTTGTGTTGGAGTAGGAATTTTTTTGTAGTGTTGTTGGAGCGATTGGCTCGAGTATTTTTGACCTAAAAATTACAAAGATTCTTCATAAATTATATACCTTAATGGACATTGGAGCATACCCGATGCTTGTATGGAAGTGGACTTACATGTGATCGAGGCCAAGCAATAACATAATCAATAGTATCCCTTACTATCTGGATTGGATTCTTTTCATGGAATCTAATAAGTCTCTCATCGTCAAGATTTGAAATGTTTTGATGAACAGAAACACCAACATATTGCTCTCCAAGCATGCATCCTCAAACCACATATGTGATATGTTTATTCACTAAAGTTCTTTTGGCCACGACTTCACTTGTGTTTGTCGAGTTCTTCGAAAACAATCACTTCAATCTTTTCCCTATTATTTCAAGAAAATTCGCACTTATTTCAGTAAGAATACGCATGAATGGACACACTAATCAGGGAATATAATTGGCAGGTCTTTATCATGTATAACAAATGCACTAAATCATCAACCTTATTATGTACATATTGATTCTATCTGGTTCCTAGCTGTACCATATACACTTCTAAACTAAACTCTTTTCTATGTCAGCTCCAGGATTTTACATAGTGCTCATCAGTGATATTATTGCCATGACAAAGAGGCGAACTCATCTTATCATGTACTACAGATTTCCATGATTGTCTCATTTTGTTGCATAGGGTCACTTGCTACTGTTGCTGCTGCTAGTTCATGAGTACCATTTATTCTTTTGTGAAACTACTATTAGCAGTTCTTTGAAAATAAATAGTATTAGCACATGTATTACCAAAATCTTGGAAATGATTATTTCCATGATGATATCATGTTGCTTGTAAAAAAACAGCAGCAGGAAAAATACCCTACTTGTAGAAAACAGGACACTATGTTTCTTCTGATCTGTGGTTTGAATATACCTAGCTAGTGAACTGCTCGTCTTGGTATGGTTGATTCTGCACCTTGATTATCCCTATCAAACTTTTCAGTGTGCCTCTACAGTTGAGGTTCCTTTCGGTTGTAAGTAAACTCGTACAAAATTAAGGCATTGTTTTAATAACGAAGCAGAAATTTCTGTACACGCAGACATTGTTTGATACCTTAACAACGATATGTTCATGTCGTAAAGACAATCTGGTGTAACCCTCTTTGGTTCTCGCACAATTGCTAGGATGCAATTCCTGCAACTTATGATGAACAATTGTTTTTAAGTACGAGAAAAAACTAGCGCTAACTTACTAGTTAAGAAACTATTGCATCACCTGCATAACATTCGGTGGAGCATCCACATTGTCAGGTGCTTCTACATGTGGTAGTTGACTGCCAATAACTCTTCTGCTGAACCTGAAACAAGAACATGGTAATAATATATTAATACCCACACTTTTATCTTCGGAGAAAGAGATGTTGATATACCAACTTCGTCACTTCCCACGGCTACAATTTTATTTCTGCATTTCTGTCCGGAGAATTTTTGCTTCATGAACAAATGCATCGTACTCAGCTCATTTGCAGTCTTCTACATTATACTTGATATTATATCTTGGCCAAAACAATGATAATATCATAAATTAATCGATAAGATAATGAAGGGAAAGTGTGTATATAAGCATATGTCAGGGTCATGCATTGCACTGCATTATCTATATAAACAACTAAACCATGTGAGATGGAATAGGAAAATAACTGTAAGTGGCAGAAAACTGCATACATACAGCTTGAGTCATGTTCTTACTAGCATGCAAGGAATGTAGAGTGACCACATAGAATGTATCCATTTCTACAACATTAGCTATACTAGGCAATAAAAAACAAAAGAAATTTGACCTTTTGTTTTCTTAGCTAATAGTACTAACAAACAGGGATTGTCGTTTCTTTGTAGGTTCAAGCCAAATGGCTTATTTATATGTTCCACAACAAATTCAGTTTCCTTAATGACCAGTTAAGGGTCTTTGGCTATTATAAATACCCATCAGTTTTTCATAGTATGATCTAGGTGTTTGAAAACACAATTATACACAGAAGGGTCCAGATATGGTAAAAGGATAAGGTGCGTACAGTGAAGGAATTTCGGGATTATTACAGACTGCTACGCTTTGAGGCGAGGCCGGACACAAAGAGCTCCATAGGCCACAGCTATGTGATTTTTCTTTTCGAGGAATGAGTGCTATGTGAGGCTGCTGTAGTGCTGCGTGCTTGCTCTGTATCTCCATTGTTACTCTATATCGGGTCTGCTGCGTGCTATGCGAGACTAGGCTTCGTAGAATATATTTTTCCCTCTAATCCTTGGGCCGGCCACGACCAATTTGCCCTTGCCGTAGCTCCGCCAGTGATTACAGTATATATCAGGGTTAGGGGTACTGAGGTTGTATGATTGAATTTGTTGTATAGTGAAACAAATGGTTCGCCAGAGTGGTCGGCATGTCTGCGTGCACCTGTTGCTTGAACTCTGTTTAGGGTTTACTGCCATCTATTTCAGTTGTGAGAGGATCATAGGAACAAAACGTGTTGGGTGAAAATATGGATGTACAAATTGCATATTTCGTTGTACAAGTTAACTAAAACCATGATATCTCTGCAATGTGTGTGGCTCTTGGCTATATACTAGTTTTTCATCTGACAGCAACTTGTTGACCATTTAATTAAGTAGTTTCTTGTGCAGAAAAAATGCCATCTCACTGTCACATTACTAGTGTGTCACTGTCAAATTACTAGTCATGGATGATTACCGTTTAGCGTTGCCACTGCCAATCCACCTTTGATCCCTTCTGTAACCGAACAAACTGCTGAATGGGAAGATTATGCAGGGATTGGAAACTGCAACCCCATGGGGAATAGAGTCGCAGGAGGGGTTAATCTGAAACCGTAGGTGTTGATTCGGGGAATCAAACACCAAGAACCGAACAAGCCCTAAATGAAGGAGGCTACTTTCACCGATTTAATGCTAAAATTATAGAGCAGATAGGATTCAAGGAATCACCTGCTTGACGGGGTGGAAGTCTGAAGATATTGGACGGTGCCGAGAGCTGCCTGTGGACGGTTTAGCGACGCAACACGCGGCGGAGCTTCTGGCAGAGGATGACCTCGGCATGGATGCAACTTGGTGACGGTGATGGTGATGATGACGCCCGTGAGGAGCGCGGCTTGTCAACGGCGAGGAAGTCGGACGTCGACGGGGCTCCAACAGGCAAGATCGTTGGCGGAAGAGAAAACGAAGTCACCGGCGGAGGCTGGAGCTCGCGGCGGAGGTTAGCACTTGGGTGAGGCTGCATTCACGCCGTATGTGGGAATGGGCGGCACACGGGATGGGCAGGTGCCGGCGTAGATTGGAACCGATCCGGAGGTGGGGAGATGGCGGCGTGGGGTGGGGAAAAGACGCGGAAGGATTACGTGGAGCGAAAATAATCCAGCAGAAACGCGGGAAGCCCTAGGCGGTAAACGAACAAAAAATAGGAACCGCAAATTTGATAAAGCGAAAAATAGTTTGCGTGCACAATTTTTTTAGTATTTTTAAAATAAGTAAAATAAATGGTAATACGAGCCCTTATTATCCGTTCGATCTACAATAAATAGTATATTTCCTCCGTAAAAAATATAGTATAAGACGTTCAAACTCTATTCTGGTTCAGATCCATGTAGATGCATTTTAGTATATTTGTTCACTCACTTAAGTACATATGCAGTTCATAATGAAATATCTAAAATGTCTTATATTTGTGTATGGAGGGAATAATTTTGAGGAGTTTCACCGGCGGCGGGCAGCCAAAGCCACCCAACACCGGTAAGTAATGTACCAGTGATGGGCCTCCCGTCCTCTGTTGATACCGATTTTGCGTCCGCCACTGGTACTCTGTTCTAGAGTTGTGGCAGCTGGGAGCTCCGGCTGGGAAGAGCGGCGTCGAGCCACGGAGGAGCTCTGGCTTACGGCAACGTCTTCGAGCAGCATGGGAGCAAAACCGAGCCAAAGAGGAGTTCGGGACAAGGTGAGCGTCGGTTGGGCCCACTGGCAGTGGGGCAACCTGCCTATTAGGTATGTTTGGTTGGGGGGTTATTAGATACTCCCTCCGATCCATATTACTTGTCTCTTAAATGGATGTATCTAGCACTAAAATATGTCTAGATACATTCATTTGAGCGATAAAAATAATATGGATCAGAGGGAGTAGCTCGCTTTAGAAGATTAGAAAATAAATAAATGGGAAGAGTATTAGAAAGGTTATCCAAGGGATCGATTGAAATCTACATTGGAGCTCGTTAATTCATACTACTAGGTAGATGGGAGATCAGAAGTTCATCTAGGCTACACAGCATTGGATCTGTGGGCTTACAAATATATAGGTACACGGCATCCTCCACCACTGACATGCTCGCCGCCGCATGCCTTCTTCACCAATGAGGGAGGGGGGGGGTCCTTGGTACCTCCCTAGCCTGGCAGGGCTCCCTGACTGTCCTTGCCCTCGGTGATGTCGTCGAACCAGTGGTGGCCGATGCTCCTTTGCAGTTAATCCTGTCTGTCAATACCTCCACTCACCTTGTGATTGCACTGATTTGAAGTGAAGCACATGCTCCGCTATGTTCAGCAGACAGTCTCTCATGGCTTACACCTTCGACATGCTCTCTCCAACGTTCTTTTTGCTTTCTTGGATGATGTCTGGGTCTTGGATCGGACGAGGGCCAGGCTTCCGCAAGATTGGGTTCACTGCGGTCTAGTACCACTAAACAGAGAAATTATATTTGTGCTGCTGACCAGATTGACAGTTTGGGGCAAGCACACATGCGACAATGCACCGATTCCATTCCCAGGCAACACCGCAACTTCTTAGCATGTTTGCATATCCACAACCCACAATCAAACACGAGCCAGCTTCTTCATGCACACATGCCACTACGCACCAATTCCATTCCCAAATAGCACCACATCTTCTTAGCCTCCACCGCAATTTAGCATGTTTGCCTATCCAAACCCACAATCAAACATGACTCAACTTCTTCATGCACACATGCCACCACGCACCAATTCCATTCTCAAACCGTGCCACGGCTTCTTAACCTCCACCACAACTTCTTAGCATGTTTTCCTATCTAGAACCCACAATCAAAATGCTTCCAAAAACAGTTTTTTTTAAGCATTATTTTGTCTTTTTGCTGAGGCCTCCACAAATGTTATTTCATCACGAAATTGGAACACACATCAATGTTTGTTGAAAAAAAAATCATATTTTTGAACCTTTTAGCTCACATACTCCATGTCCGGCCATGTGGGACTATCTAATCAAAATATCCATGGCATTAATACCACAAGGTGGTAATCCTATTTTTAGCACGATGATGGTGCGCGCGCTGTGGTGGAAGAGGTCCAACAGTTAGAACGCATGCGTCATATAGGGAGTCCCGCGGCTAGGCCGGCCCACAGGGGCGAGCGAACATGATGTTTTCTTTAGTGTGCGATAGAAAAATTTGGAAAACTGCAGTGCGCTAGGAAGGAGCTGAATCGCAACCTCATAATACAGAGTGCACACTATTAGCCGCTAGAACTAAAAGTTGTTGTTGATTTGCTAACGCGCAATATATGTAAACAACACACTGCAGCACCGAGATTTGAAAAGACATTTATGAAAAATTTGAACGTATTTTTTGTTGAAGAAAGTGAATTATCTTCTGAAATGCGATAATTTTCAAATTTTGAACACATTTTTAAAAATTCGGACATTTTTTAATTTGTGAATAATTTTGGAAACATTTTTTTTGAAATTTTGAAGAAATTTGAAAACATGAACATTTTGAAATTTGTGAAAAAAATGGAACCTCGATTTTTTTTTGTAAAAACACCAGCATTCTTGGGAATCTGGAACATTTTTAATCTGTAAGCACTTTTTGGGAATGGGAACAAATCTTGAAATTTTGAACAAAGTTTGAAAACGTGAACATTTTTTGAAAAACTGAACAAAACTTGTAAGTGAACATTTCTTTTGGGTCTGTGAACAATTAGCTGTCTCATCAATTGGTCATCGTATTGCACCACATACTTCTTGGGCCGTACAAGGTTTTCGTCAGGGAGTGCAGGTTCAGGCCCAGCTTGTTGGGCGCATTAACTGACACGGATCCCCCTAAAAAAAAGCTAACACGTAGGTTGCGCGACGGATCAAGTAGGATCCCCAAGTTTAAACAAGAATGTGTTAGTTTGGTATTGGTAGGACACTGGACTCCACATCAATCTTCGAGGTCGCAGGCTCAAATTCTGTTTCTTTCAATATATTTTTGGGGTTGAGTTATACTCATATTGTTCGCTGGTGTGGCTGGCCCAGCATGAAGGCCCAACGGTGCGCCAAAAATCTGTAGTTTTGTTTTCAGTCATTTCGTAGATTTTTTTACCACCTTTGACACATATGATTTGGGGCATGCTATGCTTCGGCTAGGTGATGTTTAGAAACATCTGCCGCCTCGGTAGCTATAGGATCACGAGCTGGACAACCATCTGATCTTCTTCCCGTGAGCGCGCATCAACCATTGCAACAAGGCTTGTGCTTCACTCGGCGTTTTGCAAGACGAGCCTTGTTGCGCTTCTGTTGAACCGTTTTTTCTTTCAAATATGACCTATGTTTCGGAAACAAGACCTTTGCTATACAAAATAAACTTGGTTGTTACCCCTTTGCAACAAACGTAGTGGTGCGCTCGTTTCCTCTGCAACAAAAGGCTTGTTGCCGAAACAATAAAAAAACTACAACAAGTGGTTGTTCGCATGTTGTTGCAGAAATTCGTCTCGCGGTAGAGGTGCTGCTGGCGACGATGGCCCAAGAAGGTTCCAATGGTGGCCATGGCTTCAAGAGCTCGGTCCGGTTGGGAAAGAAAGAGGGGTGTGGGAGGAGAAAAATGAGAGGAAGGAAGGACGACGGTGGAGGCCTGCCGTGACGGTGAACTGCGGTTGAGGGCGCGGACCAGTCGCAAGCACGAGCGGCATGCGCGCGGCGAGCATCTTCCCCTGGTGGAGCTGAGAGACGAAAGAAAGAAATGGGAAGGAGATGTAATGCCGCGCAAAGTTTCTACAAAAGGGTGTGTGTTCTGCATGACCATGGGATGCGTGTCGATCGGCGGAGGAGGTCGACGTAAGAATACGTCGGTTGAACATAATCATTTCTCATATGATTTTAGCAGCTTCCCGCGGCAGATGAAATTAATCCTATACAGTGATCAAACCAAAAATTTAGAGAAACGCGCCTTACTTTATTTTATTATATATTAATAATTAATAACTTAACATTAAAAATTAAAGTATAGAAGTGTCATTGTGGTCGGATGATTGGCACTCGCACATGCGACGAGCTTATGATGCAATAGGTTTGAACGGGGGCTTCCTTTTTTGCACACCCTTTTCCCCATTTTGATTTCAGTTTTAAATTTTTAATTCCTACGGTCCATCCTATATAAATCGAATTGTCTGGTCTAGTCGTCATTTATTCGACCGAATCGGAGAAGGTTGTGTGTTTGATTGCTTAGGATTTTCTGCATAGATAAATAAAAGGCACCCGCAAAAGAAAAATGCAACAATGCTTTTAGAAGGAAAAAAACAGTGCACTCATTAGGGATGGCAGTTTTGCCCATGGGTATGGGTACCCGCGGGTACCCTACCCGAAAATAGTGGGTATGGGTAAGACTTTCTACCACTTCATACCCATGGGTATGGGTATCCATACCCGCAAAATGCATGGGTAGGGTATGGGTATGAAATTATACCCATGGGTAACCCAATGGGTACCCAGAAAATTAATAAACAAATTAAACCCTATAATATCTGGATAAATAATTATCTTGAGTTCTTAACTAGCCCACGGGCCACAGGCCCAAAGCTGGCCATCGCCCCAAGCCCCTCGTATACCTACGGTAGTTAACTAGCCCACGGTCGATTCATCCCCAACCAGGGCTATATATTCTACCCATCGGATGGGTACCTAAATTTAGAAATTTTTCCCATCTTACTTTTGTCATGTCAATGCTATATATTGTACCCATCGGATACCCTTTGGGTATAGGATACCCGATGGGTATGGGCATGGGTACCAATTTACGCCCATGGGTAGTGAAGTGGGTGGGTATAGAAAAAAGATTTGGGTATGGGTTTGGGTAGAAAAGTGCCGTACCCGCCCATACCCTACCCATTGCCATCCCTAGCACTCATGCTACCCACCGCCTCAACCACTGAGGGTGGGCTCTCGCCATCTTGGCATGCCACGCATGCACATGGTACATCCGGATACGGTAGAAAACACTTGTATATGAATGAGAGGACAAGTTAGACGATCAGAAAACATGTATTTTGCAATTTTATGCACCAAACTGGCCGTACAAGTTCTAAGACTCCAGGAGTATTTATCTCTTTTCTTTAGTCTAAAATAAGAATAGAGTCGCACATTAAAACATCTCACAAATTGTCTCTAAGAATAGAGTCGCACATTAAAACGTCTCACAAATCGTCTCTAAGAATAGAGTCGCACATAAAAACGTCTTAAAGATCGTCTCTAAGTTAATTAAAATTAAATACTTATTTTATTGAAGGCTAATTACAATCAAAAGTTTGTGGCGCTCTGAAAACGTCTTAAGAAGCGTCTTTAGGTCGCTAGTGTTCATGACTGTAGAGACGAATAAAAAAGCGACCCAGAAAAAGCGACCATACGCGATGTTTTTGTTGTAGTGGATGTGACATAGTAGGAAAAATCTTACCATGATATCTCGTTGGATGTTACCGTAGTTCAACACGTGCACTAGTGGCATGTATTGATCATAACTTGGAGAAATATAACGACTTGTCTTAAAATACTCAACATCTTTAATCCATGAAACAAAATGATTTATCTCCTCGCAAGACTCATACCCATAAGTGTAGTAGGTTTTGTCTATTACTTTTTCGTACATTTCTTGAAGATTGGAAATAAGTTGTCAATGAAAATAAGCTGTCAACTATTTTTAAATAAACAATATAAATTATTGAATAAATATGTTTGAGAAACTCACATAGAGGTAGAAGTGGAAGCGTATCAACATTGACCCAAATGTCGATATTATATTTGACGATGTCATCTTCAGGATCACCAAGATCGAAGGTGACATGCATACCCTCCTGAAAATCATACGTCTTGCATAGCGCTTCCCAATCCGAGCAACCAAAATGGGAGTAGCTCACCGCATTGTACAGCTTTACGGAAAAACATAACCATGATGAGTTCTGAGATGAAGTCTCTTTATCTCCATATTCCCATGATCTTCGAAATCCAGCTTTTCCAAGATATAACGTCTTGCATGGCAGGGGATGCACTAGTAGAATTGTAAAAAGTGGAATTACATATGGCAGTGGATGGCAGGGGATGCACGAGTCAAAGAAGCAGAAGGCATGCTTAATTAGGAAAATGCCTTGTTGTCGTTGCGTATCGTACAAACATCGAAGGTATTCTCCAGCTTAATAGTGAAGCGTCGACCGTCTTCCAGGTGAAGCCGCCAATCGCACAGACTCCAGTCGTCGCCGCAGTAGTCACACTCAGGGATCTTATCATCGCCACACACTTCCTATGTTCATAATTCAAAGATTAAACTTCTGAAATTCAATATATGTACTACAATAACTAAATTAGATCATTATTAGTCATCACGTGTTGACTTTTGGTCTGTCGAGTTTTCCTTGAAAACTATCCTCTCATGTGGCGTATATGATGGGCACTCCCTCTCTGATATATTCGACCATCGGTGATGGTCGCTCCTCCCTTCGTCCCTGAGTGCATTACACCAAATTGTCTAGCACATGGGAACAAAGGAGAAGCGACCCCCAGGACAACAGTCGGGATTCTTCATCACCCCCAGGGCTAACCTCTTCTACTTCGCGTGGTCTTGGAGATTACAACCTCGCTTGTGTGCCTGTGTACAGTCGTGGCAACATACATCAAAGTTTATTGCACCGACAACTTATGACCCGACCACGACGCGGTATTCAAAGGAAAGATGACCCGGAATTATTTTAGAGATTGACATGAATAAATTCAAATCAATCTGCAGTCAAATGATGGGGATATAACCCCACGATATGACCCACCTGTTTAGGGTTGGGTTATCCAGTGGCGGCCCTGAAGATCAATATTTGACTTAAGCCGTGAGGATAACCTCAAGGCCTTCTGGGCAACTCGTGAAGTGGGTCAGCTTATGGCCCAACACATGAGGCAGTGGCTCATCGTCAAAAGGGCGCTATAGTTGTTTACTTGGGAAACAAAACATAAGGAAACTAATTAAGACATAGATTGTAATACGAACCAGACTCTGTTGTAAGCCCAGGGCCTCAACCTATATATAAATGGGAGCCCCTCAGGCAAGAAGGACTAAGTTACAATATCTCGAGTACTAGGTTAGCCTAGTCGCACCCTTGTAATCAAGACCATCATCATCAATACCAATCAAGCAGGAAGTAGGCTATTACTTCCATTGATAGGAGCCGAACCTGGGTAAACCCTTGTCTTTCGATTCCGACCAACCCCGTTCAAGCTACTACCTCACGACGATGGCCTCATGACTAAGTCCTTTCACGAGGATATCTGCCGTGATAAAACCACAGCATGGGTGGACCGGTGCTTGGGTGTTGTTCTTACTTGAACAAGTCTCCCACTTATGATTACCCCTTCTCGCAAGCATCCACATCTACGAAAGAAGAATTAGGATAAATATAACCATAGTGTCGTGGATTTGTCACGGCCATATGTCCTAGTGTGAGGACTTAGTCGTGAGGCCAGTAGCTTGAGAGGGGTTGAGTGGGACGAGAGACGCAAGATTTTAGACAGCTTCGGGCCCCGGGAAACACCATCCGGTAATAGCCCTACATGTTGTTTGTGGCTATGTCTTATTCCGTATGCTCATCAGGGAGTCGCTGCATAAGCAAGCTCTCCTCTAGTTGCGTGTAGCCCTAGATATTATGATTTTTTTCCTTGTTCCTCTTGGGGAGCCTTGCCCCTCCTTATATAAGTTGAAGGGGCGGCTTACATATAGAGTCCTAGTAGGATTAGGACTAGTCTATGCTCTGTTACAAGACGGATACAAGTCGGGGTCTTGACTCCTTGTAGGGGGAATGTTCCTCATGCCTTTCCTCTTAAACCGGCCCAACATACCATGAGCAGACCTTGTGGGCCTTAGGGCTGGTCATCCATCTGACACACCTGTCGGGTCACCAATGAGTCACTAGGACCGGTCGGGTCATCAGTGAGTCTCTAGTCTTCGGGCGGTTTACCAATGAAACGCCAAGTCCTAGCCGGGTCATATCTCTGGCAAGTTTATACCGCGAGGTATATCCCCGACATTAGCCCCCAGTTTAATTTGCATTTATCCATGTTAAACTGATCCTGCAAAATAAACACAAGAACAAATTTGACAGGTTGTGCTCCGGGTTAAAAGTTTTTTCTGAACCGGCACCTAATCATCCTTAAGTCCTTGCCTTTCCTTCTTTTGGAAAATCCATGTCAATAGACCAGCTTCATAATCAATTTGCTGACATTGATTTCTCACAGAAAAATATTGTGAAAAATAATTCATTTGATTCATCTCCCAATGCTTAACAAAAATATTGGTCTTGAAATACTCATTTGATATTCAGCCTTCTTGAAGATGTAGACTTTACCGGTTAATCATTGCCAAAATTGCTAGGTTATAAAAACTGATGATTCCAGGTTATGACTATTATCGACACCGGGTTGATGATTGCTGCCAACACTGGGTCACACGATTGATCTTCCTGATTTGCTCAAAACTGAGAATTTGAAGACATTCCTCCTTTATATGCATACTACCTGTAGCCCCCAAGTCTTAAGAGGAGAACATAGTGATAGCTTAAGACTTTCTTTAATATAAATGCTGCAACTTGGAGAAATCCGGGTTGTTCATGTAAACCGCCGACCATAAACTGCACATTCTGAACTTCCCATTTGTAGCCCCCAAGTGCCGGGACATTATGCAATAATGAGCAGGGACTTTGTAAATATGATCATGTAGACTTGAGCGGCAGCGTGTAGCCCCCAAGGGCCGGCTCAGTAAGATAATACAGAGCTTGGACTTTATATATACTTCATTGAAAATATCATCATATGATGTAGCCCCCGACGTGGGGCTTGAACCCACGACCATAAGGTTAAGAGTCTTGTACTCTACCAAGTGAGTAGTGGACCCTTCAATATAATGGATTAAGGCTTGTGTATTTTGAATTTTTTGACAGGAGCAATTGGTAGCCCCCAAGGGCCGGCTCATTACGATGTGATGAGTCAGGTCTTCAATAAGGCGGGTAAAAATGACTTTGCATTAGCCCCCAAGTGTCATGGTGCATGCTAGCAGCGACACGAGACTTCCATATTTGATATAATCATGATTTGAATAATGTAGCCCCCAAGTGCCGGGTCGTAAGCCTGCAGCGACTCGGGACTATCCCTTCCATTGTAAATAAATCATATCCACTGTCTGTATGATATTGCTGAATGCTTTGCATATCAATATTGAACCATACTCCTTGTTGCGAGCTGGTATTCTTGGATGAGGGAATAATAGCCATTACTCTGAAGCGGCTTTGTAAACCTCAATCATAATACTTGTTATTGATAACCATAATAAAAATCCAGCCATGTTGGCTATTTGAATAATATAATCCGGTTTGAAAACCGGTTCCTGCTATATAAACCAATATATCCATGCCGATATGAAGCATGCTATGATGATGCAAGGATGATGCAATGTATGTATGATGATGCAAATCAGGAAAACAAGGCTTTCGTAGGCCGACAAGCCTAAATCTTCGAGAGCTTTCGTGGGCCGCCGAGCCGCATAGCTAACCTTTTACACTTTGTAAGCCGGGCCTCACATGACCAATCGATATTTGAACTTTGACAAGTTCAAGGTATCTATAAGGCTGACTGTCAAAAGTACGGCGGGTCATTCCAGGATGACCTGGGCGGAGTGACAGACTGTACAAATCAGGATAACCCAGAAATTTCTGGTGAGTACACCTGGCATTCCACGCCAATTAAGGGTTAAGTCCTCTTTGGTGAATACACCTATGTTTGAACAAGATAACTTGAAAACATTGGTGAACACACCTGGTTTTCCAAGCCAATCAGAGGGTAGTGACGCTATGTTCTCTTTGGTGAATACACCTATGTTTGAACAGGAAGCCCCCAAGTGATCTTTACAGCCCAGCCTATTGTTGGGGAACGTAGTATTTTAAAATTTTCCTACGATCACGTAAGATCTATCTACCAGATGCATAGCAACAAGAGGGAAGAGTGTGTCTACGTACCCTCGTAGACCGGAAGCGGAAGCGTCAAGTGACGCGGTTGATGTAGTCGAACTTCTTCGCGATTCAACCGATCAAGTACCGAACGTACGGCACCTCTGCGTTCAGCACACATTCAGCTTGATGATGTCCCACGAGCTCTTGATCCAGTTGAGCTTCACGGGAGAGTTTCGTCAGCACGACGGCGTGGTGACGGATATGATGTATTTACCGGCGCAGGGCTTCGCTTAAGCACTGCAACGGTATGACCGAGGTGTGTTTCTCTGGAGGGGGCACCGCACACGGCTGGAACAATTCAACTTGTGTGTCTTTGGGTGCCCCCCTGCCCCCGTATATAAAGGAGCAAGAGGGAAGGGCCGGCCGGCCTCCTATGGTGCGGCTAGGGCAATCCTACTAGGAATAGGATTGCAATCCTATTCCTAGTAGGAGTCCACCAAGAAGGAAGAGAGGGAAAGGAAAAGAGGGAGAGGTGCCCCCCCCCCCAATCCTAGTCCAACTAGGATCCCTAGGTGGGGCACCGGCCAGCCTCAATGGGTTGCCTCTCTCCTTTCCTCAAGGCCCACAATGGACCATCCCCCCTCGTAGGGGGTTCCGATAACCCCCTCCGGCAATCCAGTTAAATCCGAAACTTTTCCGGAACACTTCCGGTGTCCGAATATAGTCGTCCAATATATCAATCTTTATGTCTTGGACATTCCGAGACTCCTCGTCATGTCCGTGATCTCATCCGGGACTCTGAACTACCTTCGGTACATCAAAACTCATAAACTCATAATACCGATCGTCATCAAACGTTAAGCGTGCGGACCCTACGGGTTCGAGAACTATGTAGACATGACCGAGACTCATCTCCGGTCAATAACCAATAGCGGAACCTGGATGTTCATATTGGCTCCTACATATTCTACGAAGATCTTTTATCGGTCAAAACCGCATAACAACATACGTTGTTCCTTTTGTCATCGGTATGTTACTTGCCCGTGATTCGATCGTCGGTATCTCCATACCTAGTTCAATCTCGTTACCGACAAGTCTCTTTACTCGTTCCGTAACACATCATCTCGTGACTAACTCATTAGTCTTTTGCTTGCAAGGCTTATTGTGATGTGTGTTACCGAGAGGGCCCAGAGATACCTCTCCGACACTCGGAGTGACAAATCCTAATCTTGATCTATGCCAACACCATGAATACTTTCGGAGACACCTATAGAGCATCTTTATGATCACCCAGTTACGTTGTGACGTTTGATAGCACACAAGGTGTTCCTATGGTATTCGGGAGTTGCATAATCTCATAGTCATAGGAACATGTATAAGTCATGAAGAAAGCAATAGCAGTAAAACTAAACGATCATAGTGCTATGCTAACGGATGGGTCTTGTCCATCACATCATTCTCCTAATGATGTGATCCCGTTGATCAAATGACAACTCATGTCTATGGCTAGGAAACATAACCATCTTTGATCAATGAGCTAGTCTAGTAGAGGCATACTAGGGACATACTGTTTTGTCTATGTATCCACACATGTACTAAGTTTCCGGTTAATACAATTCTAGCATGAATAAAAGATATTTATCATGATATAAGGAAATACAAATAACATCTTTATTATTGCCTCTAGGGCATATTTCCTTCAGTCTCCCACTTGAACTAGAGTCAATAATCTAGATTACAAAGTGATGATCCTCACACCCATGGAGTCCTGGTGCTGATCATGTTTTGCCCGTGGAAGAGGCTTAGTCAACGGGTCTGCAACATTCAGATCCGTATGTATTTTGCAAATCTCTATGTCTCCCTCCTTGACTAGATCGCGGATGGAATTGAAGCGTCTTTTGATGTGCTTTGTTCTCTTGTGAAACCTGGATTCCTTCGCCAAGGCTATTGCTCCAGTGTTGTCACAAAAGATTTTCATTGGACCCGATGCACTAGGTATTACACCTAGATCGGATATGAACTCCTTCATCCAGACTCCTTCATTTGCTACTTCCGAAGCAGCTATGTATTCCGCTTCACACGTAGATCCCGCCACGATGCTCTGCTTGGAACTGCACCAACTGACAGCTCCACCGTTCAGTAAAAATACATATCCGGTTTGTGACTTAGAGTCATCCGGATCAGTGTCAAAGCTAGAATCGACGTAACCATTTACGACGAGCTCTTTGTCACCTCCATACACGAGAAACATATCCTTTGTCCTTTTCAGGTACTTCAGGATGTTCTTGACCGCTGTCCAGTGATCCACTCCTGGATTACTTTGGTACCTCCCTGCTAGACTTATAGCAAGGCACACATCAGGTCTGGTACACAGCATTGCATACATGATAGATCCTATGGCTGAGGCATAGGGAATGACTTTCATTTTCTCTCTATCTTCTGCACTGGTCGGGCATTGAGTCTTACTCAACTTCATACCTTGTAATACAGGCAAGAACCCTTTTTTTGACTGATCCATTTTGAACTTCTTCAAAATCTTATCAAGGTATGTGCTTTGTGAAAGTCCAATTAAGCGTCTTGATCTATCTCTATAGATCTTGATGCCTAACATATAAGCAGCTTCACCGAGGTCTTTAATTGAAACACTCTTATTCAAGTATCCTTTTATGCTATCCAGAAATTCTATATCATTTCCAATCAACAATATGTCATCCACATATAATATTAGAAATGCTACAGAGCTCCCACTCACTTTCTTGTAAATACAGGCTTCTCCAAAAGTCTGTATAAAACCATATGCTTTGATCACCTCATCAAAGCGTATATTCCAACTCCGAGATGCTTGCACCAGTCCATAGATGGATCGCTGGAGCTTGCATACTTTGTTAGCACCTTTTGGATCGACAAAACCTTCTGGTTGCATCATATACAACTCTTCTTTGAGATATCCATTCAGGAATGCAGTTTTGACATCCATTTGCCAGATTTCATAATCATAAAATGCGGCAATTGCTAACATGATTCGGACAGACTTAAGCATCGCTACAGGTGAGAAAGTCTCATCGTAGTCAACTCCTTGAACTTGTCGAAACCCTTTCGCAACAAGTCGAGCTTTGTAAACAGTAACATTACCGTCTGCGTCGGTCTTCCTCTTGAAGATCCATATATTTTCGATGGCCTGCCAATCATCGGGCAAGTCAACCAAAGTCCACACTTTGTTCTCATACATGGATCCCATCTCAGATTTCATGGCCTCAAGCCATTTTGCGGAATCTGGGCTCATCATCGCCTCCTCATAGTTCGCAGGTTCATCATGGTCTAGTAACATGATTTCCAGAACTGGGTTGCCATACCACTCTGATGCGGAACGTACTCTGGTTGATCTATGACGTTCAGCAGAAACTTGATCCGAAGTTTCATGATCATCATCATTAACTTCCTCACTGATTGGTGTAGGAATCACTGGAACAATTTTCTGTGATGTACTACTTTCCAATCCGGGAGAAGGTACAATTACCTCATCAAGTTCTACTTTCCTCCCACTCACTTCTTTCGAGAGAAACTCCTTCTCTAGAAAGGATCCATTCTTAGCAACGAATATCTTGCCTTCGGATCTGTGATAGAAGGTGTACCCAACAGTCTCTTTTGGGTATCCTATGAAGACAGATTTCTCCGACTTGGGTTCGAGCTTATCAGGTTGAAGCTTTTTCACATAAGCATCGCTGCCCCAAACTTTAAGAAATGACAACTTTGGTTTCTTGCCAAACCATAGTTCATAAGGTGTCGTATCAACGGATTTAGATGGTGCCCTATTTAACGTGAATGCAACTGTCTCTAAAGCATAACCCCAAAACGATAGTGGTAAATCGGTAAGAGACATCATAGATCGCACCATATCCAATAAAGTACGGTTACGATGTTCGGACACACCATTACGCTGTGGTGTTCCAGGTGGCGTGAGTTGTGAAACTATTCCACATTGTTTCAAATGAAGACCAAACTCGTAACTCAAATATTCTCCTCCACGATCAGATCGTAGAAACTTTATTTTCTTGTTACGATGATTCCCTACTTCACTCTGAAATTCTTTGAACTTTTCAAATGTTTCAGACTTGTGCTTCATTAAGTAGATATACCCATATCTGCTCAAATCATCAGTGAAGGTCAGAAAATAACGATACCCGCCGCGAGCTTCAACACTCATTGGCCCACATACATCAGTATGTATGATTTCCAACAAATCTGTTGCTCGCTCCATAGTTCTGGAGAACGGAGTTTTAGTCATCTTGCCCATGAGGCATGGTTCGCAAGCACCAAGTGATTCATAATCAAGTGATTCCAAAAGTCCATCACTATGGAGTTTCTTCATGCGTTTTACACCAATATGACCTAAACGGCAGTGCCACAAATAAGTTGCACTATCATTATTAACCTTGCATC
>LR738715.1:823499021-823509769 GCA_902687465.1 Secale cereale
ACTCAGTTTCAGGTTTGGCTCCAGACTTGGGTTTCTTCGTGGGAGTAGCAACTGTCTTGCTATTCTTCTTGAAGTTCCCCTTCTTTCCCTTGCCCTTTTTCTTGAAACTAGTGGTCTTGTTAACCATCAACACTTGATGCTCCTTTTTGATTTCTACCTCCGCAGCCTTAAGCATAGCGAAGAGCTCGGGAATTGTCTTTTGCATCCCTTGCATATTATAGTTCATCACGAAGCTTTTACAGCTTGGTGGCAGTGATTGAAGAACTCTATCAATAACACTATCCTCGTCAACATTGCAACCAAGTTGAGTCATATGATTGTAGTACCCAGACATTCTGAGCAAGTGTTCACTGATAGAACTATTCTCCTCCATCTTGCAGCTGTAGAACTTATTGGAAATCTCATATTTCTCAATCCGGGCATTTGCTTGAAATATTAACTTCAACTCCTGGAACATCTCATATGGTCCATGACGTTCAAAACGTCGTTGAAGTCCCGGTTCTAAGCCGTAAAGCATGGCACACTGAACTATCGTGTAGTCATCAGACCGCGACTGCCAGACGTTCAAAGCGTCTACATTAGCGGGAGGGGGCTTGTCACCTAGCGGTGCTTCAAGGACATAATTCTTCTGTGCAGCAATGAGGATAATCCTCAAGTTACGGACCCAGTCCGTGTAATTGCTACCATCATCTTTCAACTTAGCTTTCTCTAGGAATGCATTAAAATTCAAAGGAACGGTAGCACGGGCCATTGATCTATAACAACATAGATATGCAAAAACTATCAGGACTAAGTTCATGATAACTTAAAGTTCAAATTAATCATATTAATTAAAGAACTCCCACTTAGATAGACATCCCTCCGGTCATCTAAATGATCACGTGATCCAAATCAACTAAACCATGTCTGATCATCACGTGAGATGGAGTAGTTTCAATGGTGAACATCTTATGTTGATCATATCTACTATATGATTCACGCTCGACCTTTCGGTCTCCAGTGTTCCGAGGCCATATCTACATATGCCAGGCTTGTCAAGTTTAACCCGAGTATTCTGCGTGTGCAAAACTGGCTTACACCCGTTGTATTTGAACGTAGAGCTTATCACACCCGATCATCACGTGGTGTCTCGGCACGACGAACTTTCGCTACGGTGCATACTCAGGGAGAACACTTATACCTTGAAATTTAGTAAGGGATCATCTTATAATGCTACCGTCGTTCTAAGCAAAATAAGAAGCATAATAAGATAAACATCACATGCAATCAAAATATGTGACATGATATGGCCATCGTCATCTTGTGCTTTTGATCTCCATCTCCAAAGCACCGTCATGATCACCTTCTTCACCGGCGCGACACCTTGATCTCCATCGTAGCATCGTTGTCGTCTTGCCAACTATTGCTTCTACGACTATCGCTACCGCTTAGTGATAAAGTAAAGCAATTACATGGCGATTGCATTTCATACAATAAAGGGACAACCATATGGCTCCTGCAAGTTGCCGATAACATTACAAAACATGATCATCTCATACAAAACCGTATAACTCATCATGTCTTGACCATATCACATCACAACATGCCCTGCAAAAACAAGTTAGACGTCCTCTACTTTGTTGTTGCAAGTTTTACGTGGCTGCTACGGGCTTAGCAAGAACCGTTCTTACCTACGCATACAAAACCACAATGATGTTTCGTCAAGTATGTGTTGTTTTAACCTTCACAACGACCGGGCGTAGCCACACTTGATTCAGCTAAAGTGAGAGAGACAGACACCCGCCAGTCACCTTTAAGCAACGAGTGCTCTTAACGGTGAAACCAGTCTCGCGTAAGCGTACGCGTAATGTCGGTCCGGGCCGCTTCATCTCAAAATACCGCCGACGCAAAGTATGACATGTTGGTAAGAAGTATGACTAGTATCGCCCACAACTCATTGTGTTCTACTCGTGCATATCATCTACGCATAGACCTGGCTCATGATGCCACTGTTGGGGAACGTAGTATTTTAAAATTTTCCTACGATCACGCAAGATCTATCTACCAGATGCATAGCAACAAGAGGGAAGAGTGTGTCTACATACCCTCGTAGACCGGAAGCGGAAGCGTCAAGTGACGCGGTTGATGTAGTCGAACTTCTTCGCGATTCAACCGATAAAGTACCGAACGTACGGCACCTCCGCGTTCAGCACACGTTCAGCTTGATGATGTCCCACGAGCTCTTGATCCAGTTGAGCTTCACGGGAGAGTTTCGTCAGCACGACGGCGTGGTGACGGATATGATGTATTTACCGGCGCAGGGCTTCGCTTAAGCACTGCAACGGTATGACCGAGGTGTGTTTCTGTGGAGGGGGCACCGCACACGGCTGGAACAATTCAACTTGTGTGTCTTTGGGTGCCCCCCTGCCCCCGTATATAAAGGAGCAAGAGGGGAGGGCCGTCCGGCCTCCTATGGTGCGGCTAGGGCAATCCTACTAGGAATAGGATTGCAATCCTGTTCCTAGTAGGAGTCCACCAAGAAGGAAGAGAGGGAAAGGAAAAGAGGGAGAGGTGGCGCCCCCCCAATCCTAGTCCAACTAGGATCCCTAGGTGGGGCGCCGGCCAGCCTCTATGGGCTGCCTCTCTCCTTTCCTCAAGGCCCACTATGGACCATCCCCCCTCGTAGGGGGTTCCGGTAACCCCCTCCGGCAATCCAGTTAAATCCGAAACTTTTCCGGAACACTTCCGGTGTCCGAATATAGTCGTCCAATATATCAATCTTTATGTCACGGACATTCCGAGACTCCTCGTCATGTCCGTGATCTCATCCGGGACTCCGAACTACCTTCGGTATATCAAAAGTCATAAACTCATAATACCGATCGTCATCAAACGTTAAGCGTGCGGACCCTACGGGTTCGAGAACTATGTAGACATGACCGAGACTCATCTCCGGTCAATAACCAATAGCGGAACCTGGATGTTCATATTGGCTCCTACATATTCTACGAAGATCTTTTATCGGTCAAAACCGCATAACAACATACGTTGTTCCTTTTGTCATCGGTATGTTACTTGCCCGAGATTCGATCGTCGGTATCTCCATACCTAGTTCAATCTCGTTACCGGCAAGTCTCTTTACTCGTTCCGTAACACATCATCTCGTGACTAACTCATTAGTCTTTTGCTTGCAAGGCTTATTGTGATGTGTGTTACCGAGAGGGCCCAGAGATACCTCTCCGACACTCGGAGTGACAAATCCTAATCTTGATCTATGCCAACACCACGAATACTTTCGGAGACACCTGTAGAGCATCTTTATGATCACCCAGTTACGTTGTGACGTTTGATAGCACACAAGGTGTTCCTACGGTATTCGGGAGTTGCATAATCTCATAGTCATAGGAACATGTATAAGTCATGAAGAAAGCAATAGCAGTAAAACTAAACGATCATAGTGCTATGCTAACGGATGGGTCTTGTCCATCACATCATTCTCCTAATGATGTGATCCCATTGATCAAATGACAACTCATGTCTATGGCTAGGAAACATAACCATCTTTGATCAATGAGCTAGTCTAGTAGAGGCATACTAGGAACATATTGTTTTGTCTATGTATCAACACATGTACTAAGTTTCCGGTTAATACAATGCTAGCATGAATAGAAGATATTTATCATGATATAAGGAAATACAAATAACATCTTTATTATTGCCTCTAGGGCATATTTCCTTCACCTATAAGCCGGATCAGTGGGTTCTTATAGCTATGCTCGGTGAGCAGGAAGCCCCCATGTATTTTGCAACAAGGCGTGTAAGACCATAAGGCAGGATGCCCATGTTTGAACCGCGCATCATGACAACAAGTTCTCTTTGGCAACCTTTAATTTTTCTTAAGAACTCGAACTCGCAAGAGATGGATTCTTCCGAACCGGAATTTCAAACCGGATACTGAGAGCTTCAAAGCTTTGTGAGAAAACAGATTTCCTTTGAGCCGGATTTTAAACTAGAGTTCTACATTTTGAGCTGGAAATTTTCTGACGGCTTTTAAATTTTCATCAATGCTCCACCTCCACACTCTCCCTTGTCATCTATCTAAGACCTTGCTCGCTCTATCTCTGTCTTTCCTCTCCACCTAGATCCTTGCCAGCTAGGTTCACGATGATCCTACCAAGCCTCATGGTGCCGGAGAAGGCAGCTGTCGCCGATGTCGAGGAAGGAGAAGCTCCCGGTACTTGGGGGCGGGATGAATAGGCGAGGGTGCTCGTATGCTGGTCCAAGAGGTCTCGAGAGGTGGAGGCGGCTGCCACCAGAGGGGGGTATTCGTCGCACCTGAAGCCGCTGGATCAGACGTCGATCACAGCGGTGCTGGAACCACACCTTAAACTGAACTATGATGGCGAGCATACCTCCATCCCCTCTCCAGGTCCTTGCAAGATCTAGCGACTAACTATGTTAGGCTATTGACTCGTGGAATTATCTATTGCGAATTGTGTTGTCATAGATTTACTTCATCTTGTTTTTTCCTCTGCTTGTAGTATCTTTGTAGAACAATTATGTTGTACTCCTACTTTCTTTTTGTATCATGGATCTTATGAAGATCGACTGGGAAACTTGACAGAAATCATGCCTATTTATTGTCGCTCCTGTGCCTAACTAGTTCGCGAGTGTGATGTCTTGTGGCCCTCTCGGTGTCTAGATGCTGATCAGGCTTGTAAATGACTTATTTTTATTTCGATCGATGCATCATATCAAGACGAAAACTTTTCTTGTAGATGCACATGGATACCCAACGCAATTACTTAATATCTAACCAATAGATCTACCGATGGGGCACAAGCATATCATGCCTTTCCTTTATGTTTAAAAAAGGATGAATATGTCTATTTGAAATCTAGATGGGCATGAGACACATCAGATCACACTCGAATGACTGAGTATGCATACTTTGGACCCCAAATTTTTTGCGCCGATGAGCTGCGCATTCGATTATTTTCCTGCGCATTTTAGCAGTGTAGAAGTTATACGTGCACGCCAGGCATACACGAGACTGCCTATTAAGTGATCCGAAACAGTGCAAATGTTCATATTGCTTCATGCTCTTTTTGCTTTAAAATGTTTGAACTTTAAATTTCTGATCTAGACAAAATCTCAGTGCAACATGTTCAGTATAGGTATTTAGGGCAAATGACGTCCCGAGCACGAAATCACCTTATTTTCCCCAAACCGACTCTGTGGTGTCTACCTACCTCACGCGCATAAGGGACCATGCACGGGAACTCGCCTACGTGGAAATCAGTGGGGGCGGGGAAAACCCACGTGGGCAAGCGCAACATCTCTTTTTTTCTTCCAACATTTCCTTTTTCTATGTAAAGCTTCAAATAACTATGCAAGTTCAACAAATATAGAATTTGAAATTCTGAGAGCTCAAAACGATCCTGAAAGTTGAAAGTTTCTTACATGTCCTTGCACTCACCCAACCTACCCTGGAAAGAGTTGATGTATACCAATCGCCACTTCTTATAACCCAAGTCATAGATTCACCATTCCTAGCTGAAATAACACAAATCCGTACATAATTTGCACATATTTACCAGTGCAAAGCTGGAAATGGCACCTCCATCTTTTTTCACTAGATAGATGGATTTAATTTCTCGGATACACGAACAACCTCCACTAGGATGCCTTAGTTTTGTAGGTGATGCAAGATGGAGTCAAACTTTGCTAGCATAGCCGGCTATAACCTTGATCACTATCAATGAGCTTGTTTCTCCTCTATCTTTGTTGCGGGGCGTTGCTGTTCATGTAGGACTAGGTTCTAGAACACTGTTTGACTGATCATGCTTCACCATGCAGAGCGCGCACACCAACATCTCCTGCCAGCTATCACAATACAAGTTGCACATAATTTGGAATTCCCGCGTTGCCAACTAGCAGGGCTATTTCGAGGAATTTGGGGCCCTAGTGCGAAAAGCAAAATGGGCCCCTATCTTTTGAAAAAATCATATAATATTACTCAAGCATAATAACTTAATTATACAATTTAAATTTATCTTATTTAGTAGAATTTTTGGAAATTTCTCAAGTAGCAATGCATGTTTTCACAACAAATTTCTCAAGAGCACCCCTTTGAGATTGAACATCTTGTTCTAATTTCTGTTTCTTCTTAAGCTTTAAGGATAAAATTCACACTTTCTTCTAAAACTAGAATGCATGATTGTTTTTGTTTATGAAACAAACAAAATAAATATTAATGCATTTGAACTGAGGATCTCACATGCATTATAGGCATGTGACTTGAATAGTAACAATCAGATAGAACCTTTATTTTGGACTTGAACCACAGGATGAGCAACTGCTAAAAATCTTGAATCTACTACGATAATTTCTGAACTTCACCAACGGACAAAATGTTGTTACAAAACATAGTAGTGAAATCTTAATACAACTTTGTAGTTTGTATCGAAATTAGAAGAAATAAAAGGAGGAGCTTAGGGCACCGCTTGGCCTTCTTTTCGGCAGCACCGCAGCCATATCGGCCGGCGTGACGGCATCCGGAATAGTTTAGGTTCCGCTCGTCTCCTGGCTGCAAAGCAATCGCAGCAGAGCCGTTGAAGCGAAAAGGTCGATCACATGTACGAGATGGAAAGCGAAGCCATTATGGAACATGGAACAGCGGAAGTCATGGAACATACGTACACGTACTATACTGGCTGCGTTTCATTTACGATCACTCGAATCGATCCATGCAGCGTATTACTCGACTACTCGAGGCCTTGAGCGGACCAGGCCCAAGAAAATGAAAACGAGTGCTTCAGCCTTCAGGTGACAAAGGCACCGTTCGGCTTAAAACTGAAAATTTTCAGAACATGCACACACGTATATGGACCCTAAATGGGGACCCCTTGATTTTGGGGCCCTGTGCGCTCGCACAGCTTGCTCAGGCCCCTCAACGGTCCTGTCAACAAGGTCGAAAGTTAGGATAGTTGTTACCCTTTGAAAGGCTAAACACCAAAGATAATATTCATCATAAGACCTGTCCACACTGCATCTTTCTTGTACTTGATGTTTCATTAAAGAAGGGTACATTTTCATGTTAATATCATGCGATATGGTTGGATGATCAAAAGGACCCTAGATTTGATGCCACGTGTCATATTGAGGTGGACTATTCCTTGAGCGAGAGAATACTAAATAATCTCACCTATGGCAACACACCTGTGGTGATTTCGTAAATCTTGGAAGGAAAGAGCTGGCAATCAAGCAAACCTCTGGCCGATGCTACGACGGCGGACAGACATGCCCGTTGGAGCACCAACAGTGGGTAGCGGAGCTGCAGACAACCGACATCGCTGAGATGAGGGAGAGATGTGGCATGCTCATGACCCCAGTGTGGAATGCTCGGCGGCGGAGTACTAGATGTGAATGATCAAACGGGTAGGACGAGATAAGCATCTGTAGAAAGAGTATGGCTCTTCTGGTGAACGGGTAGGACGTGATTTGCATCACCACACACGTGTTATTGCTTTCCCCATGGCTCAGCTAGCAACACCCAGCATGTGTCCCTATTACTACCATGCGGCCCAACTGACGAGCAATGCAGGTTACAAGAGGAGGCTGGCCTGTAGCACCGGTAACCCTCCCCGCCTGAGTGTTAAGAGTGTGTCTGTGTCGTTGCTCACAGTAGGTGCCGACCAGCTCACACTGACAAACCAATGAAGCAGATCGAAGAAATCTAAGACACACTGATCGCAAGATAGGAAACCCGTATGGGCATTCCACTATGGAGGATGTCGTTGGCCGGAGCAATGTAGGGAAGGTCGAGGTTGGCGACAAGAGAGCATAATCGATATCGTGTCATGCACGTTGATTTGGGGGAGAAAGATGTGAGGAAAGAGTTGTCATATATATCGAGCGAAGGCATATGGAAGGGATACAAAATGGAGAGCGCTAGGAAGTTGTTGGGAGGGCCAACGAGAGACACGTTGCACGTGTTGGTGATTAATCGTTCGCTCGATCACCATATTTTTCCTCCCAAGATTTATGAAGTCAGCACAGATGTGTTGCCATGGGCAAGATTATATGTCTTCTCTCACAGAAGGAATAGTCCACCTTAAGAGCATGTACAATGGTTTATAAGATAGTCTCATCTTAAGTCTTGCATGTAAATCAGAGATGATAAGAAAACATGTCTACAATGGATCGTCTCTTAGCCTTATCTACAATAAATAGCTATTCCTAAAAATGTGGTGAGACATATTGTACTAAGAAATCATCTCTTGTCTTCTCTTAAATAAGAGAAGACAAGCCTTTTCTTATGATTTCTCTCTCCTCCACCTCATCATTTATCCTACGTGGCATTGCTAAGATAGAACCATTGTACATGCCCTAATGTGCATACATGGCTTCAAATCTAGGGTTTGATACCTAGTGGGTTGGAGGTACACAAGTCCCTGTGATCATCCAGCCATATGTATGACACTAACAGGAAAATGTTCCCTTCTTAGAGGAAACACCAAATCCAACATAGATGCATCATGGACAGGTCTTATGATGAAGAATAACTTTGGTGTTTAGCCTTTGAAAGGGATACATTCATCTTAAATTTTGACCTTGTTTGCGATGCCTGCTCGTTCAACACGACGGCCACTCAGAACTGCCCACACCAAGTGTTGCTCCGAGGTTGCTGCTTCACCACACATAGGTTGTCGTTTTCCATGGTTTCTTATTTGACAATAGCCAACATTTGCCCCTCATAGTACTATACCGCCCAGCTCACAAGAAGCACAGGTGGTGAGTGGCGGCTAGCCCGGAGCACCGTGAACTCTTCCCCTACGGTGTTAGAGTGTGCCCGTGTCGTTGCTCATAGTAGGGTGCGACTAACTCACTCTGACCACCCATTGCACCAGATAAAGAAAACCAAGGGATGGGGGTTGTGAGATATGAAACACATATGGGCATACGGCTATGGAGGGAGGTCATTGGCCGAAGCAGCGCATGGAATGTCAAGGTTGGACAACAAAGCAAAATTGAGTCAAGTGTGTTGATTTGTGGCAGAAAGCCATGGGAGAAGAGAAGTCCTATCGAGTGAAGGAATATGGATAGAATACGGGAGGGCTCGCGCTAGGATGTTGTGGGCAAGGCCCGTGAGAGATACGTTGCATCTGGTGGCGATCAATCATTCCCACGATGACCATCACTTTGGTTCCAAGATTTATGAAGTCAGCTTATATGTGTTGCATTAGGCAGGATTTTATTTTTCTTCTCTCATGAAGGGATAGTACACATTAATATGACACACGTGACATCAGATCTAGGGAATAATACCTAGTGGGTTGGAGGTACTCAACCCCTAGCGATCTTCTAGCCATATTGCGTGACACTAAGGGGAAATATTCCCTTCTTTACCGAAACATCAAGTAGAACATAGATGACGTGTGGACAGGTCTTACGAAGAAGTCTAGCTTTGGTGTTTAGCCTTTAAAAGTGCAACATTCATCCTAACTTTTGACATTGTTGGTGACAAGGGGACTCCAAATGACGTACAACTTGTATTCCATTAGCTGGCAGGAGATGCCGGTGTAGGCGCTCTGCATGTTGAAGCTTGATCAATTGAGCAATGTTCTAGAGTCTTGTCCTACAAGGATAGCAGTGCCCTACAACAAAGATTAAAGGGAAACAATCTCATCGATAGTCATCAAGGTTATAGCTGGCTACACAAGCTACATTCGACTGCATCCATAACCTATGAGAATAAGGCATTCTTGTGGAGGTGTGTGTGAAGAGAGCTAGGATAATGGTGGTCTGTGGATCTGAGAAATTTAATCCATATCTATCTAGCCAAAAAAGGTGGAGGTGCCATTTCCAACTATGCACTTGAAAAAAATGTGCATACTGTTTAGGGCTTTGTGTTGTTTTGGCTAGGAATGATAAATTTAAGACTTGGCTTATCGGGAGTGGTGATTTGGGTAGTAGCCTTCTAGGTAGCTTGGACGAGTGCAAGTACTTGTAAGCAAACTACAACCCTGAGGAAAAAAATTGAGCTCTTGAAATTTCAAGTTCTATATATGGAACTTTCATAATAATTTAAAGTTGTACATAGAAAAAGGAAATTTTGGAAGAAAAAAGACGTGTCGGTGCCCACGTGGGTGTTCCCCGACCCAACTGAGTTTCCGCGTAGGCGCGCTCCCGCGCATGGTCCCTCATGCGCTCGCGGCACGTAAACGCCAGAGAGTTGTTTTGGGAAAATAAGATGATTTCGTGTTCGGCACGTCATTTGCCCTAAGTACCTATATCGAACATGTTGCATTGTGATTTATCTAGATCACAAATTTAAAGTCGAAACATATGAAAATAAAAAGAGCATGAAGCAATATAAACATTTGCAATGTTGTGGATCATCTAGTAGTCACAACTCATATATGCCTGGTGCACACTTATAACTTCTAAACGGCTAAAATGCACGGGGAAGTGAGAAAAGGCACAGTTCATCGTGCCAAACTTTTTGGGAATCGAAGTATGCACACTCGGTCGTTTGAGTCAGATCCAAGGGGTCTAATGCCCATCAAGAATTGAATATAGACATATTTGTCTGCTTTCAAGAACAAAAAAAATAGCATGATATGCTTGCTTGGTTAGATTTTGAATAACTAAGTTCTCTATCCGTGTGCGTCTACAAGATATGTTTTCGCCTGGATGTGATGTATCGATCGAATTAAGAAGAAGTCATTTAAGAGCCTAAGTAACATCTAGCACCCCCCCCCCCC
>LR738715.1:823514257-823531913 GCA_902687465.1 Secale cereale
GAAACTAATTAGGCACGGGAGTAACAAAAAAATGGCAAGATTTTTAACCAATTTCCGACCGATCTTCATCGGATCCACAATACAAAAAGAAAGTATAAGAGTACTAATTAAATCTGCGACAACACAATTCGCTACAGATAATTCCTAGAGCGGACAGCCTAGCCTAGTTAATGACCAGATCTTGCAAGGACCTAGAGAGGAGATGGAGGTATCCACAAGAATATTTCATTCCTCCCCAAAAACCCAAATATTTCATGAAAATAAAAAAGTAAGTCATTTACGAGCCTAATTAAGTTTGCTCGATCACCACCATGTGCAACGTCTCTCTCGTTGGCCCTGCCCACAACATCGTAGCACTCTCCCTTCCGTATCTCTTCCATATGCTTCAGCTCAATAGGACATTTCTTTCCTCACAATTTTCTCTCCAAAATCAACACACATGCCTCGATTTTCCTTTGTTGCCGCCGACCTTCACTATGCTGCTCCGGCCAACGACCTCCCTCCATAGTTGTACGCCCATCTGGGTTTCCTATCTTGCGATCAGCATGCCTTAGTTTTCTCCGATCTGCTTCAATGTGTGGTCAGGGTGAACTGGTGGACACCTACTGTGAGCAAAGAGACATAATGTGGGAGGAGGGTTACCAGTGCTACGGGCCAGTCGCCTCTCGCCACATGCTTTGCTCGTGAGTTGGCCGAATGGTACTATGAGGGACGCATAATGGGTGTTGCTAACTAAGTCACGAGGGAAACAACAACACGTGTGTGGTGATCCACCGGCCTAGGAGAGACACTCGAGGCAGGCACTTGTGAGTGGGCGGCGGTGCTGCACTAGCAGGCGTGACACGGGAGATGGACACGATACAGGAGAGGGGCGATGGCGGGGCTATGAACAGTCCACACCAAAGCTACAATCAAAGAAAGGGTATAGTTGGGACCGGCGTTGCGTCAAAGCTTCGAGTACGGTGCTGCAACTGTAACCAACACGGGGTTTGATCCTGCAACCGGCAACGGGTGAAGCTTCAACTGGGCAGTGCCAACACTCCAGCTGGAGGGGCATGGCGCTAGGACTGGTGGCGATTGATGTCCCCACGAGGCGACGAATGTTGATGCGTTCTGCAATCGCCGGCGGCGGGAGCTACAAGTGCAGTACCTGATGCTATGATGGCCTATCGAAAGGTTGTGAAGGGGTGTTGAAACTTCTAGCCGGCAAAGCTGGAACGGCGCGCCGTTGGAGCTTCAATAGTGGGGTAGCAGACCTGCCGAGAGGTGATGGCGCTGCGGCAAGCGAGAGACGCGCACGAGCACCGCCTGCGCAGCGCAGTGAGCTTGGTGGCATCTTCTTGGATCCCCTGCGCGGCAGGGGTACTAGATGTGTGTGCTTGAACAGGTAGCACAAGATTAGCAGACAAAGAAAGAGTTTTGCTCTTCTAGTGAAGGTACATGCAACCAAATAAAGCAGAGATGCTAGCAAACAATAGTTGCTTCTGTGTTATTACGAGGCAAACAAATACACAACACAAGTGGTACATTCACGTTGCACCAACACGTGCGCTAGGAAATTAAGCCGTGCTCTCTCCTCTATGTGGTCCTCATGCACATTCACACACGCCTGTACTCCATTAAGGCATGCGATATGGCCATTGCCAGCTTGCCAAAACCAGCCGATACGGTGGTGGCGACAGTGAGCGAGCGTATCACAGGCTGCACACTGTTTTCTCCCACCAACCCCAGGGCCTTTCAGAGTTCTATAAAAGCCAGCTCCATCCCCACATTCTCCCTCACTCGATATCCACCAATCCCCGATCTCATTTCGCTCTTCGTCTCTCCCTCCTCTCCATTGAGAGACTTGCTGGTTCAGGATGGAGTTCACGCTGACAGCCACCGAGGTGCTGAACAAGTATGCCAGACTCGCCGCCGACGCCCTCGGCTGGGACAAAGAAGCTCGCGGTGCTTGGGGGACCGAGGAGAAGGTGAGGGCGATCCAACGCTGGGACAAGATATGTTCGGAGGCTGAGAAGGCCGCGGCCAAGGGGGAACTCCCCGTCGCTCCTCAGGTCCCTCGATCGGTTCCTCGCGCAGAGGAGACCGGATCAGACGTCAATCACGACGGCGGCGATCCCTTCTTCTCCGCGGCCCTGCAAGCCAAGATCTAGAGATTAGCCGCTCCTGGAATTCTCTATTGCGAATTGTGCTGTCGCAGATTTAGTTACTCCGCCTTGTTTTCCTCTTCTTCAAGTATCATCCCGGGTTTATCTTAGCTCGTTTAATTTTCTGCAATTCCAGTTTCGTTCTAGGGCAACTATTGTGTACTCTCTTTTAGTACCGGGGATCCGAGAGCAAGATCTACCAATAAATCTGTAAGAAATTATGCCAGTAGTGTTGTTTCTCAATCCTGTGCTTAATTAGTTTTGTGCTTGTCTGGTGGCCTGTGGGAGACTAGATGTTAATTAGCCTCGTAAATGACATCTTATTCTAGCCGGGAGGAAGGAAGAAAAACTCTTGTAGAAGGCCGCCGCCATGGGGCAGTCCCTGACGATTGTGAGGTCGTTGCAGAGGTTCTTCGCGCAGAGGAGAACGGACCAGACGTCCAACCTGAGGAAGGAAGAAAAACTCTTGTAGAAGGCCGCCGCCATGTTTTTCTGCCGGTACTTATTATTGCTCCCGTGCTTGTTCGTAAATGCCTATCGATCGATCTATCCAGACGAAAACTTCTGGTTTTCTGGGAGGAAAGAAAAGCTAGCTCTTGTAGATGGCCGTCGATTGTGAGGTTGCTGGAGAGATTCCTCGTGCTTCTAGCGATTCCTACATCTACAAGAGGCTTTCATGGATCCGATGAAGACCAGAGAGGAAACTAGTCAGCAATTCTGCTTGCTCCCGTGCTTAATTAGTTGTGTGTGCGTATTTTGTGGCCCTGTGTGGGTGAGTACCTCTTAATTAGGCTTGCAAATGACTTACTATTTTTTTTCGCGATGCATCTAGCAAGCTAGATGAATTGTATTTTTTTTGGAGGAATGAAATAGTCGTGTGGATACCTATGGAGCACCCACGATAGTACACCACCCAACTCTGCTTTTCAAAATCTTAACATATGTAACGATGGCACAAGCATATATATCACGATTTTCATTTTCCTTTTTTCTTCAAAGGGGATCAATATGTCTGTTTAATTCTTGTTGGGCATGAGAGACTTTGGATTTGACACCAACGAATTAAAGTGCGTGCTGCAGTTCACAAAAATTTAGCCACTATGAACCGAGCCTTTACCACTTTCCCGTGCAGTTTAGTTGTGCCAAAGTTAGAAGTGCGCAATGCACTACAAGTGCCTATCAGCTAATCCACAACAGTGCAGATGTCTATATTTGGTAGTGATGTTTTGTTTTCTTGTGTTTGATTCAATGCGTGATATATAGATAAATTCTCAACGCGACATGTCCAGTGTAGGTATTTAGGGCAAATGACGTGCCGAGCACGAAACCCTCTTCTTCTTTTCTGAAGCGACTATACCTAGAGTCCAACCGCCATAATGCTCAATGGACCGCCCGCGGGAGCGCACCTACATAGGGAGGCAGTGGGGTGATGGCTCAATCATGTGGGCATGTCCCCTTTCTCACACCATGTCAGCATATCTTTTTCTTACAACATTTCCTTTTTCTGTGTAAAGCTTCAGTTAATTATGAAAGTCACAAAAATTGAAGTTGAAATCCTAAGATCGCAAAATAAAAACTGAAAGCTGAAATTTGAGAAGTCCAAAAAATGAATGTTTACATTTCAAAATGTTCAGAAAATTCAAAATTTTCAAATATATGAAGAGGACGTAGGGTCTTCTATAAGGTCGTACTACAAAATTTAAAATTGTTAAAAAGAATGGTCCAAAAATGGAAGGTGCAAGAACGAAAAGTTTCCCTTTTGGATTATTTAAACTAATTGTGTGGGTTGAGGTCGTGCGGGCACCCTGTGTTAGCCACACCCCTTTTCTCTTACCCCTATGTATATTAGTCATGTCAAAGTTAGAAGTGCTAGACATCGCATGTGCCTAGCTATTTCACAACCCTGTTGAGTTCAAATGTTCAAAGAGCTTTATGCTCTTCTTCTTTTCTCTTGTTTGGTGTAGTATTGGTTTTTAGGGTAAAAGCAGTGTATAGTACAAGTGTCAGACATAGCACGCACCTGGTTATTCCAGAACTACAATAATCCGAATGTCCAAAGTGTTCTTCATGCTCATTTGGTTCTTCTGTTTTAATTTTTAATATGTGATCTTGATCTAATCATAATGCAACATATGCCCATACCAGGGATATGCGATCAGATGTTCACTATGGCGGCAGAGACGAACGTTCCATGCGATAGTGAGGATTTCTCAGTCTCATCGACCTTGTAAGATGTCATAATTAACTAGGCAATCGTAGTTGTTCCTGGAATTCAACCTATAATGAATTGCATTGTCACGGCTTTAGATCAACCTGTTTTTTTTTTCTTTCACTAAATTTCCTTGTACCGCAACTCAAATTTGTTGTATATCTTTTATATATCATGGACGATGGATTCAATCAAATGGAATAATTGCAGAAACAAATTGGACATAAATTCCTTGATGATTGTTGCTCCCATGCCATGCGCAAACACGATCCAGTTATTTTGTGCATATGTATAGTTGATCACTGTATTTTAGGTTCCTAAATAATATCAAAGCATTGAGATGCAAAGTTTTATGTTGATGGTTGACAAAGTCTGTTGTACATAGAGATGTGTTGTTTTTGTTTTACCAGAACAGAAGTTCCTTGTACATCACACAGAACACGTAGTACTATAGACAACTCCTTTATTCAAAACTTGACGAATGTGCCGATGGCATACACACATGATGATTGTTCGTATGTTATTTTTGTTGACAACTTGATAGAGGATTAGCATGTTTATCTTGATGGGCACGTGCTACTCTAAATTTGAATGGAACAAGAGGTTGGCGAGCGTAAATGCCCTAGTTCCCCAAAAGTTTTTCAATATGTTTATCGAGCTATTTCCCAATAGTTTACATTAATGTTCAATGTGCTTTACATGCTCTTATTTTCTTGTGTTTGATTTTTTAAAAATCTGCGATCTCAAATCAAATCTCATTGCAATATGTGCGGTGTAGGCTTATAAGGAAAATGATATGTCAAGCATGAAATCCACTTTGTTTATAGTGCAATTTTTATAGTTTCTTATACATTAGTACATTCAAGAACAAATTGTTTCAGTAGTAGGAAAACCCATATAGGAATAATATGTTAGTGGTGCGGCGTCGTTTCTCGATGCCGGCGCTATTCCGTCAAAACAGCACCGACGTGCGTAATACACATTGCTGGGATATAATGAGAAGAAGATATGAATTTTAGATTAGAAACTATTATTATTTGCAGATAAAAATATAGTTTTTTTTCTATGGAATCCATTAAAGTTTCTGGCCCAGATGGGTGCCCATTGAATTCTGTGAAAGGTTTTGGGATTTAGTCAGCCCTAACTTGATGTGCCTTTTCAACAGTTTTCACGATGGTAATTTAAAGATCTATAGATTCACTTATAGGATGTGGTACTGCTTCCGGCTGGACAAGGGGTATATATGCTTCAGATGTATAGGACCATTAGCGTTTTTAATGTTTTCTTCAAAGCCCATATGTGTTTTTAATGTTCTCTTCAAAACCTTTACTGACGCACTGAACAATAGATTCATAAGGGGTACTGAAAAAGTAGTATGAGATAAGTATGTTCTAGTAGTGTGGTTCCACGAAACCATGCTTTATGTACATATGAACAAAAAACAGGAGGTGTTTAAACTATATTTCGATAGTGCTTACGATAAAATTAATTGGAGCTCTACTTTTGTGTTTTAGAGATGAAGGGTTTCCTTACTCAGAGTGTTGATTTATTTAAGTCAGTGGTGCAAGATGGTAAGGTAGGTATTCAATGATTAGCTAGGGCCTTATTTCCCGGTAGAAAAGGTTTGAGGCGAGTGCCCCCTTCCCTCATTCGCTGTTTAATATTGATGCTGACATTCATGCAAGTTGGCGCATACTTCGCCGGTGCATCCAAATCCTTGGCACGATACGCTCTGTCATCATAAGCCTCATTATATCCTTCCTCAAAACAGCCACCATACCTACCTATCAAGGCATTTCCATAGCCTTTCTGAGATACATTGCCATGCAACATCCATCTTCTCATGACTTGATCTTCATGTCATACATGCTTTTGCTTGATCGATGAGCCGCATGCTAGTTGGGCCTTGCCCTAATCATTGCTACAAGATGCGCTATTATCATTGCATATCCTGCTACTCCGGCAGAGGCATACATTTGCATACATCATGATAGTTTCATCTTCTTTATGTTGAGTACTTTTGAAAAGTGTGAAAGATCTTCTATACTTCTTGTAATACATAGAGTGTTGCCCCTAAAGTGAGGAAAAGATCCCAAAGAGGACAGAATCAAAAGATCTCAAAGAGGACAAATGAGAGTTAAATAGAAATAGCCATTGAGGCCACAAAAAAATAAAAAAAATAAAAAAAGAGAAAAAGAAATAAAAAGAGAGAAGGGGGCACACCACTATTCCTTTTGAGAGATCCACACTCGTACTCCATCTTATACCTTGTACTCCATAGAGATTATCATTCATGCATATAGCTATGTGGGGACCTTCACACTATAGAACTTGGCTTGTATATTCCAATGATGAGCCTCCTCAAAAGAGCTCTAGGTCTTCTTGAGCGAGCAAGTTGGATGAACCCCCACTAGTTCCATTGGAGAGCTTACCTTAGCTCATATGTGCATCCGTTGCATGGCAATCCCTACTCCTCACATCATATCTATCATTTGGCTTTCTCTCGCCTATGATTGTCCTCATTGATGTGAGCCTTTCACACCTTTTTTTGTCTTCCCCCTTCATCATTTTTCTCTCTTTGCCATCCTAAGTGTCAACTTTCTTGCTTACGCTCATCGATTGCATGAGTGCTCAAAATATCGAAAGGGAGTGGATCATTTTGACATGTACCTGGCTAGTGGTCTGGGGATGAGTCAAGATAAGATTCCAAAGAAGACCAAGTGTGAAACTTTAGTAGATTAAGTTCTCAACAATACAAAAACTATGTTTTACTCTCTCGTATATCCCTATCCCCTTTCTTGCACGCAAACACCATTTGGAGACATTCGAGTCACGGACAGCGAGAGCTCTTGCACCTTTATGTTCTTATGTTGCTTGTTACCATGCTAATATAGACTCTTGCTTATTATGACTTGAATTGAATTACATGCCTTGATTGCTTTACTTAAAAAGTTCTTATATGGTTGGTAGCATGTCACCACAGAAATTATGCTTGTTATCATTTATCTACTCGAGGACGAGCAGGAATTAAGCTTGGGGATGTTGATACGTCCAAAACGTATCTATAATTTCTACTTGCTCCATGCTTCTTTTGTGTGATATTGCTATGATATTGATGCACTTCCATACACTTTTGATCATATTTGGACTAACCTATTAACTCAGTGCACCACAGTGCCAGATCCTGTTTTCTGCTGTTTTTCTATTTAAGGTTTCCCCCATATTAAAAGTGCTCCAAAAATTACAGGAAAAATATAGGAAAAATCAGCATACAGGAAGCTTCGCGAAGAACCAAAGATGGGCCAGAGGGGAGCCAGGGGAGGCCCAGGCGGCCACCTGGCGCGGCCCCACCCTTGGCCGCGCCAGGGGGTCGCCTGGGGCCCCTGCTCCGCCTCTGGCTACCCCCCTTCGCATATATATCCCTCTCGTCCCGAAACCCTCGAGGACAGAACCCTTTTACGTGATCTCGCCTCTGTTCCGCCGCCGCAGCGCTTCCAAGATCGGGAGCATCAGGAGAACTCTTCCCGGCACCCTGCCGGAGGGGAAAACCACCACCGGGAGCTTCTCCACCACCATGGACGCTTCCCGGATGAGTCGTGAGTAGTCCACCTTGGACCATGGGTCCATGATCAGTATCTATGTTATGTTCTCGTCCCCTCTTTGCTCTTCATGGTTTAGACCTCGTGAGCTGCCCTACATGATCGAGGCACATATGTAATCTTTCTGTTGTTGCTTTGCTGAGTTTGCTGGGATCTGATGGATTACGAGACTATGTTCAGATTGTGTTTGAGTAATATATTTGATTCACCTCTTTTATATCTTTGTTCTTGAGTAATTCTTGCATGTTCTCCGTTGCTGTTTATTGCTTTGGCCAAGTAGTAGGTAGTAACTCCAAGAGGGAGCGTTATGCTTGATTGTGGGTTCATGCCCCCTGATGACTAGCTTGAGTGACAGAAAAATGAGTCTAGGGGATATGCTGTTGCCACAAGGGAGAAAACAACGGTGCTTGTACTTGCGGGTGCAAGGATTGTTTACTTTACGCAAAGTTCTTTTAATGCAGTTGTCTGTTGCTTTGAGTTTACACTTTGGGTGGGATTCGCAACTTAATACCAGCGAGATGTTCTGGATAGATATCTCAAGGTGGATGATTAGTAGTAGATGCAGATGGATTTCGGTCTACTTGCCTTGGCGTACCGCCCATGCTTTTGAGCCTCTACATTTCTTTGCAGCATAGTTAGCATTGGTTTGCGCACATAATCCTGTCAATTGCCCAGCTGTAATTTGTTTACCTCGCTTTGCTGTTTTATCGTCTTTTGGGAGAGAGACATCACTAGTAAACATCATGGGACCCCGGTCCATATTACCACCGTTGATCACACCTTCTATTTACTTCCTGTTTTTATTTCCTAGTCGCAGTCATAGCTATCATTACTATCTCTTGGGTTTTATCCTTTGTAAACAACAAGGCCGGAGGGATTGACAACCTCTCTGTACTCGTTGGGAGCAAAGTTATCTGTATCTGTGTGCAGGTCCCGTCAACCGCTAAGTTTCTGGCGCCGTTGACACCTACTTGTCGACCCTCGGAGTCTCACGGGATTCGATCCTTGGTAGCTTTGCCAAGGGAAATTTGCCGCTACACTACAACTCAACCTTCCACTTGGGGTAACCAACGAGGGGCGGGAAGCCATCATCTACCATCTATACATCGTAAGTGGATGTTGCAGTCCACTTGCCAGTGTTGACTAGCGGCGTAGTAGTTTCTAGAGGCATGTCGACATCTTCATCCATGTCGGTAGCCTCATCGTAGTCTAGCACGTCGGTTAGATCATCAATTGTGGCGACTAGGTAGGTGGTGGGTGGGACATAAATTTGCTGATCATCGGCTTTAAGTTTGATCTTGTCATAAACCAAGGTCTGTCAGTCCGAGATTGAAATGACTTGGATGCTATCTAGTATCTCGTATAGCTGAGATAATTTCTCGGGGTTCATGGCCTGGCTATAGGCCGGGCTAGCTCGAAGTAGGCCCGACGAATAGTCTGGCGCGTTCTCAGCATGGTGAGGATCCGGAGTCGATTCCCGTTAGAGTCGGTTCTAAACCCGATGTTGTGTCCGAGGTTGGGGTCGGGCCAACGTCGGGGCTTGACGCCGAGACAAGATTGCTCGAGACAGGTATGTTTGGTTCCTCCACATGGTCTTGTAGTGCCAGAGGATCTAATCCAACGTCGTTGACGGAGATCAGTTCCGGGGTCGAACCCCCGATGTTCGATAAGCTCTCTATCTGTCTAAGACTCCATCCTGAGAGAACGAGCTCACTGCAAGAATTCACAGCGTATTCCAGGCCTCTGAAATCTGATCTGGGGCGTAATACTCGACGGGAGCCAGATGACCCGTGGAGTCGGTGCAAAAGATAATGCTTCCGAATATGAAAAGCTGGCTGGGGACAAAGATGTCCTCGACGCCGGCGCCAAAGTTAATGTGTAGATGAGCCATCAATGTTTTCATTGATCCAACAACGGAACTCTCAATGAAAGCACTAATGTCAATGGTAAAACTGGCAGACCTCAGGGTAGCGGGTCCCGAGCTGTGGATCTCGGATCAATGGTAATAGGAACGAAGGAGACGATGCTTACCCAGATTCGGGCCCTCTCTATGGAGGTAAAACCCTACGTCCCGCTCTTGTTTATATTGATAACGATGTATCGAGCACAAGCTTGATCTACCTCGAGATCGTAAGGAGAGACCTAATTCTAGGGCTAGGTGAATGTAATTGTGTTAAGATACCCTCTACGGGCTAAACCCTTTAGCTTATATGAATGCCAGGTAGGGGATCTAGGGTTACATGGTCGGTATCTAGGGGCACACATGGAGGTGGTAAAAGATGTCTTGGAGTATAAGTCAAGTCTTTGGTAGATGCAGTCTTGATCACGTCCACGCGTGTAGTTTCTGGAGTCCATCTGATAGATAATCAGGCCTACATGCCCAACCCTAGGACTATGGGCCGATTCGGTTAGCACCCCAAGTCCAGGACACCGTCACCATCCCTCTCACGAAAAAAGAGAAAACACATTATTTTCCATCCCCGAGAGGCACGACCGTGCATGTCACGGAAGCAAAACCGTGTCTCTTACGGAAGAAAAACAAAATAGAGAAAACATGTTTTTTCAGTTCTAGGAGGTACGGAAACAAAACCATGCCTCTCACGGAAGGAAGAAATGAATAGAAAACTTGTATTTCCATTTCCGAGAGGCACGGCTGTGTCTCTCGCGGACGCAAAACCGTGTCTCTCATGGAAAAAAAAGAAAACATGTTTCTTTTTCATTTTCGAGAGGCATGGCCATGCCTCACCGAAGTAAAACCGTGCATGTCACGGACGGGGAAAAACACGTTTTTCAGCAAAAAAACATTCCACTTTTTTTCCCCGAAAGCAAATAAAGACCGGCGGAAAACCAATAATCCCAGAAATTCCATGTAAAATGCCCAAAACATGTGCGAAAAAAAATTCAGTGGGAGAGCCCAGAGCGCGACAATAGGCGACGGCTAAGAGCGCGTGGCGTGCTGTCAGCGCACCCCCAAGTGATCGTTGGGAGGCTCCCGAGGTAGCATTCGTCAACTAGCTGCTCTCCACATTTCGCTGAGAGCTGCATCATGCTGCTACATGGTCCTGTCTAGAGCCACTGTAACCTTGCTGCCACCGAGATCGCTAGAACGAACAACTCCGCACACCATGCCGAGACCATCCAATCGAAATGCCATGCCGACAGCTTCCGCACGAATAGCTCCTCCCATGAATAAAGAACATATCATCTCACCGCACCATCGATTTTTCTAATTGGTCCACCAGACCATCGATTTGATGAATTCATCCGAGGCGCTAGTCGATCACCCTGGGACCAAACAATCATAAGTAGCTTGACACCATGATTTGTTAATGAGGTTGACCAAACTCGGTTACATTCCTGGGGCCTGACTACGGGCGCTCATTCCCGTGACATCGTCACAATACCGCAGATGGCTGCCCGGGCGCTAGCACCACTGTCAGTTTCCCCGGGGTGTCCGCTATAATGTTGTCGTATGTTACACCGCGTGTCTATCATCTCATTATATAAGAGGTATATGATACAAGTGTCCTATTAGGGCACAACTCATACATTATCTAGGCACAATACAACTCAGAGTCCAATTGTAACCTACTGTGTACACTATATTCGACACAATTCCAACAGCTTTAAAAGCCAACTCCACCTCCACACTCTCCCTTGTCGGCTACCAATCCAACACCTTGCTCGCTCTCTGCCTTTCCTCTCCACCTGGATCCTTGGCGGCTAGGTTCGCGATGAACCTACCAAGCCTCATGGTGCCGGAGAAGGCTGCTGCCGCCGACGTCTAGGAAGGAGAAACTCCCGGTACTTGGGGGCGGGATGAATAGGCGAGGGCTCTCGTATGCTTGTCCAAGAGGTCTCGAGAGGTGGAGGAGGCTGCCGCTAAAGGGGAGTATTCGTCGCACCTGAAGCCGCTGGATCAGACGTCGATGGCGGCAGGGCTGGCACCAAACCTTAAATTGAACTGTGATGGCGAGCGTACCTCCATCCCGTCTCCAGGTCCTTGCAAGATCTAGCGATTAACTATGTTAGGCTATCGACTCGTGGAATTATCTATTGCGAATTGTGTTGTCACATATTTACTTCATCTTGTTTTTTCCTCTGTTTGTAGTATCTTTGTAGAACAATTATGTTGTACTCCTACTTTATTTTTGTATCATGGATCTTATGAAGATCGACCGGGAAACTGGTCAGAAATCATGAATTTATTGTTGCTCCCGTTACTAACTAGTTTTGCGAGTGTGATGTCTTGTGGCCCTCTTAGTGTCTAGATGCTTATCAGGCTTGTAAATGACTTCTTTTTATTTCGATCGATGCATCATATCCAAACAAAAACTTTTCTTGTAGATGAACACGGATACCCAACGCAGTTACTTAAAATCTAACCAATAGATCTATTGGCACAAGCATATCGTGTCTTTCCTTTTTGTTAAAAGATGGATGAATATGTCTATTTGAATTCTAGATGGGCATGAGACACATCGGATCTGACTCGAATCACTGAGTATGCATACTTCGGTCCCCCCAAAATTTTGCGCCGACGAACTGCGCCTTCAATTATTTTTTTGCGCATTTTTGCAGTGTAGGAGTTATAAGTGCACGCCAGGCATACACGAGACATGCCTATTAACTGATCCGCAACAGTGCAAATGTTCATATTGCTTCATGCTCTTTTTGCTTTAAAATGTTTGAACTTTAAATTAGTGATCTAGACAAAATCTCAGTGCAACATTATCAATGTAGGTATTTAGGGCAAATGACGTGCTGAGCACGAAATCACCTTATTTTTCCCAAACCGACTCTCTGGTGTCTACCTACCGCAAGCGCACAAGGGACCATGCACGGGAACGCGCCTATGTGGAACTTAGTGGGGGCGGGGAACACCCACGTGGGCAAGCCCAACATCTCTTTTTTTCATCCAACATTTCCTTTTTCTATGTAAAGCTTCAAATAACTATCCAAGTTCAACAAATATAGAATTTGACATTCTGAGAGCTCAAAAGGATCCTGAAAGTTGAAATTCGCTTACAAGTCCTTCCACTCACCCAACCTACCTAGGAAAGAGTGGCCGTATACCAACCGCCACTACTTATCACCCAAGTCTTAGATTCACCATTCCTAGCTGAAATAACACATATGTACGTAATTTGCACATATTTCCTAGTGCAAAGCTGGAAATGGCGCCTCCACCTTTTTTTTTTCTAAATATATGGATTTAATTTCTAAGATACACAAACAACCATTATCCTAGCTCTCTTCACACACCACCTCTACCAGGATGCCTTAGTCTCGTAGGTGATGCAAGATGGAGTCAAACTTGACGACTATCAATGAGCTTGTTTCTCCTCTATCTTTGTTGTAGGGCATTGCCGTTCCTGTAGGACTAGGTTCTAGAACACTGTTTGACTGATCATGCTTCACCATGCAGAGTGCGCACACCAACATCTCCTGCCAGCTATCACAATACAAGTTGCACATAATTTGGAATTCCGGCGTTGCCAACTAGCAGGTCTGTTTCCAGGAATTTGGGGCCCTAGTGCGAAAAGCAAAATGGGGCCCTATCTTTTGAAAAAATCATATAATATTACCCAAGCATAATAACTTAATTGTACAATTTAAATTTACTTATTTAGTACAATTTTTGGAAATTTCTCAAGTAGCAATGCATGTTTTCACAACAAATTTATCCAGAGCACCCCTTTGAGATTGAACATCTTCTTCTAATTTCTGTTTCTTCTTACGCTTTTTAAGGCAAAAATTCATACTTTCTTCTAAAACTAGAATGCATGATTGTTTCTGTTTATGAAACAAACAAAAGAAATATTAATGTATTTGAACGGAGGAACTCACATGAATTATAGGCTTGTGACTTGAATATTAAGAATCAGATAGAACCTTTATTTTGGACTTGAAGCACAGGACGAGCAACTGCTGAAAATCTGAATTAACTACGACAATTTCTGAACTTCGCCGCTAGACAGAATGTTGTTACAAAACATAGTAGTGAAATCTTAATACAACTTTGTAGTTTGTATCGACATTTGAAGAAATAAACGGAGGAGCTTAGGGCACCGCTTGGCCTTCTTTTCGGCAGCACCGCAGCCATATCGGACGGCGCGAAGGCGTCCGGAACAGTCTCGGTTCCGCTCGTCTCCTGGCTGCAAAGCGATCGCCGCCGAGCCGCTGAAGCGAAAAGGTCGATCACAGGTACAAGATGGAAAGCGAAGCCATTATGGAACATGGAACGGCGGAAGTCACGGAACATACGTACACGTACTGTGCTGGCTGCCGTTTCATTTACGATAGCTCGGATCGATCCATGCAGTGTATTACTCGAGGCCTTGAGCGGACCAGGCCCAAGAAAACGAAAACGAGTGCTTCAGCCTTCAGGTGACAAAGGCACCGTTCGGCTTAAAACTGGAAATTTTCCGAATATGCACACACATATATGGACCCTAAACGGGGATCCCCTGATTTTGGGGCCTTGTGCGAGCGCACAGCTTGCACAGGCCCCTCAACGGTCCTGTCAACAAGGTCGAAAGTTAGGATAGCTGTTACCCGTTGAAAGGCTAAACACCAAAGATAATATTCATCATAAGACCAGTCCACGCTGCATCTTTCTTGTACTTGATGTTTCATTAAAGAAGGGAACATTTTCATGTTAATATCATGCGATATGGTTGGATGATCAAAAGGACCCTAGATTTGATGCCACGTGTCATATTGAGGTGGACTTTTCCTTGCGCGAGAGAAGACTAAATAATCTCACCTATGGCAACACACCTGTGGTGATTTCGTAAATCTTGGAAGGAAAGGGCTGGCAATCGAGCAAACCTCTGGCCGATGCTACGACGGTGGACACACATGCCCGTTGGAGCACCAACAATGGGGTAGCGGAGCTGCAGGCAGCCGACGACGCTGAGATGAGGGAGAGATGTGCGTGAGCTCTGCACGACATCGCATGACCCGGTGTGGCATGCTCGGCGGTGGTGTAGTAGATGTGAATGATCGAATGGGTAGGACGAGATTGGCATCCGTAGAAAGAGTTTTGCTTTTCTAGTGAATGGGTAGCATCACCACACACGTGTTATTGATTCCCCCATGGCTCAGCTAGCAACACCCAACATGCGTCCCTAGTACCACCATGCGGCCCAACTCACGAGCAATGCAGGTGACGAGAGGTGGCTGGCTTGTAGCACCGGTGACCCTCCCTGCCTCAGTGTTAAGAGTGTGTCTATGTGGTTGCTCACAGTAGGTGCCGACTAGCTCACACTAACCAACCAATGAAGCAGATCGAAGAAATATAAGACACACCGATCGCAAGATAGAAAACCCGTATGGGCGTACCACTATAGAGGATGTCGTTGGCCGGAGCAATTTAGGCAAGGTCGAGGTTGGCGACAAGAGAGCATAATCGATATCGTGTCATGCACGTTGATTTGGGGGAGAAAGTTGCGAGGAAAGAGATGTCCTATATATATGGAGCGAATGCCTATGGAAGGAATACAAAATGGAGAGTGCTAGGATGTTGTTGGCAGGGCCAATGAGAGAGACGTTGCACATGTTGGTGATCGATCGTTCGCTCGATCACCATATTTTTCCTTCCAAGATTTTGGAAGTCAGCACAGATGTGTTGCCATGGGCAAGATTATATGTCTTCTCTCACAGGAGGAATAGTCCACCTTAGGGTGCATACATGGCATCAAATCTAGGGTTTGATACCTGGTGGGTTGGAGGTACACAAGTCCTTGTGATCATCCAGCCATATGTATGACACTAATAGGAAAATGTTCCCTTCTGAGTGGAAACACCAAATACAACATAGATGCATCGTGGATAGGTCGAAAAACTTTGGTGTTTAGCCTTTGAAAGGGCAACATCCATCTTAACTTTTGACCTTGTTTGCGATGCCTGCTGGTTCAACACGGCGGCCACTCAGAACTTCCCACACCAGGTGTCGCTCCGAGGTTGCTGCTTCACCACACACAAGTTGTTGTTTCCCATTGTTTCTTATTTGACAATATCCAACATTTGTCCCTCATAGTACTATACCGCCCAGCTCACAAGCAGCGCAGGTGGTGAGTGGCGGCTAGCCTAGAGCACCGCGAACTCCCCCCCACCCCCACGGTGATAGAGTGTGCCCATGTCGTTGCTCATATTAGGGTGCGACTAACTCACTCGGACCACCCATTGAACCAGATCAAGAAAACCAAGGGATGGGGGTAGCGAGATATGAAACACAGATGGGCATACGACTATGGAGGGAGGTCGTTCGCCGAAGCAACGCAGGGAATGTCAAGGTTAGGGCCAACGAAGCAAAATTGAGTCAAGTGCGTTGATTTGGGGCAAAAAGCCATGGGGGAAGAAAAATCCTATCGAGTGAAGGAATATGGAAGGAATTTGGGACATGTCTTACGATGAAGATTAGCTTTGGTGTTTAGCATTTCAAAGGGAAAAATTCATCCTAACTTTTCACATTGTTGGTGACAAGGGGACTCCAAATAACGTACAACTTGTATTCCATTAGCTGGCAGGAGATGCTGGTGTAGGCGCTCTGCATGTTGAAGCTTAATCACTTGAGCATTGTTCTAGAGTCTTGTCCTACAAGGATAGCAGTGCCCTACGACAAAGATTAAAGTGAAACAAGCTCATCGATAGTCATCAAGGTTATAGCTGGCTATATAAGCTAAGTTTGACTCCATCCATAACCTTTGAGAATAAGGCATTCTTGTCCAGGTGGTGTGTCAAGAGAGCTAGGATAACGGTGGTTTGCGAATTTGAGAAATTTAATTCATATCTATCTAGCCAAAAAAGGTGGAGGTGCCATTTCCAACTATGCACCGGAAAAAATTGTGCAAACTGTTTAGGGCTTTGTGTTGTTTTGGCTAGGAATGATGAATTTAAGACTTGGTTTATCGGGAGTGGTGATTTGTGTAGTAGCCTTCTAGGTAGGTTGGACAAGTGCAAATACTTGTAAGCAAACTTCAACCTTGAGGAAAAAAATGAGCTCTTGAAATTTCAAGTTCTATTGGAAATTTCATAATAATTTTAAGTTGTACATAGAAAAAGGAAATGTTGGAAGAAAAAAGACGTGTCGGTGCCCACGTGGGTGTTCCCTGACCACACTGAGTTTCCGCGTTGGCGCGCTCCCGTGCAAGGTCCCTCATGCGCTCGCGGCACGTAGACGCTAGCGAGTTGTTTTGGGAAAATAAGATGATTTCGTGTTCGGCACGTCATTTGCCCTAAGCACCTATATTGAACATGTTGCATTGAGATTTTATCTAGATCAGAAATTCAAAGTCAAAACATATGAAAACAGAAAGAGCATGAAGCAATATAAACATTTGCAATGTTGCGGATCATCTAATAGGCACATCTCATATATGCCTGGTGCGCACTTATAACTTCTACACGGCTGAAATGCCTGGGGAGGCGCAGTTCATCGTGGCAAACGTTTTGGGAATCGAAGTATGCACACTCGGTCGTTTGAGTCAGATCCGAGGGGTCTAATGCCCATCAAGAATTGAATATAGACATATTTTTCCGCTTTCAACAACAAAAAAATAGCATGATATGCTTGCTTGGCTAGATTTTGAATAACTAAGTTCTCTATCCGTGTGCGTCTGCAAGATATGTTTTCGCCTGGATGTGATGCATCGATCGAATTAAAAAGAAGTCATGTACGAGCCTAACTAACATCT
>LR738715.1:823533539-823556829 GCA_902687465.1 Secale cereale
ACACACACACGAAACTAATTAGGTACGGGAGTAACAAAAAAATGGCAAATTTTTTGACCAATTTCCGACCGATCTTCATCGGATCCACAATACAAAAAGAAAGTATAAGAGTACTAATTAAATTTGCGACAGTGCAATTCGCTATAGATAATTCCAAGAGAGGACAGCCTAGGCTAGTTAATCGCTAGATCTTGCAAGGACCTAGAGAGGAGATGGAGGTATCCACAAGAATATTACATTCCTCCCCTAAAACCCATATATTTCATGAAAATAAAAAAGTAAGTCATTTACGAGCCTAATTAAGTTTGCTCGATCACCACCACGTGCAACGTCTCTCTCTTTGGCCCTGCCCGATCTCCCTTCCGTATCTCTTCCATATGCTTCTGCGCAATAGGACATCTCTTTCCTCACAATTTTCTCTCCAAAATCAACACACATGCCTCAATTTTCCTTTGTTGCACCCCGACCTTCACTATGCTGCTCTGGCCAACGACCTCCCTCCATAGTTGTACGCCCATCCGGGTTTCCTATCTTGCGATCAGCATGCCTTAGTTTTCTCCGATCTGCTTCAATGGGTGGTCATGGTGAACTGGTGGACCCCTACTATGAGCAAAGAGACATAATGTGGGAGGAGGGTTACCAGTGCTACGGGCCAGTCGCCTCTCGCCACATGCTTTGCTCGTGAGTTGGCCGAATGGTACTATGAGGGACGCATAATGGGTGTTGCTAACAGAGCCACGAGGGAAACAACAACACGTGTGTGGTGATGATGGCGCTGCGGCAAGCGAGAGACGCGCGCGAGCACCGCCTGCGCAGCAGCGCAGTGAGCTTGGAGGCATCTTCTTGGATCCCCTGCGCGGCAGGGGTACTAGATGTGTGTGCTTTAACAGGTAGCACAAGATTAGCAGACAAAGAAAGAGTTTTGCTCTTCTAGTGAATGTACATGCAACCAAATAAACCAGAGATGCTAGCGAACAATAGTTGCTTCTGTGTTATTACGAGGCAAACAAATACACAACACAAGTGGTACATTCACGGTGCACCAACACGTGCGCTAGGAAATTAAGCCGTGCTCTCTCCTCTATGTGGTCCTCATGCACATTCACACACGCCTGTACTCCATTAAGGCATGCGATATGGCCATTGCCAGCTTGCCAAAACCAGCCGATACGGTGGTGGCGACAGTGAGCGAGCGTATCACAGGCTGCACACTGTTTTCTCCCACCAACCCCAGGGCCTTTCAGAGTTCTATAAAAGCCAGCTCCATCCCCACATTCTCCCTCACTCGATATCCACCAATCCCCGATCTCATTTCGCTCTTCGTCTCTCCCTCCTCTCCATTGAGAGACTTGCTGGTTCAGGATGGAGTTCACGCTGACAGCCACCGAGGTGCTGAACAAGTATGCCAGACTCGCCGCCGACGCCCTCGGCTGGGACAAAGAAGCTCGCGGTGCTTGGGGGACCGAGGAGAAGGTGAGGGCGATCCAACGCTGGGAAAAGATATGTTCGGAGGCGGAGAAGGCCGCCGCCAAGGGGGAACTCCCCGTCGCTCCTCAGGTCCCTCGATCGGTTCCTCGCGCAGAGGAGACCGGATCAGACGTCAATCACGTCGGCGGCGATCCCTTCTTCTCCGCGGTCCTGCAAGCCAAGATCTAGAGATTAGGCGCTCCTGGAATTCTCTATTGCGAATTGTGCTGTCGCAGATTTAGTTACTCCGCCTTGTTTTTCTCTTCTTCAAGTATCATCCCGGGTTTATCTTAGCTCGTTTAATTTTCTGCAATTCCAGTTTCGTTCTAGGGCAACTATTGTGTACTCTCTTTTAGTATCGGGGATCCGAGAGCAAGATCTACCAATAAATCTGTAAGAAATTATGCCAGTAGTGTTGTTTCTCAATCCTGTGCTTAATTAGTTTTGTGCTTGTCTGGTGGCCTGTGGGAGACTAGATGTTAATTAGCCTCGTAAATGACATCTTATTCTAGCCGGGAGGAAGGAAGAAAAACTCTTGTAGAAGGCCGCCGCCATGGGGCAGTCCCTGACGATTGTGAGGTCGTTGCAGAGGTTCTTCGCGCAGAGGAGAACGGACCAGACGTCCAACCTGAGGAAGGAAGAAAAACTCTTGTAGAAGGCCGCCGCCATGTTTTTCTGCCGGTACTTATTATTGCTCCCGTGCTTGTTCGTAAATGCCTATCGATCGATCTATCCAGACGAAAACTTCTGGTTTTCTGGGAGGAAAGAAAAGCTAGCTCTTGTAGATGGCCGTCGATTGTGAGGTCGCTGGAGAGATTCCTCGTGCTTCTAGCGATTCCTACATCTACAAGAGGCTTTCATGGATCCGATGAAGACCAGAGAGGAAACTAGTCAGCAATTCTGCTTGCTCCCGTGCTTAATTAGTTGTGTGTGCGTATTTTGTGGCCCTGTGTGGGTGAGTACCTCTTAATTAGGCTTGCAAATGACTTACTATTTTTTTTCGCGATGCATCTAGCAAGCTTGATGAATTGTATTTTTTTTGGAGGAATGAAATAGTCGTGTGGATACCTAGGGAGCACCCACGATAGTACACCACCCAACTCTGCTTTTCAAAATCTTAACATATGTAACGATGGCACAAGCATATATATCACGATTTTCATTTTCCTTTTTCTTCAAAGGGGATCAATATGTCTGTTTAATTCTTGTTGGGCATGAGAGACTTTGGATTTGACACCAACGAATTAAAGTGCGTGCTGCAGTTCACAAAAATTTAGCCACTATGAACCGAGCCTTTACCACTTTCCCGTGCAGTTTAGTTGTGCCAAAGTTAGAAGTGCGCAATGCACTACAAGTGCCTATCAGCTAATCCACAACAGTGCAGATGTCTATATTTGGTAGTGATGTTTTGTTTTCTTGTGTTTGATTCAATGCGTGATATATAGATAAATTCTCAACGCGACATGTCCAGTGTAGGTATTTAGGGCAAATGACGTGCCGAGCACGAAACCCTCTTCTTCTTTTCTGAAGGACTATACCTAGAGTCCAACCGCCATAATGCTCAATGGACCGCCCGCGGGAGCGCACCTACATAGGGAGGCAGTGGGGTGATGGCTCAATCATGTGGGCATGTCCCCTTTCTCACACCATGTCAGCATATCTTTTTCTTACAACATTTCCTTTTTCTGTGTAAAGCTTCAGTTAATTATGAAAGTCACAAAAATTGAAGTTGAAATCCTAAGATCGCAAAATAAAAACTGAAAGCTGAAATTTGAGAAGTCCAAAAAATGAATGTTTACATTTCAAAATGTTCAGAAAATTCAAAATTTTCAAATATATGAAGACGACGTAGGGTCTTCTATAAGGTCGTACTACAAAATTTAAAATTGTTAAAAAGAATGGTCCAAAAATGGAAGGTGCAAGAATGAAAAGTTTCCCTTTTGGATTATTTAAACTAATTGTGTGGGTTGGGGTCGTGCGGGCACCCTGTGTTAGCCACACCCCTTTTCTCTTACCCCTATGTATATTAGTCATGTCAAAGTTAGAAGTGCTAGACATCGCATGTGCCTAGCTATTTCACAACCCTGTTGAGTTCAAATGTTCAAAGAGCTTTATGCTCTTCTTCTTTTCTCTTGTTTGGTGTAGTATTGGTTTTTAGGGTAAAAGCAGTGTATAGTACAAGTGCCAGACATAGCACGCACCTGGTTATTCCAGAACTACAATAATCCGAATGTCCAAAGTGTTCTTCATGCTCATTTGGTTCTTCTGTTTTAATTTTTAATATGTGATCTTGATCTAATCATAATGCAACATATGCCCATACCAGGAATATGCGATCAGATGTTCACTATGGCGGCAGAGACGAACGTTCCATGCGATAGCGAGGATTTCTCAGTCTCATCGACCTTGTAAGATGTCATAATTAACTAGGCAATCGTAGTTGTTCCTGGAATTCAACCTATAATGAATTGCATTGTCACGGATTTAGATCAACCTGTTTTTTTTCTTTCACTAAATTTCCTTGTACCGCAACTCAAATTTGTTGTATATCTTTTATATATCATGGACGATGGATTCAATCAAATGGAATAATTGCAGAAACAAATTGGACATAAATTCCTTGATGATTGTTGCTCCCATGCCATGCGCAAACACGATCCAGTTATTTTGTGCATATGTATAGTTGATCACTGTATTTTAGGTTCCTAAATAATATCAAAGCATTGAGATGCAAAGTTTTATGTTGATGGTTGACAAAGTCTGTTGTACATAGAGATGTGTTGTTTTAGTTTTACCAGAACAGAAGTTCCTTGTACATCACACAGAACACGTAGTACTATAGACAACTCCTTTATTCAAAACTTGACGAATGTGCCGATGGCATACACACATGATGATTGTTCGTATGTTATTTTTGTTGACAACTTGATAGAGGATTAGCATGTTTATCTTGATGGGCACGTGCTACTCTAAATTTGAATGGAACAAGAGGTTGGCGAGCGTAAATGCCCTAGTTCCCCAAAAGTTTTTCAATATGTTTATCGAGCTATTTCCCAATAGTTTACATTAATGTTCAATGTGCTTTACATGCTCTTATTTTCTTGTGTTTGATTTTTAAAAAATCTGCGATCTCAAATCAAATCTCATTTCAATATGTGCGGTGTAGGCTTATAAGGAAAATGATATGTCAAGCATGAAATCCACTTTGTTTATAGTGCAATTTTTATAGTTTCTTATACATTAGTACATTCAAGAACAAATTGTTTCAGTAGTAGGAAAACCCATATAGGAATAATATGTTAGTGGTGCGGCGTCGTTTCTCGATGCCGGCGCTATTCCGTCAAAACAGCACCGACGTGCGTAATACACATTGCTGGGATATAATGAGAAGAAGATATGAATTTTAGATTAGAAACTATCATTATTTGCAGATAAAAATATAGTTTTTTTTCTATGGAATCCATTAAAGTTTCTGGCCCAGATGGGTGCCCATTGAATTCTGTGAAAGGTTTTGGGATTTAGTCAGCCCTAACTTGATGTGCCTTTTCAACAGTTTTCACGATGGTAATTTAAAGATCTATAGATTCACTTATAGGATGTGGTACTGCTTCCGGCTGGACAAGGGGTATATATGCTTCAGATGTATAGGCCCATTAGCGTTTTTAATGTTTTCTTCAAAGCCCATATGTGTTTTTAATGTTCTCTTCAAAACCTTTACTGACGCACTGAACAATAGATTCATAAGGGGTACTGAAAAAGTAGTATGAGATAAGTATGTTCTAGTAGTGTGGTTCCACGAAACCATGCTTTATGTACATATGAACAAAAAACAGGAGGTGTTTAAACTATATTTCGATAGTGCTTACGATAAAATTAATTGGAGCTCTACTTTTGTGTTTTAGAGATGAAGGGTTTCCTTACTCAGAGTGTTGATTTACTTAAGTCAGTGGTGCAAGATGGTAAGGTAGGTATTCAATGATTAGCTAGGGCCTTATTTCCCGGTAGAAAAGGTTTGAGGCGAGTGCCCCCTTCCCTCATTCGCTGTTTAATATTGATGCTGACATTCATGCTATTCCAGTAAAAAGAACTCAGGAAAAAGTTTTAAATAGAGACTTAGAGACAAAGTTGAATGAAGAAGTCATTAATGTTAATCATTTTGTGTTCGTGTGGCACTATTCATTGGGAGCGGTTTGGAATCTGCTAGAAATTCAACGTTTATTTTGTGTATTTTTCAACAATTGACTAGTTTGGAAATTACTTTTGATAAAAGTGAGGTAAACTGTTTTGGTGTTGCAAACCAACAACAAAAAGAGTATGCATATATATTTACTTGTGCTATTGTCGCTACTCCTTTCAGATTTGTAGGGTTGTGTATGCATGCAAAAAGTAAATTCCAAGGTTAGTATATCAGGGAATTTCTACCTATGAAATAGGGAGGATATTTTTGTGCCGAACATGTAGGAATGTATTGCAATGATGTAATTTTATGAATTTTAAAGATTCTACAAGGTTAGTACAAGGTTAGCAAGAAACCACGGGCTGAGGGAAATTGGAGGATATAGAATAGAGAAGATACAAACATATATATAATTCTGATCAAGACATTGTCCATGTCATTGCGTCTATGAACCCTAGTGGATCCTGAACTGGATGGTTTTGGTCGAGGCATCTACAAAAAGGTTTGGCACATAGTAACACAAAGATATACAAAAACCTTTTTTTTATAGATTTTCAAGCTCAACATACTAACACGAAAAGCCTAAAGAAAGCACACATCGTCATACTCACCATATCAAACGACACACCCACTCTTGATGCCTTACAAGCTATCTTCCTTCAAAATTGTGTAATTAAGGCTGACACTAAGATTGCCACCAACAGAGTGAATCCCGTAATCCCTTTCCCATCCATGAAAACCAAATTAAAGTTTAACCAATTTACAACAAAAACAACCCCGTAAAGCTTGAATTGTCCTTAATGGCACACCTGAGTCATGGATCCCATGCAAAAAAGGGCTTTGACATGGTGATCTTCTCTCACCATATATGTTATCACAGTGGTTGATGTTCTCCAATATATGATAAACTTTGCATGGACCCTGATACACTATAAATAATAACTTTCCTTGCTCGATTCTCCAATACGCCTTATGACACAATAAATCATAGTGAGAGCTAGTGATACTGCTGCAAACACACTGCGACACATGTTAGATGACTTTGTTGTCATGACAGGACTAGCTATTAACTTTCATAATACCTCATTTACCCACTCCTATTAGGACACAGCTCATACCTTATCTAGGCACAATACAACTGAGTGTCTAATTGTAAGATACCATGTACACTATATTCGACACAATTCGAACAACTTTAAAAGCCAGCTCCACCTCCGCATTCTCCCTTGTCTTCTACCAATCCAAGACCTCGCTCACTCTCTCTCCCTCTTTTCTCTCCACCCAGATCGTTGCCGGCCAGATTCACGATGAACCTACCAAGCCTACCAAGCCTTGTGGGGCTGGAGAAGGCTGCTGCCGCCAACGTCGATGAAGAAGAAACGCCCGGTACCTGGGGTCGGGAGGAGCTGGCGAGGACACTCGTACGCTGGGCCTAGAGGTCTCGAGAGGTGGAGGAGGCTGCTGCCAGAGGGGAGTATCAGTCGCTCCTGAAGCCGGTGGATCAGACATCGATCGCGGCGGGGTTGGCACCGGGCGTGAAACTGAAATGTGACAAAGAGCATACCTCCATCTCCTCTCCAGGTCCTTGCAAGATCCAGCGATTAACTAGGCTAGGCTATCGGATCGTGGAATCATTTATTATGAATTGTGTTGTCGCATATTCACTTCATCTTGTTTTCCTCTGTTTGCATTATCGTTGTAGAACAATTATGATGCACTCCTACTTTCTTTCTGTATCATAGATCCGATGAAGATCGACCCGGAAACTGGTCGGAAATCTTGCCAATTTATTGTTGCTCCCGTGCCTAACTAGTTTTGTGAGTGTGATGCCTTATGCCCCTCTGGGTGACTAGATGGTGATTAGGATCTTTAATGGCTTCTTTTTATTACGATCGGTGCATCATATCTAGACGAAAACTTTTCTTGTACATGTACATGGATACCCAACGCAATTACTCAAAATCTAACCAATAGTATATCGAAGGGCCACAAGCATATCATGCATTTCCTTTTCCTTTTCCTTTTTGTTAAAAAATTGGATGAATATGTCTATGTTGAACTCTAGATGAGCATGAGACACTTTGGATCTCACTCGAATGACCAAGTATGCATACTTCGGTCCCCCAAAAAATTGCGCCAATGAACTGCGCCTTCGATCATTTTCTTGCGCATTTTAGGAGTGTAGAAGTTATAAGTGCACGCTAGACATACATGAGACGTGCAAATGTTCATATTACTTCATGATCTTTTTGATTTAAATTGTTTGAACTTTGTATTTGTGATCTAGACAAAATCTGAGTGCAACATGTTCAGTATAGGTATTTAGGGGAAATTACGTACCGAGCACGAAATCATCTTATTTTCCCCCAAACCGACTCTCTGGTGTCTACCCGCCGCAAGCGCACGAGGGACCATGCACGGGAACGCGCCTACGTGGAACTCAGTGGGAGCGTGGAACACCCACTTGGACAATTGCAACAAGTTTTCTTTTCGTCAAACAAATTCTTTTTCTATGTAAAGCATCAAATAACTATGCAAATTCAACATATGGAATTTGAAATTCTGGGAACTATTTTTTTCTTCTGAAATTTGAACTTTGCTTACAGGTCCTTGCACTCACCCAACCAACCTAGGAAATAATGGCTATACACAAGTCGCCACTACTTATAACCCAAGTCTTAGATTCACCATTCCTAGCTAAAATAATAAAAATCCCTACATAATTTGCACGTATTTACCGGTGCAAAGCTGGAAATGGCACCTCCACATTTTTTCGCTACATAGATGGATTTAGTTTCTCAGATACACAGACCACCATTATTCTAGCTCTCTTCACACACTGCCTCCACCAGAATGCCTTAGGCTGCGTTTGGTTCATCTTTAGCTACCAGCTTTTAGGTCCAAAAGCTAAAATCTGAACCAAAGGCGTTTTCCAGCGGATCAACTTCGTAAGAAGCTATAACTTTTCACAGTGTAAATTTCGCAGCTAGCCCGATCCAACTTTTCGAGCTTCCAAACCAACCCAAATTAGCTGTCCCCTGGAAGTTGGGTATTATTTACCAACCTTTGCCACTCCAAAATGAAGGTAACCCTTTGCTCTATTCCTCCTAGGACCATTCGCATGAACGGAACACGGGAGCTCACACCTGCCACTCGCTAGGGTTCACTGCCGCAAGCAGCTGCAACCGATCTCTCGCGACCTTCCAGCCCCCGCCGCCGCCCGGAGTTCCAGTTCTGTCCCAGGTAATACCTCTGGCCCTCTCCTCCCTCCTCCCTCGCCCCCTCCACCCCCTTCGTCTCTGTTTCCAGCGACCCTCATCCAGCCGGTCATCAGGCTCCGCCGGCGAGCACTGCCGGCTGGCCGTCCCCCGCCGCCGGAGCACCGACCCTCCTTCATCCCCCGCCCTACTCTGTCCTCCCTCCTTCCTCTGTCCTCCCTCCCTCTTCCATAATCAGCCAGATCTAGGCCTCCCATGTTTTGTTAATTATTGGATGAGTTGGTTATGTAGCATGGCTATTTTGTGAGTATGAAGATGGTTATTCAATAGTAATTGCTGCAAATTGCATGTCATATTGGTGAGTAGTACTGAACTATGCATATTTGATAGCATGTTGGTTTATGAGAGCTTGATGCACATTGTTGTTCAGTGCATATGTTTATTATTGTTTAGTGCATATTTTTTGTTTGAATTTGTGATTGGATAGTCTCCAGTACTAGTAGTGCTTTGGTACATGTGCTATACTCCTCAATTGAATTTATTTTGCTTGATTGAAGAATGACGACATGAAAAGCAGTGTGGGATGATGCACATATGAAGAAAGTCATCAAAATATTCTGAGAAGAGGTTGAAAATGGTAATAGGACGTTAGGTTATTTAACTAAGAAGGGTTGGAAGAATGTTATCAAGAAATGGGAAGCAAGAATGGGAAAGAAGTATCCCAAGGATAAATTCAAGAATAAATGGAATGCAATAAAAATTTACTGTGTGCTCATTTTCAAGCAAATACTATCTTGTGGACTCTGGCTATGAAAACCAAACAGGATATCTTGCCCTTTTTAAGGGGAGTACATACCACCTACAGGAATTTGTCTTCGTCATCACCGTCCACCACAAGGGAAATATGAGTTATTCAATTTTTCGCATTCGTCCCTTCGGAATGTCATTGAGCGTGCTTTTGCGGTGCTCAAGCAGAAATGGCACATATTGAAAGGGGTCCCAAGTTTCACACCTCGTACGCAAAAGCATATCATCATTGCGTGCATAGCATTGCACAACTTCATTCGTGATAGCAAGTTGACTGACAAATGTTTTGATAAATGTGATGCCGATGATGAGTATGTACCTCCGGTGCTACGTTAGGAAGTAGCACCAACACAAGCGGATCCCGTCGAAAAGGAGAACGAAGATACCATGGATACTATTCTTAGTAGGATAGTCGATGCTTGTCTTGCGATAGCAACATAGGTTAGCTATCCTGATGGAGGTCATCATCATGTGAACCAGATGTATATTTTATGGTTCATGCCTTTTGTAATATTATTATGGGGCCAATATCTATTTATATGTAATATACAACATGAAAAATATAACCGTTGAACTTGTATGTGTTAGCTATGAATCATCTATATTTTCATAATTTTCCCGAGCAAAACGGTCGTTCTATTGCCTACCAATGTACATATCACTATTTTATGGTCAAGTTGCATATAAACATATTCACTCCTTGCCCAGGCTATGACAGACAATTCACATCAAAATCTATAGTTTCACAGTAGTTTTAGCCAAACACCTTCTAGCTTTTCCTCAGCTAAAAGTTTACAACAGTTTTTTCACAGCTCACAACTCACAAACAACTTTTACAGAATCTGCAGCTCAACCAAACACAACCTTACACTACTAGGGAAAACCCTAGTAGTAGCGCTGGTTTTTGCCTAGTAGTAGCACGAGTACCAGCGCTACTACTAGAGCGCTACAACTAAAGTTTAGCAGTAGCGCCAGTTCTACCTTGATACTACTAAGTATGATAGCAGTAGCGCGCTTATGAGCCAGCACTACTACTAATATTAGCAGTGTTGGCTCTGACCAATTCTACTACTATTCATTTGTATTTTATTTCTTTTATTTTGTATTCTATTTATACACCGTGATACAAATTTTGATATAGTAGCAATTAAGGGATTGTTGCATCATCATGATCATGTTGAGTTACTATATCATTAGGTGGAAGGCACACAGATTAGATTCATGTGACCAAAAGTTGTATTTGTAGTAACTAGCTCATGGAAGAACTCATACATCATCATCATTATAATAACAACTCATCATCATAGTCATATAGGAACTAGCTCATCATTTTAGCACAAGGTAGCACATAACTCATCATCACCATGATAACAACTCAACATCATAGTCATATAAGAACTAGATCATCACCATCATCATGATAACAACTCATCATCATAGTCATATAAGAATTAGCATATCATTCTAGCACAATGTAGCACATAACTACCTCAGACCTGCTACTCTCTCGAAGGTAAAGTAGCATAAAACAGGTAAAGACCTAAATCTCCATTATGGTGAATACAGATGATCCTATCTCCCATTTATGGGTTGCGCTTGATGTTGCCCCAAAGTAGTTCCCTGCGATCATCCGGAACTTTTCTCCAGTCTATGACCATGATGACGTCATCTCTTTTACGAATCGTGTATGCACTGAAGTGACACGTAGGCCACCTTGGCCGTAATCTAATATTATTAATTTGACCTTTCACTTTCATAAGATGAGGCACACAATCCGCCGGGAGGTTCTGTTGAAGAACATCATAATAACATACTTAGCAAAATGTAGTTTAGCTTCAGAAGAATGTATGCAAAAGATGTGACATAGTAGGAAAAATCTTACCATGATATCTCAATGGATGTTACCGTAGTTCAACACGTGCACTAGTGGCATGTATTGATCATAACTTGGAGAAATATAATGACTTGTCTTAAAATACTCAACATCTTTAATCCATGAAACAAAATGATTTATCTCCTCGCAAGACTCATACCCATAAGTGTAGTAGGTTTTGTCTATTACTTTTTCGTACATTTCTTGAAGATTGGAAATAAGTTGTCAACTACTTTTAAATAAACAATATAAATTATTGAATAAATATGTTTGAGAAACTCACATAGAGGTAGAAGTGGAAGCGTATCAACATTGACCCAAATGTCGATATATATTTGACGATGTCATCTTCAGGATCACCAAGATCGAAGGTGACATGCATACCCTCCTGAAAATCATACGTCTTGCATACCGCTTCCCAATCCGAGCAACCAGAATAGGAGTAGGTCACCGCATTGTATAGCTTTACGAAAAAACATAACCATGATGAGTTCTGAGATGAACTCTCTTTACCTCCATATTCTCATGATCTTCGAAATCCAGCTTTTCCAAGATATAACGTCTTGCATGGCAGGGGATGCACTAGTAGAATTGTAAAAAGTGGAATTACATATGGCAGTGGATGGCAGGGGATGCACGGGTCAAAGAAGCAGAAGGCATGCTTAATTACGAAAAGCCTTGTTGTCGTTGCGTATCGTACAAACATCGAAGGTATTCTCCAACTTAATAGTGAAGCATGGACCGTCTTCCAGGTGAAGCCGCCAATCGCACAGACTCCAGTCGTCGCCGCAGTAGTCACACTCAGGGATCTTATCATCGCCAGACACTTCCTAGGTTCATAATTCAAAGATTGAACTTCTGAAATTCAATATATGTACTACAATAACTAAATTAGATCATTATTAGTCATCATGGGTTGACTTTTGGTCTGTCGAGTTTTCCTTGAAAACTATCCTCTCATGTGGTGTATATGATGGGCACTCCCTCTCTGATATATTCGACCATCGGTGATGGTCGCTCCTTCCTTCGTCCCTGAGTGCATTACACCAAATTGTCTAGCACACACTACTAGGAAAAGGCCTACTAATGGCGCACCAGTTTTGCCTACTAATGGCGCAGTACTGGTGCCCCATTAGTATCTGGTATACTAATGACGCACCACAGGTGCGCTATTAGTATAGGCCACGGTGGGCCATTAGTAAAAAAAATTCAGATTTTTTTTTTCAAATTATTTTGTTTTTCAATTTTTTTTAGTTTTTTTTTTCTTTTTTTCTTAATCTCAGGTCATTATGGCTTAATCTCAGGTCACTTTGCTTAATCTCAAGTCAAATCGCACTCTATGGTCAAACTTCCCGAAAGGTCACCCATCCTCACACTAATCCAGCCCGAGCACGCTTAACTTCGTAGTTCTATCTAACCCCAGCACCAGCTCACTTCACAAGGACTTGTTGATATATCTATCATATCAATCCTATTAAACCTTCTTGATGTCTAAGAGTTTGTTCATGTTCATGAGTATGATGAAATTTTGAAAATATATTTCAAACTTCCCGGTCATATTACGTATCATATTTAAAAAAAAACAATTTTTTTTTCGAAACCAATTTTTTTTTTCTGTTACTAGTTAAATTCGGATGTAACTTTTCGAGTAGATGATTTTTCATATAAAAAACTTTTTAGTCCGAGTTCGTATGCAAAAGTTATGCCCGTTTTACTAAATTCCAGAGATATTTTGCAAATAAAGTCAAAATTCATATTTGTAAATTTTCCCAACAAGTTGACCACATATCACATGGGAAACTTATTTTCTTTTATTTTTTTGACATTTCCATCATTTCCTTTTATTTTTTTTAAACTGGAAAAGGCGGTCCGTGGGGTGCAGTTGGTGAAATATTGGGCCAACTTAGTAATGGCGCACCGTGGATGTGGCGCGCCATTACTAGTTCAACTAGTAATGGCGCACCACACACACGGTGCGCACCGTGGATGTGGTGCGCCATTACTAGTTGAACTAGTAATGACGCACTATCCACTAGTGCGCCATTAGTATTTTTGAAAAAAAAATTGAAAACAATATTTTTAAAAAAATTTGAAAAAAAATTACTAGTGGCGCACCGTGGATGTGGTGCGCCATTACTAGTTTAACTAGTAATGGCGCACTATCCACTGGTGCCCCATTAGTAGTTTTGAAGAAAAAATAAAAAAAATTGTTACTAATGGCGCACCGTGGATGTGGTGCGCCGTTAGTATATAGTAATGACGCACCACATGTCTGGAGCGCCATTAGTAACAATTCCATCTATAGCCCTATTCCTAGTAGTGGACACTCCCTTACCTGGCGTACATGAGCCGAGGTGAGTTGCCATAGGACGAAGTCGAGGCCCGGCAGATAATCCGGCGGTCTAAATCTATCACTATCATCAATGGAGAACTTCATCACCGCGGCGTTTCTGGAGCGTTTCAGCGGTGTGTATCATCAGAGGAAGGCTGCGATATTCTTCGAGAGATTCCTGAAGGGGACTATTGTCATCACGCCGGTTCAAAGTCCTTGTTAGCTAAAGCTTTTCATCATGGGTTCTACTGGCTGACGGCTCACGCTGACGCAGAGGACTTGGCCAGAAAATGTGACGCTTGCCAGAAATTTTCACGGTGTGCTCATGTACCGGCGCAGGAACTACGGATGATCCCAATTACTTGGCTATTTGTGACTTGGGGGCTTGATATGGTTGGACCCTTTAAAAGATCCCAAGATCAGAAAACTCACCTGTTAGTAGCAGTGGACAAATTTACAAAGTGGGTTGAAGCAGAGCCTGTCAGTAAGTATGATGCGGCAACAGCGGTTAAATTCATCAAGAAGGTAATTTTCCGGTTTGGCTTTCCACACAGCATTATAACTGATAATGCCACCAACCTATCTAAAGGAGAGATGGAAGAATTCTGTCAAAGGGGACATATTCGCCTTGATGTATCATTAGTAGCTCACCCTCAGTCCAATGGTCAAGCTGAGAGAGCCAATCAAGAGATCTTGAGAGGCATCAAGCCCCGGCTTATGGTTCCTTTGCAAAGAACACCGGGTTGCTGGGTAGAGGAGTTGCCCTCTGTCTTATGGAGCATCAACACTACACCTAAGAGATCTACAGGGTACACACCTTTCTTTATGGTATATGGTGCTGAAGCGGTCCTGCCCAGCGATATTCGGCATGACTCACCACGGGTGGCAGCTTACGTTGAAGCGGATAATGAACAAGCAAGGCAAGACAGCTTGGACCGGCTAGATGAGGAACGGGACACGGCAACAACACGATCATCGATTTATCAACAAGATCTGCGCCGGTACCACAGCCGCCGGGTTAAAACTAGAACGTTCCAGGAGGGAGATCTGGTGCTCCGGCTCATCCAGGACCAGACAGATATGCACAAGCTATCCCCACCTTGGGAAGGACCCTTTGTGGTCAGCAAAAACCTACACAACGGATCATACTACCTTGTCGACGTTCGAGAACATAAGGACTCACGTACGACAGAGGAGGAGACCAAGCGGCCGTGGAACATCGCTCTTCTTCGGGCTTACTATACTTGAGCCATTGTCTCCGCTTTATGTACAATGTATATATTATAATTAATAAAATAAACTGGCGCCCCCGAAAAACCGGGGAATCAGCCATCTTCTTCGCAAAAAGAGTATCACATGGGGGCTTCAAAAGAAACCTTCCATGGCCTCTTAAACTGACACCCCTGATAGAATCAGCGAATCAGCCGTGTCTTCAATACACAAGAGTATCACATGGGGGCTTCGAAAGAAACCTTCCATGGCCTCTTAAACCGGCGCCCTTGACAGAATCAAGGAATCAGCCGTGTTCTTCAAAGGAGTATCACATGGGAGTTTCTACAGAAGCTTACCATGGCCTCCTAAACCGGCGCCCTTGATACATCAAGGAATCAGCCATCTTATCAAACAAGAATCACATGGGGCTTCCGCGGGCAAGGGAGTTTTCCATGGCCTCTTGAGCCGGCGGCGGTATGAAGCCCATCCTAAGAGCGCTGCTCTGGTTGCTTCGGCAATTTCCACATGATGATGAGGGGTAAAAGAGAGTGTTGGTGCCTAACACAGCTCAAACATATGCCCCGATGAGCAAAACGGCTCACACACTACCGGGGGGCTCGCAGAGAGTTGAATACCCTTGTAGTGAACATGGCTTGGAAGCCCGGTGCATGCACCTAAATCCCCGGATTAACCTGCCTGCATCTAGTAAATCACACTGTCCAGGTAAACCTGGTATGATCCGTCGGACCTGCCACAAGTCAATCCTTAGAAACCCTGAACTTGGCCACGTTAAATTGACGATCATCGAGTTGATTACCTAAAGACAAAATCTTTACGAGATTTTGAAACAATGGGTAGCTTGTCATCAATGATTTGGTTAAGGATTGCGGAGCATCTTGACAGGCTTTGCTAAAATGGTTAATGACAGTAGCCTGGCAGCTCATAGAAGCCTCGAATTTGGAGCCTGGTAGCTCGTAAAAAGCCTCGACTACATGGTCTTATTTGCCCAAAAAACCTTATTTTTTTTTTATGATTTCACAAATCTTTGTCATCAAGATCATTGGTTTTCTAACTAAGTCCATTGATGCGAGACCGGGCAACTACAAGGTTGACCATATATCTACAAAGTTAAAGTCTGGGTCATGAACACCAGGGAGAGTTAAACCGGCGTTCATCATAACCTGGATCGGCCATCAGGCTAAGCCAAACAAGAGAGCCAAGGGCCTCATCAGCGCCTGCGCTTTCAATTATTCCTACCGGGTTAAGGTCGACAAGCACACTTAATTAGAGGTATGGTATATGTTTGTGTTTTCTATACAGTTCAGAAGCTATTCATTTGATATATATATCAGAGCAGTATAATCCGTCGGGTGGTAAATCGCCAGGACATCTTTTAGCTTTGTTCATACAGGCACAGGTAACATAAGTTGTTAAAGCATTGCAAAGAAGAAGATTAAATTGCGAGATGCCAATACAAATAGTACCATAACAGTGGGACAAAGGCAGTGTTTCAACTATTCTATTACAAGGCACTTGCAGGCCCGAATGGATCAAAAGTTTCTGGTAAAGTATTCAGCATCTAAAAGTTAAACCGGGACGGTTTAGGACTCTTCTTCAGCATGCTGCGAAGGCTGAGGGTCAACTTGATCCGGATCTTCGTCGACTTCAGGCAATTGCTGGAAATTAGGAGTGCTCCAGTCAATCTTGGCGAGGGCACGGAAATACACTTCATCATTGATAAGATCTGAAGGTTCAATATCTGGAGCAAAAGCGTGGTTACGAACTGGTGGGATCAGATTTTCATAGTCGTAAACCGGCCGCTCCACCCGCGAATTTTCTAGATCGAAAGCCAGATGATAGCTTGTCAAATCGGCTTCATCGGCAAGCTTACTGGCAAGAGGGCGCATATCCTTGGTCAAAGAACGGAGATCTTCAGCAGAGAAGGCCGACCCGTCATCTTTCATGCTGGGGTAGCCGTTCATGGCCTCTGCCGGATCAAAATCGGGGACCCATGCTTTGGCCCGGGTCAATGCCATGAGAGAGCCAGCTCGTGCAGTAGACTTCTTCACCTCAACAAGACGCGCAGGTAAGACAGATAGCTTTTCCAAGGTGGCTTGGATGGTGGTCGGCGTCGGTTTATTGTGCGACATGGCACTAATAGCCCTTTGAGCGCCGGAGTAGAGCTGCTCCACCAGGGTATAAGCAGCCTTGAGCTTCTTCCGGACATCGTCTCCAAGATGAGTTATGCGCCTCCCTGTATGCAATTGGCGAGTTAAACCGTAGAGGAACAAAGATTGCAAGGTGATACGTCCAAAACGTATCTATAATTTCTGCTTGCTCCATGCCTCTTTTGTGTGATATTGCTATGATATTTATGCACTTCCATACACTTTTGATCATATTTGGACTAACCTATTAACTCAGTGCACCCCAGTGCCAATTTCTGTTTTCTGTTGTTTTGGTATTTCAGGTTTTCCCATTACTTAAATTGCCAGAAAAATTCCGGGAAATATATATAAAAAATTAGCGCTCCAGAAGCTTCCACGCGCCAGAAGTGGGGCCAGAGGGGATCCAGGGGCAGCCCAGGCGGCCTGCCCACGCGGCCCCCCTCCTGGCCGCGCCGGGGGGGGGGGGGGGCCTGGGCCCCCCTTACCTCCTCTGGTGACCCCCTTTGGCATATATTTACCTCGCGTCCCGAAACCCTCGAGGACGGAACCCTTTTTCGCGATCTCATCTCTGTTCCGCCGCCGCCGCGCTTCCAAGATCGGGAGCACCAGGAGAACTCTTCCCGGCACCCTGCCGGAGGGGAGAACCACCACCGGGAGCTTCTCCACCACCATGGACGCTTCCCGGATGAGTTGTGAGTAGTCCCCCTTGGACCAAGGGTCCATGACCAGTAGCTATGTGATGTTCTCCTCCCCTCTTTGTTCTTCATCGATTAGACCTCGTGAGCTGCCCTACATGATCGAGGCACATATGTAATCTTTATGCTGTTGCTATGCTAAGTTTGCTGGGATCCGATGGATTATGAGATTATGTTTAGATTGTGTGTGAGTAATATATTAGATTCACTCCTTTTATATTTATGTTCTTGAGTAATTCTTGCATGTTCTCCGTTGCTATTTATTGCTTTGGCCGAGTCGTAGGTAGTAACTCCAAGAGGGAACGTTATGCTTGATTGTGGGTTCATGCCCCTTGATGACTAGCTTGAGTGACAGAAACATGAGTCTAGGGGATGTGTTGTTGCCACAAGGGGGAAAACAACGGTGCTTGTACTTGCGGGTGCAAGGATTGTTTACTTTACGCAAAGTTCTTTTAATGCAGTTGTCTGTTGCTTTGAGTTTACACTATAGGTGGGACTCGCAACTTAATACCAGCGAGATGTTCTGGATAGATATCTCAAGGTGGATGATTAGTAGTAGATGCAGATGGATTTCGGTCTACTTGCCTTGGCGTACCGCCCATGCTTTTGAGCCTCTACCTTTCTTGCAGCATAGTTAGCATTGGTTTGCGCACATAATCCTGCCAATTGCCCAGCTGTAATTCGTTTACCTCGCTTAGCTGTTTTATCGTCTTTTGGGAGAGAGACATCACTAGTGAACATCATGGGACCCCGGTCCATATTACCATCACTGATCACACCCGCTATTTACTTGATGTTCTTATTTCCTAGTTGCAGTCATACCTATCACTATTATCTCTTGCGTTTGATCCTTTGTAAATGACAAGGCCGGAGGGATTGCCAACCTCTCGTACTCATTGGGAGCAAAGTTATTTGTATCTGTGTGCAGGTCCTATCAAGCAAAAGTCTTTGGCGCTATTGACAGCTTCTTGTCGACCCTCGGAGTCTCACGAGATTCGATCCTTGGTATCTTTGCCAAGGGAAAACTGCCGCTACGCTACATCTCAACCTTCCACTTGGGGTAACCAACGAGGGGCGAGAATCCATCAAGCAAAGTTTTCTGGCGCCGTTGTCGGGGACTCCACTCTTCAAGATAGGGGAGTTGCACGCTATCTTTTATCTTTGCTTTTTAGTCTTGTTAGTTTACCTTTCAGTTTTGCTTTAGTTTCCTTTACCAAAAATCACAAAAAAAATTATTTGCTTTTCTGTTAGTAGTCCTTTCTGTTTAGTCAAGCATGTTGGGATTTGGTGCTTTGAGGGAATCAGAAGTTCTAGATTTCCATCAAAGGGATGGAGAAAATATGAAGAAGGCATGGGACAGAATTTCTGATGCACATAGGAGAATAATGCCTTGGATACCTATAAAAATTGTGCTTAGAAATTTTTACCATGGTCTTTTTAAATGGTGTAAACACTCTCTTCATATTATAGCTGAAGGAGATTTCCTAGAGTGTGATGAAGCTAGAGCTCTTGAAATTATACATGGTCTATCTAGTTACTTTGTTTATGATCATGGATTTAATACTGTCATAGATAGACTTGCTACTATTGAGAAAAGAATGGATGCTCTAGACTTGATGAAGGTAGAAAAACCCAAACCCAATAAGAGAGATATTTTGGAAATAGACAATGATTGGGAGCCTTTTGTTAGGATTAGCATCTCTAATCAAGACTTCCTTGCTTATTGTGATATTGGATCTATGGTTTCTACTATGCCAAAATTTTTTCATGATTCTATAAAATTTAAGATGGATAGATTATCATCCTATCATGAACATGCTAATGGAGATATTTATGAGATCTAGGGAAGAATAAAAGACGTGCCAGTTACATTCCTTAAAGGGATTGCAATGGTTGATTTCTTCATCATGAAGCCAAACCAAGGAAATATAGTGCTTGGAAGGGACTTCCTCCGAGCCGTAAAAGGCTTCATCGATATAGGTAAGGGACAAATCCGCCTACGCGGGAAGGCAAAAGGTATGTACCCCTTTCCTAGAAGGAACAAGAGTGAACTTGTTGAGGAACCATTTGAAGCAATTTATAACTCCGATTATTATGATGATTATTGATTCCTCTTTGCATTATGCCTAGCTTAAAGGCATAAAAGAAAGCGCTTTTGGGAGGCAGCCCACAATGAATAAAGTTTTATTTTGCTTTTGTTGTGTCTTGATGTTTGTTACTACAGTAGCATCATCATTGTATCTTTTCTTTTCAGCTTTGTGCCAAGTTTAGCCTCTGATTGCAAGAAAGTTCAAAGTTGTGACGTGCTGTCTAGGAGACAGATTCTGTCCTTGGACAGAAAAATTTGTATAAAATCACCAGTTCATCTTTTTAGTCTGAATTTTTTCGACAGCGTGCTCTATACAATTGGCTTTCGGGCGTCTGTTCTGAGTTTTTTATTTGAGTTGCAGAAGTGCCCCGAAAAAATTATTTACTACCTGCTGGTCTGTTTTTCACAGATTCTGTCCTGTTTTGCCTTTTCTTCGTTTTGCAAACCTTGAGCTTGCTTTTTCTTTGCAAAAACCTTTTGGCAATCTTGAGAAACAGTAGCTCTTCAAGATTATCTTTATTTGCAGCAAGGACAAAATTATTTTATTATGGGTACTAACCTCGCTAATCAGATTATGATGAGTTATGTATGAAGGGAGTTTTCAAGTGTGCGAGGGAAGATGATAAAAAGATTCAGGAGGGTCAAACGCTCAAGCTTGGGGATGCCCCCATGCACCCCCAAGAAATATTCAAGAAGACTCAAGCGTCTAATCTTGGGGATGCCCCCGTGCATCCCCTTCTCCATCAACAATTATCAGTTCGTCTTTCGTTCCACTATATTTTAATCACTTCATGCGTTATGTGCTATGCTTGGAGCGTCTTGCTTTTAGTTTCCTTTTTAGTTTTCTTTAGCTTTGCTTGCTGTTCATAACGAATTAGAACCCAGCTTTCTTTGTGTGGGAGAGAAACACGCTCCACTTCAACCTAGAACACAACATAGGATTTTCATTCTTATCTTTGCTGTGTGTGTTCTTTGTCTTTCCATAGCTACTGTCATGTTTAGCTCTTAGTTTTCATGCTTTTCTTTTTAAAGAGCTTTTGTTTAGTTGGTTGCTGAACTCTCTTGAGTTTTCATGTTTATCTTGTTAAGAGAGTTTGTCTGTTGCACTGAGTTGTGTGTCTTAACTTAAAGTAGGTAACTGAGGTTGCTATTTAATTTTGGTAGTAACTTGCAATAGTTTTGAGGTATTGCCATGAGTGTTTGAACTTTTGGTGTCAAGAGCTTTAGCCTATTAGTGATAGATGTCATATTTTGGGCAATCCGTGTTTATTTTCGAAAACCTACAAAATAGTTGAGAACTTTAGCTACTAAATGGATCACTAATCTTTGGAGGGATCGAATATTAGAGTACACTCACGTACCATAGGTCGAGGATGAGCAAGGGTAACCAAACCCCCATACACACCCCCTCGGGGTACTTGTCTCTTTGTGAACCTCCTAATTAGATTGAGAGTTACCGATAATAAGTGCATGAGTTCTTCGGACTAATGTGAGTATTCGAAAGTTGACACTTCCACCTATCCATATTTTTCTAGCCTCTTCGGTACCGTGCATTGCCCTTTCTCACCTCGAGAGTCGGCGCATACTTCGCCGGTGCATCCAAATCCTTGGCACGATACGCTCTGTCATCATAAACCTCATTATATCCTTCCTGAAAATAGCCACCATACCTACCTATTAAGGCATTTCCATAGCCTTTCCGAGATACATTGCCATGCAACATCCATCCTCTCATGACTTGATCTTCATGTCATACATGCTTTTTGCTTGATCGATGAGCCGCATGCTAGTTGGGCCTTGCCCTAATCATTGCTACATGACGCGCTAGTATCATTGCATATCCTGCTACACTGGCAGAGGCATACATTTGCATACATCATGATAGTTTCATTTTCTTTATGTTGAGTACTTTTGTAAAGTGTGAAAGATCTTCTATACTTCTTGTAATACATAGAGTGTTGCCCCTAAAGTGAGGAAAAGATCCCAAAGAGGACAAATCAAAAGATCCCAAAGAGGACAAATGAGAGATAAATAGAAAGAGCCATTGAGGCCACAAAAAAATAAAAAAAAATAAAAAAAAAGAAAAAGAAATAAAAAGAGAGAAGGGGGCACACTACTATTTCCTTTGAGTGATCCACACTCGTACTCCATATTATACCTTGTACTCCATAGAGATTATCATTTATGCATATAGCTATGTGGGGACCTTTACACTATAGAACTTGGCTTGTATATTCCAATGATGAGCCTCCTCAAAAGAGCTCTAGGTCTTCTTGAGCAAGCAAGTTGGATGCACCCCCACTTGTTCCATTGGAGAGCTTACCTTAGCTCATATGTGCATCCGTTGCATGGTAATCCCTACTCCTCGCATCATATCTATCATTTGGCTTTCTCTTGCCGATGATTGTCCTCATTGATGTGAGCCTTTCACACCTTTTTTGTTTTCCCCCTCTATCATTTCTCTCTTTGCCATCCTAAGTGTCGACTTTCTTGCTTACGCTCATCCATTGCATGAGTGCTCAAAATATCGAAAGGGAGTGGATCATTTTGACTTGTACCTGGCTGACGGTCTGGGGATGAGTCAAGATAAGATTCCAAAGAAGACCAAGTGTGAAACTTTAGTAGATTAAGTTCTCAACAATACAAAAACTATGTTTTACTCTCTCATATATCCCTATCCCCTTTCTTGCACGCAAACACCATTTGGAGACATTCGAGTCACGGACAGCGAGAGCTCTTGCACCTTTATGTTCTTATGTTACTTGTTACAATTCTAATATAGACTCTTGCTTGTTATGACTTGAATTGGATTACATGCCTTGATTACTTTACTTAAAAGTTCTTATATGGTTGATAGCATGTCACCACAGAAATTATGCTTGTTATCATTTACCTACTCGAGGACGAGCAGGAATTAAGCTTGGGGATGTTGATATGTCCAAAACGTATCTATAATTTCTGCTTGCTCCATGCCTCTTTTGTGTGATATTGCTATGATATTTATGCACTTCCATACACTTTTGATCATATTTGGACTAACCTATTAACTCAGTGCACCCCAGTGCCAGTTTCTGTTTTCTGTTGTTTTTGTATTTCAGGTTTTCCCATTACTTAAATTGCCAGAAAAATTCCGGGAAAAATATATATAAAATCAGCGCTCCAGAAGCTTCCACGCGCCAGAAGTCGGGCCAGAGGGGAGCCAGGGGCAGCCCAAGCGGCCTGCCTACGCGGCCCCCTCTTGGCCGCGCCGGG